>CM053622.1:434478663-434488806 GCA_028646595.1 Phalanger gymnotis
AGCCGAGCTTCCGGCGTTCTCAAGCCCCGCCTCAATGACCAGAGACCATTGGTTCCCCAGCTGGCCCCTCCTAAGTCACCAATCCACACCCACACAGGTTTCACACCTGACAGGGCCCTGGGCCTGGGGCTTAGCACTTAACAGCTGAAAGTACTTCCACTCAAAAGAAACAAAAGCCATGCTAATGAGACAATTTTGCCTAACAACACATATAGCTAGGCAAATTAAGCAGGAAAAAGCTTCTATCATGTGTCAGGTACTATAATGGCTTCTGAAGATACAAAGACAAAAATGAAATCGTCCCTGACCTCATAGAGCTTGTGTTCTATTGGGGGAATCACGCAAATAAGTAGGTACATACTATATATAAGGCAATTTGGGGGAGGGAGGACATGACACTAGCTTAGGAGATCCAGAAAGACTTCATTTGTAGCACTTAAGCAGAGCTTTAAGGGAAATAAGGGATTTTGAGAGATAGAGGTGAGATGTGAATGTATTTCAAGAGCGGAGAACAGTCAGGCAAAGGTAAAGAGAGGAAATGGAGTGTTACTTGAGGAACCCCAAAAAGGATTCTTTTACTAGACTGTAGAGAATGGAAAATGGAATAGTAATGAACGGAAGCAAAGTGAAGTGAGCAGAATAAGAACAGTGTGCCTAGTAACAATGATATTGGATGATGATCAGCTGTGAAATGACTTAGTTATTCTCAGCAGTACTATACTCCAAGACAATTCTGAAGAACCTAGAATGAAAAATGCTATCTACCTCCAGAGAGAACTGATGGAGTCTGAATATGGACTGAAGCATACCTTTTAAACTTTCTTTATTTTTTCTTGTTTTTTTTTTTGCCTGTGTTTTCTTTTGTAACATGTCTGATAGGGAAATATGTTTTGCATGACTGTACGTGTATGATTTATATCAAATTGCTTGCATTTTCAGTTGAGGGGAAAAGGAGGAGGGAGAGAATTTGGAACTCAGAATTTTAAAAAACTGATGTTAAAAATGTTTTTTACATGTAATTGAGGAAAAATAGTTTCATAAAAAAGGAACAGTATATAAAAAAGTTAGAAAAGTAATTTGTGGTTCTGAAGGAGAGGCTTTAAAGCAAAATAGAGGCACTTATATTTTATCCTAGAGGCAATAGAGAGTCATTAGAAGTTATTGTGTGGGAGACAGACATGGGTAGACCTGCACTATATGAAAATCATTTTGACAGATGTGTGGAGGATGGCTAGGAAAAGGACCACCTCTTTATCAGAGACTGGTATAAAGGAGGAGAGAACGAAGGGTGATGTCAAGAAATTTTAAGAAGCAGAGAAGAGGAGGGAGCTTATGGTAAAGGGTCTATTTTCTCAGCAAAGAATGAGGTGAGAACCTCACCTGAAAAAGTGGGGAGGGGATGATGTGGGAGAAAAGAGAAGGTTTAGAACAACCTCTGTGAGGGTAGGATAGAGAATCAAGCAGAGAGGAATATAAGGAATATCCATGATGTTCTTTTGCTTGGAGACTAGTAACATGTGTGCCAGTTCTCATACCTTTTGCCTTTTGACTTTACTTATATAAAAGACTGAAGAGTTTTCTGGATTAGCATGGATAGAGAGCACCCAGGTCTGGAGTTGAGAAGATGTGAGTTCAAATCCAGCTTAAGAAGTATCTTAAGTAGCTGTGTGACCCTACGCAAGTCACTTAATCTGGTTTGCCTCAGTTTCCTCATCTGTAAAATGAGCTGCAGGAGGAAATGGCAAACCACTCCAGGATCATTACCAAGAAAATCCCAAATGGGATGACAAAGAGTTGGACATGACTGAAATGACTGAAATAACAACATTGCCTGCTGAGCATAAGGGGAAATTTTCCTTTAAAGTTGAAGCTATTGTTTAGGGGGAGACGTTCTCAAAGTTCCAATTTCTACTCTTGCCCAAGATTTCCTCCTAAGTGTTATCATTCTCAACAAGCTATTTACTTATTTAGGAAGGAGACGGGACAGCAATTGTTTTTGTCAAAGGGTCTGGTGTCAGGATGAGTTCCAAATTCACCTGAAGCTGGATTTTAGAGCTCCAATCACAAGTCTGAAGCTCCTTTAGTAGACCTAGAAAATGGGCTCATTCACAGGAGTTTTGATTTAAAGGCATGTCTTAGGTATCAAAATAGGCATTGCAGCTACTATTGAGCACTCAAAGGTAGCCACTGCCTATTGCAGAATGCCTAGGGAAATGTGAGACTCTCATTATCAGGTTTTAATATATTTATTTCCAGCAACCATTACAGGACTAATGGTTTGGGGACTCTGGTTTGAGATAGAGCTCAGGAACAGCTCTGGTTTTAGACCTGCCATCACATACTCTATCTAGCAATTCTAAGGCTGACTTGGATTACTTTGTTGGCTCTGTAGGCAGTTTGGAAACCAAGATTGAACCAAAGGACTGTGAGCCTCGAGGGGGTAGTGGGAGTGACCCTATAGATTCATTAACAGGTAATTCTACTTTCTTCATAGTAAATGTTTATTCTCTCCACCTGCTTGAAGATACAGGCAAACTACTGAACTTCTGCCTCAGGGAAACTCCCAGCTTTTCTTTATTTCTTGCTACCAATGAGTGAATCAGTCAGGTCTGCTTGAGTGTCTCTTTTCCAACTTCTGATTTGCAGTGTAGTGTATCTTTTGCTGACTTGTAGGTGACCAGAAACATGTTTGGTACTGAACTTGCTAGCTGAAGAAAGATTGCAATGATGGAGCACTCAGATTTAAGTTTCCCTAACACTGAATTCAGGCTGAGTCTCAGTGAGTGAGCTGACTTCTGGGTCTTGGGAGGTATGGTGATGAAGTCATGTAGTACTAGAAAGTCAGGGCAGAGTATCCAGTGGGAAGCTCAAAAAGTATACAGTCACAGTTCAAAGCAGTAGCCTACAACAGGGATCAGAGTTTAGGGACAAGAAAGCTAAGAGACAGGACCTTAGTACTGGTGGATCACAGAGCTGGAAGGAACCTAGGCATCTAGTCCAATCTCTTTGTTTTACATATGAAGAAACTGAGGCTTAGAGAAATTGAGCTCGAAGTCATACAACTTATTAGTATCAGATTCAGAATTGGAAAGTGTCTCCTTAACTCTAAGTCTGGAACGCTACACACTAGCTACGCTGACTCTCTAGGGAGGGAATTAAGATAGGAATGGAATTACTTAACCTTGTTATAGGTATTTGGGCACAGAAGAACAAGGCCAGAATCAGGTTATTGGAATTTGGTAAGTACCAAGTTAGAGAGTAAGCTGCTGGCCTGGGACTCCTGTCTAAGGACAGGTTTTACCTAAGTTGAGGGCAAGGCTAAATCTGTAGATAAGGGTTAAGTTGTCCCAGATATGAAGTCTATAGGGGCAGGCAACAAGGAAAATCATTGAAATAACTTTCTCCATTGGGAGAATAGATGCTATTTTTATAAAAATTCTGGAAATTTCTTGGACCTTGCTATCCTTTAGAAACAAAGGAGTCTTTGTAATGTTGCGAATTCCAGAAATTAGAGACGGAAAAGACGTATAAGACCATGCAGAATATGCCATCTGCCTATGTTCCCTTCCTATAGTCCATTTTCCATTGCTTGGTCCAGTCCAATTTTATACAGCTCTAATGCTGGAGTCTAACTCTAATCTTATGCTTTCCCTGGGGGGATTGTTCTGCACTATTAAATGCCTCTTGATTTGCCATTTCCAGGTGCTTCCCCTTTGGAATCCCAGGCTAGCTGCCTCTGTGTGAAAGATCTCTTAGAAAAACTGGTCATACCCACACTCCACAAATATTGCCTAGACTTCCTGTCTTACGACATCACAATGTCTTCTTAACGTCAAATGGAAGTAACAATAAAAACAAATCTTTGGGGAGGGCTTGGCACAGAGGCTATGTATAGCAATATCTTGTCTACTTAGCTTTGGGCTATTTAACTACCTACTCAGTCAACAAATACTAACTGAGGACCAACCAAAGCCAGGAGAGAGCACAATGGCACACAAGTGTGAGGTGGGGGAGGGGCCCAATAGCAACCACCATAAAAGAACCAAGACTTTTGGATGAAAGATTGAAGCAAACTTTGAATCAATAAACCAATCGACAAGTATTTATTAAGTACTTAAGAATACACCAACTAATAATAGCTTAGTTACCTAGCAGCAAGTGCAATTTGCTTCCTGATTTATGTTGACTTCCTAGCCTATATTTTTGCCCCAGCAACTGGTTTTCCCATTTGTCTGATTTTGGAAATCCATAGGCACCTGTTGCCAACCTGGTCTGACTTTTGTATTCATTCTTATGTTCCTCTCAAAGTACCTCTCTTTCTGTCTCAGATAAAAATTGCCCTTCCACTGCCCAGGGGTTAATTACTCAATACTGTTATGGACACATACACTTACTCACAGCTGAGCTCTGGGTCTTCTCATGTTCTCTTAGGTATCCATTTTCCCTTTTTAAAAGAATACTAGGATCTCAGAAATCTGCCATTTGCTACCATGTGCTCTCCCTAGGGGGCCCTTTTTGCTGGCATTGTATTAATACATATTGGCCTTGTTTCAATTGGATAGAACATCTGAGTCTTTTTTTTTATTTTGAAAATATTTAATTCCTTCAACAATTATTCATAGTATGTGGTTTTCTAATTTCACCATTCTGGTTGCCTTCCCCCTCAGGAACACGAATCAGAGTTTCAAAATTCCCTTTAATATAATATGCATTTAATAGAATCCCTATTTTCCTTCATGCCTCAGTTCAAGCACCACGTCTTATTTTAATCACTAAACATTTATTGAATGTCTACTATGTGCCAGGCACTGTACTAAGTGCTAAGTCTTTTTAACCTCTCCAACTATTGTTCCTCCCCCAAATTACCATGTATCTATTTTGTAAATTCCTATACATGTTGTCTTCTTTGGTATAACATAAGCTCTCTGAAGGCAGAGACTGTTTCTGCTTTATCTAACACCTAGCATAATGCCTGGCACATAGTAGAAACTTAACAAATGTTTGTTGATTGTTTCATAGATGTATTAGCAATTTAGATTTGAAGATCTTTCCCACCCATTAATGGGCCATGTGACCCGATTACATCACAGGAAGCCTAAGTCAGGTGTGGTCGGAAGAGCTTCCTGACAGGAAAAGGAAGTTATGTCACAGAAAATGCTGAGAGAGAAAGAGAGAGATGTTATGGCTACTAATGGCTGCTACTGGTCACTCTCGTGACTGTTAGAACTGAACAGGCTTACTTAACTGTACTGTGAGTTTGTGTTGGGGAAGACCCCAGCAGGGAGTCAGAGAGGTTTTGAGATGGCAAGTTTCCAAGCTGTGATGTGCTGTTTTACGTTCCTTGCTGTTATGATAAAGTGGGCTGACTGGCTGTGGGAGCTGAACATTTGGTTATGGGATATGATTTTCTGGTGTCTGAATAGATGTTATACTTCTTTTACCTTCTTTATGAAGAGTCTCTGATATTTTGCAGTACAAGACTACATAGGCATATTCATGATTATCATAGATGTTGTATGTATTGCCTTACTATTTCAATACAATATTCCAGTGGTAGTCTGAGCAGGGCTGACTATTGTGGACCCATCAGTTTGTCTATTATTTTGTTAATGTTTTCTTCCATTTTACATCCTTATCTGATGTTTCATCAGGTAGGACAGGACACCATATGATAGGTTAGACTAGTTTTTACCAAAAAGGTGACAAAGCTTTCTTGGGGACTTAATCAGTAAAATCTCAAGCTAAGCCTCCATTGACTCAGCTTCCTGGTAGCCTCTGGCCATTGTCAAGGCTTTCTGGTCACTTAAGGGCATAAAAGTTCTGGCCGAGTCAAGCTTTTCAGAGGCTTGAATCACTATACCCTACCTTGATGAGGGGGCAATGTCTTCTTGACCTAAGTGTTGGGGTATCTTTGTTGAGTAACCTTTCCATACTGTGGCTAAGTAAACCTTTTGTTCAATGACTTATGAGTGCCTTATTTCATTTCAACATTGGCCCTAAAATAACACGATACCAGACTGAGTCAGGCCCACCCCTGATATTCTGGTTCTTGTAGGTGAACATAGCAGAACACAAATTATGGCAGGTACTACAATGTTGAAAAGATATTGAATGTGAATTTAGCAATGGATTTTAGAGCAAGATAGCTATACTCATCACAGAGTGTCTGTCTCAATGTGGCTCACAAGGAGTCAAGAATAGACATCTTTAATATTTCCTCTCTTTACCCTTCTCCAAGGGAGATTTTGATTCCTGCCAGGAGGGGAAGCAGGAGGCTGGGGCCAGGGACTGGCCACTATGCTCTCCTGAGAGAGAGAGGGTGCTGAGCTAGAATTAAATTTATTATTTCCCTTAAATATTGTTAGTCTAGAGGATGTAATTTTTAGTTTCAAGCTATACTCCTGATCACTGTTCCTTAATAGGAAAAGGAGGGCCCCCAGCTTTATACCCAAGGCTAGACTTCCTTTCCACCAGATACCAGTTCCACAATGAATACTCATAGGAAATAAATAGCAAAGAAAACCTTTTATCCAAGTTGATGGCAAAATAGGAAACAGACAAAATATACTTGGGAGAATATATGCTTGACAACTCAGAGTGAACAAATTCTCCCACTGGAAGTGAAATATAGCTCAACTGAGAGGGAGAGTCCCAAATCTTACCTTAGAGTCACTAGTATAGCAAGCTGGGAATAGGGAAATGATAGAGATTTCCAGCTTTTCTCATGAAGGCTTCTTTACAGTCTTTCTCTTCCTTCAGTGATATGAAGAGAGGTTGGCATTTAGGATCTTCTCTTTCCAAACTCAAAGCCATAAGAATTCTTTCTTCTCTTGCTCTTGCCAGCTCTGCTCTTCATGTAGATGTGGGGAACTGAGTAAGCAATCTCTACCAATGAGGAGAAAGGGCATTATATTTGGCCCTTAGAGCCAAGGATTACTTTAGAAAAGTTCCTAATAACAATGGCAGATGTTTATGTAGCACTTTTAGGTCTCTAAAGAATGGCCTCTTCTCCCATTAGGTAGCTCTTCAAAGAATCTCCATTTTGGAGCCATCCATCATTCTATAGATTTAGGTACCATGCTTCAACTGCCTCCTGACTCCACTCCTGTGGGTCTCCTCTCCCACTGGGGATGTCTTCCTAGAACCTCCATTTTAGGGAAGTGCCTAGACAAGGCATCTCTCACTATCTGGACTTAGCCACCATGTCCTCCCAATGCTGTAAACCTCCTTCCCTTATTCCTGCCATCTCCCCCCAAGTTTACCTAACTTTTTCTGGGTTGTCTTCCCCCCTTAGAATATAAATGACTTGAGGTCAGGAATTGTCTTTTTTTGGCTTGTATTTGTATTCCTAGCACCTACCACAGTGTCTAGCACCTAGCAAGGACTTAATAAATTCTTATTGACTGACTTGATATACTTTATATTATTTGACCACCACGACAACTCTATGGCTTTGGCAATACAAGTTTTATTATTCCCATTCACAGATGATTAATCCAAGGCTCAGAAAGGTTAGGTGATTGTCCAAGTTCACACAGCCAATAAGTCCCAGAGGCAGGATTCAAACCCAGATTTCCTTATTTCCGGGTCCCCACTCTTGCTGTGCTGATTTTCATCACAAGGTTGATTAAAGGATGTTAAAGTTTTTTGGCCACAATAACTTTGGAAGGCTATCTACCAAGTTGTATCAAGCTAGTGAGGATTAATGTTGATCAAATACTAATGATATTGAAGAAGGCCACATGATAAGCAGGTGGCATCTTGTTGGAAAACAGCTTTTAAAGCTGTTTGGAGAGTTGGGGTTTTTGTTGTTCTTGAGGGTTCTTTTTTGTAATCAACAAACAACGTATCAGAACCTTCTCTTTTCTATACTTTTCACTTAATCCTATGACCATAAGGATGAGATCTGCTATAGAAAATTGTTTACAGACTATTTATGCCTTTCTCACATTTTCATGAAAGATATACTTAATATGTGTATAGCTAATAAAGATTTTATGAGCATGTGAAAAGATGCAAATGAGTTCATAGTTATTATTCCCTCTTAATTGATTTTGGATTTGATGAAATTGTACTATGCTCCCTCCTCCCACCCTCACCCACCCAAAAAAAAATTGTTGTTTTTAAGATGTCTTGAAAATTGATATTACAATGCTTTCAAAATTGTGCTGCCTCCAGCATGGATTTCTTCCGTGTGAACTTTACCTGGTTCATCTGTTCTTCCTGTCTTTATCTTCTTAAAGGCACTCAGGAGCATAGGATACAAAACTATATGGGAACTTCAAGGTCATTTAATCTAACCCCATCCTTTTACAAGTGAGGAAACTGAGGCACAGAGGATTAACCCAAGGTGACAATAGTAATAGTGGATTTGGGATTTGAACTTGGATCCATAATTTTCTACGCATCACTACAGCCTCTCCAAATGTGTTGGCTCCACAATTATTGACGGTGAGAACAGATTGCTATGGAAACACTGAAAAAGCTATATTTTCAGTTTAAATGTTCTTGGGATGATCTAGCTTAGATGGGTCCATGCTAACCTTTCTGCAGATTTATTTTCCCTATAATTACTTTTCATTGCTTTGAGAGATAATACTGCTCACACAATGTTCAAAGATACAGAAGAAGGTCTTCCAGGCATTGATTGGATATCTTAAGGAGGAAATATGAGAAGATGTGGATGAGAAGATGGGGAGAGAATAATAGCTAGCAATGATAATAGCTTGCCTTTATATGGTGCTTTAAAGTTCCCAAAATGATTTACCCATATCCCATTTTCTCTCACCCTCACAACAATCCCGTGAGGCAGATACTACTTTTATCATCATTTTACAGATGAAGAACCTGAACCAGACAACATGAGAAGTGACTTGCCCAGGGTCACACAGATGATAAGTATCTGAGGCTGAATTTGAAGCCAAGTATTCTCTACTCCAAATCTAGCCTTCTATCTATTATACCACCTAGTTGCCTTAGAGAAGGCTCTAGATGTGCCATCTATACCACCAGAGAGACATTGTTGTTCAGAAGTTTCAGTTGTGTCCAACTCTTTATGACCCCATTTGGGGTTTTCTAGGCAAAGATACTGGAGTGATTTGTCATTTCCTTCTCCAACTCATTTTACAGAATTGGAAACTGAGGCAAACAGGGTCAAGTGATTTGCCTAGGGTCACATAGCTAGTAAGTGTCTGAGGCCAGATTTGAACTCAGGAAGATGAGTCTTCCTGACTTCAGGCCCAGCACTCTATCCACTGTACCATCTAGCTGCCTGGAGAGCCTATTCATACTGAAGAGGTCATGGATCCATTGAAGTGAAAAAGTTCATTAGCTTTTTTGGGGGAGCAGAGGTGGGGTTGGTTACATTTTTGGCTCATATTCAGTTCATCTTTTATGCGAATTGCTATTGAGTCTGATTATGGAGTCTTGGAGAAGAAAATGTAGACTTTAGAAGCACAAGTAATAATCGAATACAAAGACTTCAAAAGAGAAAGGTGTATTTGAGAAGTTAAAAAAAAACTGGTTAAGAAGATGCTATGCACCTAAGATGGGTTTGACAAAATGTATTTGCTTGGTGTCTTGAAAATCTAATGAAAGGGGCTTTTAATTGAAAAGGGAGTGGGGAAGGAAAATATTGCTTATGTATATATACCAAACTAGATACATTAGAGACTAGTTAAAATGTAGGAAAACAAGCAATTGAAATACCCAGAAGTTTACAAGAGGCAAAATCCAAGAAACAAACCAGCAATTAAACCCATGTCCTCAAATGTTTATATACTAATGCACAAAATATGGGTAATAAACAAGTTGAACTAATACAGTGGGGCAATAATATAAGGAGGTCTAGTACAAGGAGGCAAATTTGCCCTCAAAGGTATCACTGAGACTTGTTGGCATGAGATCCACGACCATGGGTCCATGAAGGCTATACCCTATTCGAAAGAAAAAGAGTAGATAAGAAGGAGAGAAGAATAGTATGATACACTAAGAAGATATACTCAAGTGGGGAAATCCAAGAATCAGAGAGGAGGACAGTGGAGAACATTTGAATAAAGATCGAGAGAGAGAGAGAGAGAGAGAGAGGAAGAGGGAGAGAGAGAGAGAGAGAGAGAGAGAGAGAGAGAGAGAGAGAGAGAGAGA
>CM053622.1:434488906-434517339 GCA_028646595.1 Phalanger gymnotis
GAAGAGAGATTTCAGAAAACTGAAATCCCCAAATATAAACTAACGTTATTTTATAAGAAGTTCTAAGACAGAGTGTACTTATCTGTCTTAGAACTGTAATCTATCTTGGCACTTTATGTTAGAACATTTTACAAAAGCGGGGGAAGAGGACACAAGTATAGTCTGACATTTACCTAATTAAAACTTTAGCTTTATTTGGGGATTTCAGAGAAATAAGTAGAATGGCACAGGATGAAATTTTGCATGGGAAGTCAGCCCAGAAGGAACAGGAAATTCTCAAGTATAAAACTTTGAAGATACAAAGAGAAAAAATTCTATTGAGGAATAAAAAGTGAAGGTGAATAAGGATGCAGGAAATTCATTGTCCAATTTAGAGTAAATGAAAAATAACAAGATAGAAGCAAGGAAAGGCAATGGAGGTTGACTTACAGAAGTGTGGCACAGTGTTTTAAGAACGTTTTCAGGAAGGTGCTAGTGCAGAAAGTTGAGAACAATAAAAAGCCTTTTTAATGCTATTTTCGGGGAAGAGTGTGATCAAAGGGAGGATAAGGTGAATGCTCAGGGTGAACAAGATGGTAACTGACAGCAGAGAGTTGGAAGGGATGCTCCTGTCTCATTTTGCCAGGGAGAATGATCTTTATACTATGAAGGATGGAACAAAAATGAGGAGTTGATGCCTAAGTTAAGTAGGGAGATAGTAAGAAAGCACCTAATTGACAATGATTTTAAGTCACAAATCCTCAGGTAATGAAATAATTGTTAGATGTAATTACTGAGTCGCTATGAGTGATTTTTGAAAGATTGTTGAGAAGGGCAAGTATCCCCATTTTTTTAAATAGGGAAGAAAACGGAATCTATGTATTGTGGGCCAGTGAACTTAACTTTGATTTTTGGCAAAATTCTAAAATATATTGTTAAATGCAAAAAAAAAGCCAGATCTGTAACTATTTTGCAATTTATGGCCTTGGAAAGCTGCCGGAGGAAAATGAGAGGTTAATTGACTTGTCCCAGGGCAGTAAGTCTTAGAGGCAGGATTTGAACTCACATATCCTTACTCAGAGGCCTGCTGTCTCTCTATCCAGTATTCCATGCTGTACTGGTGTTATTTAATCCTTCATTCACATGATAGACCTTCAAATATTTCAAAACAGGCATGCTCTGCCCCGCCCCCCCAATCTTATCTTCTGTAGGCTAAATACCCTAGTTCTTTTAATTGATCCTCATATAATATGGATTCAAGGAAATCTAGGTTGTCCTGCTCTGGACTCTCTCCTGCTTATCAATGTCTTAAAAATATGGCTACCAGGATTTAAAACAATATTCTACATGTAAAATATTAGGGAATAAATGATTACCTCCCTAATCCTGACCACTATAACTTTTTAGTGCATCCTTAGATCATATTAGCTTTTTGGGGCATATTTAGATGTTCATCCGAATTACCATCCAGTGATATTTTAAAATAATGTTGACTATTTTTAATTATTGATTCCCAACATAAAATAATTAATGCCCTACAAGATTGTAGAGGCTTTAAGGAACTAAATAAAATATCTAATTTCTGAGCCTTCCAAAAAAGATTCCTAAAGGCTACTTTTTGTTAAATGGGTGACTCATCTAAAATTTATTCTATTTAAATGTTCTTTACATCATACAGGATCTATTTTAAATTCAGCACCTCATATGTAAGTATTTTCATCTTTAAAACATTCTAGTAACACCTTTTTTTTTCTATGGACTTCGTGCTGTGAGAGATTAATTTTATTTGTTTCTTAATATAAGGAAAACCAGCTACTCACAGAGACCAAGTGTCAGAGCTGCTATCATATTTCAGGAGCTCCTGATTCCTGTTGCCATTTTTGTTCTAGAGCACTAGACTGCATCTTTTCATAAAAGAGAAGAAAAACAAAGATAATTAAAGTCTTGAAGAATCTAGGAGATTTTTTGCAGAATAATTTTTTAAAAAGGAAGCCCAAACAAAAGAGAATTATAATTATTGGTTTGGGGGAAAAATGAATTGAGAAAATATTTGAATTAAAATATATTATTTGCTATCTTTAACAAGGAAGAGGGGAACTGGAATGAATTTGAAAAAGATTATGAGGAACACTAGATGTGACTCTGGAACAATTTATATAGCCTAGGAAAGAACAAGGAAGAAGAGGAACTTTGTTTTCCTGGCAGCTGAGCTAGGCAAATGTAAAGTCTAGTAACCTGGTGGATTTGCAGATAAATCAGAACAATGCCAATTTTACTCTTCTAAGGAGAAAAAAAATTCCCTAGGAAAAAGAAAGAAAAACCCTCACCCCCCCACCTTGCATATTTTCTGTCTTTCTAGTGATGAAAGTGTTGGCACTAATTTTCCAGGGAGACCAGAAAATATGTATGGTGTGTTTTGTTTCAGATGGCATCCTGGGTCACTGAACAACCTCATTCAATGTTGTTTGTTGATGGATATATGGGAGAATCAAAGCTTTGAGCAATAAGAAGAAAGTGGCCAGGACTCTGTATCGATAGGATCCCTCATTAAAAATAATTTGAAATGTTAAATCTGTGCTCTAGAGAGATACCTTGCCAATGGGGTGAACCGAAATTAATAGTCCCCAGGAAAGAAGACAGGCAAACATCTTTTTTTCTCTCTGCTAGATTCCTTCTTATTTCTTGATGCTGAGTGCTATGACAAGTGCAGGGTTTTCCACACTGCAGTCTCTAAATGAAGTGAAATCCGGGTCCTTTACATCAATTGTGTGTCTAAAGAAAGGCCTAAGGGCCTAACCAGGGTGGCATGTGATAACAGTGTTGGCTAGGGAAGAGTGGAGAGGTTGGGGGAGGGGACAAACAAGAGGGGGAGGTTTGAGGGGGTTGGAAGAGAATTCTCTACTAAAAGAGAGAAAAAAATCTCCAGTAACCCTTCTCCAGCTGAATGTAACTACAAGCCTTACACTGTTGTTTCTCTGAAAGGAAATATACGCTTTCAGTCCCAAAACTTCCCAAGGGAAACTCAAGCACCAAGAGAGTTGCCCCTTGTCACTTAGGTTAATTTAATGAAAGAGAAGGCCCCTGGGGATGGTGTAAGAAACCAGGTGCCTGACCTGGAGGGCTTCGAGCTGAGCTGCCTGAATGAACTTCCAGGGTCTTTCCCTGAACAGCAGGTTCTGGGTTTGAGCCAGCACTAAGTCTGTAATGATTCCAGACAGTGGAAGCTAGTCTTCTAGTGGCTAAAATCATATCTTGCCCCTGGTGGCATTCCTTTTTATCATTTTAAAGTAGAACATATCACTTATGGACTATATGAATTTAATTATAAAAACTCTGCAGAAATAAAGATAGGCCTAACTAATTGAAGAAATATTAATTGCTCATGGGTAGATTGCATCAATATGCAATGAAAATTGACAATACTACCTAAATTAATTTACTGATTTAATACTGTACCAGTCAAATTCCCCAAAGAATATTTTATAGAGCTAGAAAAAAGTGACAAAATTCTTATAGAGGAACAAAACACCAAGAATCTCAATGAAAAAAAGTGGGAAGGAAGGGAGCCTATCAGTACCAGTTCTCAAACTGTACTAGAAACCAATAAGCATTAAAATGATTTGACAGTGTTAAAAAGAAAAGAGGTGAGCCAGTGGTGAAGATTAAGGATACAAGGTGGAGAAACAAATACTCCAGTTACTGGGGGACTGATTAACTATGTGACAAAAATTGATAGGAAAATTGAAAACAAACTAGTATTAGATAACATAATATTTGTAAAATGCTTTGCAAAGCTTAAAGCACTATGTAAATGCTTGCTATCATCATTATCGTCACCATTGCTTCATACCATATACCAAGATAAGCTTTAAATGGGTACATAACTCAGAAATAAAAGTTCACATTATCAAGAAAAGCAAGAAAGAAATTACTTTTTGGATCTATGTATGGGAGAAGAGTTTATGACTAAATAATGATAGTGGAGATCACTCAAGATAAAATGGACAATGTTGATTATATAAAATTAATATATTTTGCACAAACAAATGTCATATAGTAAAAATTTGAAGAGAAACCGGTAATGGAAAAATCTTTGTGACAAATTTCTCTGATAAGGGTCTCAGTTTGGGTTTTATAAGGAACTGTTTCAAATTTGTAACACAAATTTGTAAGATACTCAACGATAGAGAAGTGGTCAAAGACTATTATCAGGCAATTTTCCATGGAAGAAATCTAACCTATTAACCATTTTATGAAAAAATGTTCAAAACCACTAGTCAGAGAAACTCAAACTGAGTTTCTACTTCATAATATGACAAAAGAAAAAATGATAAATGTTGCCGGCACTGTGGGAAACCAAACAAATATAGTAGATCATTTACTGATGGACCTATGAATTTACAGCTATTCTGGAAAGCTATTTGAAACTATGCCCCCCAAATTAGCAAAATGTGCTCACCTTTTGACCTAGTTATACTACTAGTAGGCCTCTACCCCCAAAGAAATCAAAGAAAGTGGAAAAAGATCTGTTCGAATAACATTTATAGCAGCTCTTTTCTTGGTAGCCAAAATTTGGAAATTAAGGGGAATTATTAACTTAAATTATTAGGGAATGGCTAAATAAACGGTGTTCTATGAATACAGGGAAATATTATTGTACCAAATGATGAAATGGACCAATTCAGAGGAAACTGGGAAAAGGTCTATTAACTGATACAGAGTTTAGTGAGCAGGAGGAAAAGAAAAAGGTATTGTTTAGTTGTTTCAGTGCTTTGCGACCCCATTTGGGGTTTTCTTGGGAAAGATACTGGAGTGGTTTGCCATTTCCTCCTCCAGCTCACTTTACAGACGAGGAAAGTGAGACAAACAGGGTTAAGTGGCTTGTCTAGCTAGTAACATAGCTAGTAAGTGTCTGAGGCTGAATTTGAACTCAGGTTTTTCTGACTTCCGGCTCAGTGCTCTATCCACTCTGCCACCTAGCTGCCAGGATAGCGAGTTAGGCAATGAAAATAACATTATAGAGAAAAATAGCTTTGGAAGACTTTAGAACTCTGATCAACATAATGACAAATCACAAGTCCAAAAGAATGAAGAGAAAACATGCTTCTTACCTCCTGACACAATGGAAAGAAATGCAAAATACAAAGAAAAGTACACATATTTGGACAAGGCCATTTCTTTTGCTGAATTATGTAGCTATGTATTATTGGCTTTTTTTCATTTTAAAATATGTTCAATGGCTGTGAGAGAGGGGTGGGAAGGACAGATTAATTTTAAAAATACAACAAATGAAAAAATAAAATAATATTCATTTGAAAAGTAGTGCATAGTAAAGAGTTTACATCCCAGAAATCTAAGCTGGGCTGATGCATAAAGTGGTAGTGCCAGGGTTAGGGCCCAGCAAATAGAAGCAAAGGCAGGAGATGAAGATTTTTTGCAGATAATACCATTGATGTAGACAAAATTTATCATTTAAGAGATATATGATTGGCACTGGAGATAGTTCAGTTGTGTAGCAAAAGGGAAAGAATCTTTAAAGACTTTGGGAAATGCCCAGTTAACAGGATAACCTTTGCTGGAGAATTTATGAGAAGAAATATCCACGAGTCATTGCAGATTAAAGACATGAATGCTCAGAGACAGTACAAGCATTGAAGAAGATTGAAGCATGGAAATATATGATTTCCATGTTTCCTTTGTAGACTTTCAGTATACCAAAGCAAGAACAGAGGACAATATATACATGAATAGAATACAGTAAAATTTATCTCTTTTATTTATACGTTGTGGTATCTAAAACACTTGAGAGACATAATTTCTGGGTAATTTAATCACTTTATTAATAATGCCAGCATTTTAATAAAAGGGTGGTCATTTGGCCAGCTCCCTCTTAGACTAAAGACAGTCATGGCAGGCAGCAGGGTTTGAATGCTGTTTCAACAATCTGGCTAGCAGCTGTTGTGGGGGTGTAAGACCAAGCCAAGCCCAACAACAAGAACGCTACCAGCACGCTGCAAAAGCACAGGTTCTTTTGATCTGTTTAACTAAGGAAAGCAACGTTAAGGGGTTGACAAGCTTACTTTAATTCAGCATACAAATACCATTCACTTAGTTCAGGGGAAAAGACCAGCACCCAGAACTTCAGAGCAAATTACAAACAAATTACAAACATCAACAGACAGACCAAATATAGATTCATAGTTACCAACATCTAGGTTCAGCCCGAGAGCTCATAAGGTGGGCTGGCCCAGTCATGCTCACCACCACTGCTTCGGCAAAGAGCTCCAAGGAAGAGGAGGCTAAACCCTGGTTTTATATCTTTTTCGGAAGAGGCGACTTAAACCCATGTGGTCTAAGAGCCTCTGATGTCCCAAACCTATCATTCAAACTCATGTGTATACTAGGCCCTCCCTTAGTTAGCCCCACCTTGGGCCCCACCTTAGTTACCAATCCACACCCACATAGGTTTTATACCTAATAGGGGTTTGGACCTGGGGCTTAGCACCTAGTAAGGCTCAATGAAATACACTGAATTACTCAAAGGAAACAAAAGTCAACTAAGTGCTAAGAGCCCATTTTGCTTACCAACACATATGCCCATTGGAAGATGGGTGTTCCTAAGGGTGGCAATCAACTCTGATTGGTAAACAATGAATACTACAATGAGGGGGCTGAACCTATTCAAATGATCTTTGTCATTTACTTCTAAGTACCCTCAGCCTTGGACAATCTGTTCAAAGAATTTATCCCCACCTAAACCTGAGTAGAGCACAATGGCTTCCCCTTGTGGGTGGGGTTTGAACAAGATTGTTAAGAAAGTTAGTCTAATCTCAGAATTATCAGTAACATCTAGAGGTTCCCAAACTTATTTGGCCTACCACCCCCTTTAAAAAAAGTTACCTAGCACCTTCTTGGAAATCTACTTTCTTTAACCCCTTTAGTAGTTTTTTTTTTTTGAAATTTGTGTCACTTCAAAAAATGTGAAATATATTCTTAAATGAATCTTAAATTTAATAATTTATTGTAAATTTGCAGATATTTTTTCCTGCATTGAAATTTTGATGACATGATATTGTGTTATGTAACCATATAGTATTGTAAACAAGTCATTGCATGCACATATTCCCACAGGTGCAGGCTGGACTTCCCGAAATGCTCGACATGCTCATATGCTAACACTGGCTTGTTAAGACCTGTCAGTGGCCTTGACCACTGATAGATTCTAACTTGCATCTTGTGTGTTTATTTGGAAAATAATGCAATCGCTACAACTTTAACTCTGTTATGCAACAGATGAAACATGTACAAATGTTTTTTCAAATTTTTCTTCTCTTCTTTCCTTATGTTTCTACCTCCCCCTTATTTTTATTCAATGCCCCCCAATTGCACCCAAGGCTACTACCACCACTCCCTTCATTCTGGCACCTCCCCCCGCCCACGCCATGGAAATGTCCTTCAAGAGACTGAACTTTTGAGATCAGTATTTTAGAAAAAGGGGGGAGCTCTGGATTTCCTCAAATCATCAGTTATTAATAATCATTCCTTTCAACTATCTTCTTTGACCATTACAGGAACCATTGTGAAGTAGATGTTAATATTAGCCTCAGTTTACAGATAAAGAAACTGAAGCTCAGAATAGTTAAATAAATTATCTGGCCAGGCTCTCATAGCTGGTAAATGCCTGAGAAAGAACTTTGATGTCAGGTCTTGGATGTTTCCAAGTCCAGCATTCTGTGTTGCCTCTTGAAGATTATGTGGGAAGATTTGGTTCTACAGTTGGTGGTAATAAATGTGGTCAACCTTAAACAACATTGTGAAGTAGGGAAAATTTATCAGGGGCTTCCCTGGAATCTCTCCTTTCAGTGTCCTCACTCCCCGTTCCTTAGCTCTCTGTACTAAGCTTATAAAGCTCTTTTGAGACCATATCCTTTCATGGGGAACAACTTCAGCTAGTGATTAGTGACTTATTAAAGTATATGCCTCATGGGGAATTGCATTTTTAAAAAGGTCAGCATAGGACAGTGCTGGAAAAGAGGTCATGTGTCATCTAGTCCAACTGCTTCATTTTATAGCTGAAGAAACTTAAGGCAGGAGAGGAGAGAATCTACAGATTGAGAACCTATGTCTACAATGAATATTGCATTGGTGCCTAAAGGAGCAAGGAACAATCTGTGGAAATGAATTTCTGTACCTGTGGTAGCAAAAACTAAAATAAGTACTCATTTGGCTGAGATATCATTTATAGATTTGAATTTGTAGGACCAGTGCTATGTAGGAGCTGAGCTACATTTTGAGGCTAATATCACAGACACTAAACTGGTATAGGGGAGAGTATACTCCAGAGGTAGTGGGGAAAATGTACATTTGTTATTGCTCTGTCTTTGAAGCATATATCTCTTTGTAAAAGCAAAGAGACAAAGTTTCAAATCCATCATTGTCTCCAGAGTCTAACTTCATTCTTCCTTTCAGGAGTTATATCTATGAACTCTATGCTCCAGTTAAACTGTATTACTTGCCCACCATATGTATATACATATATATATATATATATGATATACTTTCTCCATATTTTTGTCTTTTAGCATACTATTCTTAATGCTAACAATGCCCACTACCCACATTATCAGAGCATCTCGGAGTTGGAAGGGATTTCAAATTCAATCTAATCCAATTTATATTTGACCACTCTATGTTGAGCCCATGTGTAATATATATTGTTGAGTAAGGAAGTGATCTACCATGGTTCCTTATTGCTTACAGAAAAAAATACAAGGTCTTCCGATTGGCATTTTAAGCCATTCACAAAATGACTTCCGCCTGCCTTTCCAGTTTTATTTTGCATTGCTCCTCTTTGTATACTCTCTATCCCAGTCGAATCATCCTAGGTGTTTCCTATATTTGATATTCTGTCTCCTATTTCTGTGTCTTTGAACAAGTGGTTCCCCCACGTATAAAATGCGCTCCTTCCTTGCCTCCACCTGGTAGAATCCCTAACTTCCTTCAAAGCAGAGCTCAGGTGCTACCTCCTCTACAAGGCTTTCCCTCCCCAAGTTGTTAGCATTCTCCCATACTTGAAACAATTTCGCATTACTTTGTATATAATTGTATTTAGTCGTGTTTATGTTGTATCCTTCCACTGAAACGTACACTCTTTAAGGGCAGAACAGCGTTAAGTGCTTCTTGCGGCCAGGCACTGTGTTAAGTGCTGGAGATACAAATACAAGCAAGCAGGACAGTCCCTCCTTTCAAGAAGCTTACGTTTGAACAGGGGAACAATACATAAAGACAGATGGATGGTGTGTGGGGTGAGAAGGAAAGTGCAGTTTGTGCGAAAGGGCATGGAGGCTTGGACAAAAATAAAGTCAAGGCTGACAGGGAATGTTTTGCTTTTGTCTGTGTATCCCTAGCACCCACCTAGCAAATTGACTTGACATATTCAGCTCTTAATATTTGAATTGCTTGGTTAGATGTTATCTTATTAGATTTGGTCCAGTGTTCTGGTTCTTTGAGTCTTTTTTTTTCAGATCATGACTCATTCCAAGGTCTTAATTATTCCTCCTGGCTTTATGTCATCTAGAAATGTAATAAGCATGACATTCAATCCAAGTCAACAAGCTTTAGTTAAGTATGTACTGTGTGCCAAGTATTGTGCAAGGTCTTAGGGATTAAAAGGGGATAAAAAAAAACACCACAAAACAGTCCTGCCCTCAAGAAACTTATATCCTTATATCCTGGGGGTGGTAGGGTGGGGAATAACTTGTATATGCATACAGAAATTCAAAATATGTACACAATACATAGCATATATACAAATATACATATACAAAAATATATGAAAAATATGTAATCTATGTAAAGAAAATAAATACAAAATAATTCCACAAGGAGAAGGCACCAACATCTGCCACATATTGACTTTATTCAGTTTACTGATAAAGTGGGGGCTGAGGGAGGGGAAGGAGGACAGGCAGAGAATAAGCATCAATTCAGCATCTATTATGTACTAGGCACTGTGCCAAGTGCTTTACAAATATTTATTTGATTCTCACAACAACCCTGTGAGGTGGAACCCCTTTTTACAGATGATGAAACTGAGGCATAAATCCATGGGACAGTGTCAACTGGACCGAACTGGCCTCTAACTGGTGGATGGCTGGAGTGGAACAGAGCAGGCTAGAGACAGGAGAGTCAGGAATCAAACAGAAGTTTAATTTCAAAGTGAGGGAAACAGCTTGTAAGTGAAGCTCTCTTTCCAACTTAACATCAAGACATTAATATCTATACTTTGGGGCCTATCATTCAACCAGTTCTGAATTTACCTAACTGTACTATTGTCTAGCCTGCGCCTATTCCTGTCTGAGAGGACAGAATTTTGTTTGATTCCTAACTAAAATCCAGGTTAAATATCGCTACAGTGCAGTATCTAACTATCTAGTGACTCTGTAAAGAAAAAATAATAAAGGAAATGAAGTAAGTTTCACACGACCGGTTTTTATAGAATCACAGATTTAGATCTTGAAAGGACCTCTGAGGTCATGTAGTTCAACTCCATTTATATAGATGAGGAAACTGAGGTCTATTGAGGTTAAAAGCCTCTCTTAATGTCTAGATAACACAAAGGATAGAATGCTGGGCCTAGAATCAGAAAATTAATGTTATTCAGTTGTTTCAGTTGTGTCTGACTCTTTGTGACCTGATTTAGGGTTTTCTTGGCAAGGATCCTGGAATGGTTTACCATTTCCTTTTCCAGCTCATTTTACAGATGAGGAAAATGAGACAAACAGGGTGAAGCGACTTACCCAGGGTCACACAGCTAGTAAGCTTCTGAGGTCATATTTGAACTCAGGTCTTCCTGACTCCAGTCCCAGCACTCTATTCACTTCAACACCTAGCTGCCCCAGAGTTTGAACAACAATAACGTCACATAGGTAATAAGCATCACAGGTGGGGCGTCATTTGACATCCTTAAATCCTTTGACTCCAAGTCAGGGCTCGTTCCATTTCACTATGCTGAGTCTTTATGAAGCCATGCTCGCTTTTTCTGATCACCACCTGCTTTTGTAGATGTTCCTGAATGCCTTTAACAACACATTCTGGAATTTGTCAGAAATTGAAGGCAAATCATCTAGCCTAGTAGGTTGTGCTGATTGTGTTCTCTTCAACTTTTATTTTTATTTTTTTGAAAACTCCTTTGGTCTTCCCTGTCCTTCATGGTTCAGTTCAAACACTCTTCCGTGATGTTTTCCCTGGGCCCCACAGTGCATAATGATCTTCCTACAACCAGTTGTCTCACAGTAGTTCGTCAACTCCTCTCGTATTCCCTTTATGTGAACTATCTTGTTTTTCAGTTTGTGTGTACATCATATCCACATACTCCACTGTAAGCTGCTAGATTATAAGCTCCGCGAGGACATGAACGCTGTTTAACCTAAACTTTGTGTGATCTTGCAAGCATAGGTACAGTCCTCTGTGCGTGCGCGCGCGCGCACACACACACACATACATGTGTGCACACACAGAGCCGGTGCTTGATACATTTTGTTGAATTAAACATAGTTGAAATTAAGTTAAACTGATCAATTAAATCAAAGCTAATTAGGGAAGGGATGGGAATCAAGCATTTATTAAACACCTCCTGTATTCCTGGTATGGTTCTAAGTGTTCATTTTATTCTCATAATAATCCTGTCAAGTAAGCTCAATTATGCTCTCTGCTTGCAGTTGCGGAAAATAGGCAGAAAAAGATTAAGTGACTTGTCCAGAATAATATACCTAGTACATATCTGAGGCCATATTTGAACCCGGGTCTTCCTGATTCCAGGTTCAGTGTCACCTAGGTGGATGGCCAAAGTCCAGAAAGGAAATTCCTCATTGCTAAGGTAATTTCTAGCCGAGTGACCCACATATTTTCAACATTGAAAAGGGTGAGTCCCTTACCCCCAAAGGAAGAAAACTTATTCGTGTCAGACATTTGTTTCTAACAATATATTCTTTCTCTAAAAGTCTACTTGCTGACAGAAGGCTTTGTGAAAGACCTTGAAGAAATGGCATTAATGGGCAGCTAGGTGGCACAGAGAGACCACCAGGCCTGGAGTCAGGAAGGTAGGAGTTCAAGTTCAGCCTCAGACACTTACTAGCTGTGTCTAGACAAGTCACTTCACCCTGTTGCCTCAGTTTCCTCATCTGTAAGATGAGCTGGAAAAGGAAGTGGCAAACTACTCCATTATCTTTGCCAAGAAAACCCCAAATGGAGTCACAAATAGATAAGACTGAAATGACTGAACAACAACAAAAGGAGTGTTCAAAGTTAGTCAAAGGGCTTTTGACGGGATGAAGCAGCAGGTCACCCTGTTACAAAAGAATCTTGAATTATTTTTGTAAACAAGATGGTGAGACATGAGTTAGATGATGGTACTATGAGGTAGACTTTAAAAACTGATTTGCTGTGAGATATAAGAAGCAAAAACACTAAACCTTTTCCACATTGCTAATCTTCATTTTTTATTTTTTTTTCCTCTTAAAGGGAGAAGTTGCTTGTAGAAGGTAAACTACAGTATTAAACTGACAAGTGTTATCTTTCCCCCAACCTCAGATTTTCCCTCTTATCCTTGCCAAGTAAACAGAAACTCTGCAAATTCTTACCTCCTTGAGAGTCTTTGTTTTTTTTAAGATGAGGCATTGATTTCATCGATCTGTATTAACCTACAGATCCAGGATTGGTTGTATGGTAAAAGTAGAGTGGAGTAATACCCCCAGGGGACAGGATTTCCATTTGCCATTACAACATTGTTACACACATATCCTAAGGCCCCACAGTCTCTATTTGTGTGTGCATGTATATAGACACATGCTCCATATATACCTTCATATAATGTACACATCTGTATACATTTACATATCTACATAGATGTGTGTGTTTATTAAATATAGTCCAAACACCTTTTAGTTCCTTGGTATTTGGGATAAGGAGTGGTAGAAAATAACCCCATTTAAATGGAGCTGTGAAACTAAAAAGACTTTCCTTATACCTGAGGCAGCTAAAGGATGAGAGCCTCATAATTAGGCTATACAACTGTATGGATAATTAAGGGTGTTATGTTAGTAAACACATTATGAGCTAAGATAAATTACTGGATCTAAATAGCAAAGGATGATGAATGGTTCCAAAGCTGGCTGTCTCCCAGAGTGCCTCTATATTATGCTACATTACAGGATTTGTGCAAAGCAAATCATATTCTTCACAATCCAAAGAACAAGTTTACACACATTGAAAAGCTCCTGCATGCACATCTAATTTCCAGATTTGGAATGCTACATAACGATATAAAACTATTTTATGTCTGAGTAATTTGGCTGCTATTTTTTTAAGTTAACTTAAGGGAAGTCCTATCCCAGAAGTCTATTGTGCTACTAAAATTTTATTCTATTTCATGAAAAACCATACTAATGTTGAAAAAGAATTTACCTTAGAGGCCATGTAATCTAATATCCTCATTTTACAGATGAGCAAATAGGTCTAGAGAGTAGTGACTTGCCCAGGGTCACCCAAGTGGCAGGTCCTCTGATTTCAAATCCAGTGTATTTTCTACTGCCTCCTTTAAATGAGTAAAGTATATAATTTTCTGTCCTGTTTTCTTTATCTAGGGAGGTATTTTAACTACTGAATATTGGGGTGTTAAAGTTCACAGAGAGGGAATATAAGGTGAATACTATTCTCTCTGCCACAGGTCCACTTTTAATTGCTGATGACAACCTACTTTACCTTGACCTAGCTCCAGAAAGTCGTCTATCGCGATCTGAAGCCCTTGACCCAAGTTCCTGCTCTGTTCCTCATCTTTCTGCACTGCTGAAAAAAATATATCAGTGCAGCACAAAACAAGTGGGCACTATTCCTAGGGCTTCAACTAAACACAGATCCAAACTTTCCTTAAGCAACCACAGACAAGACCGTGCCAAATATGGAAAGAAAACATATGCCTCCCAGATTCAAATTCCCAAGTCTACCCCTCCAACCAAGTTTCCATTTATGTGTGGAAAATCCTTCAGCCCATATAAACCTCCTAGTCAGAAAGTGCCTCCAAATCCTGGACTTTTTTGTCACCTTCATAAAGTTGTGGCTGTTACAACTACATCACAGTGGAATGTAAGGATAACAATTTTTTAAAAATATGGTCAATTTGGCATTTTTTCTTCATATAATAACAAATGAAAAGGAGAGAAGGGGCTTTCTTGTGATGCTACTTGCCAAAGGCAATCAGCTTGAGCGCCTCTCTCTCCTAACGCCCCTCCCTTTCCACAGTTGCCAGGACCTTCTTGAATCTCATCGAGGCCAAAGCTTTTAAACAATTTGCATTAAACAATATTGCTTGAGCAATAACTGCTGGGATCATGATGGGAGCTGAAAGGGCAAATGATAAAAGGTGTCTGTTTATATATGACCTCAGGAAGATTAAGCCAGAAGTCCAGACTATATAGAGCATGTAGTCAGCACTCCGGGAAAGGGAGGAGGTGAATGGAAATCACTGATCCTGATCTAGCTAGGAGTGAGAGCTGGGCACTTGTGGGGGCCTGTCAAAGATATTTCTGGAATTTTAGACCAAGCTAAGACTACCTGCACTAGCATTCAAAGCTTGAGAAAATGTTTCTGCTTCCTTTTTATTTTACACAAAGTCTAGGCTGGAATCATTTGGTGGCCTTTGTTCAATATGGTCCAAGAATCTCAAATGAAGGCATCTGTGTACAATTGTGTTAAAATGTCATTGTACATATTGTTGAAATGTTACTGTATTCTTTTGAGAGTTTCATGGTACACTTTGCTGAAGTGGCATCATTGAATTGCCATCCTATGTTGCATGCTTATGAAGTGGGACTTGACTCTCATCAAGGTCTAATGATTTGGAAATGCCTATGGACAGTGACGAGGGCACAAGTGGAAAGATTTTGCATACTGTTTTGGACTCTTTGGAAAGAGGTAAGACAATAGTATAGCTGGGAGGCTCAGTGGATAGAGAGACAGGCCTTGAGTCAGGAAGATCTGAATTCAAATTTGGCCTCAGACATTTACTAGCTGTGTGACTCTGGGCAAGTCATTTAAGCTCTGTTTGCCTTAATCCACTGGAGAACGAGATGGCAAACCGATCCAGCATCTTTGCCAAGAAAACCCCATGGGCAGCATGGGGCATGAGGTCATCACATAGCATCAGTGTGACTGAACACCCAGGTGACGCTGGTGCAGGTTTTCAGAAAAAAGGAAAGTGTGCATTGGGTGAGCTGTCTGATACTGTTGAGCCTTCCTAAGGCCCCAGGGAGATATCAAGAATGAGAGATGCCTGAAGATAGCTAGATATTTTCAAGTACTAATTTGTTTTTTACCTTAGGGGATGATATTGATGATGTTCCTAGAAGTCTCTGGTTTCTAGAGCCTTCTTTGTTTTTCCTTTATGAGGTGTTAATCTCTTCTGGTGGTTAACCCTTTGAAAATGTGTGAATTATCTGGCCTAGAGTACTCCCTTTGCCCTTTTAATGCCATATTAAGGATGATTAATTGATTCAAGTTCAGTTCATACACTTGAGCCAAGCCAGGAAATTCAGGAATGCAAGCTGTTAGCAATTGTTTTCTTGGAATTCTTGGACTTACTGGACTCA
Organism: Phalanger gymnotis; assembly: GCA_028646595.1. NCBI lineage: Eukaryota > Metazoa > Chordata > Mammalia > Diprotodontia > Phalangeridae > Phalanger > Phalanger gymnotis. Next base: position 434,504,530 of record CM053622.1, read on the forward strand.
TTGGGAGGATACTTGGATTGAGGTAAAGGATGAAGGACAGGAAGGGCAAGAACTTTGATGTAGAAAAAGCAGCTCAGACTTTCCCATGCAAGACTGTCCTGTGCGCTGTTTACTGTTTAAGTCCGTAGAGAAGAGTTGACAGTTGAGTGTATGGACTATATATAAGCCAAATGCTTTTCTCTTACAGATATACTTCAAGACCAGAGTTGTGCTGCGAGTCTAGATGACAGTGTAAGCATCTAAGGGAAGTGGGGCTCACAAGAGGAGTGAGTTGCTCGACTAGTTACCTGAAATTTTTCCTCTAGAAGGGGAGCCTAAGCTCCAAGATAGTACTATAAATACAGATGATTTTACCGTCCTTCAGAGGACCATTGTAGAGGAAAGGAGAGTTATCTCGATTGTTTTTGAGCTTAGGTACAAATAAATGCTTTGTGTTTTCTGTTTGGTTAAATACAAACTGTCATATATTTTTTAGCCTAAGAACTTGCATGGGACCTGAGGGCCCTTTTTCTTTTGTTGGGGAGAACTAGCCATCAATCTCTAATCAATAAATTCTAATCATTAACATCAAATAAATACAAAGTCCATTGTTATTTAAACTTCTTCACAATCTGGCCCCTTCCTACCTTTCTAGAATTCTTATACTTTACCCCCCTCCACATGCCATGCAATCCAGCCATAGTCATCTGCTGGCTTTCCTGTGTACACAGCACTCCATCTTCCACTTTCATACATTTGCACTGACTGGCCCCCAGGCCTGGAATGCACTCCCTCCTCGCCTGTGTCTATTGGGATTCCTAATTTCCTTCAAGACGCAGCTCAAATGATACCTTTTATGGGAGGTCTTTCCTGATCCCACAGATGGAAATGCACTCCCTCTCCAAGCTATTCTTTATTCATTTTGTACATATTAAATACATATACATACTTATATATGTTTCTTCTATGTTAGAATGTAAATTCCTTGAAGGCAGAGATTACTTTCATGTCTGTGTTTTGTTTTGTTTTCATTCCTAGTATAGGCATTTAGATGTCCCAGTGGTGACAGAACTTCATGCGGAGTCAGGAAGCCTGGCATCTGGTACTAGATGGGTGACTAGATGGGTGACTCGGTAAATCATTTAACTTCTATCTGCCTCAGTTTCCTCATTTGCAAAATGGGGAAAATAATAGCACCTATCTCCCATGGTTGTTATGAGGATAAAGTGAGATAATGTTTGTAAAGTGTTTTGTAAACCTTAAAATGCTATGTAAATGCTCTTATTATGGTTGTCATAATTAGTTCTTACCACAGTAATTCGTACAAAGTAGGTATTAAAAAATGTTTGTTGATTGATTTATTCCCCAGGGAAAATGAGCCAAAAAGAGATATTATTTCATGTGAATTCTCCTAATGCTTAACCTGGGACTATAAACCCAGGTTTATGTGGTCTTTGGGCTATGAGTAATACAAATATGTAGTTTGAGACAGCAGCCTGAAAGTTATAAAACTTTAAAAACTGACATCTTATTTTTAGAGCCCCTTGATTTTCTAATATATTCTTCAGTCCTCCCCAGCTCAGAGAGCAGCATAACTTGCCAACACATTAGTCAAAGCAGACAGTATATGCGGGGGCGGGGCACATCCATAGACTTCCTCCCTTGCTAAAGGAAAGATACATTCTCATATCAGTTTTTGGAACTGTTTGGTCATTAGAATTACTAAGTTTCAATTTTGGCTGTTATCCTTTCCATTTACAGTGTTATAATTATTGCATATGTAACAGGGGACTGTATACTGAGGCCAGTACTGGTGAGCATTTGCAAAGTGCTACTATTACAATTCTCCACATGGAAGAGGTTAGTGAGCCTGCTTTCAGAGAGCCTTGATGACACATCATAGAAGTACTTTGGAGAGAGTTTTAGGTTTTCACAGATATTTTGTAACTGGTTCTGATTCACTTAGGACATGATAAAAAGGAGTCTTTATGTTTGTCTGTGTAACCAGGACTGATGGTACATACAGAAGTCACCAGCCACCAGACCCTTCCTTCTGTTTGGTTTGACTTCTTTCATTTTGATGGTATTACAGTGAGAAAAGAGAGACACTGATGAGAGACACTGTCTTTAGAGAGAGTTGGCATGCCCCATCTGAGGTGGAAATGTGGCCCATGAATTTGAGCCTTGGTTCTTTGCCTTGGCATCTGTTCTTTCATTTTAGGCAAAGAAGACAGAGGGAGTCAAATCCATGTGTGGTTTTGCCTGGTCCAGCTCTGAGGCCACAGGGACTGAATAGCAAGCCCAGCTGTAGCTGAAACAGGGATTCATCTTGCAGTAATATATATGGATATGGTTAGTAAAATCAGTGTTGTGCAGAAACTAAGTTAAATCTGAGACTATAATTTCCAGAGACCAAAGTAGTGTAGAGTTGATTCCTTAAATATTGGTGGGAAATATTTATATTTCTTATCTTGCTATATCTTCAAAGTAAATATCCCTTTGTAAAAGCTTTTGTTCAGTTATTTCAGTCATGTCTGACTCTTTGTGACCCTATTTAGGGTTTTCTTGGGAAAGATACTGGAATGATTTTCCATTTCCTTCTCCAGCTCATTTTACAGATGAGGAAACTGAGGCAAACAGGGTTAAGTGACTTGTCCAGGGATACATAGCTAGTAAGTGTCTGAGGTCAGTTATAAATCCAGGTCTTCCTGACTGGCACTCTATCTACTGTACCACCTAGTTGTCCTTGTAAAGCTAATTTATGTTGTTTAAATGAAACTGATGAGCTAGTCACGGCACCTCTTGTTGTGTGTGTGAGGAACATATCTGGAATGGAGGCTGGAGCTAATAGCATTAGAGAAGAAATATCTCAACCCCTCAGGGGTATTCCTCAACCTTCAGGGGGAGATGTAGCTGGCCGTGCTCTGGGAGAGAGCCCAGCAAATACTAGCTACACGAATATTGTTTTTCTGGTTCTATATACTTCATTTTTGTACTGGTTCTTCTTATGAGTCCTTGAATTCTTTATATTTTTTTGCAACATAGCAATATTCTATTACATTCATGTACCATACAATTTGTTAGCCACTTCCCAATTGATGGGAATTGTCTTTATTCCCAGTTTTTTGGGTTTTTTTTTTGCTAAGACAAAAAGCACTGCTATAAATATTTTGGTGTATATTTCACCTTTCTATCTTTGTTTTCCTTGGGGTATACTCCTAGCTGTGGGAGCTCTGGATCAAAGAGTATGGATATTTTAGTCATTTTCTTACAGTACAAATTGCTTTCCAGAATGATTAGAACAATTTACAATTCTACAAAAAGTATATTAGTGTGCCTGTCTTTCCACAACCCCCCAAAATTGACTGCTTCCATCTTTTGTCATCTTTTGCCAGCTTTCTAAGTATGAGTTGAAAGGTCAGAGTTGTTTCGTTTTGCATTCTTCTTCTTATTCATCATTGGGAGCACTTTCATATCATTATTAATAGTTTGTAATTCTTCCAAAGTTATTCTTAATGTCTTCACAGACTACTCAAATATCTGCCCTGTACTTTAGACAATTAAGTCACAGAGGTGGAGGGATTTTTCTGCACTAATGAAATCACAGATCCCTTTATCTATTCCTGTTTTGAACTTGTTATCCAGATGCTTTGAACTATGCCAACATAGTATTTACAATATCAGTATAAACTGAGTAACTATGAGAAGCCAATATATAAAATGATAGTGCATACAGGGATTAGGCATCTATGTATGCCTTGATTTTAACTCAGTTTTTCTTGATTTAATATAATATTAATTTTTAAAATACTGAGCACCTTGTCAAGTATTTTGAGATGTGAAAATGGGGAAATACCTAATTCAATCAAGGGGTGCTGTGGAGAGGCTAAATAAAAAATGAATAATAAACAGAAAATAAATATCGTGCTGTAGGGGCATTAACATTTTAGTAAAGGCTTGCCCTACATTTTATTCTTTGCCAATATTAAAAACAGTTTCAAATTGCTGATTTTGTTGTAGCATGTTTTCTCCTACCAAGGCAAAGACATTCTGGCAAAGGATCTTAGAATGATATTATCACCCAATTAGTTTAGACCAAGGTTATGCTTAGACTGTCACAGTAGAGTATATTTTACAAAAATTGTCCTGGTCCAATTTGCTAAATCTTATCTAATTGACCCAATCTTATAGGTAGTGAGGGGTTAAGTCAGTCACTAAGTGGCCTAAATGAGACATAGAAAGTTAATCTCACTGAATCTTTGCTATGTCTTATATACCAGGATTATACAGATATGACATGAAGTTGTATGAAGCAAAGAGTTAAAGCAATTAGTATTATTTAAGTCCAAATTATTATTGAGAAAAAGGTAGTTTGGGGAAGGTACTAAAAAATAAAGTCTGATTATGTCTACGTGACAAACTCTATTTGTAAATTTGTTCAAATTCCTCACTCGTTATTGATGCAAACACAACTGCAATACTTAGGCTATGTAGGCACATCGCCATACAAAGTCTAACCAGTTTCTCGAAGTTGTACATGCAGTATATGATTAATTGAATTTTTTACTTTTCAACTAGTCAGTTTTCATAGTGTAGTTGCCATTAGGCTTTGGAAAATAGTCAAGGTACATAAAATATTGCTGTTGGGGTTCTGGTTAATATGGCCATGAAACTCCCCTATTCAATAAACTCCAGTGGCTCTATATTATTTTAGGATCTAATATAACATCCTCTGTTTGTCTCTATTTTGGTCCTTTGTGATCTGACCCTTTCCTACCTTTCCATTCTTTTTACACCTGATTCATCCCCACATACTCTTCAGTCCAGTGACACTGGTTCCCAGGCTGTCCCTTTCACAAGACATTCCATCTTCTGACTTAGGGTATTTGCACTGGCTGTCCCCCATGCCAAGAAACATTTCCTTCATCTCTGCTTCCTTATTCCTCTGGCTTCCTTTAAGCCCTGGCTAAAATCACACCTTCTATAACAGGCCTTTACCAATCCCCCTTAATGGTAATGCCTTCCCTCTGTTGATTATGTAAAAATTAACACACAGACACATACACACACACATATATATGCATGTATATTAATTTTTATATATGACACATAAATTATCTATCTATCTAGGTAGCTTGTATATGGTTGTTGTCCTTTTATCTCCCCAATTAAACTGTGAGCTCCTTGACAGCAGGGACAGTTTTTTGCCTTTGTTTGTATCCCCAGCACTTCAACAGTGTCAGATACATAGTAAGTGCTTAATAAATGTTTGTTGACTTGCCTTATTGACCTGGGTCAAGCACTATGGCCACAGAAGGGTACTGAGTTACTTCTTGTTTAGGGATTGTCATAAGCTCAAGAAATAGAAATAGTTTGAAATTAGCACCTGAGTTGCCCTAAGATATAGAGGCAGAAGCTAGCTAGGGACTGAGTTGGAAGGCAAGACCTAGTCCCATCCGCCTTCTGTAGAAATAGTCAACATCCAAATTGTAGAGGTAACAGTATTAAACAGAATGGAAAGATGACAAAACCTGGTCTTTTCCAAGGAACTGAGGATGGAGTTATGAATAAACAGAAGGAAATTCAAATTAAAATAAAGAAATATTATAGTTTAGAGAAGAGAGAAACAATATAACAAATACAAGTCGAACCTCAGAGGGAAGAATAATTTAGTTTTATAAGAACCACAAGAGCAGAAATTAAGCAATAGATAAAAATTAAAGTACAGCTTTTGAGGAAAAAATTGGAAGATGAATATATTGCTTAGAACAGAAAGTTGAAAACTATATCAAAGTAGTGGACTCCCTGAAATATAGAATAGAATAAATAGAACTCAACTCAGTGAAACAACAAGCAATATTAGAACGAAGCCAAACGATTGACAAATTATAAGAATGCATATGGCATCTACTATTAAAAAAAACAACAAAACTGGGAAAATGTCAAGGAGAGATCATTTTAACATCAAAATTCATGAAAACCATCACCAAAATACCCAGATACCATATTTTAAGAAACATAAAACTGCCCAGATTTATTAGAGTCAGAGGGCAAAGAGAGAAAAGAAACAATCCAAAAGTTAACTCTTGAAAGAAACTCTAAATTGCAAACATCCAGAAATGTCATAACTAAAACCCAGAGTTTTCATATCAAAGAAAATGACTCTAAGCACCCAGAAAGGAAGCATTCTGGTAGCATGCAACCACAGTCAGGTTCACGCAAGATTATGCTTCAGCTAATATAAGAGAGGAAAACTCTTGGTATATGATATTCCAAAAGGCAAATGATAAAACTTTACAACCAAGAATACCTTACCCTAAAGAACTTGAGTGTAGTCCTGTAGAGGGGAAGACAAACTCTAAATAGTATACAGAACTTTCAAAGATTCTTAACGAAAGGACTAGATATGTGTACAATCTTTGACACATAGACACAAGAAACAAGAGAAACTTAGAAAAGTAAATTCATTTAAATAATCCAAGAGGCTAAATGATAATAAATTGCTTACTTTCTGATGGGAGAGAAGAGGCATGTCTCTTCAGAATCCTGTTGTCTTCAATACTCAGCAAGAACAAAGAAAGTTCAGGGTCTGGGGGTAGTTTTTTGATATATCTTGCTGCTTTTCAGAAAGAGAGGAAAACGGATGAGGAAAGAAAACAGTAGGAAGAAAATGAGGCAGACTAGAGAGGAACTTATTTTTTTTTTCTTATAATTGAGGTGTTCAAGAAGAGTTTGCAAACATGGAGAATGGGTTTGGGGGAATAGGCATTTCATGATCCTTACTAGTATCTGAACACATGCACATATAATGTCCGGTGTAGAAATAACATTAAATAGAAAAATAGACAAGAACAGGAAATGGAGGGAGATTGGTTAACCAGGAAGGAGAGGGCTAGGGAAGAAATAGTCTCACACAAACAAATTCAACTTCAGAGGATAAATTAGAGAGGGGCAATTAAAAGGAGAGAAAGAAAGTTTAAAAATCAGTGATCAGGATCTAGAAGAAGTAGAAAGAAGAGGGACAAAGGGATGGCATCAAATAGCTTCCATTATAGATAACTAGCACTGATCCCATTCTCTGTCAGCATCTTTGAAAAGGGGGAGTGGGTAGAGAAAAGGACAAAGAGAAGGAAATAGAGAAAGATATGAGGGAGGGAAAACACAATCATCTAAGGCAGGAAGTCTTTCCCAATCCCTCTTAGTTGTAATGCCTTCCCTCTACTGATTGTTTCCTATTTATCTTGTATATAGCTTGTTTGTACATATTTATTTGCATTTTATCTCCCCCATTCCATTGTGAGCCTCTCCAGAGATTGTCTTTTGCTGTTCTTTGTATTCCCAATGTATTAGTGCAGGAGTGTAGGGTACAGTGGTGGGATTCAAATGAATTAACAATCAGTTCTCCCCAGAACCAAGCCAAGGAGCCGCCCCTGCTGCTGACGTGGCAGACGCAGGCCCTGCCCCTGCTAACGACCCTTTGCCCAACTCACTCTAAAATTAGGTGCGGGTTCTACCGAACCAGTGCAAACCAGCTAAATCTCACCACTGGTAGGGTGTTTAATATTAGGAAATGGACCGTATTTAATGTTCAGTATTAAATTTTTAACATTAGGGGGAAGACTGTATAATAGTAATGAAGTGTATTTATAATAAAAAATAAAATCACATTATATCAAAATGTGCAGTATGGGCAGCTAGGTAGCACAGTGAGTAGAGCACTGGCCCTGGAGTCAGGAGGACTTGAGTTCAAATCCGACCTCAGACACTTGACACACTAGCTGTGTGACCCTGGGCAAGTCACTCAACCCCAACTGCCTCCAAAACAAAAACAAAAAAATATATGCGATAAATCTATCGACGAAATACAACATTCACTTATGTTAAAATAGAAAAATGCATAGGAATAAGTAAACTTTTAATTAATGTGTTAAACAGTAGCTACATAAAAGCAAGAGGAAGCATTTTTCCAACGGAGAAATACCTTTCCCTTAAGAACTGGGAATAAAACAAGCATGTCTATTATTACCACTATTATTTGATATAGTTTTAGAAATATTAGCTGTTGCAATAAAAAAATTTGAGGCAAAGAAGAAACAAAATTATTACATTTTACAGATGATTGTTAGAGGACTGTAGAAATTATACCAAAAATTAATTGAAATAATATTTCCAGCAAAGTAAAAGACTATAAAATAATCTTCCGAAATCATCAAAAAAATGAGGAAATAAAAAAATTCCATTCAAAATAATCAAGAGAATGTACAAAATATCTTGGAGTCCACCCAAAAGACAAGTATAGGAATCATATGACAACAATTATAAAATAATGTTTATAGAAATAAAGGAAGGCTTAAATAATTTGAGAGATATTAAATAGTCATCTTTGGGCTATGATAATATAATGAAATGATCATACTAATTACATTATTTTACAGATTCAGTGCCCTACCATTCAAAGAGCTAAAGGATTACTTTATAGAACAAGTCAAAATAGTACACACTTACTAAATGTTTACTGACTGACTGGCTGATCTCTATACAAGCAAAAACACACTGATCTTGAAGACAGGATGCATAGAGACAACTTAAAGATTATAGATTTCCTAGAAGAACATGACAAGCAAAAAAACAAACAAACAAACAAAAAAAAACCAACCTGAACACCATAATGCAAAATAATGTAAGAAAACTTTCCAGCACTTCCAAATACAGAAAACGAAGTGCCAAATCAAAGAATTCATACATTGCTTCCAGGAGAGAGGAAACAACACCACAACAAACAACTCTATACTTTCAACTCCAAGACATATAGTGGTTAAATTTAATAATTTCAATAATAACCAAATCTGCAAGTGACCAAAAGAAATGCCTTCAAATACAGAGGAAAGGCAATTTAAATAGCACAAGACTATTCTGTACATACCAGAAACCACAGAAGAGAATGGAATAATGCTTTGCAACCATCAAAAGAGCTCCAGATGCAACCTACACGATGTACTTTTGCAAACCGTAGCTTAATCATCGAGGAAAAAGATGGAAATTCAATAAAAAGGAGCCATTTGAACATTCCTATGAAAAAAAAACCACACCTGAGCAAATTATTTTCTTCGCAATCATCCTAGATAACAGAGGTGCAAAAAAGTGAGCAAGTACAGCATCAAAATAAGACACAAGTATCAAAATAAAATATTTCAGAAAAAAGAAGAAAAAAACTAGAAAGATAAACATACCTATGAGGTTAAAAACAATAGCAGAGGAGCAGCAAGGGCAATAGCAACAAAATATTAACAGAGACCATTAAGAACTTTCTTTCTGAAGGACATAAGAACTCTGATCAGTGTAATGAATAGTCGCAAATCCATAAGACTGATGAACTTCCTAAGGTGATAAACTATAGGTGCAGAATAAGAACAGTAACAATAGTTAGTGTTGCATAAATGCCTGTTATGTGCCAGACACTATGCTAAATGCTTAAAATTGTTAACTTATTTGATCCTTAGAACAACCCTGGTAAGTAGGTGCTATTATTATCCCCATTTTACATTTGAGAAAACTGAGGCAAACAGAGCTTAAGTGACTTGCCCAAGGCCACACAACTAGTAAATTTCTGAGGCCAGATTTAAACTCAAGTCTTACTGACTAAAAGCCTTCCATTCTATCTACTGTATCACTTAACTGACTTTAACAAATGAGATATATTTTCACAAATTATTAACATGGGAATGGTTATACTTGTTGATATTTAAGTTCATATTTTAAAATTTTAATTAATGTGAGGAATTTCAGCAAACTTATCTACTAGTCATGCTATAGTTTGGTATCAGTTATAATTTTAGCAGCAGAGTATAACTATTTAGCTAAGTTCTGTCATCTCTTTGATTCTTTCTTTTGAGGTTGGGTGGGGGAGGAGGGTAGAGTACAATGCCTAGATCTGTGATTTTAAGATCCACAACTTCTTTTCTACTAGATTTTCCTCTACTTCAGTATTTTTTGTGTTCCAAATATGTTAATTTTTCCCTGGCAAAAGAAAGACTTTCTATTATAGATTCAATTGTTTCTGGTAATTGAAATTTTAAACTATTTCATGGCATACTCTAAGTTCTGAGCTATATTCACTCCTCATTTCTTCTTTTGTGAATTATATTTCTCCTTTGAAACTTTCTGGAGATTCTTTTGTAGTCCCTGTTTTGGGAAGGTCTACAAGATTTGGTATTTCAGCAGGCATTGGATCACTTTCCATTGTCTTGTAATATTCATCAAGAGAGCCTTGTAATCCCTTTGAAGATTTAAGACTTATCTATCATTTTGCCTTCAGAATCCTGTCTGTTAATTTATCTACTTGTTCTCTAGGCTTTTATTGAGGATTTTTCCTCTTGAAACTTTTGATTTTTCCAATCTTTTTTTATTTCCCTGTCACTCTTTGACTCATCCCCTTTTCCTGGGGTACACCTCCAGGCTGAGTTGCCCCAGTCTTCTTTACCCTTAGTAGCCTCTTTGTGGGGGAGGAAATGACAGGACTAGCTCTGCCTTACTTTCAATCCTTTTTTCTTTAGGTCCATTATAGCTATGCATATTTGTTTTGTGCTCCAATTCTGCCCTTGATAGGTTTTTTTCTTCTCTATCTGGGCTGAATCAGTGTCTGTCACTTTTTGCAGGATGCTATTTTAAGAAGCTCTGTGTCTTTGGGATCCCTAACTTAGAGTCAAGCCTTGGTCAGAAATCAGCCCTCTCCCCTTCATCTTCATGTAGCCAGGCAGAATCAATGTTTATTACTAGTTATTGGATGGGGGCAGAGAAGGGGTGGAATGTGCTAATAAAGCTGGTGGACTCTAAAGTGAGCCGTGGGCAGAAGCCTGGGCATCCCATTTAGTTCTGTAGAAGATGGTGCGGTTGGGGGATGGAACTAGTGTTAGAGGGGTTTCAAGTGAGAAGATTTCTCTGACATTAATTCATAAGGATTTTACCTTGTCAATGTCTTCAGTCAGGTGGTGCAATCAGAAAGACCTGAGTTCAAATCTCACCTCAGATACTTATACTAGCTGTGGGACCCTGGGCAAGTCACTTAACCTCTGTTTGCTTCAGTTTCCTCATTTGCAAAATTAGAATAATAATAGCCTCAAGATCCTTCTAGGGTTATTTCAATCTAGAGATTGAAATGAAATAATAACTGTAAAGTGTTTAGGACAGTGCCTGGAACATAGTAAGCTCTTTCTAAATATTAGCTATCATCATCATCATCATCATCATCATCATCATCATCATCATCATCATGGTGTTATTATTATTGTTTCTTCTTCATCCTCTGGATTCAACTATAATTGCTTTGTGTTTGGTACATATTTATCCCACCACCACCTTTTTTTTTTAATTTTGGAGAGTTAAAGGGGTCTAGAGAAAGTGGTCAATCAACAATCTTGCTCATTATGTTACCTGGAATTCCTTTTGCTTAAAGTATGAATCAGATATATTTCTTCATCAGCCATAGGCTGAGGTGTCCTCTGTGACAGAGATAGGCCTTATTTGATTTTTAGGTTATTATTCTCTTTTAAACATACATTAATATTCTCTCTGATACCACTGTGTCAATTTGGGCGAGGTGGCGAGCAAAAGACAGGAAAGAGAGAAAGCAGCTTCAACATTTTTTTTTCTTTTCTTTATTCAATCAAAGAATTTTGCAAAAACAAACCTCTCCAAAACCTTCAATTCCAGGGAAAGCTAAAGTAAAGCCAGTTTGTGGGAAAGTTCTCACAAAAGTTAACTAGCATTAAGACACTTAGAAAGGCTATCTGCTCTGTATCAGCTTGTCTACCATATGCATCAATCCCTTTATAAACCCAATGTTACAAATTTTTTAAGGACCTCAGGAACAGGCTGCCCCCTCTTCTCAAAGACTACTCTTCACTCTAGATTTCTGCTTATATAAACTGCAGAATTGCCAATCTGTATTGATAGGAGGAATTTTCACATGAAGACTTCCCTGTAATGATTAAATCAGAGCTCTGGAGATCTATATATACATATGTACACACGCACATACATGCATATGTAGTAGTTTGGGGAGAAACTTGAGAAAAAAGGAAGGAGAGAAGAAAAGATGAAAAATTAAAGAAAGGAAGGGAAAAGAGAATGAAAGAAAAGAAGGAAGGAAGGAAATGAAAGGGGGAAGGAAAGAAGGGAAGGTAGGAAGTAGTAGAGAAGGAGGGAGAGAAGAACACAAAAGGGAAAGAGAAGGAATAAGAAAGTCTTTTCTGCATAATGCTCTGAAACAACAGATTGAGACAAGAATCTTTTTTATGATTTTTCATTTATCTAGGCTTTGCAGAATTATCCATCTAGATGCTTTGAAATTTCTAAGAATATTCATCATATACATAACTAGTTATAGGCATTATTTACTGGATAAAGAAGAATTCCTCAAAAAGACCAATTTCCATTTAACAAAACCTTACTGAGACATTCACCTTCAGGAAAGAAGCTATCCTTAATGTGATTTTTAAAAATCTATATTTTTGTAGGTCTGTTCATTTAGGAAGTGTGTATCATTTAGTGGGAACACTGAGTTACTAGGGGAATTTGCTAGAGATGTTGATTTGGACCCCTTTGGAGACTTAAAAAAAATTTTATGCTGAAGTTCCTAATGGTTCCTAAGGAGTCATAACTGACTAATGTGTAAATCTTTCTTCATTCATGAGCTGCCCACTCAATGGACTGTGACGACTCCTTCGGAGAGTTCCAGTCTATTGCATGAGTACACATCCACAGAAGCTGGCTTATTTTTTTGCACTGAGCTTCATTTAGATGTGTGTATGGGGAGGTTGTATGAGAGAGAGA
>CM053622.1:434517439-434536286 GCA_028646595.1 Phalanger gymnotis
TTCTTAATAGGTTATTTCTTCTTACTTTTTTCCAGGTTATACTGAGGTCCTCAGACCCAGTGCCTCCTAATTACTTTGCAGTAGTCTTGTATTCAAACATTAGACATACTGAAATGCCTATTTCATATAGCAAAGTGGGAACTGTTTAGTGCCACTTTGTAGAATTTATGGATGAGCTAGAAAAACCAGTCTTTCACATTCTCTCCTGATTTCATGACAAATTTCAAAGAATAATAACCATGGAAAATGAAACTTGCCCCTGATTCAAGTGGACAAATTTAAACTTGGATAGTAGATAACATAAAGAATTTCCATATGGTCCTATCAATAGGCATTCAGAGAAAGGCACCACTTGCATGCCAGCCCTGGCAGTGACCTTTATGTCCTCATTTTATAGATAACCCTGACAGCACCACTTGAGCACACAATTCTCTCCCCTTCTCTCAAAACCAATAACACTCAGTTTGGACTTTTTTTGGGGGGATCTACCACTTCGTATTGTTATAATTTGTGGTTGTTTATGTGTATCTTGCCTTCCCAACAAGATTCTAAGTATATCTAGGAAAAGGACTGCTTTGTCCTCTCAGAAGGGGACAGTTATCTATTTCTTTTCAAGCTGTATCTTATTCTTTCTCCTTTCATTTGCTTTGTTTTCTGGCTGAAATGGATTATTAGCTGTTTCCTAATCTCATCCCATTCAGGAGCAGTGTGACTGGCATAAAGTAGCAGTTTCCCAACATTTTAAATTAAATATTCCTATCAATTAAAAAATGAACATGAAAATTATGACCCAAAATATGTGCATATTTACCTTATTTATAAATTCTCTCAAGTACTACTATGGTAATAATCATATACATTATGAAATACATTAAAATATACATTTTAAATGATGGAATAATATCTGATCTTAGGGTCAATAGGCAAACATTAGAATTTATTGAGTAGGGAGTAGCAAGGTCAGACTTGTGCTTTGGGAAAATTATTTTGGCATTTGCATAGAAGATGGGTTGTAGAAGGGCCCCTGGAGGCAAGAGTACCATTTAAAAGCTATTGCAGTAGTTCGGGCAGGAGATGATAAGGGCCTAGGCTGGAGCAGTGATTGTGTGAATAGAGATATTAGGGGATGACAGCAAGAGGTATGGAGGTAGCAATGACAAGATTTGATAACTGATTGGATATGGGAGGTAAAGGAAAGGGAAAAGTCAAAGATGACACAAAATGACTAGGCAACTGGAAACATGGCAGTGCCTTCAGCAGAAATTCTTCAGAGGAGTGTGTTTGGGATTAAATATAATGTAATGGGATCTATGACTTGACATAACCCATACCTGTGTGCTCATACTCTGTGATTCACCCAAAGGTGGAATTGGTCACTGGAATACAGAGCCACCTATTGAGGGGCTCCTGCTGTACTCGTGAGGTCATCTAGGGGCAGAGGTGGGTATGCTAGGAAAAAGGAGGGAATTTTTCTATGCAACATGTACAACTGCTGCTGTAGATGTTCTGTAGTTTATAAGTGGGGCTCAGAAGGGGATGTTGAGAGCTTCCACAAAAGAGGGAGGGGACAGAGCAAAGTAGAGTGGAAGGGATAAAGGTAGATGAGTTTGTGTTGGAGAATAGACCTATAATTAGTTATTGTGGGGAGAATTAGATGATTCCATCTTCCTACCCTCCTTTACAATTCTTTAAGTAAGACCATGCTTTCCTGGAGGCGAGAGCATCCCCCTACAGAGCTACTTTGGACCCCACTGGAAACATTCTGGACTTAGTGTCAAGACTTGGGTTCAAATCTACTTCCGACATTTACTTGCTATTGGACAATTCACTTAACTTCCCAGTGTCTCCATTTCTTCATCAGTAAAGTGGAGATAATAACATATGCATGTATTTGAAAAACATTAAAAAGCTTTGGCTGTCATTATTTTTCCTTGCCTTTTCCCACTTAAATTTGTTTATAGGAAAGAAGGTGAAGGAAGCAAACACCCGCTGGGCATTGTGCTAAGCACTTTATAAATATTATTTCATTTGGTCCTCACAACAACCCTATGATTGCTCCCATTTTACAATTGTGTAAACCTAGGTAGAAATCATCCCTCCCATGCCTGGAAAATACATCATTCATAACCTGACTTGTTGAAATACTTCTCTTTCTTTGAGAAAAAAATTCAACTGTCACTTTGTATATGGAGCCTTCCCTAATGTCCCCTGCTAAATATGCCAGACAGATTAATTTCAAAAGAAATCTTGGAAGATTGGAATAATGGATCAAGAGCAAGAAAATGGAATTTAATCAGGATAAACATATTCAAAATCAGCTGCACAATTACAGGATAGGGAAAACCTGGTGTAAAAGCAGTTCATGTGAAGGAGACTTGAGAGTTTTTAATGGAATGTAAGCACAATAGTTCTGTCCTAGAGAACTAAGAGAGTTAACAGTGAATGAACAGCAAGACATGACCGCCAAAAACCTAATGTAAACTTGGATTGCGCTAATAGAAAAATACAATTCACATCAAGGGAGGTGATAGTCCCACTGCACAGTGCCCTGGTCGGATTACATCTGGAGTATTATGTTCAGTTCTGGGTGCATTTTAAAAGAACCAGTGACAAATTGGAGCATGTCCAGAGGACAGCAACCAGGGTGATAAGGAGACCTGAAGCTACATGTAAGGTATTGCCCCTTTTGGATATAAACATTTTATTTACTGAAAAGGGAAGAAAATGGACCTTCCCATGAGAAAAGCAGCTTGAGGTAATTTTGAGGAACTGAAAGAAAACTGCCTCTTACATAAGTGTATTGGGAGGAACTTCTTGAAAATGTTCCAAAGGCACAAATATTGAGTGAAGGTGGGATGGTGTAAGTAAGGTGAATTTTAGTGTGTGTAAGGTGGACTTTTGTTATTCTTTCTCATAGGTTAGTTCCAAGGATCCATGGCCATAACAATCTGTATTTCCCAGGCTCATGGCTTGTGTATTGTATAATGATAAATAACATAAACATTTGTGCTTAAATTGTAAATATCTACTGTGACTGCACAGTGAGATATAATAGTGCGATAATGTAAACTTGTGAGGCTATTGCTGGAAATATGCCTTCTTTGTCTCTTGCCCTATAAAGCAAGTGGGCACTGGTCAGTGAGTGGGCAACCCTTACGGTTGAATGCTGTGCGTGCCTTGATTGGCCCCCATCAAGGCTCGGGGCGGGGGGGGGCGTAAAATCTGTGTTTGCTTCCACTGGCCCCCAATGAGGTTTGAGAGGATTTAGGGGAGTGCACAAGCTGTGCCTGTCTTGATTGACCCCATCAAGATTTAGGGGTAGTTACCCCTCCTTCTCACCAGCCCCTGTGAAAAGGGAGATTACAGAATGCTGTAGGAGCTGCTGCTCCCATTATCAGCACTCCTTTTGAAAAGAATAGACTAGATAAAGTAAGATTATTAACCCCTCCAAAGCTGTCTTCCTGTTCTTCCTGTCTGACCAGATCAAGAGTGAACCTGTGCTAGCAGCCCTCCTGTGTGTTTACAGATGGCCTCAATGCATTGTTGTCCATCAGCTTATTTACATATGACTGTTTTCAGGGTTTTGAAGGATATATTTGAGAACCTATATATCTTAGTCTTTGGAGATTTTGGAGAACTTGTATACTATATATTTGTGCCATCTCTGATAAAAATGTGAGAGTTCTTTGTTTTGGGGCTTTTTTTGAACTGGGTTAAAATTTGGTCACTACAAATGAAGATGCTCTATATGAGTCATTTGAAGCCAGATGAAGAGCGATAGAAGAGAGGAGATAAGAAGATAAGAAATCAGAGATCAAAAAGATGAGAAGAAACAATAACCTCCTGAATAGAGGAGCTGATGGCAGAGATTGCCCCCTATTGTTTGAAAGAAGGATGGAAGAGAATTAGAGGAGAAGAGCAGCTGGTTTGGGCTGAGCTTCCTGAAACCCCACGGGGTCCATAGCTCCTGGGTCCTCTATAGAGGAAGCCAATCCTCTTGCTGTTTGAAGAACAGCTGAGCTTCTTGCTTTCTGGTGATATCTATAGTTTGAGAGAGGGGAAACCCTTCAGGGCTTTCCCTTATTATCTTCTGCTGTTCGAGGAGAAACTTCTCAGACTCCAGGGAACACACTGAGGAGGTTTGTAATTCTTTAATTGGAGAGAATCACTTGCCATCGAACAGCCTAACAATGCTTTAGCATCCAGCCGCTGGAAAGCTCCATACACCAATCTTAAGGCACCTGTTTCGCTAAGAGCTTTACTAACACTGCTTCAGTGGCCCGAGAGAGTAGGGCCTCCTTCACCCAGAGGGAGGGTGTAGAGTTTGAAAAGAGGAACAGATAATTTGTGGTGCAGACTGTTTGTTTAAAGTGGACACCAAATTGCTCTGGACACGAGTTTCCCTACTCATGCCTCCGTTGCTAGGATTCTTTGTAAGTATGGGTCTACTCTCTCCTCAAAATGCTGTGTGCGCCGGTGGGGGAGTGTCACCCAGCTTAATGGGTGGGTTATATTACATTTTGATTATTTCTACTTTTGTCTTCTAGTGAGTTAATGCTATGATTATTATAATTGCTCTGCCATTTAGTAAATGTTTCATGCTTAGGAGTTAATAGTCCCATCGCAGACCGATTTTATGTAAATAGGAAACACATGAGTGTGGGCTCAAATGCTACAGTTTGAGGCACAGAGGAAATGTATTTTTCCCCTATCAGGGTTATTTCTAGGGTCCTGAAAGTGAGTGGTAGCAGCATGGTCCTGCTCCTGAATCTTCCCCCCCCCCCCGCCCCCACTGGAAAATATCTTTTGGACCTGCCAACACGAATAGTTAGTGTTTCCCAAGAGACAAATCTCCCAGGTCTGTTTGGCACCTTTTGGACACAAAGCATAAATACCTGTAGTTGGAGAAAGTGAGGATACAATTGTTCATGTCTGTTATTTTATACTCCCATCTGAGGTGCTATCTTTAGTCCTTACTTTTCAAGCTTCACTTCAGGGTTTCCAGCATTCGAGTTGAACTTTGAACTTGGATACTAGTTATAGCCTTGATTATAGGATGGTCCCTGACCTTTAGGTTAAGCATGCGTAGATCATAGATTTAGAGCTTCAGGAGACATTAGGGGTCATGAAGCCGCTTTTGCCACATCATTTTCTGGATAAGGAAACTGATGCCTAGAGAACTGAGTGACTTGCCCACGGTCACACAGCTAGTGAGGGTGACTCCCTTCTTAAAGAGGCCTGTTCACTGAATGGGTTTTCCCTCACTCAAAGTGAGAACCTGAAAAGGCCTTAGCCTGAAAGGGCCAGGGTCTCCCATTGCATCCTGGGTCATCTCCAGTCATCCTGGTGAATACCAGGCCACTGGACCCAGATGGCTCTGCAGCAGAAAGTGAGGCTGGTGACCTTGCACAGCCCTCCCTCACTCAAGTCAAAATCAACTTCAAGTCATGTCATCATTTCCCTGATGTCATGCTCCTCCTCGAGAACAAAGGACTAACACAACCTGTGAGTTGGAAATGGGAATTCAACCCTCCTTACTCCAGGTCAAGCATTCTCTCCACAATCTTACACTGTCTCTGAAGCTTCTTGTTTTATATAGACCAAATATCGCCCAGCAGGCAGATGTGTCTGTACATTTTTGTACCGAGACGTAGGGAGAGACCCAAATTCAAGTTCTGCCTTTTTGGTTATATTAAGAACACAAAACTCAAATTGCAATATAGGCAAAGTGTTTATATACCAATTATTTAGAGGAATCCTAACATAGGGGTTAGTATTATATTTATAATATATAATATTTATATTAATGTTATATTATTATTACATATTTACATATTACAATATTATATTAATATATAATATTTACAATAATATATAATTTATATATTATATATAGGAGTTAGTATTACAGTTGACACCCTTATATTTATAATATATCATTTATATATATATATATTATACATAGGGGTTAGTATTATATTTATACACAAAACTCAAATTGCAATATAGGCAAAGTGTTTATATACCAAATATTTAGAGGAATCCTAACATAGGGGTTAGTATTATATTTATAATATATAATATTTATATTAACATTATATTATTATTACATCATTACATATTACAATATATTAATATACAATATTTACAGTAATATATAATTTATGTACATTATACATAGGGGTTACTATTATAGTTGACACTCTTATATTTATAATATATAATTTATACATATATATTACATATAGGGGTTAGTTATAGTTGACACCCTTATATTTATAATAATATGTAATTTTATATATATTATATATAGGTGTTAGTATTATAGTTGACACCCTTAAGTAGAGGTATCAACTATAGCTATGGGTAAAGTATTCAAGAAGGGCAGTCAGGTGGCACAGTGGCTAGAGTACCAGCTCTGGAATCAGGAAGATTCATCTTTCTGAGTTCAAATGTGGCCTCAGATGCTTACTAGCTGTGTGACCGTGGGCAAGTCACTTAACCCCGTTTGCCTCAGTTCTTCGTTTGTAAAACGAGCTGGACATGGCATACCACTTCAATATTTTTGCCAAGATGCCCAAATGGGGTCACAAGAGTCGGACACAACTGAAAATGACTGAATAAGAACAAAGGTATTTTATGTAACTTTCCGAACTTGGACTGGTCTAATAGTTTTTCTTTGAGACTTAATTGTAGGCAAGTGGTACAGTGAATAGACTAGCAGCCCTGGAGTCTGAAAGACCTGAGTTCAAATTTGACCTCAGACACTCACTAGCTGTGTGATCCTAGGCAAATTAGTCACTTCTGCTTGCCTCAGTTTCTTCAACTGTAAAACAACAATACCACCACCAACTCACAGGGTTCTTGTGAGATTCAAATGAGATGTTACTTATAAAGCAGTGCCTGCCATATATTCGGTGCTTAATAAATGCTTATTCTCTTCCCTGATTATTCATGTAGTTGGTCACCCCCTTGTGGCCCCAAAACGCCGCACTTGAGGACCACACATAGCCTCGAGGCTGCAGGTTCCCCACTCCTGAGTTCTAGCCTTTGCTCTAATATCCTTATTTTAGAATTCTCCCCACATGCTTGTGTGGGTTGGCTTAATACTCTTCTCTGATGCCTTCCCAGGGAGTTAATTTACTCCCTGTTGCAGCTTTGATATAGGTGTAGGCTGTTGGGGTTACCTCTGGCACTTGGTACTGTCTGTAATGTCTCTAGTATATTGCCTGGCACATAGTAGGCCCTTAATAAATTCTTATTGAATTGAATTGTGAAATTACTACTCACATCATTCCAGCTGTGTGCTTATGAATGTTCAACAACCAAGTCTCCCAAAACATGTGTAACAATAAACCTTTTAAAAGGAACATTTGCTTCAGAAGGTAAAATCACAAATATACAAACTTAGCCCCATCCCTCCCAACGTGTGGGAGGCTTAATCAAACTCCCCCTTTACGCCTCAGTCTCTGGGGAGGGGAAGGGATTAGGTTCATAGCTTAGCTCAGTTCCCAAAGAGCACAGTCCCAGTTCCAAGACCAGAACACTCCTTGAGCTGGAGTCCCGGGCATCACGGCTTCTCAGGGCTTCCATGTCGGGTCCCCTGAGGATTGCCTCCAGCACCTGAAACCGAGGAAAACAAACAGAGAAGAGAAACAACAACCAGACCCATTTCTTGGGGCTGAGGTTGAAGAGAACTAAGCAGAAGGATATTCTTGCCCATTGGTTCATTGATTCTGCTCATGGTATCCAGGCTGGATGAAGAGGATAGGAATTGCCTGGGAGAGTTCAAGTCAAGAACAGTAGAAGTGAGTGTTACAGAGAAGATGGCAGAAAAGAACAACGCCAGAGCAAGGCAGTCAATCAAAAGAAGTTATCCCTACTACATGGTAGAGGACATAGCAGGCTCCCTTCAAAGCAAACTGGGCATGCCCAAAACATACCCCTAGCAGCCCAGGACTATACACACAAGACACTTTTAAGTTTAATCTGCATAAATAAAATTTCCTCCCTCACTTTCTTAAGTCTGGATAATCAAGAAAACAGTAAATCAAACATGGATTTGTAGCATTTGTCTGTTTCTGAGGTGTAAATATTCAAACTGCAAAGCCTTTATGAGCTGACTTCAGAATACTCTTGCCTGAACCCAAGACTCCACACCTATACAGTTATCTCTTCCATACCGCAACTTTCCCCATCATGGTTTTGCTATATTGTGGATCAGCATAAGAAATTAAATGGTAATTTGGGGGGAGTTTTGTAGAAGCCACAGATGACACACGAAGGCTGGGAGACAACACAGAAAAAGTTTAGAAACTCAGAAACGCATAATATACGTACAGTATTGTATAATATCAGCATGTTTCATCTTTTAACTCTATAATAATTCAAGCTTCTTTTCTGGATATGAAGGGAGGGCCAAAAAAGTTTACATGGATTTTTCAGATCCCAACCCCCTGGATGTGGAAGGGATAACTGTAGTTTCCCGGGGGGAGCAAATCAGAGGGTGACTGGCATCA
This sequence comes from Phalanger gymnotis, assembly GCA_028646595.1. Lineage (NCBI taxonomy): Eukaryota > Metazoa > Chordata > Mammalia > Diprotodontia > Phalangeridae > Phalanger > Phalanger gymnotis. The sequence goes on from CM053622.1 coordinate 434,525,959, forward strand.
GAGGAGGCATGATTTAAGGAACAGTGGCTGTCACCTAACTCCTTGGCTATCAAAGATTCCCTTCGGTTGGTTGTTGTTTATGTCAAGAAAGTATGGTGGCCATGCCCACCTCTTCCTTAGCCTCTCCCTTGCCTTTTCATATTGATGAAATGTAGACAGCTCTGACAATCTTGCCTCCAGTCTTTCTGCCCTCCAGTCTATTCTGCATCTTGAGGCAAGAATGAATAATAATAGCATTTTATAGCTTCTTAAGTTTGTGAAAACATTTTGCATGTGTTTCCTTCTTTGAACCTCAAATGGGGATTATTATTATCCCAACTTTATAGATGATAAAACTGAGGCTGAGAGATGTTAAATGACTTGCCCAGGGTCACACAGTTGCTAAGTGTCTGAGACAAGATTTGAACTCAGGTCTTACTGTTTCCAAGTCTCATATCTCTTCTCTATTCTGACCATTTTGCTTCCCTACTCAGAAACCTCCTATTGTACTTTGAAATAAGTCCAAACCACACAGTATGTCATTTAAAATTCTGCTCTAATTACTGTATTTCCCATGTGTAAGACGCATTGTTTTTTGAAAAATTTGGGGTCTAAAAACTGGGTGTGTCCTATACAGTGGTTGTAGATTTTTTTACTTGCATTTCCCGCTTTTTTGCACTTGTTGTCTTTGCACTCATTGTTTTGCATTTGTTACTGGTATACTAGGTTACATTTTGCCACGTTCTGCCCAGAAATGGCTCAGAAAAGATTTTTGTATGGTGCTGAATTCAAGTTAAAAGTGATCCAGTTTGCAAAAGTAAATGGAAATCGAGCTCTGAACGTAAGTTTGGCCCTCCTCCAAATGAGAAAACAATCTGAGACTGTCTACGGGAAGAAGAAACTCTGCTGAAAACGCCACTGCCGAAGAAGGCCATGAGAGGCAAGTCAGCAAAATGGCCTGATTTAGAGAGAGAATTGAAGATATGAATTGAAGAGCAAAGGGCAATTGGAATTCCTATGTCCACAAAGATGGTTCAGCACGAGGCAAGAAGAATTGCTGATGAAAAAGAAGTTATTGATTTCAAATGAGGACACAATTGGTGCTTCGGGTTCATGAAACGGAATGGACTAAGCATGCGTACACGCACCAGACTTGCCCAAAAGATGCCTGAAAGCTATGAGCAAATGAATAAAACTTGAGTTCAATAACTTCATGTAATATATTTTTTTTCCAAATTTCGGGCCCCAAAATTAAGGGGCATCTAATACTTGGGGAAATACGGTAACAAGATCACATTTAAAGCATTGTGCATCATCCTGGGAACCACCCTTTAAAAGGAATTTGGTAACTTGGTTCACCTAAAGCACGAGTTCCTAACCTTTTTATGTCATGGACTCTGTTGGCAATTTGATCAAACCTATTGACCTTTTCTCAGAATAATGCATAAAATAAAATGCATAGGGTTACAAAGGAAACCAATTATATTGTATACAATTATTAATATGTTTAAGAAAACTCAAGTTTATGGACCCCAGGTTAAGAACTCCAGAACCCCTGATGAGAATGGGGAAAAGAAAGGGAGGGATGAAAGTTGTGTCATGTAAAGAATTATTCAGAGAATTGGGTATGTATAAAAGAACAAGCTTAGAGATGGGTTGTTTCCCTTCATTTTTTGAGAAGAGTTGTCATTTGGAAGAGGGATTCAATTTATTTTGGGTTGTTCTAGAGAGCAGAACAATGTAGAAATTACAGAGAACCAGATTTCAGATAAAAATAAAGAATATCTAACAATTAGAATTGTTTCCAAATGGGATTGACTGCTGTGTGAGAGAGTGAAATTTTCATCCAAAATTTGAAGTTTTCAAGGAGAGACTAGTTACACATTATACATATAAAGGCTGCTTCTTGGAGTCAGAAAGATCTGAGCTCAAATTTGGCCTCAGACTTTTCCTAGCTGTCTGATCCTTGGTAAGTCACTTTAACCTCTGCCTACCTCAGTTTTATCATCTGTAAAATGGGGATAATAATACCACTTAATTCCCAGGGTTGTTTATGTGGACAATATGAGATAATTATAAAATAGTAAATATGCCCAAAGGGCAATAAAACTGTGCATACCCTTAGACCAGCAATAATCCTACTAGGTCTGTATCCCAAAGATATGATTAAAAAAAAAAGGAAAAGGACCTATATATACAAAAATATTTATAGCAGTTCTTTTTGTGGTGGCAAAGAACTGGAAACTGAGAGAATGCCTATCAACTGGGGAATGACTGAACAAGTTGTGGTATATGAATGTAATAGAATACTATTGTGCTATAAGAAATGATGAGCAGGCAGACTTCAGAAAAACCTGGAAAGACTTACATGAACTGATGCTGAGTGAAGTGAGCAGAACCAGAAGAACATTGCACACAGCAACAGCAACATTGTGTCATGATCAACTATGACAGACTTAGCTCTTCTTAGCAATACAATGATCCAAGACAATTCCAAAGGACTCATGATGGAAGATGCTATCCACATCCAGAGAAAGAATTATGGAGTCTGAATGTAGATTGAAGCACATAATTTTCACTTTCTTTGTCATTTTTAATGTTTTTTTTTTCTTTTGTTCAGTGGTGGGATTCAGCTGGTTCACACCAGTTTGGTAGAACTGGTACCTAATTTTAGGTTGAGTTCACCAAACTGGCTGTTAGTGGGGGTGGGGCCTGTGCCAGCCACATCAGTGAGGGGGGGATGGGAGGGGTTGGATGGGGGGCTGGCACCTTGGGTCAGTTGTGTGGAGAACCAGTTGTTAATTCATTTGAATCCACCACCGCTTTTGCTCTGTTTTTTTCTTTTACAACATGACTAATGTAGAAATATATTTAACATGATTACTCTTGTATAATCTATATCAGATTGCTTGCCATCTTGGGGAGAGGCAAGAGAGGGCAGTTTGCAACTAAAAATCTTATAAAAAAATGAATGTTGAAAACCGTCTTTCCACAAATTGGAAAAAATAAAATACTATTTAATTTTTTTCTTAAAACAAGACAAACAAAAAAAACCCCACTTAGTACAGTGCCTGGCAGATCATAAGCGCTATATAAATGTTGAACTTGCAAACTGACTATAGCTTACAAGCCACTACCACCATAATGATAATCTCTTAGTGAAGGCATTTATTCAAATGGTAAAGCAAAAACAGCAGTTGTAAAACATTGCCCCTGTAAACTTGGGGCCACACCCTTCCACAAATACAGAGTCAGTGGGAAAAGCATGCTGAAACTTAAGAGTACAATGGCAGTGAGGCATATGTGTGAGATGTACAAAAGGCCAAGGTAACTTAGCAAATTTGGTTCTACATAGGAGGTAAGTCCTCTGGCTTCCCAGAGTATTTATGAAATTCACAGATTTCGTGGATTTTTTCAGCTGGACTTAGGACAAAACATCTCTATTAATAAGATCAGTTCTCTGGCATCCAGTTCAGAGAAGGGTCCCTTCAGTGAGGGACCTCACTCTAACTTATTGTGACCATTTCCTAATTCTTCACCTTTAGGCCAGGCCATATATGTACAATAACCATTTGCCCAATAATCACCAAACAGATCTGGGGTTCAGTGTTCCCCAGTTTTTAAAAACTCAATTTTTTTCTTGTTGGTCTATGAAAATAAGTCACTTAGGAGAAGGTAGGGAAGCAACTTATGAGACAAATTCCTTGTTTCTAGCTGGGCTTTTCATATGCAAATGAGCTATTTAAAGCCTTCTCTCCTTTACAAAGTATATAATGATCTACTCCTACAAAGGCCAGGTACATACTAAGGCCAAGGGCCATCCAGGGCTAGCTCCAGTCATCCTGATCTATATCTTGCCATTGGACCCAGATGGCTCCAGAGGAGAAAGTGAGGCTGGTGACTTCGCACAGCCCTTCCTTACTCAAATCCAATTCACTTGCCTGTCATGACATCAACTCCCATCGTCCTCTTCAAGAACTAGGGACAAACAACAAATCTTAGAGAGACTTACATCTTAACGTTTTTGTAACTTATACCTCACTACCAGCAAACTTGTTGTTCGAGTCTGAAAAGGGCATATCCTTACACAATAAGAGGTTTAGCAGAAAGTATTCCTTCCTGATGATAAGCCTGAAACAGATTTTAGCGGTCCACACAATTTATACCATCAAAATATTCTTACTTCTTAAAACCTGTAAACTTATGCAGCAGAGTTTACACCCATCTATCTTGGGCATGAGTTCAGACATAGACAAAGCTATAGAAGAGATTAAAGGCTGAGAAATATTCTTTGGGGGAGAGTATGAGATTGGCCCTGCCTACCTGAACTAATTTCATGGGCTTGGGGGTAGGAGTGGGATAAGGAAGAAACTCATAGTTTATCTCCCTCTTAATTTTATCCAAGCATCCCAGTGGCTAATCACTTCTTGGCTGCTATTTTAAAACTTTGTAGCTACAATCTGGTCTAGGCACAGGAAAAGTCAGAACATAAGAGAACTTGGAGAAGTGTGAGACCAAAGAGACTAGAAGGACCAAGCACTGGCTGAGAGTTGGACTGGAATAAGACTAGATGGTAAAACTCTCCCAGCCCTGGTGAAATCAGCAGGAGGTAATTCTAACTAATCCCCAATGCTTTTTTCTGATTGCTTGCCAATCCCATATTGACTAGTTCCAAAGCCACAGCTTCATCCCCCAACCCTTCTCTATGCGCCAGGCAGTGAAGGGTTTGATGGGGAAACTGGAGGGGAGTCAACTGAGTAGTTTTACTATCTGTAAACTTCTTTGAATTCACCATTCTAGGTTTTAATAAATCATATGGCTACTAAAAAGGAATTGTTTTATTCCTATGAATGAGGTTGGTCAATCAGAACAGGTTTCTGAAAGATGAGGTGGGGGTTCAGAACAGAAATGAGAATCTTTCCTATATTAGTAAATTTTTTTGCATATTACAGGTCACATTTCTAAATCTATATAGAACACGGAGTTGGCTATGCTTCTCTTGAGCTTAGGTGAAGGGAGAAGATGAAGGGGTGGGGGGGAGTCATATTCATATTAATGTATTGTCCGAACATCCTCTGGTGAGCCGTGGGGGACGCTGTAGCTGTTGGCAAAGCCAGTGCATGAACACCAAATAACCTTTGGTGTGGCCACAGAGCTGAGACTAATGAAACCTGGAGGCCATAGCTTCCCTGTCTAGCTAATTAATTACTTATATGACAGACTCTTTCTCTGTAAGTTACAGAAAGTAGGAAGAGGAGCCAGGTGTATAGTAGGCACAGAACTACACAATATACATCCACATCTACCCTGACCCCAACCAATTAAAGAATTGGTTGATTCTTCACCGACTCACTTTCTCAATGTTCTGCACCTATGAATTCTGGCTGCTTCCTCCTCAGCTTCAGAATTTTTCTCTCTGTGCTCCTGTGAGCATGAATTGCACTGAGAATACAAGGAATAGTCTCGTGTAGTAGACATTTTATTTTATTTTTAAAAATATTTTATTATTTAAAAAATGTTTTATTGATGCCTTTTGTTTTTGACACCAACAATCATTCCAAATATTGCCCTGAGGCTCCACCCCAACAAAAGGTCATCAATTGTAACATAGAAAAACAACCAATTTAAATATAACCAACTGACACAATTGCCTGATCTGACACCTTACACAACACTCCACATCTCTAGTGTACCAACACTCTAACAAGAGGAGAGAAATGGTTTTTACCATCAGTTCTCTGGAACTTAGATCAATGAATTTAATTTGATTTCTGATTAGACAAAACACTGATTTAGATTACTTCCAATCATTTTTCCAACTCTGAGTCTATGATTTCATTTTTGAAAGTGATTATACATAATATTGGAGTTACTTGTTCTCTCAATATTTGATAGAATTCATTTGTCAGTCTAGTTGGACCTAGGATTTTTTCTTGAAGAATTCATTTGTGGCTTGTTCATTTTCTTCTACTGGGTTCTGGTTACTTAAATTCTCTTCCCTACTATCCTTTCATTGTGAGTATTTTCTATTTCTATCAGTAAGCATAGATTTAATTCATCAGTTTTGTTGATAAATTGAGTTAATAAATGTCTAGCATTTTTTAAAAAAGGAGCAAATAGAACTCAATGATTCCATGAGACAACAAAAGTTATTAGATCAAAGCCGAAAGACTGAAAGAATAGAAATATGGATATCATATCTACTATCAAAACAAGTGACCTTGAAAACAGGAGGGAGAAAAATAATTTTAAAATTATCAGACTTCTTGAAAAACATGACCAAATAAAAAACCTATATTGCATATTTCAATGAATCATAAAAGAAAGTTTCCCAGCACCATTAGAACCAAAGGACAAAATGAAACGATAAAGAATTCAATGGTAATCCTGAAAGAAACTCCAAAGTCAAAACACACAGAAATGTCATAGATAACATTCAGAGCTTGCAAGAAAAAAAATACACTGAAAGCAGCCAAAAAAAAATAAAATGGAAGGGCTCAAGTATGAAGGAACCAGTCAGGATTACACAAAACTATACTACTACAAAAGAAGGGAAATTTTGGCATAGGATATACCAAAAGGGAAAAGAAAAAGGCTTGCAACCAAAAATAGCATCCTGTAAAATTCAGTATAATACTACAAGGACAATAATAGATCTTTAGTAGAATGCACAATATCCAATGATTCTTTTTTTTTCGCAGGGGGGAAGGCAGGGTAATTGGGATTAAGTGACTTGCCCAAGGTCACACAGCTAGTACATGTGTCAAGTGTCTGAGACCAGATTTGAACTCAGGTCCTCCTGCCTTCAGGGCTGGTGCTGTACTCACTGCACCACCTAGCTGCCCCCAATTTTCTTAATGAATAGACTGGAGCTAGGTATAATTTTTGAAACACAAATATAGGAAATAAAATAAATCAAGAAAAGTAAATATATTTGAGCAATTGGAAAAAAAAATTATGCTGATGTGTTTATCTTTTAATTGGGTAAGAAGAGATAACTGTCCCTTCGGCATTCCACTAATTTCAAGAGTCACAGAGGGAGTAAAAGTATACAAACACAGGATCTGGGCATGGTTTGGTTCTGTTTTGTTGGTTTTAAGAGAAGAAAGAAAAGGAATTTTAAAAAGAAATACACTAAGGAAGAAATAAGGAGGAAATAAGTTAATTATTTTTTATAATTGGGTTATGCCAAAGAAAGAATATACCAATATGGAGAAAGGGTGAGGAGAGAAGGTGACTCATTAGCCTCACTTTTGTGTGAAATAGGGAAAAGAGGGTTGGAAAGGTAGTCCTTATGTATAAGACAGTAAAGCCAACAGAGAAATAGGCAGAGAAAGACAAATGGTATTCATTCTTAGATTCATCTTTGGTTTCTTCCTATTCCATAGCAGAGAGTCTTGTAATTTTCCTTGCCTACCTAATCTTTTTTCTTTCCTTGCTATGTACTAAAGGGGCTCTGCTAACTTGTTTTACCCACTACTTCTGCTGACTAAATTTTATAATTACAAAGATTATTATTCTTTTTTGGCATCTGTAAAGCTGTGCTTAATGCCATGATAATCCACATTATTATGTAATAATTCACCAGTCAGAACTTGCTCATTCTATTTCTCTCTTGTCTTTTCCTTTAAGAACATAGTCACCTTAGTCCTTTAAGAACATAGTCCTTAAACAACATAGTCCCCTTCCCCTTTCAAGACTGCATGTGTTATTTTCATAGGATTATGTATTTAGAGCTTGAAGGGACCTCAGAGGTTACCTTGTCTGCCTCCTTCATTTGACAGATGTGGAATCGAATGCGTATTCTCAGACTCTAGAGTAGGTACATTTCCCCCTGTACTATTCTGTCTCCTTTCCTTTGTTAACTGAAGATGTGGTGACAAGGCTATTTCCTGCAACAGACCCCATCTCATTTCAAGGTTTCCCACCTGGATTTTTCCTTTGCACCAAGTGATAGCATATATTGCACATCCCAAAGGTTCATTCTGACATTTTTTCAAAGTTGAATTGAAGTGTGAGTTTGCTCGGCAACTCAGAGTCCTGGAAAATAAGGCTAACACTAGTAATAGTCTTCTGAAAAAGAAATGGGAGACAGGGGCCCTGCTAGTGAAGGTGTTGCTATAATTGAGCCAGCTATAGTTAGAATCTGAACAGGCGGGTGACACTGTATGTTGGTCTTCCGTTTTAAATATCATCCCTATTCCATTAGATTCCTTTTGAGCAGTCTCAGCTGCCAGGAACTTCCCTTTCCCAAATAAAGTTGATTTCTTCTTAGTAGGTGTGAGGAAGTCCTGCCATGCATAGAAGTCTCTCATTTTGTCTCCACCAAGTTTAGTATTTCATCTCTTAAGTGCACAACTTTATGTAAGAAATAGGGAATCTTTTTTACCTCTGATCGATTTAACTTTTCTGACATAAATTCAACAGTTGATCTAACAGATTTGAGGATATCACTTCAAGAATCTTAGAATGCCAGTTGTTGCAACATCCTGGCAGGGGACTTCATTCAGTAATGGGGTTCAATGTACCCTCCATCATTACCAAGTGAATGATTAAGCAGATTCTTGTTCCGGGCACGTTCTCATTATGAGCAGCATTCGTTAAAAGTAATTAAAGTTTGGCTAATAGTCTTTTCTGATGATTAATAGGCCATGTCTCCAATTCTCATTTCAGGAGGTGAGTTACCAGTTAACAAAAATGAAACACCTGCCTTTACATCAATATTGCTGCAGCAGCTCAGCAGCATTCCTAGAGCTGTTAAACATGGCCATGATGCCAAAAAAAATGAGGCCTTATGTTTACTTAAGTCCTGAATAAATATAGCTGATCTTGAGGCAAAAAATTGATTATAATTTTATCTGAAGTTAAAATGGTTGAAAAATAAGAAAGCATATTAATATGTGTGTGATTTAGAGGAAATATAAAAGGAAATGGATATGAGAGGTCAGTTTTGGTGTGGGTAAAGCTTGTCTAAATGTAAACTCTTTTCCAATTAGAATAAATGGTTGAAAGAATTAATATTTTCCAGACCAAGTTTCAGGGATTGACTGATCCCATATATTCCCCATGAATTTGGAATTCACTAGGCAGCCTTTACATGTGGTGTGTTTAGGAGCTGGGTAAATGAACAAACAGCTTCTTAAAGGAGGCGTGAGGAGGAATAGAGTCTATGAGACAAAGCATTATACTAAAAAACAAAACAACACAGAAAATTCAAGTGTTTGGCAACTCTTTGCTGACTAGAACATTGTATTTCTACCCTCTCTCTCCCCCATACCAGATACTAGAAAGTTTACTGGGCTACTTCCAAAAGGTGGGAAATAAATAGGAAATACTTTAATACCAGTCTTAGTACAATCCTCTGAAGTGGGAGGTGCTATGATCTTCTCATAGAGAATAAGCTCAAATAGCTGAAGTGTCTTGCAATCTTTCTTAAAAATAAGTTTTTTATTGATGTCTTTTGTTTCTTACATTAGCATAGTTATCCCAAGTACCCATCCCCATTCCCTTCCCAGAGAGCCATCTCATGTAACAAATAGCATTATTTTAGAGAGGAAAAAAATAGTGCAATTGATGAATATGTTGAAAAAGTCCAAAAACACGTGTCATGTGTAACAATTGTGGATTTCTAACCTCCACAAGGGGTGGGTCGGGTCTTTTATATCTCTTCATTTGAATTCTGCTTAATCCTTATAATTTTATAACTATTAATTTGGGGGTGTAAAGTTCTTTAAATTTACATGGTTGCATTTATTATGTATATTGTTTTCATGGCTCTACTTACTTCGCTTTATGTCAGTAGATCTCTCCATATTTCTCTGTATTTGTCACATTCGTCATTTTTTAAAAATTTTTTTTATTTAATATGTTTAGTTTTCAGCATTGATTTTCACAGGAGTTTGAATTACAAATTTTCTCCCCATTTCTACCCCCCCCACTCTAAGAAGGCGTATATTCTGGTTGCCCTGTTCCCCAGTCAGCCTTCCCTTCTGTCACCTCACTCCCCTTCCATTCCCTTTTCCCTTCCTTTCTTGTAGGGCAAGATAAATTTCTATGCCCCATTGCCTGTGTATCTTATTTTCTAGTTGCATGAAAAAAAAATTTTGTTTTTGAACATCTATTTTTTAAAACTTTGAGTTCCAAATTCCCTCCCCTCTTCCCTTCCCACCCACCCTCCCTAAGAAGTCAAGCAATTCAACATGGGCCACATGTGTATCATTATATATAACCCTTCCACAATACTCATGTTGTGAAAGACTAACTATATTTTGCTTCTTCCTAATGTATCCCCCTTAACTGATTTTTCTCCCTTGACCCTGGCCCTTTCCAAAAGTGTTTGTTTTTGATTA
>CM053622.1:434536786-434596786 GCA_028646595.1 Phalanger gymnotis
AGCCGCCATCTTGGCTCCGCCCCCCCTCAGCTTTGAGGAGCTTACATTCTAATGAGGGAATACAACATATGAAGGAAAGGTAGAAAAGGATATGGTGGGGCAGGGAAGGAAGTACAGTGTGGAAATGTCTGGGAAATGATGTAGTGTCTGGAGAGATGGACAGTGGAGGGAGATGGATGGGGATGATGGCCTGAGTGAAGGCAATAAAATGTGGAGGGGGCAGGAAGATTTGGACTTGATCAGTTTGACCAAGAGCACCTGGTGAAAGGTTCAAAGAGACAAATTTAGGCTTGATATCAGAAAAATCTTTGTTAACAGTTAAAGCTGTCTGAAAGTAGGAAAGATTGCCTGTTGGTGGTGGTAGGGTGTTCCCCATCCTTGGAGCCCTCCACGTAAAGGCTGGATGACCAATTGTTAAACATGTCACAGTGGGGATTCCTTTCATGTATGAATTGTTGCAAAGGTGCCTTCCAGGGATCAAATTCTGTGATTCCCAGTTCAGCAATGAATAAACATAACGCTATTTAATTTCTCTGTAACTCATATCAATCCTCTATAACATGAGAATTATCAATCCTGCCCTATTTACTGTAATGACCATTTATGAAGCTAGAATTGGCTCATTTACATAGGTCTATACCAATTAGAAGCAAGTTGAGAATTATTAAAATGATTATTTAGTATTTGTGTATCCACTTATATTTGATACGCTGTTGCAGAATGGGGACCTCTTTACCTATTGGTTCATTTTAATTTGACCATAGGCTAGGGATGGGGCCAGTGAATTTATTGGTACAGAGAACTCCTTACGAGGAAGCTTTCTCTATCAAATGCAGTTAAGTGCCTTCTTTCAGTTTATAGTCTGGAGCACTGAGAGTTTAAGTGATATTCCAGGGTCTCAGCCAGTATTTGCTAGAGGTTGGCCTTGACCCCAACTCTTCCTGGCCTTTACGCCAGTTCTCTATCCACTATGCCATGCTGCTTCGGTTTATGATACCAGGGGTGGGGTATGTGTGTGGAGGGAGAGTGTTGACTCTTTCCCTTTATTAGATGCCATACTGGGGGGAAAAAAGTCTTTCACTATGTGAGTTGAGGAGAGATAGCAACTTTCTTAAAGTTAAAAAACATGGCCCATAAAAACCTTAAAAATATCCCAACAAGAGAGCACACACATGAAGCAGAATGAAAAGAAGTCCTTGATAGCATCTGCAGCTAGGTGGCGCAGCATCGCTCTATCCGCAGGAAGTCATCTTCATGAGTTCAAACCTGACCTGAGATACTTACTTACTAGCTGTGTGACTCAGGGCAATTGATTTGACCCTATTTTCCACAATTCCTCATCTGTCAAGTGAGTTGGAGAAGGAAATGGCAAACCAAATCTTTGCCAAAAAAATCCCTAATGAAGAGTCGGACATGATTGAAATGACCCAACAACAACAAGAGGGATGAAGAATTGTGAATTATGTTGAAATCGGCTTAAACAATTGAATACCTTTCTTACTCATCTTTTTTTTTAAAAAAGGATTCCATGAACAAATACGTAACCAATAAGTTATAATATTTTTATTCATGTTAGAATTTCTATCAGTGTTTTAACATTAATATTTAGAGAGTTTGTACATTTCCACTTTCAAGGTTTAAAATGAGAACCACACTAGATCACAAATGGTAACTAAAACAGTTCACAATTGCATGAATATTCACTCTCACTCTCTTAACACTGTTAAAAGTTTTCTTTTCCTCAATGCCTTTTACAATGAAAAGTGTGCACCATACTCATGTCTCAGCAAAGTTCCAAAACATTATGGTTTCATTACATATAAACTCTTTAAAAATATACTTCTGTCAAAAGACTTGATGACTACTATGTACACTACAAAAATAAATTTTCATATAAATAAATTATATGGCATACTTTTATCTTTGTAATTGAAATGACACAAACCCATTTCTGCCAGAATAGGCAGACAATGAGACCCAGTTTGAATATTTTTTTCTTTTAACTCCTTACACTAAAAGCTACAAATGAGTCCTTAATGTAAATGTTATATACTCTGTCCTATTTAACATTAGTAAGCACTCTATACAAATAAAAATTCCATTCAAAAGAAAAACATAGCTGTAATTATGTTTCCAATAGAAATAAAATCCCTGCATTTTTTTGTTATAAACTGGCATGACAAATACTGTAGGAAAACATTCTTATGATACAAAAATATAAATATCACCAAAGTTGAAAAAATTTTAACATCTAAACAAACAAACAAAACACATAATTGCCAGCCACTGAGTTCTCCCTTTGCCAATGTGACTATTGGAGAGAAGGTTCTGGGCTCTGCAGAAAGCAGTAGACGGCACAAACACTCATACACCAAACATGTCAGGGTGTAGAAGGGGCAAGGGAAACACAATGAGGTTACAAAAACAGTGAGAACTCAAAGAAAACACCTAACTCAGGACTCTTGTCTGTTCACTCTTCTCCATCCAGGAAATAAAACAGCAAGCAGAGGTGGGCTGGTTGGAAGTGGACAAGGAGAGAGGGCTGTGGCTGACAGATAGGCACCATAACAGTAACAGTGGGAAGCCATCAGGGCCTCGGACACACTAACAAACACATTTGGCAGCTGTAGGTGGCTTCCAACTAGTATCATACAGTTTTGTTACAAAGTTTCTTTAAAAAAAAAATCTGAGGTCACTACAGTGCTAGTAGTAATTGGAAGCCTGTTTTTTTTTTTTTTTTTTTTTGCTACGATTTTCTAGGTAAGATGGCTGGAACAGTAGGCAGTTATGAGATTAACCCTTAGTGTACTCCTACCAGTAGCTTAAGGTACCCCCAGAATGGGGTCAGGACCTTGACTTTGAATTCCCATGCAAATTATCTGTAAACAAGTGACTGGTATTGAAGGAAAGGCAGAGTTGGGTATGAATTGCTTCCCTGACCACAGATTGGTCCCTTGATAGGAGATGAAGGAGTCAAAGGCCCAAATGGAAGAGATACTCTAACCACTGGGAGAATAGATCTCTTGAAAATAATGCCTGGTTTGGAGAGATCCCCCACAAAGAGCCCCAACCCACCCCCCCGAAAAAATGCAGGTTCTGAATGTGTCACCTTTCAGCAGGAAGCTATGTATTACACATTACATAGCTTCCTGCTCCTCTGACAACATCACAGCACAAAGAACTGTAAATAGCAGATGGAGGAAAAATTGTACTACAGGAAATGTTTCCCATCATTAAAAAAATTTTTCCCCCATTTGCATATTATGCTACAGAATCTAGAAATCTTTTGAAGCCTAGCAGCTGTGGTATTTTTCTCCCCTTGATCATGCATTCATATCTAGGAAACTTCCTATGTATTTCTTAAACAGATACAAATAGATCCAGAGAACAGTTCCAATTAGACCACTGAATTCGGAAGAAGGGTGGGAAGCTGAAGTATGGCTAGGCAAAATCGTCGTCACTTCTCAGTTTGGCTTCTTAATGAGAATGGCTAGCTATTTTATCTATATATAGCAGAGAACTCAGTCCCCAGAAGGACAGGTTTTACAAGTAGTGTTTCCAAGCCTACTACCTCCCAACCCTCTCCTCAATCTGGTATTTTGTATTAGCTGTAATGGGGGACATTGATCTTGTCAGTTAAAGCATGAGGTATACGGTATCAATCCTACCCATGCTGTTCTCTAGAGCACGTTCTCATGACCCAGCTGTGGTTCACTGTCAGGCACGTTATTCAATTCCTTAATGTCATTTCAAGATTCAAAAGAAGTCATCAGCATACAAGGAGGTACACTATGATCCAATTTCAGTAACCACTATCCGTGCGGAGTAACATTTACCTGGCTGCCGAGGGGGAAAAGACAGCCATTGGTTTTAGGAGATAATACGGTCTAGAGAGAACACAGCTTCCCCTCTACTATTTAAAGATGTGGCCGCTGGTGGGTCCTGTTGTTAAAGCTAGTGCATTTGCCACCAGGGCTTAGCAATAAAGAAATCCTGACTCTTCCAGCATGGTTGGATTAATAAGCCCACTAAGGGTTACAATACAGTAACAACAAAAAAAAAGAGAAAACTGCTACAGTACATTAACATACACACATACACACACACACACATACACACAGTTTACACACATTGCAAAAACAAAGAGAACTGAACACAACTAACCCTAGAGAAGCCACCAAGACTTTTCTTCATATCTGCTCATTAAAACAAAAATTATCACGCATAGCGTGTTTGAAAGTTAACAGTAACATTTCATACTACCACAGGGTTGTGATATGCAAATTAAAAATATTTTAAACAAATACCTTTACAAAATAATCCTATTACATAAGCAATATTTGCATAGAATTATACAAGTAAATTATACAATATTTAAGCAGCAGCAACATAATGCTGAAATTTAAGAGTAAATTAAGTTTCATTTGTGGCACAGAGGTCAATATACAAAATGAGCAGAGGGCACCCAAAGGGCCATCTCTGCTCTATTAGCAGGAGCTGAGAAACTCCAGATTATGCTAATTACATTGTTCCTTTGTATATTACATATGTGTACACCTTTTAAATATTTATAGAAATATTTCACAAAATAATACAATAGGTTACAGTAACAGTGAACTGTCATCCTGACGCAGCACATCCTTTTCCATAACTCCAAGTAGTTCTCTTCAAGCAGTTCTGGAAAGAGGGGGGATCCCCATCTTTGGCCTCTTTGCTTCAGCTTTTCTTATCCTTAAAAAGAGAGAAAACAAGGCAAAAAGTGAATAAAATGTAAAGATTTTTAAAAAATGAATTCACAAAGTTAATAATGGAGGTGGGGGGAATCCCAATTTGGAAGCCATTCAGTTGGTGTATGATGTGCTCAATGAAAAGAAAACGTGATTTGGAATCGGGAATCCTGGGTTCCAGTGCCCAGTAGCTCTGCTTTTTTACTACCTATGGGACCCTTGGGCAAGCCATTTCTCTGCTTTGGGCCTCAGTTTCCTCATTTGTAAGATGAACAGGTTGATCTAGATCAGAGGTAGGGAACCTGCAGCCTCAAGGCGCCTGCAGGTTCCCTATCCCTGGGCTACAGGATCTCTGAGATCCATGTCAACTATAAATCTTATCACCCAAGGTGTCAAAGGAAGATACAAGGAGCAAGCCTGAGGCACAAGGGGCATTTTGGTATACTGGCAAAAAATGATCAGAACTGGGATCAGAGCAACAATGACACAAGCTGACATTTCATAGTGCTTTAAAGTTTACAAGTAGCTTTTAATAAATTATCCCATTCAATTTTCGTAACACTGAACTTTTGTAGGAATACAATGGATGATGCAAAATCAAAGTTTAGCTTAGGAAATTTTAGTACACTACCCCCATCTTAGAGAACAGAATAAAGGAATTTCGAAGAAAAATTCCTTTCTGTCTTTTGTGCTTAAGTCCATCAGTTGACGCGTGAAATTCCCAAACTAAAAATTAAAACCACCCGCAAGCTGACATACCTTAGTTGGAGCTGTTTCCCCTTGCCCTCTCTTCACACTCAACATCTTGCAGCTCTATGACTTCTATTTTAGAGTTTCTCCTCTCACATCTTACGTTAAAAGGCACATGGGGGTCCTCAAACACCCCATGGTCAGTTTCATGGTACCCCTCATAGGATGGGCAGCTTCCTCCCCAAGGGTTCCGGCCATGCATAGGGGGAGGGTGCACAGCCACTGTCACTGAAGCGGAAGCGGTCACAGTAGTGATAGGTTGGCAATATCCTGGCACAGAAGTGCCCATGGCAGTGAATGCTGGGTTCCGAGGATTATGAAAACGGGCTCCTCGGTGGCCCATTCGGTCCCTATTGCTAGGTCCAGAATGCCCTTCAGTAGAAATTTCAAAAGCGTTCCTTCGTGGCCTGTAAGGGGGTGGTCGCAATCCTTCCCTGGAGTCTCGCTGTGGCTGCTGGCCCTGGTGCACGGGTTGATGGGGTCCAGCATCCAAGTGGAGCTGTTGTTGTCTTGGGCTTGATGGATAATGATGTCTTGGCTCTGGCTGAACCACCTGCAGAGGGGGGGCAAGACCTGGTTAAAATGGGTACAACCCAGAGGATGAATACATTGCTAACTTAGAGGCCTGTAGTTTACAGCTCTTATTCATTACCCCATGTACAGCTTCCAATGCACTCAAGGAATCCAGGAAAATCTGGTGATTAAGGCCAGGAACACAAAGTGAAAGCTATAAGCTTCTTGCAAGAGGTACGTTCTTGTGTGAGTTCATAGACTGTGATGTTTGAGGATTTTACTTTGGTCCCATTCCCAAGCTACTCTTGTCTCAAACACTGCTGGCAGGAAAGAAGGGCTCTTACTTATAAATACAGGGCTATGGCTGGAAAGTATCCCTGCTGCCTACCTCCCTCGATCTGCTACCCACCCTTTTCAATCTGAGTGGACATGGAGCTCTGCCTCTCAAGTGGATGGCTACCTTCTGGGACTTTTGGCAATGGATCCTTGGGCCCAAGGGTAGGATCTCAACTGGCAGCAGCCTGGTTTCTAAGTCTCTATAAAAAAGTCTCAAGTGGCACAGGAGCCACATCCATCAAAGAACCATCACCAACTTCAAATACAGTTCAACCTGTCCCTGATTTTAGGCCCTCATGAACCAAAACAGGTTCTCATTACAGTTCAGTAGGCATTATTATGGGGAGGGGGAGAGAAGGAATGTTTTTTGTTATTTGCTTGGTTTCTCCTTTTTACATGGGAAAAGTTGGTCAGTCAAGCCCAGAGAGTACCCACATTTGAAGAAACTTGCAGGAATCACTGATTTAGAATAGCTTGGAGGCTCAAAGGCTGAGGTAGTTTGTTGGGAGTTGAGCTCCATGCTTCTTCCAGAGAGCCTGGAGAGCAAGGATAAAGGAAGAAGGAATAGAAACACATGATCTTTATTTTGCTCCTTCCCTCAAAGCTGTTTCCCAGAGAGTAGTTTTTAAATTGTTTTCTGTTTTTTGCCTAAATTGACGAACATGGAGAACAAAATAGCCCATGTATCTATGCTCAAGGCTTAGTAGTGTTAAGAGATTCTCTACTCCCTGGGACCCTTATGAACTTTAAAAGCCTTCACCTTAAGGGCAAATGAAGGGTTGCAACAGAAAAAGCAAAGAATACTGATAACAAAGTGCATCGTTCTAAAAGTTATGGATGTTACTTCAGAGCTGCAAAATTCCACCGCAACACCTTCTTCCTATGCAATTAATTTTGCTATTTAGAAATGTTTCATTGATTTTTTTTTGTTTTTACATCCCCTTCAATTAAAAAAAAACTCCCTTGCCTTTCCCTGAACCAGGAAACCACCTTTTGTAACAAATAAAGAAGAAAAAAAATAATCAAGTCAGCAAAACCAAAACATTCACTGCCCCTGATTGCATACATATAATCTTCCTCCCCCCACTTCATTCATCCCTGTGCATCTTATTGGAATTTTCTATTTATCCTTACCCTTAATTTAAATGTGAATTTATTGCTAAAATATATTTGGCTTAGAAGACAATAGAGTGTGGGGAAATGAACACTGGATTTTGGAGTCAGGAAACCCAGGTCTGAGTTTGAGGTCTGTCCCATAGCTATGGAACTTTGGGGAAACTGGCTTCACTTGTCAAAACCCCCATTTCCTCAACTGCAAAATAGGAAGAATGATTTTTGCTCTACCTACTTCTTCACAAAGGATGATGCTTTGAGTGTAAAATGAGATAGTATATGTGAAAGCACTTTGTAAACTCCAGTAGTAATAACAGTGGCTAACGTTTAAGAAGCGCTTTTCAGTTTACAAAGGACTTTCCTCATTGAAAACAAAAGACTTGAGAAGTAGGTAGTGTAGGTATTATTATTATTGCCAGTTTTAAAAATAAGGAAGCTGAGTGAGACTTGGGGATGCTGAGTGACTTTTCCAAGACCTCCCGGGATTAGGTAGCAAAGTCAGGGTTTGAATCCAGGTCCTTCAACTATAAATCCAGAACCTTTTCTAAAAGTTAAGGATACTATCCTGGCTCTCTTAAGGCCACACATCAAGTAGTACACACAGGACCTTCTCCTTTTTTGCCCCCCAGGCAGTTGGGGTTAGGTGACTTGCCTGGGGTCACACAGCCAGTAAGTGTCTGAGGCTGGATTTGAATTTAGGTCTTCGTGAGTCCAGGGCTGGCACTCTATCCATTGTACCACCTAGCTGCCCAACTATGTCTTCTCCATAGTCTAGGAGTCTTTCCACTAGCCAACACTACCACTAGCTATACCATATACCAAGGAGATACCTGATATTTTTCTTCATGTGTTTCTGTGTGGTTTATGACTTGTATTGATTTTTTAGATGACCTGTGTCCTAGAATTAAAGCTCATAGCAGATGTATAAATTAACTACTGTCTACAATTCTCTTTGTATACTAGCCTATATACTGTCATATGTAAAACGTGTGTATAACAACTGCTTTCATATTTTCATTTAAAAATATTTCATATTTTTTTTGGGTGTGAGGGAGTCTGGCTTTCAACCCTTTCCTCCCTCCCCTCACTTAACATTTAGCGTATTTTGGGGTACTTACAGTGGATCTGGCAAAGACAGGGTTTTCTGTGGCTTCCACTATTACTTGGTGAGCTGGGGCACATGAACTCTGCTGAGTCTCGTAGTGATAAAGCTCTTCACTGATGCCGGACACTGTTGTCTGAGAACTGTACTCTGAGTCAGAGGAATCAGATCCATTGTTTATGTGTCTTGGGGGTACTGCAAACCTGACAATGCTAGGGGGTGGCTCAGGGGAGGGAGTGGGTAGTCGATTTAACCCATTAGCTGGAGTAACCTAGGAAAAGGATTAAAAATATAGCATAAGACACGTTATCATCCTTCCAGCAGTCATGCAATAAGTGAATAAATGCTTGCAAAATGACAAGAAAATAGCAAGTGACAAAGACATATTCTGTCTGAACCAAAGTATATAAAAAATAATGTGTTCAGGTGTCCCTTCCTTCCCCAATGGCCCTTGCTTTGAAACAAGTTTCTACTCTTCCACTACTACGAGAACTATAAGGATTCAAATCACTTTAATTGAACTTACATTTATTAAGTACCTACTATGTGTCAGGCACTGTGTTAGATATTTGGGATTCAAAGGCAAAAAAGAAAACATGTCCTGTCCTCAAGTAGCCTACATTCTCCTAGACTACTACTACTACCACCTCACTACCTCTCTCTCCCCTATCTATGTATGTATGTATGTACGTATGTATGCATGTCTGCCTGTCTATGTATCTATCTACCACCAATGAAGCAAATATAAGGCAGATTGAGGAGAAATAAGGCTAGACTCTGAACTATCTAAATTCAGGTGGGACAAAAAACTTGTGCCTTTACTTTTAAATAGATCTAAAAGGCATGACTTATACTTTTAACTGTAATTCAGACAAAAATAGTCTATAAGTTTATCTGAACTATATTAGCATATCCAGGTCAATGAGACTTAAATCGTCAGTGAGTAAATTTGAAAGCAAACCCACAACATTCGAAGACATCCTTTGTATGCCACCGAGAACAAAAAAGTCACAATTACAGAAATGCTTTTTTAAAAGGCAAATCACCAACAAATGTAAAGTATCTAAATTAAGAGTGACACAGGAAAAAATAACATTGTCAGTCAATGAATTGTACACTATGCTAAGTATAATTACTGACCTCAGGATAGGGTCCAAAGAATGACAAAAGTACCGGAAGTAATACCAATCCATTCAGAACACCCAGGATTGTTAAGATTGCCAGAACTGCAAAGAAATACCTAGAAGATAAAAAAGGGAAAGAGAAATGTACAATGACAAATACAGAAAAAAATTCCTTCACAACACAGAAAATTTTTTAATATGTTTTTTCAGTGAAATGGGGAAGCCATACCATTATAAAAAAGCAAGATAAAAATACAGCTCAGATTTAGTGGAAGTTTTTTTTTTACCTTAAGAGCTTTTGAGGGCTATGTTCCACAAACCCAAGTGTTAGTTGGTAACAGGAAGAAAAAAAAAACATTAGTTTGTTAATTTGCTGAAATCTCATGGCATGTAATGTTATTTATGAATGTGTTACACAAACACAGAAATATGGAATGTGAACTGAATGGCTGAACAGATTGAAAGCACAAATACAAAGAAAAGGGGCCCCCATTAGTGAAAACCCAGCAGAAGCAAACAAATGAAGTGAAGGGTGTAGAATTTAAACAATTTAGCACAGGAGGAAAAGAAGCCTCCTTCTCCCAGCAGCTAATCCACTGTGAAATGCTTCTGCATCTTATAGCAGAATCTCTAATTAAATCTCTAGTGTATCAGGTAAGGCTTTCCCTTGCCGTTCATTAGTCACAACTTTCTGCCTAGAATTCTGTGAGTTCCAGTTTTACCAAATAGCTCAAATTGCAACCTTTTTAGAACACAGGAACCAGCTTTCTGCAAAGAAAATGCTGCCCATTCTATGGGGAGCTCTAGCATTGTACTGAATCAGAGCACTCCACAATAGCAGAGCTGCATTGCAGGCTAATCTTTTGTTGAACAATTTAGCATCTCTGAATACTCTTGTTTTGCATCAGCCAATTCAAACATAAAGGCTGAAGCATTATGGAAGAAGAGGAGAGTGCACAAGTGGTTGTCCTTTCCCACCATTGAGGGCTAAGGTCTGGGATCCTTCATGAATACCAAGGTAAACCTGTCAGTAAAAGGAAAGTCTCATGAGCTGGTATTCGGCACAGCTGGAGAGTTCAGACTAAACTCGAGGGTGCATTTTTGTAACTAACGATTTCTAGGGCTCAGAATAGGGCAATTTTGATGGAAGTGGGCTGGAGGGGGAAGGGGTTAGGGTGTCACGGAGAAGAAGGGGGCAAGATATTTATCTGTTAATGGCTCTCCTGATCATAAAACTGAACAGGCTCTGAGCTTTACTATGTCTATATATGTTTTCATGTTAGATTAAAAAAATAAAGAGTTCCTATAAAAATGCAAATACCTCAGTAGTGTAAACACTTGGAATGTTTAAGCTACATTAGTAAAACGGAACGAATCAATGTCTTCCTCTAATGTAAACTGCTAGAACTTTAGACTGGGACATATATCAACAACAGGCATTAAAACATTTGCATCTCATCTGTCTAAGAGAAGAATAAACAGGCTGATTATATTTCTGACTGCTTAGTGTATACAATGTCTGCACATTTATTCAACTTCAGTGAGGACTTTATCAGGCTAATCCATCCATTTCTGGAAGACTGGAGTTCCCCTGAGTCCCTGAAACAGGAACCTTGATGTCTCTGGAAGGGAATGGGCTGTCAAGCATTGGATCAGAGATCTGGAATTCTTGCCTCCAAGATTCTGTTCCTTTCCTATATTGTGTGAGAAGAGGTAAAGTCACT
The DNA here is from genome assembly GCA_028646595.1 of Phalanger gymnotis. Lineage (NCBI taxonomy): Eukaryota > Metazoa > Chordata > Mammalia > Diprotodontia > Phalangeridae > Phalanger > Phalanger gymnotis. The sequence continues at coordinate 434,548,176 of CM053622.1, forward strand.
GTTTAACCTCTTGGTGCCCTTCCCCCACCAAAGCAGAATGATTAGTGCTAGACTCCTTTTGAGACCATTTAAAGCTCCCTGGAGAGAAAGTAGATATAATCTAGAAATTGTTAAATATTTGCTTTATATATGGCTATTCAGACCTGAAAATGACAAACAAAAATTCTACAAAATAAGAGGTCAAAGGAGTAATGAAAGCCAAATTGAGACCATGGAACTTCTGAATGTCAAATTTCTATTAGGAAGTGGCAAGATGATCACTGAATAGATTGTCAACAAACTAGATTATAAGGAATACCACAATCCATTATCATACAATTAAACCCAATAATAAAAATACACAGGACATGGAGATTCTACTTCAGGTAGGAACCTCATGAGGTTATGAGATGCCTCAATATTATACTTAAAAAACAATCTACTCAAATGGTTTAGGGCACCATTTCCCTAAACCCTCAAAGAAGAAGTGGGGCCAAAATTTCAGATAAAACTCTCTAGTTTTTCTCTAAAATGACCATCGACAAGAACAAAAAAAACCATCAAAGGCCTATTTAGATCATCCCTCCAAGCTTAAGGCTGTCTGAACAGCCCATTAAAAAAAATTTTGTTGTGGATTTGGTCCTGCTCTACCACAATCTCAATTCTAGGATATTCTCTAATTATTCATTAATTAGTTTAGGTCTAATGCCTCCACAAAGAATCAGTGTTGCTTCTAAGATAAGCCATTTTGCAGAAGTGCCCATGTTGTTTAGAGACTAGGAAAAAATCCATTTCAATCCACCTCCAAATTATTTTCAGAAGGTCACACAGTCTTAATTAAATTCACCAGAAACAGCTTGCCTTTAGTTCTGGGAAGAAGAGTCTTAAGACTTGACTTTCCAAATTTTAAATCAAGTTGTATGTTAATGCTTCTCAACTCTCAACGGGATTTAGACGTGAACTCAAGCAAAACCATCTTAGCTAAGTAAGGAAAAGAGGGTGATGATTTCAGATATTTGTAAATATGTGGTGTTTTGGAGACCATCAAATGACAATCAAATTCAGAGTCTCTGAGGTGTACTGCCATCTCTTTTCCTACAATCTTTATTCCTCCTAGACATATGATTTTTGTTCCCCCCAGCATGTAGCACTCCCAGGGTAAAAGCTTCTTCCACCTATGCTAATAGGTTGACTCATCTATAATGTATAAAGGGTCTCAGGGAACTGCCTGGTTCACAGACATGTTAAGTGATTTGCCCACAGACCAAAAACTAGTTGTCTCATTGCTTCTATTTGAATCCTCTCTGCCTAGGACACAGGTGGTGCTTATGAAGTACCTGCTGACTGACGTGTCAGTTGTAGGGCTGAAACTTAGGTTTTCTTGACCCCGAAGTTGGTCTTCTATCCACCACACTGCCCTACCTATCATTTCTTGCATAATATGAAACACATATGTAAATGCATATAACTGATCATTTCCACTAATAGTCACACTTGTTAAGTCTAAGCACCAAGCTGTGGGTTCTTTTGATAATACTTTATGGTAAATAAGTTTGACTGATAGCAGTGGTGACATTGAGACCCATTCTATTTGAACAACACACATTTATATAGGCCTCCTGGTTATCCAAAGAAACTTATATACGTTCCCTTTCATTTGACCTTCTAAATATTCTGTGAATTCTACGAGATGTGATTCTAAAATCTATGTATTTCTCAAAGTAGAAAGGAAGCACTGTGCTAGCAAAGAAATTTTTGATACTACATAATTAGGATAAAATGAGTAAATAATACAACTGTCATAGAAATTTGTAATTTGTAAGAGCCTGTTCAAATAAGTGTGCACATGCACATGCATACACCAACACACCCCCTTACTGATGTGCATCCAGATGCTTACCTGACAATGAAATCAAACTCAGATCCTGCGAGCATCAGCACCCCTAGCAGAGTGGACACTGCCCCATCTAGAACTGGGGCAAACATATGTTCCAACGCAAGCACAGCCCTTCGATTCTTATCTCCAATGGCAGTCAGGAAGGCCTATAAAATGATAAAAAGAAAAAACCAAAAAACCCCAAAACATTAGACTGCCAAGTTTAACACAGCAAAACTCTCAACTTCATCCTAAAGGGTTCAAAGATTTGCCCCTGTAATTTGCTTCTCCAGAACGATTCACCTCCTATTCTTGAGTTATTATAGTTTCTCTAAAGTAGCTTCATTAGACCCTAGGCCTAAAGCAAAAGGTCCTGATGCTGGAGATAATACACACTGATATCAATGGGAATTTTTGGTGAAAATGGACCATAAATGATGTGCATTTACCATGAAATGAGAAACAAAAACATTAAAAACCCCATAAAAATTAAAACCCCAAAGAAAACAACAGCCAAGAAACTTTGTTTCCTCTTTGAAACATTCCACTGACTTTGAAATATATCAGGTGTGAAAACTACAGTATTTTGGTTAATTCTCCCAGCTGGCATCATGGTAGAGATCCTTGTTGAGAACTGTGGAAAGGTAAAATGATTTTTTTACCCCGTCAAATCTAATGCATGTGTAATACTGACATTCCCAAGTTGCTATATAAACACAATTAGGGCTTTGCACATTTGTAAATTAAGACCTTCATATACAAAATGTGGTTATACTTCTATGTATGCATATACCTCTTCTGTACCCAGCACTCTCTTGGCATTAAATGAAAACTTTATGTAGGTTCATGTGTGGGAGTGCTGGTTTGAGAGCATAGTCTAGTAACATTTTAAAACTAATTTCTTCTTTCTCTCCCCACTACTCCCTCTCCCACAACCACTAAACAATCACTAAACTACTCAGAATAGTTGGTTGAGAAACACTTCCTCCCTGTTTGTGAGTTATTGTCCAGAGGAGCCAGAAAATAAGAGGGAGTCAAAAACTTGGTATACTTCTTTTTAAGATGCTGCTAGCCCTTGGTACAGAGATTTTAAAAATATGTGTGTGTGTCTCTCACACACACACACATACACTCACACACACACACAACACAATTAGAAACTTAATAACTATCAACCAAAAGGGGCAAAGTTATATGCTATTTCCCCAACTTTTAATGAGGCAGAGCCGAATGAATGAAGAAATAAGCAAATAAAGCAGTTTTGTTTTGTATCCCCTTCTAGGCTGAATCAAGTCTCACTACCTTTGGCTCTGTTTTCATGCCTTCTTTTTGTCGTCTGAGGATCTTTTTAAAAAAACATAGTTAAAATCCATTGTATACAATTACGGTTCTGTGACTATATAGCATCGCCTCATACGGATCTTTCCATCTTTCTTCATGTTTCATGTTTTTATGGTGCTGTGGTATTATACTGCATGGATATGCCATAAAATATTCAGTTTGTTCTCCGATTAGTGGACATATAGTATATTATTTCCATTTTTGGGGTATTGTAAATATTTTTTGGTAGAGATGGATCTTACTTTCAGAGAAGAAATGATGTGTCTGAGATGAAATATTAGCAATGAATTCACTGGCTCAAAAAAAGGGTAAGTTTTTTTGTGATGACAGACAGCAGCCGTTTTCAAACTTTTTTGGTGCCTTTACGCTCTTAAAAATTGAGGAACCTTAGCTCCTCAAATTGGTATCCTTAGTCTTATTCCTACTTAACAGCTAAGCAAATAAATCCAGCAGCAGTTACTTACACACTTTTTGTCATAAAGGGTGTTATTTCTAAGCTGAATCTAGTTTTAGTTATAATACAGTGGTTGGGGATGTTATTAATCTAGTTTTCTTGGCATACAAGTTCCACGGTTCCATGTTACATTTGTACTCTGAAGATTACCTAGGGCACAAGGATCTTTAAGGAACATCAAATTTATCTTTTCTATTTATGGACTAAACCCTATTAAATCACAGCAGACTGGTGGCTGCTTAACATTTTCTTAAAGTCTTTAATGGAAGAAGATTTGGAAACTTTTGGAAACTCTTCCACTATCTCTCAGGGCTGCTTTAAATGCGCTAACACAAGCAGGACATGAAAGTGTATTTAAAGAATATCTCTGATACAATGGGGGCACTGTTGATTTTTAGAAACTGAACTATAAACAGTAAAGGGGTCACTAGTGACTGAGTAAAGCTAGCTCACAAGTGCATCATGAAACTCTTTAAATGAAAGTAATTAAATCTTGTGTCAACACTGCAGGCATTCCCTACTTTGTTTATACAACACTCGTTTGGTCATTTATGTTCATACTATATACCGAATGCGTGAACCAGCAGTACCACTCGAGTTTAAGGTCTCAGTTAGTATTTCCATTGTAAAATCTCTTCTTGGAGGCCTTTGTTTTCAATTCCAGCTCAGAAAAAGAGGTTTTAATTTGCACTGGGTTGCAAATGGACTTGCAGATTCTTAACTGGTTTTCACCAAAATATTATGAGTTTTCTAAGTTGGAGGCCAATAAGTCCAGTTTCTATTTGTAATTGTTTCTTCCTTTGTTTTTTAACTTGTTACACATCTCCCCTCCCAAGAGAAACCCCTCTCACACATTGTTCTACTTAATGAAATAACACTTACACTTTTTTTTTAAATGCCACTAAATGAACTGCAGTAATGAGAGGATTGGGGGGGGGCGGGGGGCAGGAACTACAGGGTTTCTTCTAAAACATAAAACTTGTGACCACTGAGTAATGGAATGTGTTTACTAGTACAAATGTTTCCATTTGTCCCTTTCTTATAGTCACATCTCTTTCTCCTCCTCTGAAGCTCTGCCCCCTTCAAAAGTAAGTTTGGTCTAGGAAGGCTGGGAGATGAGAAGCAGGCTTACAATCACTGGGATTAATTCCAAAGGAGGCCATTGCATTCTTAGATTTACATCATTACAGATCTTGGAGGGCAGTTCAGGTGAATTATCAAAACTAAAAAATGTAGACAAAAGTGAGAGCATTTTGCAGTGATTGTATCAGTGGAAGAGCCATCAAACAAGTAGCGCATGCATATATATATATATATACATGTATATATATGCCATGTGGTTGAACCCGAAGAGAATTAGCTATGAAAAATGTGAAGAAAATGCTGCAAATTTGACAGAAGTAAATAAGATAAGGAAACATTAACCACTAAATACGGGTATGTGACCTTTCACAAGTTTAGGCCGGATCCTAGGTTTTCCCAGTAGTAAAAGTAGTTAATGTAGCTCCGAACATGACTTCTTTGATCATTTGCTCACTCACTCATTCATTTATTCTTTTAACAAATGTTTATTTAGAGCCTTCTTTTCCCTCTTATATGAAGGAATGCCTTCTGAGCTTGAGCTTCCTTCAGGGATGTTAACAGTTGTACTACCCTTCAAGAAATGACAAAGAAAAGAAAAAAATCAGCCCAAACCACAATAGTGCCTCCTTAAGCCTGAATGAATTTCTGGATTGGTGAGGGAAAAGGTTTGGGTAGAAAAAGGAGTATGTGTAATTCTAGGATATGGTTCTTGGCTTGTCTATCCAGGGATCATTACCCCAGTGATTTTACCAAGTGCCTACTGGGACCATATGTGACTACATCAGCCCTGTTATAAGCACAACACCTTGGAACTGTCTTCTTCTTCATTTTTTTTTTTTGCTAAACAACTCAAACCACCATTTTATCCTATTTCTTCCTTGACTCTCTAGCACCTAGGACAGTGGCTTTCACATAGTGGTAGGTGCTTGATAAATGCTTGGTTAAATGGAATTCCTGATTTTTTTGGTATATACTTACATGCTGTTTCTCCTACTGAATCTAAGCTTCTTGAGGGAAGATACTATTTCATTTTTGTCTTTTGTGGTCCCAGCCTCCTAAACTAAACATTTACCTTTTCCCATACCTGTTGTATAGACTTATGGTAGTGGAAACCAGTAACTCTTCAATAGTTCATGGAATTTAAACATGGACATGCCATTATTCAGTTCCACATTAAACAGTTAGGCATAGGGGAGACTTTTAAGCAATGCGTGTTCACTGATTACTCACAAAAAAATATACACACGCATACACAGTGAAAACTATATATACTTATTCTAAGAACTAGGTCAGTCAGTTCAATGCTTATAGTGATGCTATAAAACACTAGGCATGAGATAGGTGTCCAGTGTAAAACAGTACTCCTTTATGTCTATTTAAATACATCTCGCAAAATTTTTTCAACCAGTAGGCCAAAAGTCTAGTTCATGTTGTTGCCAATTCCTATTTATTTTCACCGTTTCTACCTCTGTCTTCTTCCTCAAAGGGAAGAAAGACTTGCTACTATTCAGTTTTGTAAAGATCCACTTTGTAGTATGACTATAGGACATTTTCTCTCATACTGAAAGATGTTTTTTAGTCTTTTTTAGAGACAAAGAGCTAGAGCTAAAGACAAAAAGCTAGTTAGTAGAAAAGTTAGTAGAAATGATGGCAACAATCCAATAATACTAATAGCCAACTATAACAATATAGAACTCGAAGGTTTGCAAAGTGCTTTACAGATCTTGTCTCATTCGAGCTTCACAACAACCCTGGGAGGCAGATGATGCTATTATCCCCATTTTTCAGAAACTGAGGCAGAAAGAGGTTTAGTGACTTGCCCAGGGTCTTACAGATTGTAAACATCTGAGGTCACACTTGAACTCAGGTCTTTCTGACTCCTAGTCCAGCATTTTATCCACCGTCCTGTCCATCTTATGATAACGATAGCAACAACAACTAGCATTGATGTAGCATTTTAAAGTTTGCAAAGATGTCCTTTCGTTTGACCCTCACAACCCTGTGAAGTAGGTGCTATTATGGTCTGCACTTTATAGATAAGGAAACTGAGGCTGGAAAGAGATGATGTGAATTGCCCACTGTTAGCAAATGTCTGAACTGGGATTTGAAAAATCAGCCTTCCAAGTCCAGCCCTCTTGGCCACTGTGCTGCCATTACTGCTTAACAAACAGACCCAGTCTGTTCATTTTACTTACCAAGGCAACGTGGACAGTAAATTCCACCCCTATGCCGACAGAAGCAATCAAGATAACCACGGGGACAGCGCTCAGCTTGATTCCAATCAGGCCCATCATGCCAAAAAGCTCCACTGTCATTAGTGCCAGGACCAGCACCTTCAAGAAAGCATAGATGGTTAATGGTTTAGCATACTATGTTTTAAAACACTGCTCTTTTACTGTGAAAGGCAACAGATCACATTGGCAATAATATCATCTTGTTGGAGCTCAAGATAAAAAAAATGGAAAAAGAACTGAGTCAGAAGGACTGAGGTTCAAATCCCTGCCCCAAAACTACTTTAGGCAGGTAGCTTAATTTCTTTGGGTCACATTTCTCGTTTTTTTAAAATGAGGGTGTTGTTCTAGATCCAGCCTATGACTCTATGAGTTTCTGTGCTCTAACTGAACCAAAGGAACAGATTTCCTCTAAATTTGATCAACAAATTTTGAATTCCTGCTTCTTTAAGATATCTCATGCTTCTCAATGATACGGGCAAATACTGACTTCTTAATATTTGCAAGGGGATTGGAGGATGTGTGATATTTGGTGTTCTAGCCAAATTTTTTTAGATTTCTCCGACCTCTGCTGCCTTTAATCAAAATTCTCCTACCACAAATAACTTGTCAGATTGAACACCGGTTCCCCATTAGTTAGACTTAATAATTAAATAGTAATACATTGTTCTGCCTTGATCCTATCTGTTAGAAAATTGGAACTTTAAAAGTTTGGGGAAGGGTTTTTTTTGGGGGGGGTAAAGAAGGGGTCTTCACTCAGTTTCTAATAGCAAGAGGATGGGAAAGGAAACAAAACACTCTGAAATAAAAGTGATTTTATTTTTGATTTGGGAAGTCTATGGACTAAGGGAAGATGACTTGGGAGTAAGTTTAAAAGCTGGAAGAAAGTGGATGTTATAATCAGTTGATGAGTATCAGGTTACAGAGGGCCTCTTGACTTTGAAAAAACTTGGAGAGACTAGAAGTGTACAAAGCAAACAGTTAAATCTAAGGAAAAGCTTTCACTTTTTGCTTCTATCTTCTTTGAAAAAAAATCTGTAGGGAAATATGGGGGGAAACTCCCCAGTGGATTAGAATTAGGAGTTTCTTGGGCAAGTGTAAGGGGATAGGGGACAAAATCTAATTTTTTTTTACAAGTGGAAGAGATGAAGGACATTTTCTTCTTTTTTCTATGGATGGATGGGGAGGGTGGCAGAGGAGGGGAGGGAGGCTTAGTACAATAAAAGTTTTTTATAAGCTAATGAAAGATGGACAATATAAATTGTTTGATTAAGAACTATGAAAACTATTCTAGACTAAACATTTACCTTTTCCCATACCTGTTGTATAGACTTATGGTAGTGGAAACCAGTAACTGTTCTATGTTTCTCTATTTTGGGTATTTTATAAACTCTTCAATAGTTCATGGAATTTAAACATGGACATGCCATTATTCAGTTCCACATTAAAGTTTACTTCAGATCTTGAAGTATACTTTGCAGAATAGATGAATTAATAGGTTATATAATTTATATTATTTTACCATTCCTTTTGTTTAGAGGCAAAAATAAAACATCTTTTCTTTCCACATACTGATACCCTAGCTAGTCTAATTCTCCTCTAAAAGGTAGAAATAGCAAATACAGAATTGTGCTCATTGAAACATGGAAAATTATTTTGTGAGAGCAAATTTTTAGATTAAAAACCAGAATTTTAAACTTATGTTTTTGTGTTTTTAAATAAATGTTCATGGTTAGTCCTGTGTGCTATTATGCGAAAGGCTGGAAAAGCTCTCCTATCTTTATAAGGAAATTTTAAAGTCATATTAGTAGGTCCATAAGATTAAAGCTCTTAAAGCTGTACCTTTACCATGAACTTTACTGCCTCAAGTAGAATAAATATATCATGGATGATGCAATATACACACTCCACCAGAGGCCCAGACATAAACAAAACCTTTCCGACTGCAGCAAGAGCTATGCTGAAAGGAATTTGACTTCAACAAAGACCCTTATAATAAACTTACAATGATCCCTGCCGTCCAGGGGTTCAGAAGGAAGATTGCGCACACCAGAAACGTGCAGGCCAAGACCACACTAATGGACAAGAGAAGCCAGTGCCGAAGGCCGATGTACTGCTCCCAGAAAAGAAACGGGTATCCATTTGGGTAGCTGGAAACTCCCAGGCTTGTGTAATTATTGCAAATTGTTCTCACTTTCTCAATAGCTTCTACAAAGTCTGAAGTGTCACGTAACCCATTGAGGTAGAAAGGAAACTGAGCATATTCGATAGGCTCTGCTGGGGGGACTAGAGAGAAAGACATAGTAACAGATAAAGAATGGTCACTGGTGAGAGGAGTGATTTTTGAAATATTTAAGCAAAAATAAATATGGTACGATTGAGTTTGAAAAATGTGACAAATTCACATTTTTGGCATGTCATTTACAAGAGGGGAAAGCATTATTGATAATTTTGTGCCAAAAAAAAAATCTCTATAATGGTAACAAAAAGAATAGTATTTTATAGAAAGCAGGATCCACAAATTCATTTGGACACTATTACTGAGGAAGACTAAATTACACCGATGTCTTTATATTCTTTGTATTTCTGATGCTTAGCTTGAAAATTAAAAAAAAAAAATCCAACCCTCAGAATTTTATTTTTCAGGAATGAACATTCTTTGTAAAAGTTCCAAACAATCTGTGAATTGATTATGAGGCAAAACGTTTGCTAAATCATCACTTGGGTGAAAATATTCAGTTCGAACCTAGTTCTATTCAATCATTTTCTAAACTATATAACATTAAAATGATGCTTCACTGAAAAAATGTGGGACTCCAGCTTTTAGTTATCTAAGAAACTTACATCTTCCATGCTTTTTTTTTAATGTAATGCTAAGTCTACGGCAACAGAAAAAAAAATCCTTACACAATAAGCATTTAGTTCTTGCTGATGTGTGTTCCAGACCCTTCAGGGTCATTCAGTTGACTTGCCCTATTATAATCTCAACTATAAATTTTCATTAAGACAAGACTTGGCTGACTGCCACAAGGCTGTATGGTTCTGATACAGTCAAACATAACTGGCTTGCTATCCAATCACATTTGCAAGAGAACCAATCTCCCTGTCTCCCACTCTTTGCTCCTCCAATCCAGCAACCAGACTACAGGTCTCTCAGTAACTCCAATGTAAATGTGAACTACACCATATAGGATCACCTTTAAAATCGTGGTTTTTGAGGTTATTATAAAAGAAAGCTTTTGAATAAACAAACCTCTTTGTATTGGTATAAACAACTCTGACAAAATACAGGTTTTTGGTGACTAATGGAAATGACCTAACTTGGCAAGTTGGCAACAATTCTTCCACACCAAAGTTGACAAGGTTAGAGTAAGCGTGTAATTTCCAATGACAAAATTTTGCAGAGGCAGAATATCATCCAATCTGTAGGCTACTTTTATTTTTTGGCAATGAACAAGGAGCACTGAAGAGAAATGACAAATGCAAGTTTCAGAGTTCAAACTAAAGTAAGATTATATACTCTAATTTCTCAAAGTGATAGAACCTGGCCTCAGCACAATTCTATGTTCCATTATACATATACATTTGTCTCCTAAGCTTTAAAGTAAGAGAAACATATTGTTCTGTTTACAACTCTGAGACCTGTACAGTTTCAACTGATCCAGAAAGTTACTAGGCCTGGAAGAAAAGGCTAAATACCTATATAAACTTTAAGACAATTAAGTAAAGTGTTACTCACTTCTCAGTCTTGTGTCTGGCATGTAGTCTGCTTTGTCATGGACCCATTCAGGACGGTGAGGTCGAATGTTGGCCTGAGAAGCAGCATATGCAACCGGGTCATTACTGACCCAAGCCGTCAGGTAGATATAGAAAGCATTTGGGTTAATGATGCCATCTGCATCCACCAGACGCTGTTTGGTCAACTGCAAAACGGGAGAAACAGAAGCCTTTCAGAACTGGGTTTGGCTTTCAAAGTCTTAATAGTTAAAAAAAAAAGGATAAATATGTTCATTCCTAGAGAGAATAGAACCAAGATTTACACCAGTATTCACAACCAAGCACAGAATGCCGACTGTTTAAAAGTGCAGAAAATTTTACTGGAACGCATTTAATTTCTTTCTTTTTTTAAAAGTATATCATAATATGTGAAGATTGTTTACAACACACATATAACTCTGCAGATGGTCCTAGAATAAACTGAACCAATTAAACCTGAATGCTAAAAGACTGTCTGCAGCCAAGGGGAAAAATGACCAAGCTGGAAAAACATATTTAAAGGAGGAAAAAAAAAACCTGGCAAGAATCCCTATACACGTCTGTGTGCAGTTAACCTCTGTTGTTAACACTGAAGGAAATGCCACCCAGTAAATGGAGGAGAGCTATAAAAATAAAACAACATCTGTATAAATTTTGCTAACACTTGCCTCCAATGACCTGTGTATTCAGAAAATGCCCAACGCCAAGAAAGTAGAAGAGCGCTGCAGTAATCTGTTGACTGTGGGTAAGCTTAATTCTGGGAGACTGGATATTCCAGACTTAACTTATAGAAGGCTGAACATTCTCCAACCAAAGTCTGACTTATGGACTTCCCTTAGATGAAAATCATTTTGGCTTTTTGGTTTGTTTGTTTTATCTTAAATTCTGGCCTGACTCTAGCTCTAGGTCCTTTTAATGAAACGAAAAACAAAAGTGACAACAATTAAAAGAGAAAGAGTGAGAGAAAAGAGAGACAAAGAAAGGGAGAGAGAGAGAGAGAGAGAGAGAGAGAGAGAGAGAGAGAGAGAGAGAACGTGCCAGGGGGAACTAGAATCCAAAGATCTGGATTCAATTAATCCCCAGGATATGCAACAACTGTATGTCTTCAATCTGTCTTAAAGATTGTGCACTCCAGCTCCCAGCCTCTATGGATGCAGTACACTTTTCTCTCTCCTAGGCATGGGAAATTATATCAGGAGGTTTGGTCCAACGACATTGGTTCCATGGAGTACCTGGTACATAAAACCAAACCTTGCTACTTGAACATCTCCCTATAATACACCCCTTCCTTTAAATCCCTTATCCAGATATCTCTGCTCAAAGTCTTGTCAAAGCCTGACAGCACGCTGCTGGTCACCATAAAGCACTATGTTCCACATGCCATAATAACTTCAAATAATATACACAGTCAGTCACCTTTAATATAAGCAAAAAAAAAGGGGGGGAAAGAGGAAAAAAAGAGACAATAAACAGAGATTATTAGCATGGCTATTTTCTGCCTGAAGGCAAAGAAAGCAAGTTACATAGATAGGAAGGAAGAGCAGTTTATAGGGCCTCAAGGAAATCTTTAAAAGGTACTTTCCTTTTAGATGAAAAGAGATCTCAGATAAAGTTACACACCTCAATGAATAGAAAATTGTGTTCTATAATCCAAGTGTCAGGAAAATAAGCTGCCTTTACAGTGGGGATAATAGTTACCACATAAAAGTGACTCATAGTACTTTTTTGGTGGACAGCTTGGCCACTCACATTTTAGGTCTGCCTTTCCTAGGGATTCATTCATGATAGAGCAACTTATCTTCACTCTTTGGGCCAGAGTGACATAAAGGGGCCGAATAATGAAAATGCTTATTCCTTCAAGTCCTCAACTGAACACTTTTTATTTCTCCCCCCTTCTCCCCCTTTCCTTCCAATTCTCTTTCAAATCAACCTACTTTTCAGATTTAGATTGCAAGAAAAATAAAAGAAAGCATCACAACATACAAGGACCAGAAGTCAACCACCAATGATCATTTATATTCATTTAATGCCTTTGACTTTTCAAAGGGCTTCTGTATATTATCCTTACAATGACCTTGAGAGATAGGGCAAGTGTTACTATTCCCATCGGACAAAGGAAGATAGGATAGGGACAGGGATAGGGAATGGATTGTAATTTCAGAGGTACCGAAAACTCCCTCCACCTTCAATTCCTAAGGCCTGTGGTTCATTCCTCTGGATTACAGTATGTCATTCCTGGATGCTAGTTTATCCCTCTTCACATGGAAAAGGGACTGACTCGTTCTTTTTGGCCCCTCATATTCCAGGTCTGCCCTTCCTTGGGATTCATTCATGATAGAGTAACTTATCTTCACTCCTTGGGCCAGACTGACACAAAGGGGTCAAATAATAAAAATAACTGGCAAGACTAGAAGCGACGGATAAAAGTTGCAAAGAGGCAAATTAGACTTGGTGTGAGGAAAATGTTCCCAACAATTAGAACTAACTTCAGTGGGCTGCCTTGAGAGACAGTAGCTTTTGCAACACTAGAGTTCTTCAAGTAGAGGCTATTTGATGGATTCCTGTTCAGTTATAGGTTGGACTAGAAGCCCCTGACAGATCCTGCAGTGTGACAATGACAAGTTTTTCAATTTCTTTACCGACCCCCCAAAGACTCTTAAAATACACACAACTATGCTTCCTAGAGCATTTCACTCAATGTATATAACATCCCAGATTTAGAGCTGGAAGGGAATTCAGGAGCCTGTGAGTCTAATCCCCTCATTTCTAGACAGTGAAAATGAAAATGAAGTCCAGAGAGATTAAACGATTTCTTCAAACTCAAATGGGTGGTTAAGTGACTGAAGCAGGATTTGAACCCAAGTGTTTTGATCCAAACCGATCCCTCCTTCCATTGTACCACAAGAACCTACCTGGCTGATGTCAATGGGCTTATCTCGGCTGCCAGTTTGCACTAGGAGTTTGTAGGCCAGCACCCCGTCATCTGAACCATTTTTGTAATTATTCTGCATGATCTTGCCACTTTCCCAATCACTGTCAAATGCATCCTGTAGTCCTAGAGAAAGAAGGTAGACAAGCATGGCATCTTAAAATTCTAATCAAAACGAAGCTAGTGTTTGTTTCAAAAAATAAAAAAAATACTGAATGTTCATTCTAACTCCTATTTGATGACATTCATAAGGATATCATTTTTGTGAATGAATTAGAATTCATCTGAATATAACTGAGTACATTTGAGTTTGAAAGCCACAAACACCTTGGGAAGACCAAAAAAAATATCACTTGTTAACATCTGTTTAAGTTTAGCACTTTATTTTAATTGTACACCAAATAAGCACATACATGTGTACATATAGGCACATATGTGTACATGTGTATGTATATATGTGTGCCCACACATGCACCCACACATTTTCCTCTTCTTCCTCCTCTCAACTCTCACCTTATCCTGTTCCCAGCTCCCCACTGCACAAAAAATTGGCAGACCACATTAACTGAAGGAAAAAACACCCCCAAAAGAAGAGATGCACCATGCACATTAACTCTCTTAGCTACTGTAAGGTGCTAAGCTACAGGTTTTTTCATATAACCAGAAATTCCACTGAAAGGGGAGAAAAAAACAGACTCAAGCTTCCAACTTCAAACAGCAACTCAGCTGCTTCTTGAGCACAGCATGAGTGAACACGATTTTGTCAATTTGTTCCATCTGTTCAACTTGTGTAGCTAATATAAGCTGCGGGATCTACTGCCAGCATATGTAAAGATCACAGCCAACACCTATTCACTCTCAACTGTTATTTTCCTCTTTGCCACCCTTAAAAGGGTTGGGTGTGTGTGTGTGTGTGTGTTTGTGTGTACTTGCGTGCTCGGGCGCACGACAACAGGCATGTGTATCTGTGTCTATGTAGGAAGGGGAGGGAAGGAATAGGGGTGTGGGTGGAGGGGAAATACCTCACAGCACAAAATTTGGATCAGATTTAGAACAGGAAGCCACAGCCCCATCAATACAAGAAAGCTCTGTGAGAACAGATGACAAACCGCATGTCCAAGGAAAGAGAGCACTTGGGGGAGTGGGGGTGGGAGGGAGCCCACCAACCCACCTCGCACACAGCTGCACTGAGCTTCCATAATCAAAACCATCATTACAGATCTGATCGTTTAGCTACAGCTGTAAAGAGATAGAAGTGTTGGAAGAGAAAACATGGCCCCCTGTGACACAGCCCTAGGGTTTGAGTGATCACTGGCATTTACAAACTCTTCACTAGTACCACCTCTTCCTCCCTTTCCCTTCCCCCCTCTCCCTTCAAAGTCACCTCCCAAGTAGACCTCCAAAGCCCAGGAAACAAACTTTCTCTCAGACTCAGACACACACACATACACACACACACACACCCACCCACCCACACACCCCTTTTGAACAAAAGCAGCATATTTTTGGTTGAATGTAGCCAGTAAGAGGGGATAACTGCTTTTTGCTGTAGACAGTGTGAACCTAAATTGTATTTCATTTCAGAACTCTCATACAAAATGGGGTGTGTTTGGCCAGGATTTTCCAGAATAGGCATATCCTTGGTGTTGGAAAAAAAAATAAAAGGTTTCTTCCTTTCCTGGAGAGCAGTGAAGACCCCACTTAGATACCTTCTATGTAATTGCTTTGGGCATTGTTTTTATATGAACAATTTGGGTATCTGGTATGTGTGGTCTTGTTGGTGAAAGAAAGCCCTTATTATTCAGGGTGCGTGTCGGGGGAGAGGCAGACAGTTATTCAGGGTAAGGGAAAGGAGAGAGAGAGAAGAGACCGCCAAGGAACAGTCACTTTTAAGTTGAGACACACTGCTTTTCATGGAAAAGCATGTACCCAACATGAAGTACTGAACAGATGTTGTTTTATTGCCTAAAGCCTTTTTTTCTTTAAATAAACAACAAAACATACCCTTGTGTTTTCCTCACCACAATAAGATTTTCATGACATTATTACTTGAATCGGCTTTGCTTTAACCCTTTCGCTTTCTTTCCAAAGTGGTACACTAAGACTCTCTTCACTCAGATACCAAATGGCATGATGTGGAACAGAGGTAATAAAACAACAGCCTAAGAAGGCTTTAGAACTCAGCTACTCAGTGGGTACCACCGAGCCATTAAAAATACTCTCAATAATTTCTGATTGACTTAGAAGAAAATCAGGTAGTAATGAGATGACATAACAACATATACTATAAGAGGTATTACAAGAGATGGGGTTTTCCCTCAATGAACACTTTTGTGTTCCTGAGTGAAAAGAAAGCCCAATGTGAAAATTCAAGCCTGAAAACTTCTCTTTGTAAAACATGTCATGGCAAAAATGTCATGTATAAAGATGTTTCTTGGCTAGCTATAACTCCAATGGCTAAACTTTTCTAGAGCTGTGATATCTCATATTAATGTAGATTGTACTTGCCAAATTTGGCATGAAATATGAATTATCACATTTGTAGCACAAAGTCAACATGGACTTATTTATGTGTGTATCTCAGATTTAATTTTGTACCAGTATGCATTTTGCAAACTGTGTAATAAAATAATTTTGGTGTTTCTACTCTATATTCTTATCAGTTAAAATGACTAAAAAGTAATTGAAAACCAATGTGAGGACATGCAAAATAGTTTCAATGACAACTCCATTAAAAGTCAATGAGAGTCACATGGCTAAAAACTGTACACAATGCTTTGATGGACGGCTGATTCATGGATAATTGCTTCCTCAGAGAAAATTTTCAATGACCAAATCAACCACGTAACAGCCCTGAAAATAACTAGGTGGCCAATGACCATGGTATCTGTCATTTTATGTACAGTGGTCCTTACCAAACCTCACCATCATTGGAGTTAGGCATGTAATTTCAGCGCTTGCTATGTCTTGGGAGTGTGGAAAAAAAATCTAATTTGGTCTAAATGTTGAGTGCTATGAATTACATTTACTACTAAAAAATGATTATAACACATGAGGTTTTCATAGACTCTGAAGAGTTTGAATATAAACTTCAGGGCTTCTTTAAGTCTTTAAAGTGAAGAAAAGAGAAATAATTTACAATATTCTCTAAGGAGGTTTTAACTCTACTGCCTCCAGTCAGACAATGCATTTCTGCCCTCTTCCCAAGCTCTCCATTAGCATGGCATACTGAACTTCCTAATGAAAGACTAAAGACACTGAAATAAATTCTACAATAACCCTCCTCTCTTGAGATACCAACTGGCTTTGCACAGCAGATCTCTTTGTCCTTTGTGGCAAGTTATTTGCATGTCTTTTGGTCAACGGGAGAAAAAAAAATTAAAAACCAGGGCATTCTTCAACTGCTTGGGTTTCTTTCTACTGATAACTCCAAATCCACTGTTTTCAAAACTACTGCACAAAAATGAAAACAAACTCAGGAAATAAATTAAAGGCAATCTCATGAACATGTTTGAAAATGAGCTCAAAGTCAGACTCCTCCTAGGCACCTTCCCCTAAAATAAAATGGAATTAAACAGATCAAGGCCAGAGAGTGTAATGGAGTTATTATTCCTGCCACATAAAATGCAATTAGCCTAACATGTTATTTAATTTAAAACTCAGAGGAAAAGGAATAATTAAAAACCCCCAAATTTGTTGGTTTCTTTATTATGTAAAAACTAAGTATTTCTAGAGGAGAAGATATCCCAAAAGGCTTACTTAGTGTGTGTCCACATATGCCAAGTAGAAAGCAGAGAATTACTACAATTATCCGAATAACAAGCCAATATGTAGTGTTTTCATAATTATCCTGATGTATCAATATAAGTATTTTTGCCTGAATGATCCTGAAAATTATCCTAATTTGTTAGCCTCTTTTGCACTCGTGTCTGTGTGTGTGTGTGAGTAAACTCACAAGTGTTCTAGGAATCACTTACTACAACACTCAATCTATTAAAAGTCAAGAGAAAATTTAGATTATCTCAACAGGCCAATAACATTCATTTATTTTTCCAGTTTCTAACACAAAGGAGGAAAAGGAAGAAAGATATTTCTATGGACATTGTAGCAAAACAATGTAGGATTTGATTAAATATAAGTGAGAGAATGGTAAAGGTAGTTCATTTTAAATCACGATGCTTAAAGAGCCAGGTTCTTCCAAATCCATCAACTACAATTTGAGAGTGAGTCAGTGTAGAAATGTCATTAATTTTTTCGAGCCACTCTATTAGGTATTGCTTGATGCAGTAAAACCATGATCTTCCTAAAGCAACCAACTTATTTTCAAGGAGTACCACCTTACATGCTGGAAGAATCTGACTCAATACCTACCAATGGGATTTCCCTTGGGAATCCCAGAACACTCTGACCAGTAGCACCTAATATGTAGGACTGTGTTCAAATTTGCTCCATTTTACATAGATATAGCCTCTGGAAGTTGCCTCAGATAAATAGAAACGGGAAGACATGAGAACAATACCTAAAAACCGCAAGGACTTCAGTCTGATAACTTCATAAAACACTGCAGGGTTATTTGCCCAAAGAAGACTTTTACTAAAGGAAAGACCTATCCTTGGATAACCTGAAGACCAAATGAAGTGGTTTCTTTAAAAATAAAAAGAGCCCAGCTAGTTTCTTACCTTGTAGCCAATCTCGAAAGTAGTGTAACCACATTTTAGGGAGCTGTTTGTTTTCTTCCAACATGACATACTTCACACTGCTGAAACTTTTGTGAAGGTCATAAAGTAAATGCTGGATATGTGGGTAGTCTACTTTCTGTGTGACTATGTACATGTTGTAGAAAGAGAAATATTTGAACTGAGCTGCGATAAAGTCATACTCTCGGGTTTCTCGTGGCACAATGTCAGTCAGATCCAGCCCATCCCTCACTCGGGTGGTTCCATAAAGGCTGACCCCTAACAAACCCAGAAAAAGGAAGATAACCACAACCTGCAACAAGACAAAAAAAAGGGACAGGATCAGAACCTGGGCAACGTAATCAAGCTTCCCTTCTCAAATAGAGGTGCAGGCTACAATCAGCACTCCCAAGAAGGATAGCGTTTTCTTTAGTATCGCACTTTCACCACCACAGTGCCTCAAGATTAAATTGAAATTAATGAGAGTTTCTCCTCCTAGGAATCCGATCAATGTGAATCTCGTCGCTAAGAGTTACAAAAGAGATTTCACATGGATAAACAATCTATCAGTAGTCAAAGAAACTCCAACGGATACTTCCCACTAGAGGTACATAAAACACCCTGAGAGTTCTTCCTTACGATATAAGGGGATCAATACGCATATGTTGTTGACTTTGCAGGTTCCCTCAGAATACCCCAAGGCAATTCACATTAAGTTGTTATTTTTTTTTTAAAAAAAGTAGAGGGGCAGCTAGGTGGTTCAGTGAGTAGAGCACCAGCCCTGGAGTCAGGAGGACCCCAGTTTAATTCCGGCCTCAGACACCTGACACATTTACTAGCTGTGTGACCTTTGGGCAAGTCACTTAACCCCAATTGCCCTGCCTTTCCTCCTCAAAAAAAAGTAGAAGAAGGGTAGAGGTGTGGAGCAAAGAGGAAACGGGTAAAACTCAACCTCATAGAATATTAAAAATAGCAGCTAGTATCTATATAGAGCTTTAAGGTTTACAAGATGCTTTAAAAATATCTCATTTTGGGCAGCTAGGTGATGTGGTGAGTAGAGCACAGCCCTGGAGTCAGGAGGACTTGAGTTCAAATCCAACTTCAGACACTTGACACACTAGCTGTGTGACTTTGGGCAAGTCACTTAACCCCAATTGCCCTGCCTTCCATCCTCCAAAAAAAAAATCTCATTTTATCTTCACAACAATCTTGGGAAGTAGGTGTTATTATTAGCCCTATTTTATAGAAGAGGAAATTGAGACAGACACAGGTTAAGGTTGTGCCCAGAGGCAGAAAACTAAGTATCTGAGGTTGGATTTGAACTCAGAACTACTAAATCATGGTCTACCACTCTATCCACTCACTGGTCCACCTAGATTTTTAATTTACTCTCCTAAAGCATAAGTTCTCAATCTTTTTTTGTATCATGGATTTCCCATTTTGGCCTATGATCCTCTTTCGCAGTGGAAGGTTTTCGTGTGAACAAAACAAAACACATAGTATGACAAAGGGAAGCAGTTAAATTAAAATACAGTTATCAAAATATTTTAAAACCAGTTCATGGACTCCCAGGTTAAGAACTCCTATTTTTTTTTTAAATTCAAAAATTAGTATTTTACTATTCTTGTACAAGGTTTTCTTTCTTTCTTTTTTTTCTTAAATTATTTATTTTTAGTTTTCAACATTCACTTCCCTAAGATTTTGAGTTCCAAATTTAAGAACTCCTTTTTTAAAGGAAAGGTAGAATCATCTGTTTTTGACAGATTACCTTGGCTTTTGGTTTCAAGAGGAATGGCGCATAATGCTTCTCAGCAAAAGATGATAGGGTCCATTTAGTACAAGGTGGCTCCAGGCAATGAAAATTTGAGTCTGAGAACTGAGACAGCAAATCTCTTGTTGAGCTTGTACTTTCTGGACTATGGCAGCTGAGGTTATCCTGGGTCATGGTGACAGGCTGGACAGAGATCTCAGAGCGAGGTTCTGCGGTGGTATAATACGCCTGGGTGTGAGGGTCATATTCAGTGCGCAACTGAACCGTGGACTGCATGGTGATTTGAGTTTCATGGGCAAAGCTGTGACTGCTGTATGGAGGGGGAGGGCTGTAACGGGTGTTGTCACGGGTATCTGTGTAGGCCTGAGGTTCAACCTGAATCACTCTGCTGACACAAGGACTGAAAGGAGTTGGGAAAACAAAAACAAAAACAAGGATTCAAAAGCTTGCACTGAATTAAGGAAAGATATCACTTGATATCTTTAATCTTATGCATTTCTGACTTAAGAAGAAAACACCATTTTATTATGCTCAACAACTGTTGAGTTCGTGCTATGTACTCAGTAATAAAAACCACTGATATTATGTCTCATTAGAATATCTCTTTGAATGCTTCTTCACACCCTTAACCTCATTTGACCCTACCTCCCAAAAGCTCTGCGTGAAGGGCTAGCATTATCCCTATTTGACAGATAGGGGATCTTGCCAATGGTCACAAAGCTAGTAAGAGACATAATCAAGACTGGAATCCAAGTTTCTTGACTCTTAGTCCTAGACTTGTCCTGTTATGTTAGCTTACTTATTAATTAATACATGACACTCAGTATATTTAAATCTTTAAAGTGAAAATAATATGCTCAAGTGACTTGATAAGTATGCTTGCTTGAAGATAATACATGCAAGTGATTTGATAAATGCTCCAAACTAATTTTTCCTCGAAATAATCTGCTAGATAGTATAACTAATGATTATCCCTCCTTTACATGTTAAAAAAAATTAGTTCTGTATAAAGAAAGAACAAATTAAACCAACCAGATGGCTTACTCTGAATATAGCTTTATTAATTATTATTTTATTACTTCATTAATTAAAACAGGCTGAATGATAGTGAATCTAACCTTCCCTTCACCCACACCTCCATGACTTTTGAAATCCTTCTTTCCAAAACTATATATGGTAAATATCCTGAAGCAAACTACCTTACTGTTTTAACCTTTAAATTTATGAACTAGAAGGTACTGAACAAATAGTATTGCTCTGTAAATACTAGATACAAATTTGTTTATCACAGAAGTTTACCTTGTAAAACAGCAGAAGATATCCAACCTCCTGTCTTCTCGTCTATATAGGTCCATACTTAGAATAGCAGGGAAAATGAGCAGAACCATGGCAAAATTAAATACCACAACTATAGCAGCCTATAGAAACCAAGAAAAGAAAATCAAGGTCAGCAACAGGTCTCTTCTCAAGATGGGAAATGATCTGAAAAAAAGCCTTCAAGTTTCTTTGAATTTTACCCAGTAGTACTTGAAGTGATATCCTTGAATTTTAAAAATTGTAATCTTTAACAACGAATGGTTTAGCTAAATCAGAAAAATTCCAAGTAACGTAAAACGACATCCCTTCCCTTCATGGGTTTACTAATCTGTCACTTAGCAATGATCTCACCACTAAAAGACAATGGTGTATGTGAGACATGAAACAGAAAACAAATCTGGCCTAGGAGTTAGGAAACCTGGGTCCTAGTCCCTAGACAGCTACATAACCTTAGGTAAGGCACTTATCCAGTTTCCTCATCTAATCAATTGAGATCATATGTGCAAATTTCTTTGCAAGTCTCAAAGCCAGCTATTGTTACCACCACCACCACCACCACCGCCATGTATAAAATAAGGAAGTAGCACTTACTAGGTCTTTTCTGAGATCTTCTACTTTTTCTAGCCCCCAAAATCCTTGCTTTTCCTGACCACCTGCCCTGTTCCTGTCCCCTCCTCCCCTCCCGCCATAGTTAGGTGCTCTCTCTTTCAAAGTACATACTTTGAATTTACTTTTCTCTAGGAATGTTGTATCCTTCCAAGTAGAATCTAAGTTCCTTAAGGGCAGGATTAGCCTCCTTTTTTTCTCTCTGCATCTTTAGTACTTAGTATATGGCTTTACACATCTATATACTTAATGTTCGTTACATCTAATTGAATGCAATTAAAAATTCTGAGCACATAATTTAGTTTTTTGAAGTTTTACTTAGTAACTTGCTATTAAAGAATCAAATCACACACACAAAGAAAGAACAATGTGTATATTTCTGGAGTTGTTTTTTTTAAACTTCCCCTTCTGTAAACTTTTAGAATGGCACTGATTTGACATTTTGAAAAATTGTGCGTAAGATAGATTAAGTATATCATAATCGTACCTTTTATAAACAAATTAAAATTTCAAACATCTCCTCTGCGGTTTTTAATCAGTTTCATATGTCCTCTGCAATACCCTGTGGTGTTGCTTTGTGTGCACAGTAAAATAAAAGGTCAAGGATAGTAAAGCAGGAAAGAAATTCCTTTATGTGATTATTGCATATATAGAATAAACCAGTACAGATTTTTAAAAATCACTCCATGATGTAGCATAAACCTTAGTATTCCATCAATTCCTGCTGGCAGTGAAGATCACAAAATTGGGGCTGTACTGGGTTAGTCAACAGAGGGTCAGTTGAATAGGGAGATAAGGAGAAGGAAGATATCTGTTAAAACTTTTTCTTCAGAAACTATAAATGATCAAGATTTAAATAAGAACACTTAGAAATTAAAATAATAATTTTATAATAAAACTTCTTGTGATATTTGTTAAGGGACAGCTAAATCCTAAATACTTCCAAACAGTGGAGACCACACAGGGAAGGAAAAATTGGAAAGTAGAGGCAATTCAAAATCTGAATAATAATGATAAAAGCTAGCATTTATATAGCTCCTACTATGTGCCAACCATTGTAATAAGAGCTTAAAATATGATCCTGTTTAACCTTCACAAAAACCTAGGGAGTTAAGATCATTAGATCCCTACTTTACAGCTGAGGAAACTGAGGCAAAGAAAGGTTAAGTGATTTGCCTAAGGTCACATAGCCAATAAGTGTCTAAGGCTAGACTTGAACTCAGGTCTTCCTGATTCTGGGCTTAGTGCTCTATCCACAGCACCACCTAGAAAAAAATTAAGTTTTAAAAGGGTTTACAATAAGAAGAGCATTAGAGGTGAAACTGCATCCATCATACCTTATATCGATGTTCTTAATAATTGACCATTGGACGGATTTCTGAGCTGCTTCCTCATAATGAGAGAGTCATGAAGTGATTTGTTTTCTATTTCGTAACTTTTATCACCTTTAACAGTAGATTTTTAGATACCCTTTTCACGTTCCTAAATGATCTTTCCCATTTGAAAATATGGTGAAATGTCACTAGTTTGGCAAAACCTAAGTAATACCATCAAAACTTTAGATCTTCCTTTTATGCTTGAAAGGTTAACTTACGCCAAACCATCACTCACTACGTTCAAAGAAAAGATCCGGGATCTCTGGAGAGTTCTCTGATGCTTTCAGATCGCTGGGCATGTATCATATGGCCTTACATTGCGTTAGAGGTGATAAAGAGACTTGTAAGATTGTTCGAGGGCAGCTCTGCCTTTGTGTCTCCCCAGTGCCTCACTCATTACTCTGTGCTTCCTTGGCACTTAATAAAAATTGTTGAATGAGTGAATCAAAGTCAAAAGCATTCATTTCCTAGTGACCTCTTCTAACTGAAACTATAGAATGTTCTTCCTTGTTCATTTTCAAATTTGTTTTTACTCTTCCTGGGAAGGAGAGGCTTATGAAAAGAACTCTGTGGAACCTGTGATGTTGAGGATTTCAGAAATGTTTTAGCTTTGTGCCCTAGAGAGACTGAGTATAGGACTGTGCCTCCAACCCCACTCTCTTCAACACTGAAAGGTAAGGAACACAGATACTGAGACTGGATTGGAAGGGAGGAAGAGGTTGGTCCTAGGAAAAAGAAAAGTGTGGGCAAAACAGTCAAAAAGAAAACTTTTTCATGGTTTTCTTGTTTTTCTTTCTTAAAAAAAAAGATATAAATAGGAAGCACAGACTCTATTTCTGGGGAAAGGAAGGAACCTCACAACCTTTGTTGTTTTCCCCCATCAATATCAGTGATTCCAAACCTTAGAAAATCCAGCTGCTGCTCTTACATCTGTTAAGTGAAGTGAAAGAAGAATAGCTGTTTGTGCAGGAGTCACTGAGAGAGAAGCCAAGCGAGGCTAGTAGGCTGGGGCCCTACCTAAGGTATGTGCTGCTATTTTCCATTCCTGGCAGACCACCCAAGGAGAGTGGGTGTATATCATAGCCAGAGGTGATGAGCAGGCGAGGATGCCTGTCACTTAGACTTCCACTTACGGATGACCATTGGCAATTCCCTTCTGATAGAACATGCACAGCCCAGATGTTTCCCCTTTCAGTCCCCATATCCCCTAACCCCCCAAGGATTTACTTTTATTAATTAAATTCTTACAACAGCAGCACAGAAAGTTGTTGGTGCCAGAAAAGGAAAGTAGTGAGTTTTTTTTTACACAAACTATATTTAAACAGCCTAGGCCAGTTTCTTGACAGGTCCATACTCTTAAGGCACTATGGGTATTCCTTAGAGTATATAATATCCTATAAGAAAAGCAGCTTGGCATAGTGGATGGATAGCTGGCCTCAGAGATAGGAAGTCATGGGTTCAAGTTCTACCTTTGACACACATTAATTCTATAACTTAGCCTTTCACTGAATACCTCCAGACAACTCTACAAAACAGAAAATTGCAAAGAAGTCGCTGATCTGCAATGGTAGAAGCTCCTTACAGGGACATCCCAACACAGGATACAATTAAAAGGACAACAAATCCATGCAGGAATATATAATCTATTGATAGATAAATAATATGTCCACAAGCACATTTGTCATTTTGATCTCATGCATCTTATACTTCGATGGAAAAAAATCCACTCTATTTTATTTCTAAATAAATACAAAATTAAATGCAAAATGCTCTCTAATACAATATTAACACTGATTTGGGAGAACTATACATATTCTTCCCCAACAATACTGAATTAATGCATACTTGATATTGCTATTATCTATAAAAGGATATAATTTGACCTATGACGTATTAAAGTGCATGTAGCAATAAGCATTATCATAGAGTTCTTTATTTAAGTGACAAATATAGTTATTAAGGAAATATCTATTAGTTTCCATTACGCATGATTGAGAAGTATCCATGATGAACCAATTCTCCCCGTACCTAACATAATATAGCAAATCATGCAGTGGGGGAGGGATACATTAAAATTTTCAGGCCATGACATCACAGCTCACTAAGTGGTACCCCAATAGTCTAGAAGAGTTAATGAATAAGGGCTCACTAAGTGGTACCCCAATAATCTGGAAGAGTTAACCTTCCCAAAGGCCACATTTCTACTCAGGAAACAAGCATTTTTAAAAAATCAATATAATTCAACTATTAATGAAATATTGAACTAATATTGGGGTCCTCGTGGCAATTTCTAAGAAAAGAAGGATTTCAACTACAAAGGCCTTAATACCTCTATTGCTTTTACTAATATTCTTCTCTGCTTTTAGAATGCCTTTTCCCATAACCAGTGGATACCTGTTGAAATCCTACCCACCATTCGAAGACCTGCTTGACTGCCATTCCTCTCCACCCCACAACCAGAATGACCTTTCCCTCTTTGTCTGAACTTCCCTTGCTCTTTTATCACATTCACTCAAATATACCCCTTGAGGTAGATGAGTAGAGGGTAGAAGGAGTCTCAGGGAACTCACACAAATATGCAGCCTATGGCAGAATCATAATTTCAGAGTCATCACAAACAAGCCTTTCTCATGAGCTAAATTCCCAACTTTAGAGCACATGCAGAGCTACCATATACGAGATGTGTGGAAGAAGGGAGACACAGACATACCACAATAAAAGTTGTAGCATGATATAGTGAAAAGGACACTGGATTCAGAGTCAGAGGAATTCAAATCCTGACCTTACCACTTATTGCTTGTGGCTACTTTGTGTAAGTCATTTAACCTCCTGGAGCTCAAATTTCTTCATCTGCAAAATGAGATTGGATCACATATTCTCTAAGATTCTTTCTAGCTCTTAATGGATGATCTTACTGTGCCCCAGTAGGTCCGCTGTGCCACAGGAGTATATGCAACACCTGAAAGAAGGAAGCAACACAGTTGTGCGCTTCTTTCCCTTTGTTACTGAAGGCTTAATTGGTTCATTTCCTCCCTTCTTGCTAATCGAATATGCCTTTCAATCAATAATCAATAAGGAAGAACTTATTAAGCACCTCTGTGCTAGGCATTTTACTGGGTACTATGGACAAAAAGACAAAAAAAAAAGAACCAGATCCTATTGTTGAGGAGGTCATGGTCTATCTAGGGAAACCTAAAAGATGTTTTATACCCAGCCATCAGGTACTGACGATGGCAATCATCCACTCTCTTCCCAAAGACCCCTTTGATATGTCCTTCCTTCTCCTAGCTTTCCTAATTTCCTAAAGAACTATCTTGTTCCATGTGATCATGTGTTAATAAAAGGAAGTGGGAAGAAGTCAAGGGCACCTGTTTCTAAACTTACTGCACCAGATAAATGTAAACTGTTCTTACTGATTAGTGGTTTTCCATTGTGGGGGAAGGAAAGAGAGAAAAGAAGGAAACTCTTTTAGTGGTTCTTTAGGTGCATCAGGAGAAAGTAAAAAACAACAGTGTTTTCTTGTTTAAATTAGCTCTAAATAAAGTAGAAAAATATAGGCAAATGGTCATAACATGAGTTAAATGGGATTTAAGGTGTAAATTAGGAAATCCACAAAGAACTACAGTTCACTGGGGATGGTTTTGCATTTTGATGACAGTATTGTGATTAAAAGAAACATCAGCTATTGAAAAATCATCTCATTCATATTGGTCACACCTTATGACATGCAAAACAAAGACATCTCAAGCCCTGACAATGTATTTAGAGAGCACAGAGAAGGCATAGACTCTGCCTAATGGGGTCTCAGTCTAAACACTCTTCCCATTTGGAACAATAAGGAGTTCTGTTCTGGGATTTTTTTCATTGAAGAGCAAATGCCATTCAGTTACCAGCAGTAGCCCCAGTGTAGGTCACTGGGTGCATACTTGACACATTATTTTGCCCCAAAGGACTGGAGATGGTGTCACTGCTTATTTGTATAGAGATGGGATTTGGACAGATGCATGAAGAGATCAGACATTTCAATATCACCAGAAAAATTCACCCACTTCTTTTAATAAGGCTGGAAAAAATCCTACTGGGGTGCAGGGGGTGGAGTTGGAGGAGTAAAATTGATGTTAACATCTGTTTCTTTATAGGACTGAACAATTTTGGATAACTCCAGATCCTTACTTAACCTGTGGGAGTCTCTCCAATGTAAATACAATGAATACAACTGGCTACAAATCACCACAACTGGTGACATTTTAGAAAAAGAGAATTTGTAAAGCCTATTTGCCAGCGGAGACTGTCAATAGATTTTAAAAGTGACCAAAAATATCTTTTAAGTAGCAACTCTTTTAGAGTACTGAAGTAATCATAACATTTTTGGGATGCTGAATGAGCCAGAGTTTCCCAGTGTATAAACAATTCCTGGAGCATAAAGGAGGCCCTCTTGGGATGAAAACACAGTTTACTAAATGGTGCTCTAGTGGCTTGAATCAGAAATGCAGTTTCCTAAAGACTGTTTTTCTAGATTTTTTTTTTTTTACAGAGGAAGACTTCAGTTCATTATATACTTATAACAATATTTTCTCCATACCATGTAAAAGAAAAGGTTTTTAGTGTTCTTTTTGAAAAGTTTGCCATGGGTACTCTTCAGTAAGTTCTGAAGATCATGTTAAATAAAAGATAATTAGGAAAATATGAGTTTTATCTTATTTTCATCTACATTACTGAGATAGAAAGAAATGAGAAGGAGAAAGGAGATGGGAGGAGGGTAGAAAGGTTAGGGGGAAATTTCTTTTTTTTTGAGATGAAGTTGAGATTGAGAAGAGAAATCTCAACTATATCTAAAATTTACAAGTTTCCATTCAATTCAACTGTCTGCATATGGGATGAAAATAAAATCTGAAAATCTAGTTCAGCATATGCCTATGAAATATCAAAGGGAAAAAAGCTGAATAATGAATAAGATCTGGGCACATCTACAGTTATACAACAATTATTAATTTAATTATTACATGATTAAATGCAATTTTAAATATTTTCATTATCTCTGAATTTTTCATAAGTCAGGTTAAAATGCATTCATCTATTCAACAAAATATCTGATATTTAATTAAATCCAACAAGCATTTAATTACCTACTAGGTGCAAGATGGCATTGAGTTATGTTAGGCAATAATCTACAATCACTGATCTTCCCAAAAAGTCTTTCAGTGCTTCATAATTTTCTTCTAAATACCAATCAATGGTGCTCAAGAATTTGTGAAAATTATTTGTTGAAAAGTCAAATAGTATAAAAATGCTAGAAAACAGATAATTCACCTTGCAACTGATACACTAAGTCTACAAAAAAGCTAGTAAGATGCCTTTTTGAAAATACAACTTTTTAGACTGCCAAAGGCAATGCCATGGTAAATTCTAAGCAGACCTGTGTATCTCATACTAAAGATAAACAAGTAAGTATTAGCAAATTAGCAGCATGGCACAGTGGAAAAAGCAGAGGTTCATAAGTAAAAGGACTTGGGTTCAAATCCTGTCTGTCATCTGTGTGACTTAACCTCCTTGGTCTTCAGTTTCTTTAACTGTAAAATGCAAAGTTTGGTTACACGGCCCTCAAAAGTCCTTCTAGCTCTAAGATCCTACAAGTTATAGTTGTGTTAATAGTTTTGCTGGGAAAAGTTTATTTATTAGCTTAAATTAAGAAGCTTTATAAAGTACTGAGTGTAGTGCAGGTGCTGACTTTCTTTTGCAAAGATGTTTTGCATTCTGGTGTATTGGGGAAATTCAAATATATGATTATTCGCTAAAAGCCGAATAATGACTCTGATGACAGAAGTCTAGTTCAAACAAAAAAAAATCACAAGTTGACCAAATTATAACAAAATACCTAATGAATTAATTTACTAATTGATTTTCCTGTTCACATATGACTGTAATCCCCCTTTTTTTGCTAAACAAAATCAGAAGAGTAAGGTAACATGAATAGGCAGAACACAGGATAAAATGATATTTAATGACACTGTCATACGTGTAATTACAAAACTTCAGAAATTATGCCATCTGTTTTAAAAAAATCACTCCTTGCTCCTTGCAGGCAGGGACCAATGGTTCTTTTTTTTCCTTGTTCTTTGTATTCTCTTAATCTAGCATGGTCCCTTGAACATAGTTGGTTGTTGATAAATTTACATTAAATGGAATTGAATTGAACTAGCTCTGAGTAACTGATGAACGTGGGGGAACTTTCAAAGAAATTCTCAGAATCTTCACATTGACCACTTGCAGACTGGAAAAACTTAAGGCAGAAATAGATCAAAAAGCACTCTCAGATACAAAAACTTGAAATGAGATTAGGAACTTCTCAGAAACTTAGGATAAAGGTTATTTACTATAAGCATGACATAAATGGACCTGCTGAACATTTTAAAGGTAGTATGTATGTTTTGTGACATCTAAACTCCAGACTGAAGTTTTAAGTCAGATTAGCCATTTGTACATATTCCATAAAGAAAAGAGACGATCTATGAATTCCCTTACAAGTAGCCTTCTATGAGTCTCTGAGATCTGGGCGGCTGAATTTGAGACTTTTTGAACATTTCTAAGAATCTCTGAATGTACTAGAAACTTACCTGGAGTGAAAATGCCCGAAGAGCAGGAATAGGGATTAAAGCTGCCATAAAAAAGGCTGTGACATTACTGATCGAAGTGAGGGCCACACTGGCTCCAGTTCGCTTCAAACATTCTCCTGTCCTGTCCTGGAAATGACATATGGCACCTTTTAAAGCTCTATACAGTAGCATCTCATTATAACACAACTAGTTAATCTAAGTTGACAACAAGCATTTATTAAGTGATTACTATGTACTAGGCACTAGGATAGAGAGAAAGTCTATGTAGATGGACTTCTTCCCTCAAGGATCTCACAATCTAACAGTGGAAGATAATATGCAAACAGCTATACACACAGGCAGAGTAATCTCAGAAGGAAGGCACAAGCAGTGAGGGAGACTTAGAAAAGCTTCTTGGAGAAGGTGGGATTTTTGCTAAGACTTAAAGGAAGCTAAGAGGCAGACAAGGAGAGAAAGGATTCCAGAAAGAGGGAAGGGCCAGTGAAAATGAATAGTTATGAGAGGGAGAATCTTAACTGAGAATTGGCCAAGGAGACCACTATAACTGAATTAATTGTAGAGTATATAGAGACAAGTAAAGTGTAAGAACACTGGAAAAGTAGGAAGGGGCCAAGTCATGAAAGGCTTTGAAAGCCAAATAGAAACTTTTATAATTGACCCTAGAGTTAATAGGGATTAAGTCATAACACAATTCAACTGTAAAGTAAAAACTTGATGTAACTACAATATGTTTAGCTTCATCTCCTACTACCAGCACTAATAATGGTATCTGAGTATAGTTTTTTTGAGAAAGCAGATTGCTACTAAAATTATCATAAATACATTTTAAAAACTCACTTAAATTACATTATAGTTGAATGAATGTCATAATAATTTTAAAAGGTTAACAAAAGACTCAGTATAGCTGTAGAACTGAAATTTCAGTTAATGCTGACATGAAAAATATTTATTTTATTAATCAGAACATGCATTGTATCAATTCACTCCTGTTTTCAATTCTTTTCAGACAACAAAACTGGCATGCATTGACTTCACATTAAACTATTTGTTTTCCTGAGTGTTAGCACTGCATGTA
The DNA here is from genome assembly GCA_028646595.1 of Phalanger gymnotis. Classification (NCBI taxonomy): domain Eukaryota; kingdom Metazoa; phylum Chordata; class Mammalia; order Diprotodontia; family Phalangeridae; genus Phalanger; species Phalanger gymnotis. Next base: position 434,579,260 of record CM053622.1, read on the forward strand.
CTTTTGAAAATCATGTTGCAATGAACCAGAAGACCACATAAAGATTTATCCTTTATTCAGAAATTAGGAAATATTCTTTTTCTAACTTAAAGCTCTGTTTACTTTTTATATAAAAGCTGAATGTGGTGACCAAAGACCAAGCTGCCAAACAAAAGGGTATATAGTGAACCTAGTTTTCAGCAAATTAAAAAAAAAACAGGCAGCCACATATTGCTTTGGAAAAGACATAGCATTTAGAAAGGAAATCTGATTAAAAATCAAATTTCACATTAAAAAAAAAGAAATTGTTCCAAGAGTACTTTGGACCTAAGGCTTGGCTAGGTTTGTAGGAATTCTTATAGGTCTCTTTAAAGTTTACCTCATTTTAAATAAATATTATTTAGTTAAAAATTAGGGGGAAACCTTGCTTTTTCTTCTACATAGTACATTAATGCTCCAAACAAATTCTTCTGATCCTGGACATTTTATTTTAAGATTTATGACAAAAAAAGAACTTTTAAAAAAGGAATATAGTTCTAGGTATTAGGTGTATTTATGTTTGCCACTGGCTCCCTCTTCTTCCCCCATCTTTTCTCTTTACCTCAAAAGGGATTCTTTTATTTTGCCCTGTTTCGCTGAATGCGTGTGCCAACAGGAAAACATCATCCACACCGACTCCAAGAGCAAGAAAAGGCAGAACCTATGCAAAGAAGGTTAAATGACAATGGTATTATTACATTGATGACCCACTTGAGTATCTATCAGATATCCAAAATGAAGTCTATCATTTTATTCTGTAGCTCTTTTGAGAATACCCTTTCAGATCTCCAGCAGCCTAGTGCTTTTGTAACTCAACCTTGAACACAGAACTGCATTAGATCCCTATGTACAAAAGGCTTTCAGAGTTACAAAGCAAGAAGGGATAGAAAGAGATCTAAAGAACCAAAGTAAACATCGGTATTGACAATTCTTCCCTCTCTAAAAACTCCCTCCACTCCTCTACATCTTCTTGGAGTGGACAACTTTATGAACAAAGCTAAAAGGCACATGTCGTAGTGAAAGAGAATCCATGGTCCTTTGCTATATGAAGTGAAAATGACTGGTTAGTTCAAACTCTGGAGAGGGGATAGGTGCAAATGAACATCAGATGAATGGCTTCTTGAGTACCTGAGTTGTTGCAGCATTAAAAGAAATTCCAATCAATGAGCACAGGCCCAATCCTGCAGCTACTGACAGTGCAACCAACAAGACTCCAGCCAGTCCCACAGCACCCTGGGATTTGGCACAGTCCCACCGAAGCATAGTCAAACAGGCATAGGCGAGCTGTAAGCAGAGCAGTGAGAGTTGGGGGTGGGAAGGAATAGAGGGGAATTGGGGGAAAGAGGAAGAGTAGAAGAAAAAGAACACAAAACAAAAGCCAAATATTAGAGTATATAAGGATGATTCAAAAGTTTTCTCAACCCTGACCCCATATCAAATATATAAATACATAGATATAGATTGCATTACAAAAAATACACACAGCTAATGACACTAGAAAGTCAAAGATGTCCAAATTGCAAATGAAAAAAGAGTTAATATTTTAATTTAAAAACCACTATAAAGCCTGGAAGTTAGTGTTAATGACCAACTGGTATGGGAGTGGTGAGGGTCGACAGAACAGAATCTTTTTTTACCATTAATAAGTATCCACTAGCAACTCGGATAACACTGACATCTGAGAAGGATTTCAGGATGTCATCCAGAGTAGTTGTAGTAAAAGAAAGCACCTTCTGGGTAGAGTTTTGTGCAACACTCTGATGAACCACCTATGAAAAGAAAATAACAAAGAATCAGAAATACCAAATGGAATGAGGAATTCAATTAGGATTCAAAAGCACAGACTTTTTGAGACCTTTTTTCCCTTAAAGCATTAAAAGAAAAAAAAACTCTACATCATACAGGATGGTTGACCTTGAACTGATCATCAGCATCACAGAATAACAGAATTTGAGATTTGGAAGTGACTTCAGTGGCCATCCAGTTCAACCCATTAAATAAGAAGATGAGGCCCAGAGGTAGGTAAAGGGCCCGTGTATAGTCACATAGGGAGTATACAGCAGACTAAGAATGAACCTAGTCTGTCTGGCTTAAAATCCAAGGCTTTTTTTTTAACCATGTCATCCTTACCCCCCCATTCATTCAAAATGACTGATTTTTTAAAAAGTTTAATTTAAGAAGACTGTTACATGGCCACTAGTTACATATCCTTCATTTTTCTCTTTATCATAACTCTAAGGTTGATCTGTAGCCATATCAATTTTTGCTCCTGATACAAAACAACAAATTCTGAAGGGCACTCCTCTCCCTCTTCATTGGCTGGCCACTTTTAAAAGGTCATGAGCAGCTCAGTCGAGGTCACTGCTTGGGAAACAAAGGCCAAATAATGTCACATGACTTCACCAATGGGACTGCAGCTGTGAACAGATTTCGATGCCTCGCTAATGTTTTCCAGACACCTTTTCTAACTGACCAAGTGCCTTTCTACAGTACTATTGTTTAGATCTACAGTTCACATTTGGTCACTCAAAACATTTTAGATAACAGCAACTGGAAGTATGGTCTTAGCTTTTAAACCTTCAGTTCTTGGGAATCTAAGAAATAAATCTCCACGTTGGGAAGACTAGAAGTAGTTTATAAAGTCACCAAGTTCTGGGTAATATTGCAGTAAAAAACTAACTACATCCGCTCATGATTTTTATGAAATGGTATAAAAAATGCCTTTTTAAATTTAAAAAAAAAGTGAAGTTTATTTCTATCTCGTTTTTATATCACCTACATTTTTAGTATACCTCCCCCTCCCTCAGAGCTATCCCTTTTAAAAAAGAAGGGAAGAGAAGGGAAAGGAAGGAAAAGGAAGAAATATGAAAGAAAACACTTCTGTAAAACTGAACAAGACATCAACTGAGTGTAGCAGAATAAACAATGTTGCACACCCTTAGACTCCCAGCTCTGCAAAGAAGACAGGGCGAGAGGGAGGTACTTTTTCTGCTCTCTTCTTTGGGGCCAAGCTTGATTATTACAAAATATATCATCTTTTGTAAAAATGGTCAACTTGGTGATGGGATTTTTAATACCAGACCTAGATTAAAGGCACGGCTTCTCAGTGACTTGGTCGTGGCTTCTAGACGACTTTGTAATTTACCTCAACATACATTCTCTGCCAGGCCTCCAGAATTGCTGCTGCCTTGTCTTCATTCCAGTTTATATGTGAAACATATTCATAGCCCTTGAAGTGTTCATACATTTGCTTGGGAGTCATTAGCTGAAACATAGTCTGCAAAGCCTGAGCACTGTAACAGAAGTTGGGGGAGGGAGGAAGAGGCATAAAATAAACATTTCCAGGAAGCGATTTTCATGGCATCAAATCCCGAATGAGGGCCTCCGACTAAGTTACAAGAATTCTTTTCTTTTCTATAGCACATGTTCCTATTACAAGTGAACCTGAGTAATTATCCTATTTAGTCACTTAGGATGCAGATTTATGTGCCACATAAAAGGTGTAACCTTATACACTTTTTAAAGAGATAAGCACAAAAATTGGATTAATAGTCGATTTCCTTTTCTTGGTTTCTATTAAAACAGGAAGAACAGAAGAGAGGACAGTATAACTAGATATAATGGAGTTCAGTCACAATGCAACACTGCTCATCTAGAGGCCCCAGACCTTGGCTTTCCTTGGGGAGAAATGCCAGACACTTGACAAGAATCTCTAAGGGCACAAAGGTGTGTTAGCATTATGAAATGGTATTTTAGCACATCTGATTTAGCTTGGACAAAGTTTTTTTTTTAAAAAAAGATAAATTATGACATGAACAACACTCCTTGTTCTTTCTTATTGTATTCTTAGGCTTTTGCTTTCTGATTGCTTTATAAAACAAGTTTATCACAAAAAAAGACTACATTGATTTCAATATTCCTTTATTTTTTGGGGGAGACTGGGTTTCAGTATGGTGGTCTAGAAGTACAGAGGTCATTCACCCACCTGGCCCCACTGCTGATGGGTACAGAAGCCCTGGTATCATTTCTTACCTGGCCTGAATTTTGATCTGGGTCATTTTGCCCCTCCTCAGGTAGTCTGTGGCCTCCCTGATCCCAGGGCAGGTCATCACACTAGTACAAGAATTGGAGGGGGGGGATCCTATATTGCTCTATCGCTCTATTGTTGTTGCTGTTAGGTCTTGCCCAACTCTACATGATCCAATGTGGACCCATCCATGGGGTTTTCTTGGCAAAGATACTGGAGTGGTTTGCCATTTCCTCCTCCAGTAGATTAAGGTAAACAGAGGTCAACTGACTTGCACACAGTAAGTTTCTGAGGCTGGATTTGAACTCAGATCTTCCTGACTCTAGGCCTACTGCTCTATTCTCTGAGCCACTTAGCTGCTGATAGCTCTACTGTACCTCAGAACTCTCAAATTCAATTGATCCACCAACCTCAGCCTTCCCAGAAGAAGAGACTACAGGTAAGAGCCAACATGCCCAGCTTGATTTCAATATTTGATAACCTCGACTGTCTAGAAGACTGGATGATATCAAAGATTTTTACGGAAATACCTTTCATCCTCTCAAAAGTCAATGTGAGATACGTTCAGACTGGTCTGAATATATTTTATTTCCTAGTGTTAAAGACCACTAGCTAGCATAACAGTTGAATATTAATAAACATACACTTGTCAACGCCAGGGACAAAAAGGCTCCCAAGGAAGATGTGGATTTTACTTTCAGTGATCCATTACCTGACGAGTTTCCCAGTGCTGTTCTTGACCGTACCACCCACAATCAACTCCTCCTGCCAGTGCATGTACTTTCTGGATAATCCATGACATCCACCATTCAAAACAAGGGCCACATCAAGAGGCTAAAATAAAAGACAGCCACATAATTGTGTAAATTAGTAGGCAGGTCACATGCCATGTTAAAATCTAGTGAATTAAGAATTTGTTACACAGGAGACATTAATAACAAGTCTGATGAGAGAGGTGTGTGGCAAATCTTAAAGTAAAATTTAGTTCTACAGAAGAGAATTAAGTCCAGGGATCATATTTAATAGCAGAAGTGGTTAAAAAAAAGAGTTAGGGTTAGTTAGAAACAAGGAATTTTCTCTCTCCCTTGTCCCATTTGAAATGAGGCAATAAACAAACTTACTCTGGTTGAATTTTTGTTAGGGGCTGTGACTGGGCAGTCAGGATCAGCAGGATTGAGGCAGGGTCGATCCATATAACCATGACCAACCTCTGCTTTATTCAGCATTTCCTCCCAGCTGTCCACTTGATAGTTTATTTTCTTTAACTCTTCTAGGAATTCCAAGGGGTCAAAGTTTGTCCACTGCAAAGGAGGTTTACCTCTGTAAAAGAAATTAGGGAAGGAACAATGAAAAAGACTGAAAAATTTCACTTAAACCCCTCTGAATATCCATATTATATGCATTCTTCTGGTAATATTACATTTTGGGGAACTTAACATAAAAAAGAATAGCTATTTGCATCATAATTCCTTACAAATTTTCAGTTAGTTAATCCTAATGCACATTAATGAAAATGTTTTATGAATGAAGATTCCAAGCCAGGAATTTATAACCTCAATAAAGGAACCTTTTCTTGCTAAAACAATGTAGTTAATATCTTTAAAAAAACTCACAGAAATTATCCAATGTGCACTTGCAAACAGGAGAGTCCAAATTGGGCATTTCACCATATATAATTAACACAAGTTTTAATAGATGTTCTGTAAATGTTATTAGCAAAATATCTGATCTTTTTTTTTCCCTTAAATAATTCCATAGTTATTCCAACTCCCGGACAGGCTGGCAATCTACCAAACAACAATGCCCTCCCCCCACCCCTGCCATCCCCACTATCAGTGCCATTTCTCCCCCACACTCACTTTTGAATTTGTGGTGTTGACAGACCAGAAAGGCTTTTGGCTGCCTGTTTTGTGGTTCAAACCACACTGTATCTGCTTAGCCAGGCTTAAGTCATTATTCGGAATCTCCCAACCAGAAAACACAAAACCCCTTATTTCCCATCTAAAACTGTACACTAAAGGTTAGGAGATGGCCATTGCAAATTGCTTTTACAGAGACATGCAAGCTAGACAGAAACAATAACTCAAACGCTAACTCTTGCATAATTAACTGAAAATGTCTACACAGATTAACAATAACTCTTTGAAAGATGCAGCATATACAATATCAGACTACTAAACTGTGGAACACCCTCTACTTCAGCTTCCAAAGATACCATTTTAAAAAATTTCATTAATGATCCAAACAAGGGATTAACTTTTTACTAAGAAAACTCAAAGGTTTAACTCAAGAATAATGAATACTGATATTCATTCACAATTATACTAAGAAATAAGTGTTACTAACAAAATAAACAACTCCAACATAATTTTTCCCAACAGGCAAAATTAGAAACATTTTAAAGAATTAACAGTCAAGATAAAACAACGATAAACCCCGATGATTTGCATTTTATTTGCATTTAAATAGACTGGCAAAAGTAAATGAAACTTATTGATACCTAAAGATTTTTCTGGAAAGATAGAAACTTTTTTCTTCCCTTTTTATACTCTTAATTTTAAAAAAATGCACAAAAGTCTTGATTTATCTTATTATTTGGTCAAGTGAATATTAAAATAAAATGATGAAAAAGCAACATCAAAAATAATACAGCAATGCAATTCCAAAATCTCAGACATCAGAAGGTAAAACAAAATTGTGCACTTACAATAGATATGCTGTCCCTGATTGTAACTTTGCTCCTTCCCAGAAGCAGTCCAAAGGTGTGATGATTAAACAAGGATAAAGGTATTCTATTATCTGTCCAAACCAAAAAAGGATATGTCATGTATTTAGATTAAAATATACCAGTGAGTATGTAATTTTTGAAAGAAGTGGAAGGAAATTTTGTAAACAAACATTAAGTATACCTGATCCATATAACCTGTTTCTGTGATAAGTTCTCCTGATTTGTAACACAAGTGTTCCAATTTCCACTGTCTGTAAACAAAAAGCAAAAGAGATAAATAATTATTTTTCTCTTCTGGCAAATGAAAGGAACTGTGAAAAATCTATCACGGAATATTTTAATAGTTTTTTTAACTCTTATAGTCCTAACCTTAATAAAACCTTATCAAATTCAATCTAGTGAGACTGCCTTAATAGAGAACATCTTTGGTACAAAATATGCTGTCAAAGTACCATAAAACAGTTTGTTTTCTTAACTATATTCATTGTATAATGTTGTTTAAACTATTCATTTGTTTAGCAAATCCTTTTCATGGGGACAGTGCTAGTCAATTTGATCTCTTTGTTTGCAAATCAAGAATTAGTAGGGAGTAAATTTGTGAGGATGTGAGTATATATAAAATTATTCAATTACTCAACATTTTAAAGATTTTAATAATAGATATAAGAGAAATTAAATATTCTCTATTAGCAGGTGGCTTTCAAAATGTACTTTCTGGTTTTTAAAACACATATTTGGTTTTATAATGATAGAAACGTGTCCTGTAAATTCACCGTTATAAGGGACTTTCTCTTGAAGAAACACCCTCTGTTAATGTAGGGCTGCACCTTCTCTATAGTTTGAAGTCTCAGAGTTTTGCCTAGATTACTGAGAAATTAAGTGTCTCACCCAGGGTCACACAGCCAGTATGTGCCAGAAGTGGGACTTCAACTCAGGTCTTTCTGGCTCTGAGGCCAACTCTCTGGTCATTATGTAATTATGCCCCCATTATCTGGTTCTTCAGTAATGATTTTCAATTATTCCATTAAATGATCATATTTTTCCCACAATGCAGGAAAATCCTAACTATGTACGAAAAATGAGAGAATGAAAAGGCGTGTATTAAGTACTATGTGCCAAGCTTTGTGCTAACTTTCTGGGAATAAACATAGAAAAGAGGAAACAGTCCCTTCTCTCAAGAAGCTCACGCTCAAATTGGGAGAGACATGATATAAAAGAAAGTTCAGGGTTAGGGCTAATGGCAAGGCGAGGTAGTCCTAAGGGTTCAGCAACACAGAGAACTGTAACGCCCAACGGTCCTTAAGTTAGTTACATCAGAAGGTCAGATGATACTACTGGGGGTCTGCAGGAAAGGCCTGAAGGGCCTGCATTAGCATTGGCAGGGCACATGGTAAGGCCTAGTGGTCTTTGTCATTGGAAGAATAGAGTTGGTGACTTCCATCTACTCTAAACCTTGTAGGCAGGTAGCCAGCTTGGATGGGTTTAGGGCCAGCTCAGGCTGGAAGAGATGAAGAGAGAAGGGCTCCCCTGCTGGTGGTAGGTTTTAAAGCCTTCCAGTATATCCAGATAGGATATATCTTTTTTGGCATGACGGGAGATAATTTCCCTTAAAATAAGGTTTATCATTGACTTTAAGGAAGTGCCAAACTTCCACTTAGCAATCAAGAAGCTTTCTTATGATTAAGGCCTTATCATTTATTAATCTCCAGGCACTGGGGATACAAGGACAAAAAATGGAATAATCCCTACTTGAGGCATAAATTCTACCTATTCTAGCTACTCAAACCTTACTCATCCTTCAAGGCTCAGAACAAATCCTACTTTCTCTGTGATACCTGGCCAGCTGACAGTGATCACTTCTTTGAACAGCACTATTACTATTCATCAACATTTATTTAGTTATGTCATTACCTGTACTTATATGTCTTCTCTCTCCAACTAAATTATAAGATCCTGTAAAAGCAAGGGCCATAGCTCATATTTCTTGCCATTCTTCATAATGTCCAGCAATGTCTTCAACTAGACTATTACTGTTCAATAATTATTTGCTAAGTGGTGGAATCTTAATTAAATCTTTTGAAGAAGAGAATAGCTATGTTTGTCTTAGGGTAAATGTACCTTCAGAGCCATTATCTCTACACTATCATCTCCAAAGCTATAAATCACTTGGTTCCTTCTGTCTCTGAGACTCTAGGCTATACTCCCTGAAGCAAACAGAACAGCATACTCTTTCTTAGAAGTCCTACTACTATTCTGGATGAGAAGGACCTTTTCTTCCTGCTGCCAAAGGGTATATAAGATACTAAGCATGCTTACAGGTTAAATATGGGTTCATTTACTTGGAAAGAAAGCCTATGTACTTTGAGAATAGGGACTATGTTACTAGTGTCATTGCATTTCCAGCACCTAGGACAGTGCCTTGCAACAGGCACCTCATAAATGTTTTAGCTGAATCATCATAAGATAACTTTCTTTTCTAAGTTCTTAAAAGGTCCTTTGAACCGATTCTTAAGATTAACATTTAGTTTATTCTTCTATTTTAGAACCTACATTTTCGTCTATACTGTTGTTATACAGAGCCTGCACCAGTCTCATAAATGCATGCTTTGTACTGGAAGCAGATTATTACAGAAACTTACTTAATAGCAATATTCATGGAAATATCTTACATTTAAAAATTTCCTGTATTCTTTTCAAATCCGTTCCCTACATATTATCTGATTTCATCTTATGTTAAGGCAGACAGTATAATATCCATTTTCCATATTAGAAAACTGAGATGTAGCTGTGATTAAGTCATTTGTTCAAGGTCATACAATGGCAGAGTCAGAACTACAATTCAACCTTCACTGCCCTTTCCAGTGTAAGTCATATTCCATTCCTATCTACCTTCAAATCTCTAGTCCAGTTCTCATAGAACTTGGCTAAGTTATTCAATTTTATTTTGCTTCCCTTTCTACTTTTTAAATTAAGAAAATGATACTTGTTCCCCACTCTGTCATAAAGCATTTGAGTTCCTGAATAGAAAGGGGCTATCAGTATTCTTACTACACTTCATTAACTGATTGAATTTGTACTGTATAAATAGCCAATTTCAACAACTCAGAGGAGAAAGCCTAATTTTAATGAACTCTCCATATTTTCTCCAAACTTCCTATGTTTCTATTAATTGTACAAAATATTTGTTTTATTTATGTCATCACACAGTGACATTTTTAAAGCATATTTTCTTTTAATCTAATTCTTGGCTTAAAGCCTCTGGATTATAGGTCTGATGTCACTAGATAATGGTTTACCCCATTTTTGCTTTGTGCCAGGGAGGACTGATGATATAGAAAGATTGTCTGGCTCATAAACTGACTCTGAAAGCAATTCCAAAGGAGAAGTTTCAAGAAAGTTTGAGTAACAGTAGCATCCCTGGAGTAAACATGAAACCCACCAAAGATGTCTACTTGGATGTATAAGTTCTGATATATTTTTTGTTTTTAAATCAGTCTCACCTGATACCAAAAAAAAATAGTGCCATTGTTTAAATGAGCATTTTTTTCAGGGGAGCGGCTCATTCCATATGGCATTTTGTTTTCAAGGAGGCAGCGAGATGACTCAGTGCATAGAGCATGGGGCCTGGAGTCAGGAGGACCTAAGTTCAAATCCAGTCTCAGATGCTTACTAGCTGTGTGCCCCTGGGCAAGTCACTTAACCTTTGTTTTCCTTAATCCACTGAAGGAGGAAACAGCAAACCACTCCAGTATCTTTGCCAAGAAAACCCTGTGGACAGTATGGTCCACAGGGTCACAATGAGTCAGATAAGACTGAACAACAACAAATTTGTTTTCAAAGACCTAGCTCCATCAGGAAACTAAGTCGAAGTTCTAAATCATCTAGCCTATCATTCATGAACACCAACTTTACTTAAATTCTACAAAACAGTGATTTTCCCAATGTGAGAAACTCCTGGTATGAGAACCTCCTTCTTCAATTCATATTGCAACAAGTCTATAACTTGGTGGAAACTTGCCCAGGCTCACATAGCTAATAGCTTCAGAGGTGGGATTTGAACCTGGGTCATTCTGATTCTACATCCAACCCTCTATCTACTAGGTCATGCTGTCCTCTCTAATAATATACATCAGTTTTATTTGCTAAGATATTAGTTAGTTCTTTTCCTCTTGACTTACCTGTTATACATATATACATGTACCCTGCTGGCCTGTAATGCAGAGTCAAGGTGCTGTTTGAGTGCCTCTACTGTAAGGACATTGGCACCATCTTCTCGTGGTGTCTGGATCATGAGCTGAGGATTAAACATAGCCTCTTCTCCAATCTTCTGACGTGTGTAATTTAACTCTCGGCTTACTCGTCCACCAACTGACAGATAAAGAATTAAGGTTTCAATTAAAAGTAAAAAAAGTAAGCTGGATTCATACTATAGCTATATGTCAACAATAACTTTATCTTATACTTCTTTAAAAAGCCTTAATTCTTTTTGTTCAGCAATTTCATGATACACAAAAATCAGCTGTGTATACAACCTGTGCAAATAAATTCCATCTATCAGTATATACACATGTATAAAAAATTCTACTGAGCCTAGTAAAAATAACCACCACTTGTTAGATATATGCTTTGTCTACATTTTAACTAATATTCCATATGAAGACTTTATTAAAAGGGGGAGGGGAAAATTTGAGAAACCTTTTCCTCACAGACTAGACCAAACATTTCTACATTACAATTTCTTACACTTGTATAAACAGTCTGTTCCAAAAGCTCATTTCAAGATAAATGGATTCAATTTACACTCTTCTCCTAAATAATTTGGCAAAGGTAACAGAGAAGCATTTTTCCTCAGTGAAGAGAGGAAGGAGGACAACTTGCTAATGAGTATCCTGACTCCAGTTACAAAGTGTAAAGAGTACAGCTAAACTCAGATCCACATGGAGAAGTTCCCCTTGAGAGGAAGGCCCTGTGGCTAACATCTCTTGTCATTAAAACAGCCAATCTTTCAATGACTTTGGCAACAGCTAGGCAGAATTAAGACACAAGCACATGAAGCTTTACATGTCTGGAACTATTGGTAGAAATACAGTAATTTGATCTTGGGAAGAATAATTTTTGCCTCCAAATTTGGTCATGTATTAAGCCAGGCACATGGTGGTCCACTACTATGGCTCAAGATTAGGACTTTGGAGAAATTTCTTTAAATATAAAGGAAGGAGAGTAATTCTCTATCTGATTAAAGAACCAATAGTGATGGGTTTTGGAAAGATTCTCATTGAGCTAACATTTTTCAGGTAAGTTGTTAAGACATGGGCCTTGGTGGAGAGGGCTGAGGAGAATATAAAAATGGTATAGGAATATCTCATAAGATTCTCACAAACTTCAATAGGGTGTGATAAGCTCTAGCAAAGGAACACATATATTCCCTGAAGCATTCATTGAAAACCATGCCTTTATGTAACTAAAAGCCCACCTCCCACCATTACAAATTTTTTTTTCTAAAACTTTAACATTCACTAATAATAATGATTGACATATTTATGTCATAGGAAGGTTTGCAAAGTGATTTATAGATATTATATTTGTTCCTCTCAACAGCCTTGTGAACGGCCTTTTTTACTGATAAAACAGACCTGTAGTTATGATGGTGTAGGGGACTCCAAGCTAGATATGCAATTTATAATCTTGGAGAATTGCCTAGCGCAGTTGAAACAGAATGAAAGGACTTGTTCAAAGCCACATAACCAGCATATGTCAGAGGCAGGATTTGAACTGCCATCTTCCTGATTTTACAGCTGGATCCCTATCTTGATTATCCGCTACACCATACTGTTTCTATTCTAAGTACTATCACTCTCATTTTCCAGATGAGAAAAATGAGGCTCAATTGGTTACATTTGTGAGCACTGGGATTAAAACTGGGTGTATGTATTTGAAGGGGTGGTGGTAGACAAGTCCTTTGAAGATGACTTATTATGTCTTGGAGCGGATGCTGGGTTCTGAGAGGCTACGCTAGCGACATTCAAGTTCTGGCAAGGTCAGCAAAGGCTTTGTAAATGGGCACGCTGATTGATGAGTTGCTATGTCTTGTCGTCCAAGACCCAAAGTAGGTAAGTTCAAAGATGCTCATTGCCAGGTTGGCTGCAGAGTGACAAATTTGGGCCTCAGCAAATTTTGAAGACCATCTTGTAAGTTAGAAAAGGATTACAATCTGTTTTGCTGGGCTAAGTGCCCAAAACAAAGACATCACAGGTCTTTGAAATTGTAAAGTAAGTATTATACACCAAAGTGTCCAAATATGATAGGAATTATGCAAAAAAGAACAGCTATTAACGCTGAGTAGCTAACAGTCTAGTTGGGGATAAAACCATATACACAAATCACTTAAAAACACTTTTAAAAAGCAACATAAAACAGAGAGCAAATTTATATAGTGCCAACTTGGAACTCTCCCACTCCCTCAAAGTTACTAAACAGAGGTGGCACAGTGGATAGAACACTAGGCCTGGAGTTAGAAAGACCTGAGTTCAAATCTGACCTTAGATTAAAAGCTGTGTGACCCTGGGCAAATCACTTAACTTCTTTTTACCCGTTTCTTCATCTATAAAATGAGGACCAATAATAGTGCCTACCTCCCAGGGTTGTTGTAAGGATCAAATGATATAACATCTGTAAAGTGCTTAGCACAATGTCTGGCAAATAGTAAGTATTATTCAATGTTAGCTATTATGACTATGTATACATACCTTCTGACATAATGACACCACTATTAGAAATATGCCTCAAAGAAATCAAAGAAAGAGGAAAAGGATGCACATGCACGAAAAAAAATTTTACAGTCACTTTTTGTGGTTTTAAAGAACAGAGATCTTAAAGAGACACTCACCAATTGGATAGTGGTTAAACAAAATACACTAAATGAATGTAATGGAATACTAGAAATCTGGGAGCAAATATATCAACTGATGCAGGGTAAATTAGGCAGAACCATGAGAACAATTTATGTAATAATGGCACTGTGAAAACACACAACTTTAAAATACTCTCTTTTGTCTCCTTTTGTATCCCCAGAGTTTAGCACAGTGCCTGGCACATATTAAGTACCTGACATATGTTTACTGGCTGATTGAAGAGTGAATTGTAAACATGGGGGATAGTCAGTACATAGAGACAGGAAGTGAGGTGGCATGCCTGATATGTGGAAGATACAGAAGAGCAGTTTGAGAGCATGGTAGGTTCTAGTGAGAGTTTTAGATTTCTTATTTTTAGGATGGGAAGATTTGAGGAAGTAATGGAGGAACCAGTAGATGGATAGGGAGGCACCAAAGATTAGAGCTTCACAGAGAGGAGAGGATAACTCATAATGAGGAAACAGGGCACAAGGTCATAATTGACTCTGGAGATTCATATCCCAAAAACATAGATCATGAACTATAATTTTTAGATGTAGATAACAGTTTTGGCTAAAAAGCATGTTACCATATCCGGCTACCTCCTAAAACTTGTATAGCTGCAACTCGTGTTCATAAAATGTTACAGAGTTTACTTCTTTTTTATTATCCTCTTCTTCCACTGATCAATCTCATATATGACCCCACTTGTGATATCTCCACATATGCTCATATAAAAATGATTGTTCCTATTTCACATGTTCTATGAGCTCGATTCTCCTGATGCTGCTAACAGACCTAGATTTTATCTTGCTTCGGAATTGTCGGAATTCAAGATTCATTTTAAACACTTGGTCAAAACTCTTATGACACAAAGGACAAAATCTCTCATCTCTGCTCAAAGTGACTGTTTACTATTAACAGAAATCAATTCTTCCTTAGCAAGGTGCTATCAGACTACATTAAGCTCAGTGAACAAGAGAGCCTTCCTTAGCTAATCAGAATAACATTAATTCTTCAGTCATTAGGATAGCAGATAACTTCAATTAGAGTTCCAGTAAGGGCATGATGGTAACCAAGGCTATATTATGCGTATGTATGAAAGTAGCAAGTAATTGCAAAAACTAATGCAATTTAATAGAGGTTCTATAACGCTGACAATGGTTTTGTGTTGCATTTTGTCAGACCAGAATCACAAAAGTTTGTTAATTATTTTGGCCTGAGATTTTCTGAAATGATGTCATTATTTCAACATTAGAATTTTGTTCTAGAAATTGCACAATGTGATTTCTTGAGCATCTTTGTTTTTATATAAGGTGATTCATTTTAAATAATTTATTCATAACCAAATTTATTTACTTATTTATAACAATCATATTGATCTATATACATAGGAAATGGCCTAGTTGAAATGATTTTGACTAAAAGCAACCAGCATCCTCTCATACCTTTTTTCTTTACCAATGTCAACTAGGATAACTGCTTCAACAATGTGGAAAGGGAATCACTTACAAATATTTTATTTTAAGCAGACTGGACTATTATTGTAAGGAGATGAAAGAGCTTGGAAAGCTAAGAATTCTTTTACATATTCTTCAAATCCCTATCATCTATCCACTTGTGAAGTACATATAATTGACAGAGTGCTGTAGGTGTCAGAGGCGAGACCTGAATCCAAGTTTTTCTCACTAGTAGGCCATCTCTATCCACTAAGTAACACTGCCTCTTACCCTGGCAAATATCTCTCCTAAATCATATGACTGACAACCAAAAACTTGTTGCCCTCCTCATTCATAAATGATAAGGATTTTGCTTCTGATGAAATCCTACTTTATCTCATTTCAAATGACTGAATTACAGTTTTACACAAAATTTGGAAAAAACATCTTTTCCTTCCTTCTCCCTAGTTATTTTTCAAGGTTAAAGCTCGCACCTTTGGGGAAAAAATAATTTTAAAATACCCCTAATGTACCTTTATGTTATACTCCACACCCATCTCCATTCATTCCTTAAACAAGATACAGCAAACAAGTATGAAATGCCTGCTTTGTGTTACGCAATGTTTTGCCTCTTCTACTTTCTAATTCATAGCCATTTCCTGTTCCTACTAAAATAAAACAGGAACAAAACATAGCCAACCTATCCAACAGAAGATGCAGGCATAAGTCACATCACAGGATACACACAACTAACAACTCAAGTGGAGAAACTGAGTACATCTACTCAGTACATTTTACTTTCTCCATAAGATGCAATGAAGCTTCTGCAACGTAAAATGCTATTAGGGAGGAAAATGTCTGAGCGTTAAAAAGAAACAAATGCACAAACTGTGCTTTAAAGATTTTTCCATAGTAATTGAAAAATAAAACCAAGGCAATTTGGGTAGGAATTGCCAGGACCAATCTCCTTACTGCTGGCACTCCATTCTCTCCTATGAGCCAGCCAGGGGAGGGGAGAGGGTAATTAAGAGCTCATAAATGCCATGGAAAGCCTAGTTCTCTACTCTAGTTCTACCACCTCTATTCTTTGATCTGTGGGTTCTTCCTACAACAAATTCTTCAGGAGAGACAAATACAAAGCACCTCTCCTCTACTCTCAGCAAAGTTAGTTCTGCAGTATGTCCTGAACCTCACTCTCCCAAACCAAGCAGAAGGTTGGTACTTCAAGCATCCAAGTCCAACCCCATAAAGTCTTAGGCCTAAGCTTCCAGTACCTGGAAAGAATATAATCAGCCTTTTGAGGATTCCCTAGACTGTATGACCCAGGGCTACTCTAACCCAAAGGAGACAGTTGCTTCAACTGATAAAAGAAATAAAAGAATTCACTATTCTCCTGGGATGTTAACTTTGTTCCTATGACATAGATACCACCATCAAAACCTATTAGGATTTATGTTGAGATTGTATTGTTTGATAATGATTTGTATTACCTGATAAACTCTAAGCTGACAGATTCAATCCAGTATCTTTAAAAGTGTCAAACTTTTCAGTAAGGCAGCATCTAAAACATCCCCAAAAGATCAAGACTGGATAGGTCAGTTAAACAAATTATTCCTTCATCTGAAAATGTGACTTGACTTAGTAAAATGGTAAATTCGCATGAAGGGAAAGGTTTGAGTGCTTCTTTTCTGGGCTACACCAATTTAAGGGAGCAAAGGGCCATTTTTTTTAGGATGGCCAAATGAAGGGAGGTGAGGGATATGAATAACTACTAAAAAATTTAAAATGCTCATAATCCCTACACCAGACCCAATGAGATTTAATCAGTCATTCATGGCTTGCTTAAAACTTCTTTTGAATAAGAAGTAGAAGCAATCTACTGAGTTATAGAATAGCCCCTAGCTATGTTTTACCCCTAACATTTCCTATGCAGCTTCAGCCTTCTCTTCTTCAATATTGTGATGTGTTACTGTATTTGTAATAGAGTCTTATCATTTGGGTTTATGGTGATTAAATTACCAGTTCTAAAAAGAGAGGAGATAGCTACAAAAAATTTAGAATTAGTTTATTTTTAAAAATTTGCTTTTGAGGAAAACTATGAAAAACAAGAAGGGAGGCTTGATGACCTGACCAACGGATGAGGCACTCATGGGCCCTGAATTCTAATTACTCTCCTTTTATTCAACTTTAATGTTGAATACTAGAAAATTCCTTAAATTTACTGCCTTCATTTTTAACATTTCTGAAATACAAATCTACAGTCTTAAGGACTCGTAGTAGAAAAACATTAGAGGACTAGAACCCAAAGAGAAATTACCTTCATATGGTAGCACCCTTTTTGTCTTTCTCAATAGCAAAAGACTCAATGAAAATATAACAAAGCAAAAAGAAAGCAGCCACTGAAAATCACTAGGCAAACACTGCA
>CM053622.1:434601786-434626466 GCA_028646595.1 Phalanger gymnotis
GAGCTCTCTAAGAAGCCAACAAAGACTTGACATGCAGATGAGCTATATATGGCTATGTAGGAAGAAGCCATAACTTGGATAAGGAAATCTCTATCCTGCAACCCTCACCCAGGCATTGGCTCTCATTGGCTTCAATCAGAGTTCTTTCCATGTAGGAACTGTAGTACGGATTCCTTTTTCTAAATACCCTGGTTTATATTTGTTTCCATCTAAGAAATACAATATGATTTAACTGTTCCATATTTCATATACCACAATGAACAGAGGGAGTCCAACACTTCTCATTCTTTTGGGTGGTTTAAATTAGATTGAAAGAGCTTATCAATTGATTTTACAGTTACCTCAAAAATCCATTAAACAATGACCAGAATCTTCGGTAAGGGCAACACATGTTCTACTGATAAGATCCTGTCAAAGAGTATGGTCTTTTGAACCTCTTCTTCCAATGACATGACCCTCATGGATGCAAATGGAAGTCCTACATGTAAATTCTCCCAATGTTACTGAGAGAACAATAAACTTTCTACTATCCTCCTGTCAGTTTACAATTAAATAGATTTGCTACCATTTCCAATTTGACATTTAGCAACACAGAAATTCAGGAATGGGAAACAGAACAGTATTATTTAAGACTAAGAGGAAGAGGGAAAGAAACAATTCAGTAAAATCCAAGAAGAATAACACAAAAGCTCTGATAGCTATTTTGAAATGTCTTAACTAATTGGTTACCTTTGCATTTTCAAAACATATATATGTACAAATACCTATGTGCATATATACACATGTGTGCACATGTGTTATATGTGTATCTATGTATGTATATATCATCTTCTTAAAGAAGAACCTACCCTTTGAACATATAATGTCACTGAACTTTGATATAAATACAGAAAAGACAAGTAGGTAGGACTTGGGGCTTTGAAAAGTGTAAAATATAGTAGCTAAAGATAACCAAAATGCTTTGTTAAATTCATCAAATCTGTGTCATTCTGATGAATACAAAAATTACTAAAAATGTAAGCAAATGTTAAAATTTTCTTTGGCATCATTTCATGGATGTACTTTTGTAACTCCAGGTATAAACGATGCCTAGAATACCTAGAAGAATCTGAAGGCTTTAGAACTGTTATGAAATAAGACAAAATTGTGGCAAATAGCTGTCATGGAATAAAAAGAAGCCATACATATAAGCAACTCCTTGGCTGCTGAATTGTTAACAACCCCCTTAGATAAAACAATAGCAGACAAGTTACAACTAGTACCCTAGTGGACAGCACTCCAGGAGGTCACAGGGAGGTCAGCTTTGAAGGAGAAATCCAAATGAAATATAAACACAGCATTGTAGAAACAAATCTCCCATAGCTTTATCCAGCCAGCATTAATCTAGGCATCAGCTGTGGAGTATAATCTAAACAAACGGATCAGTCGATTCATACATCTGGAAGCTGTCATATTTTGGAGCCTCCAAGCAGAGTTATGTATAACTGAAACAACCAGTTGCATGTACTAGCTTTTAAACTTGTTGAAGGGTCAAGAATGGCAATGTGAAAATACTACAGCTCAAAGTCTCAGCTATATTCTTTGGAACTGACATGAGACTGACTTGCATTTAAAGGGTGGGGGGGGGGAGGGTTGGAGGAGATTCCTTTCAACTACTCTATCCCCAACAATATTTTCAATTAGACTGAAATATTACTGAAAAGGTACTATTTGAATCTAATAAATGCAAATAAATAATTATTTTATCTCTTTTTTTAACCGAAGGGAGAACGGGCACTGGGAAGTGGTTACATTTCAAATGGATGCTTATGAAATGCAACAGCACTGAGAGTCTAAGATACATTGAAAGATTTTCTTATACACTGTATTCACAGAATAGATGAATTTTACTACTTTGGGGCAGTTAGGTGGCGTAGTGAATAGAGAGCTGGGTCTGGAGTCAGGAAGACCTGAGTTCAAATGTAGCCTCAGACACTAGCTGTGTGACTCTGGGCAAGTCACTTAACCCTGTTTGCCTCAGTTTCCTCATCTGTAAAATGAGCTGGAGAAGGAAATGGCAAACCACTCCAGTATCTCTGCCAAGAAAACCCTAGATGGGGTCACAAAGAGTTGACATGAAAAAAACAGAATAACACTACCAGAAGGTAGTAAAAGAGATTTAGAGCTGACTCCATATTCCCTTATCTGACAATGTATTTTGGCTCAGATGTCCACTTATTCATTAATTTCTTCTTTTGTAAGGGTGCCCTTAGAGAGGAAGGTTTCAAAATGCAATCATCTGTCTTAGCCTGAGACTATCACTGACCTGTAAAAGCTTTTAAAAGAAGGAAAACAGAACTATAATTTCAGCAAGCAAAATACAGTGCTACAAAAAAAAAAAGAAAGACAATAGACAATTTCAAAAGATGTTACTGGCTCTATGGATCTTACAAAGCAAGAAAGGTAGCTGATGTTCTTGCTAGAGTTTACGTATTACCCATGGCTCTCCAGCTTCGGCTGTGAGAGAAAACAGAGGCTGTTACATCTTCCAAGAGAGGACATCTACCTTGAAGTGCCCCCTTTGAACTTGAGTCCTGGTTCTGCCATTTACTACACCTGTGTGATCTCCCGTAAGTTACTTAGCTTTGCTGGGTCTCAGTTTCCTCATCATTCAAATGATGAGCTTAGATCAAATAGCCTGTAAGGTGCTTTTCTGCTCAAAACCCATGAGCAGTGTTGTCCAATTCAAATAGAATGGGGGCCACTAATCCATATGTAAAGATCCTGCAGGTCACATATTAACTTAGTTTTAAAATGTAATGTTATCTATGTTTTATTGCATTTTATTTATTTTGTTAAATGTTTCCCAAATACATTAATCTGGTTAGGCCACACACACTCTGGCAACCTCCCCCCCCCCCAGCTTTGATCTAGAGCCAAAAGATGTTGAATTGAAACAAAAAAAAACTGCATGAATTTCTAAGAGAATAATGCCAAGTTTCACTTGAACAAGAAAGCTGTTCCATTAACTCAAATATCATCCACATGATAATGAAGCTCCAGCTTGAATAATAATTACATAAGGTCCTAGACTTAGAGTTAGAAGAAAACTTCCCAGGACATCCAATCCAACTATCTCAATTTCTTGATGCTCAAACTGGAGCCTGGAGAAGTTCAATGATTTGCCTGGTAATAGGTCCTGACGAGAGGAGCCATAATTGGGACTCAGGTAGGATGACTCCACATCTAGGTTTCTTTTCACTGTCATGTTCCCTCCATGTAAGTTACTCTTCTATTCATGTGAGCTTACCCAAAGGTAAGACTGTGATTCTTGCTTCCAGTTACACTGCATCCCCTTAACCAGAATAACTATTTGGGTAGATACTAAGAATAAGCGTAGTATAATAACACAATATAGTAAACTAGTAAAAGAAATTTTGACCACAGGCCAGGAATAGAGTTTAGAGTACTGGCCTTGAGGTCAGGAAGGTCTGGATTCCTTGTTACACTGGGCAGGTCATTTAAACTCTCTGCTCCTCAGGCAACATTTTAATACTATAAATTACAAAGCAGCTGCAGATCTACATAGATAAAATTTTCTCACTAGGAGTTTCCCCATATGGATGACATCATAGACCAAGTCCCCAAAGGATAAAAAAAAAAAGCACAGGTAAAAAGAACAGTCATACTGTTCTTCCTCAGAAATGGAAGTCATTACTTCTTACTTCCATTTTGTCATTCTTCTGCTCTGAACCTTTAAATGGCTCCCTCTGTCCATCTTTCAAATTTTTTTCGCCCCACAGTCTGTTGATACACTTAACTTCACAGTCTTTTTTGAATTTACTCCCTTCAATAGTCCAGGAAAATTGTTCAATTCACTATGCCTCCCCTGTCTCCATACCTCTGTTCAATTTTTTCCCCCTAACCCTAGAGTACCTCTTCCCTCTTCCCCTTCACCTGTTGATCTTCTAACTCTTCTAAAGTCCCACTCAAACCTTTCTTCCTCCAGGATGATTCTTTGATACCCCAGTCAGTAGTGACCTCCCTAATTCCCTTAGATCTCATGTGGTATTTTGTTTTCACATTTCTTAGCCTTATACATTCAGTATCATTCTGTATGATAGTTACTTGTATCCCTCTTCTGGACTCTCAGGTTCCATGAGGCCAGGACTATTTTTTCTAAACTTTGCAACTCAGACAGCATAACACTTTACCTACTTAGATTTGCTGATTTAATGTTTTTCAATAGAGGCAATACATACTAGTTTTTTTAAAAAAGAACACTGGACTTGGAATCAGATGACCTGGAGTCAGAAGACCTGGTATAAATTCATTTCCAGCTGCTATCGTGGGGGTTGGAGGTGAATGAGAAAAGTACTATGCAAAATGGTGAGAACGTAATACTAAATAGTCACTAAATACCCTGATTGGAAAGCCTCTGAGAGTTTTTCCTCTGATGGAATGAGAGTTAGTGATTAAGGGCAGTGTGACAGAAAGAAAGAAAAAAACTTCAAAAGGCAAAAGAAATACCAAAAGCAAAATTAAGGTGGATTAAAAATAAAACACTTTCTTCTTCCCAAAAGAATAAGATTTAGGACAAAGGCATTCTGGTACCAGTAAGTATACAAAAGGCCAAATAAATTGGTGCAAATAAAGGTCTATGGGGCAAGCAAAGAAAAGACAAAAATAAAGAACTCTTGGAAATTTTTTTTGCTAGAAAACTTTAACTGTTCCCTTCTTGTTTCTTTCCACCTTGAATCCTTGTTCACTACACTTCCCCCCATAAAACTGGCATATCTGTTAGCTGTAACAGTTTATAGTATATACTATATCCAACCATATTATCTTGAAAGCTACCAAATTTCCTTAAATTTAATTCTCAAAATTTGAGTTACTTCGAATTTGTAATTCCTAGAAAGCATTCCTCTATCAAATTATAATGCTTCAGTACATTTTTACACTGTGCATAATGATGTAAGTTAACTGTGCAAATGAAAAGTCTTAGACTTGGATTCAAAAAATCAACTTCACCAATACAGGGTGGGAGAAGTATGATTAGAGAGCACTTTGCCTAGAAAAAAAAACAACCCCAAACTAGAAGTTTTAGTGGACAGCAACTTCAATGAATCAGCCACGTGATATAGCAGCCAAAAAAAGCTAACATGATTTTGGGCTTGAGGTAAAGACTCTAGGAACAAAGAGGTGGTGATAGTCTCTCTGCACTCTGCCTTGGCCTGACAACATCTGGAATATTGTGTTCAGTTCTGAGTGCCACAGTTTAAGAAGGAACTTGATAAACTGGAAAGCAGACAGACCATCCAGGACGGTCAAGGGCCCTGAGTTCTTGTCATCTAAGGATTGGTTGAAGATTTCCAGAATGTTTAGTCTGGAGAAGACTCAAGAAGGACATGATAGCTGTCTTCAGTTATTTGAGTGGTTAAATAGAAGAAGGATTAGATTAGACTTATTTGGGCCCAGAGGGAAGAACCAAGGATAGCGTGTAGGAGTTGGAAGGGGGTGAATTTAAGCTTTATAGTACCGGAAAACTTTTTAACAATTACAGCTATCTAAGAGGAGAATGTGCTGTCTCGGTAGTTGCTGGGTTCCCATTCCCCATTGGAAGTCTTCAAGTAGAGGCAGGATGAACATGTGTCAGGATGGCATAGGCATTCTTTCGGGATATGAATGGGACTAGTTTCCCATTGAGGTCTGCTCCTCTAAAATTACATGATACTGTGTTCAGAATTCACTTGTGCACAACAGAATCTAGTATATATTGAGAGTTTAAAAGGCAATAATTACTAAATGTTTTAGCAAAATGTCATAAAAATTTATCTTTAGTGATCTTTTTATCTTGCCCATGTTGGTCTGCAGATTGTAGTTCACATATTCAAATTGTCTTTACAAAACAATGTCTTCCCAATATAGTAAACAAATCTTAAAGGTAGAATAAAATACCCAATCTAGCAAATGGATCTCTTTAGTTTACCACCTGTATTTTTTTAAAAAAATATTTAATTTGGAAGACACAAGGATAAAATTGGTATGCACAGCAAATCAAAGCATGCATGACATACAAATAAGTATTTTATTATCATTTTTTTGTCATCTTAAGCACAGGTAAAACAGTATTCTGCAAACTGTATCATAACATCCCTCCCCCCCATAGTCTTTTACTCTATATTCTGTTGTTTAACCACTGAAAAATGCAACCAATGTCACACAGATGATTTGCATAGTACCAAACTTCTCCATTGACAGTCCTGGAAAAAAATGGGGGCATTTTCCATGTAAATTGAACCTTGGACCTTGCCTTTTCATTTTAATTAGTTGATTTCTACTTCTGTCTAGGAAAACAGGAAATTCTTATTTTAGGATCTACATGTTTATACTAATTTCTGACAGGAGTAAACTCACTGTACCAGGAAACTAGATATTTTTCTGTATAGTCAAGAATATATTGTGAATGAATCAGTCATAAAATATTCTGAAATCCATTTAGTTGGGCTTCCATAAACTTATTAAATTATTGCTTCTTCTAAATGAGCAATAACATGGCATGGGGAAAAGTTCTGGAATTGGAGTTTGAAGAAATGATGTTGAAGTCTCAACCTTGCTAACTTTGTAATCTTGGATAAGTCACTTAATTTCTCTGAGATTTGGTTTCCTCATCCACAAAATGGGGGGATTGAATGAGATGACCTCTAAGATCCCTTCTGGTTCTAAAGCTATGATTCTATGAAATCATAAATGTCAAAACAAAGAGGTCAAGGCAATGGAGAGGCCATTAATAACTTAGGTAAATCATTTTTGTGCCTGCCACAGCAGTATGTAGTGAGAAAGTTCTTGTTAGCAAGCATCAAGGTGAGCTGAGAGAAGCGTATGGAGGGGATATTCCTAGATGTTATACTCTCTGCAAAAAAAGTTTTCATTAATGATTTCGGACACCTTCAGCCACTAGCTAGTGACTACTGCAGTGTGAGCATGTAATAACATTGTAGACAACTGTTATCAGCAAAGTACTGATAAGAAACAACAGGAATTAATGAAGAGAAGATAAAGACAAATCTAGGAAGCATAGTTCTTTTGAATGAAGCACCTAAGAGCAGCACTTCTTTCCAAGGAAGCACTTGAGAGGCAGCATGATGTGGTAGAAAGAACACTGAACTCTGGCTCTGCCACTTATTATCTGTGTGGCTTTGGGCAAATTGCCTCTTCAGTTTCCTCAACTATAAAAATGACAGTGTTGGATACGACGACCTCTAAGATCCTCCTTAGCTCTTAAATTTATTATAAAAATTTTTAAGAAAAGTGATGAAAAGTTATTTATATCGGTACTAAATGGTAAGAAAATGGTTTGTACTCCAACTGAACTCTTATTTGGGAGCTGGTCTTGGGCCTAGAGAAAATTGTTGTCTAACCCTTTCTTACTTCTGCTTCTCCCAAATATATTTCATGAGCATATACATTTTCACATCACAAAAACAAAAAAAAATATTTAGCCCTACACTCTCCTCTAATCTCCAGACTTGTATCTCCACCTGCTTTTCAAGCATCTCAAACTGTCTAGTAGAAATAATAAATCCAAGATCCAAAACTAAAATCATTATCTTTCTCCTTAAAAACCCTCCCTCCCCCAACTTCTCTAGTAGTGTCTAGGGTATCATCATCTTCCCAGTCTCTCAAGGTTCACAACCTCGATGTCATCCTTGACTCTTCACTATTTCTCATCCCTTCTCTCCATATTCAATCTGTTGCTGAGGCCCACCAATTTCACCTTTGCAGCATCTCTCAAACATGCCCCCTTTTCTTCTCTGACTGCTACCACCCTGGTTCAGGTTCATACTTGTACTACCGAAATAGCCTGATGAAGTCTTCCTATTGAGAATCTCTCCCTACTCAATGCAACCTCTGTTCAGACATCAAAGTGGTTTTCCTAAAAAACAGGTCCAATCATGTTATTCTCCCTACTCAATAAACTCTAGTGGCTCCCTAGTCTCTGGGATCAAATACAAAATGCTTTGTTGGTCTTCAAAGTCCTTCATAAATAATCTAGCCCCCTCCTACTAGTATTCTTACACCTTAGTCTTTGCCATGTATTCTTCAATCCAGTGACACTGGCTTCCTGGCTGTTCCATAAATACAATACTCCATTTCTCTGCTCCAGGCATTTTCTCTGTCTCTTCCCTATGCCTGGAATGATCTCACTCTTCATCTCTGCCTACTGCCTTTGCTGGGTTCCTTTAAGTCCCAACTTCGGTAAGACGTCTTTCCAACCTCATTCTAGTGCTTTACTTCTTTCAATTATTTTCTATTTATCTTATATGTAGATTGTTTGTACGTATTTATTTGCTTGTTTTCCTCCCTCCATATTATATGTACATATTTATTTGCTTGTTTTCCTCCCTCCATTAGACTGCTTAAGGACAGAGACTGTCTTTTTCTTCTTTTTGTATTACAAGTGCTTAGCACAGTACCAGGCAATTAGTAAGTGTTTAATAAATAATTATCGACTGGCTGACATTTATTAAACACCTCCTAGATGAAGAAGACATAGACCCTGGAGAAGATACAAAGTTTAGATAAGACATGCCTCTACCTCCCAGGAGCTTCCAATAAAGGAGGAGAATAAAGACACATAATTCACAATATTAGACAATAAGTGTATTAGAGTCTAACAGAACAAAAGGATATATGATGTCTGTGGGGGAAGGCCTTTACCAACCAGGAGGGCACCAGTTAAGGATGACATTTGAGCTGGCCTTTAAAGAAAGAGTAGGAATCCAATAGACAAAAAAAGGAGGGAAGCCATCCTAGGCAAACAGAATAGCTTGACCATGAACACAGAAGTTTGAGTGTAGGGCATAGGAGGTAGGGAGTTGTCCAGCGTGGCTGAACTTTAGTTATTATCCAGTGGAATAATATGAAATAATAATGGAAAGGTAAGAGTGTTGTCAAGTTATGGGAAGCCTTGAATATCACAGAAAGGAGAGTGAATTCCACTTAAGAAGGTGATAGAGAGTCACTGAAGATTCTTAAATGGAAATAGAGGCAGGATGAAAGACTGATACTGCAACAGTTCCTTCGGACTGGAATACCGAAGGCCTATATTATAGTGGTAGCTGCAGCTGGGAAGAGAAAGGAAAGTTCACATTCAAAATATGTTTTGGAGGTCAAAATGATGAGACTGTTTGGATATGAGAGGTGAGGGAGGGGGAAGAATTGAAGACAGTCAAAGAGTCAAAGGTTTTGAGCATGACATAGTAGATGAATGGCAATTCCATCAACAGAACTAGTAAGGTTAGAAAGAAGTTCAAATTTAATGTAGCAATATAATGAAGTCAGTCAAGACTCATAATAAAGTGCTAGTAGGCCATCCTATTTGAGATGCCCAACAGAACTGGATTTAGAGGCAGAAGAATTAGGTTCATATAAGGACTATTTTATTTATTATCTGTGTAACCTTGGTTAAGTCACTTAACCTCTATGGGCCTCAGTTCCTTCATCAGGAAAACGAAAGAGTTGGACCAGATGGCTTCTTCTTGCTCTAAATCTATGATTCTGTAACACAATGAACTAGAACTTGGACTGGACCTGATTTCATTGACATAATGAACTCCCAGAGGAAGAAACTCCTTCTATCAGCACAGGTCAAATCCTTCTCTTATACTTATAGCATAAGAAAACTTATAGTCTTGGGGAGTTGCTCAGAGCACTGGGTGGTTAATAACTTGGCCAAAGTCACAGAGCTCATTGTGAATTCAAATTTGAACCCAAAATCTTCTAGGCTCCAAAGCCAGCTTTCTATCTACTAAACCTGTATGCCTCTATGATATTACAGACAGCATAATTATGTTGTGTGTCTACTAAAATAATACTGCTGCATATATTAGGTGATAACTATAACTCAATACATTTCTGACCACCTCCTCTGATTATGAATCTATAATAACTCCCTAATACTTAAGTACAAATTCAAACTCTTCTTTTAGCTTTTTAAGCCTCTCATAATCTTATCCCTACCATAGCTATGCAAGCTGATTTTTTTCTACCTTCCAACATTCAGCATGTACTTCAGTAAGAACTTATGCTGTCATCCACACCATTATTCACACAGGCAACATTGCTTCCTGCTTCTCTGCTTTTGCTCATGCTATTTCCCCTGCCTGCAAAGCATTCTGTTTCTCTACCTGTGGGAATATAGTCCATCCTTTAAGTTCCAGCACAAGTCCTCCCTCTTTTATCAAGCCTTCATAAACTATTACATCCTTCTACTAAACCAGTGGCATTGAAATTCTTTAATAGTGCCTTAAGCAGTAAATAATTGAAGAAAGAATAGTAAATTAAATTACCACAGGGTTCAAAACACATTTTTCTTGGTTGAAAGGGGTTCAAGGAACAAAAAAATTCAGGAACCACTTTATTATAGTCTCCATGATAGGAAGGGCCATGTCTTACCTAAATTTGGTATCTTCTAGCTCCTAACATAATGCAGCACACCATGCTAATAAGTAAATGTTTAAATTTTTTGAATCAATGCACTTAGCCTCAATCAATTAATATTTATTAAAAGCCTTCGATGTGTCAGACATTGTGCAAACAAATGTAAAGAATAAAATAAGCCCTATTATAAAGAAGCTTGCATTCTAAAGTAAGGAAACTCAATTTCCTTATCTGTAAAATGGGGATGATAATAGCACTGATCTCTTTTTTTAATACACACGCAATTTTTTTTGAGGGGGGGAAGGCAGGGCAATTGGGGTTAAGTGACTTGCCCAAGGTCACACAGCTAGTAAGTGTATCAAGTGTCTGAGGCCACATTTGAACTCAGGTCCTCCTGAATCCAAGGCCGGTGCTCTACTGACTTGGCTGCCCCTAATAGCACTGATCTTAAAGTGTCCCTGTGAGGTCAAATGAGATATTACAGTTTATGTAAAGTACTTTTTGTGAACCTCTCTAGAAATATAAGCAATTATTATTATTCAATACCATGTATTTTAGCACTTGATTATTTTCTAATTATTTCATGTATACTAATTTGTTTTTTAACTAGATTGAGGATATGGCCCATATTTCTAATTCTAATCTTTTAAAGTGCCTAGTATATAATGCATTCAATATTGGCACTGATTTGATCCTGACTCATTGTGTGACTTTGGATATTTGATCTAACCTTTATGGTTTCTTCAACTATCATGAAAGAATCAGACTACATGGTCTCTCAAGTCCTTCCCTGCTATAAATCCTCTTATCAACTGACTCTATACTTTAGCATTCTCAGAGACTTTGACTAAATGTCTAAACTAAAGGCACAAATGAAATGATATTTGGATTTTTGCTGGCTTTGATCCAAATAATTTTTTATTAGTAATTGGGAGATTTGATGTAAAAGCGTTTTTTTTTAATCATCTACATTACCTCACAATTGTATACTTAATTGTCTGGAGTTATTTCACTTTGCAGTTACATACCACACACACCATCATACTAGGTCAAAGCAAAAATAGCCCTTTAAAAAGACAAACTGGCAGCAAAAATCTCTCAAGTCCACACTGGCATTCTGAAAAGGGTAACTGAAACAAGTATCCAGATAATTTCTATAAATCCAGCTTTGCCTCACTTATCGGGGTATTTATGAAGAAAGGCTCTGTACTTACGTGTATGCCTGAAAAATATGGCAAATTGCCTAAATTTCCCTTTGTTAGTTGAAGACCTGGCCAAAAGTAACTATTAATTACAAAGTTTTCAAATAACAGAAAGTATTCACAGCAAGGAAAAAGCAACCATGTGTTACCTAAACAGTATCAATAAAAGAATGTAAAATGTTTCAGTCTCCATCAATGTGTCTATTGAGGATTTACAACTGGCTTAAAAAGAAGCCTCACAGGGAAACTCCCAAATTGTGGAATGTGGACATAAGACTGGTAGAACTCCTCAGAGAGCTTGGGTGGCTCATCCTCTAAACGTGCTTCTTAAAACACATTTTTTTCCTTTCACCCTACAAAATGCAACTTTCTCTAATATAATTCCATTAAATAAGCCCCCACCCGTGAGGAAACATTAATCTACTTTGCAAACATGCGTTCCAGTTCTGTGCTTTGCTTTTTTCCCTCTCTCTCTCTCTCCCTCTCTCTCTCCCCCCCTCTCTCTCTTTTTTAACCTTGAGACAAATGTTTTTTTCCCCCAGAGTTGAAAGCTGTCCAAAACCAGGACCACACACGCAGCCTCTGCAGGCCTGCGCTCATCACGTTCTCCTTCCTCCAGCAGCTCCAGCGGCAGCAGCAGCGGCAGCCTCCGCTGCTGGGGATACACACACTTCCAAAATGGCGGAGGGGTGGTCTTTCTTCCCCTACTTTTATGTCTTTTTTGGAAGAGGAAAGGAAAAGGAAGAGTTATGGAGATGAATGTAGCATAAAAGAAAAAAGAGCTTTTTTCATAAAAGTCTGTCCAGATTTGAAAGAGAAGACTCAACACCTAAATCATTCCCAAGATACTTCCCCCCTAAAAATGGTTTATCCCAAGGAGCTGCAAGCCTCCTCTCCCCCTCTTCACCCCCACCTTTTGCTCTCCACACAATCTCCCACACCACCTAGCAAAACACTGTGGACCAGAATAGATTACAGCAAACTCTTTGTAGGTTTTATCTGGCATCCAGCCAAACTGCTAAACAATAAACAATTCCCCCTGGTATAGGGAGGGTTTTTCAAAAAAAAAAAAAAAAGGCTTTAGGTATAGTCTCGTAAATATCTTTATCAATTGAATGAAAATAAAAGGAAGCAATAGAACATGCTGGGTCTCTTACCTTCTACCCAAAGCTCTTCCACGTTGGTTTCAAGATTAGCTGCCTTTAATCCTACAGCGAAAGCCCCAAATATAAGGAGGCCCACAACCAAAAACTTGCCGCAGTTTTTTTGAATGTAACAACCTAGTTTAAATAATAGTCTCTGAAACTTCGCTCTCAGCCACAGCGGCGCTTTCCTGCCGGTAGCCTTCCCCTGGAATGCAAGGAAATATCAGGAATAAGTGCTTCGAAATCACCATACCACTTATGCACTGCGTACAACAATGTTTGTGCTTTGGGGGTGCGCCTCTCCTTCACCCCCCAAAACACACAAACACACTCAATCTTTTGGTAGGACTTGGGAGAGCCAGGGTGGATTTGTGGGAAGTGACGAGGTCTTGTTTGGAGAGTGAAAAAGCCTGTATTTCGAGAGCATAAGCAAATTATTTCCACAGTGTAAGAGGTGAATGAAATGGTTAACCCAACCACAAGGATACTAGCTAGTGTTGGACGTTCCCTCCTGAAGGCATGGTAAGGAATAAGGTGAGGGTTTGGACAGAGGGGTGGGGTGTGGGAGTGGGATGAGAGAGTTATTCATAAATCAAAGCTTGGCTTCTGAGTGAAATCTGTATCAAGACTGAGTGAGCGTCCCTCTAAGCACCTCCTTCTGAGACTCTACTAGGAGTCCGGGGGTGTCTGAGGGGAGGGAAGGAGGCATTGAATGAATGAGTGAGTGAGCGAGTGTGAGTGTGAGTGTGTGTGTGTGAGCGATCGTTGGTCCGGAGGAAAGAAATCATTCATACTAGAATATTTACAATGGGGGGGGGGCGGCGGCAGGGAAAATTAATATACACGAATTGTAACCGGCTAGAACAAGGACCACAAGAAAAAACACCTGGTTCCCCCCTTCCCCCCCCCCCCCGCCCCAGGTCTTGCTCTGTTGCTAGGATGCTGTGGTTAAACTGATGGGGGGGGGGGGAAGGATGCTATTTGATAACAATTTGATTTGTTGCCATTTTCTCAGCCCAGCTCCCACAGCTTCAACACCAACTTTGTAGTAAAACGCAAGATCCACGTGGCCGGCAATGCTGCAAGATCATAGCTTAATCGTGATTCATTTCCATAGAGTTAGGAGACGCTGTGTGATCTGAATTAAGAAGTAGAGCAGCCATCTGTAAGTTACGACAATATTTGTGAACAGAAGAGGGCAGCCACATGGATTTTTTTTCCCTCCCCTTTCCCTTGCTGAAGCATTTTTAAAAATCTGCTCTCTGAAAGGAAAATAACGTTTAGGGAAAAGGAAATATCTGGGCGTTGTTTATTCTCTCAGATATTTCTTCTTCAGAATCAGTAACCGGGGTTCTCTCTGCTACATTATGTTTACACGGAATTCCTGGATTCCACACATTTCAGTAAGAGTAACGAACACAATGAACCCGGCGACTCAGTCAGACCTGCACCACAGATTTAAGGTGGCAATTTGTTTACAACTTTCACTTTTCCAACGAGTTGGGGGTCATGGTAAACCAGTCAAAAAGAAGAGAAGGGAAAAATATCCTCTCCTCAAAGGCGATTTTTAAGGGATTTGAGATTTCACGCTTACTCAAAGCTTAACAAAAGCAAAACGGGCTGCCAAAAAAGGAAACCACCTTTATTTCTACCCCCTCCTCCTTCCTCTCCCCGCCTCCCTCCACCCCCACCCCCAAAATATGTTAAAAAATGTGGCAGCATTAGAGGAGAGAGAGAAAAGCCAACCTAGAGAAAAGATAGAGGGAGAGAAGCCAGTACAAACCTTAAATCTTATTCTAGATTGGTTTAACGGGAGAATAACTGGAATGACCCAGAAAGTGTACACTAGGGAGGGAGAGCACGTTACACACACACACACACACACACACACACACACACACACACACACACTCACTCACTCACTTCCACCCCCTGCAGAAGTTAGACATCCCTTTCCTTCCAAAGCTGGTGGGTGTGTTTGGGTTTTTCAGTTCCCCTAGTCTATCTCTTTATCCAAAGGAGGTGAGTGTGTGTATGCGTATGGGTGTTTCCAAAGAGAAAAAGGAGGGGGAAAGGGATGCGAGGGGAGGTCCAGAAGGAGGGAAAAGAAAGACAGAAATGCACCTTAGAAATCTGCTCCAACGCGAAAGCCGCATCGCAGTAGCTCGGCCGCTGCAGATACTCCAGGTCTGGTGCCCCAGCACGTCGGCTCCCCCCGGTCCTTCTCCGCCTCCGGCTGCCGTTTCCCCCAGGCAGATTGGGGTCTCTGCTGCAGCCTCCGCTGCCGCTGCCGCCGCCGCCGCCGCCGCCGCTCTCAGGCTCCGCAATGTTAACAGCTGAGGCCATGTTGCCGCCGCCGCCGCCGCCGCCGCCGCGGTGACTGAGCTGCCCCTGCTGCTCGCGCATCAGGCAGGCTGGCTTGTCTCGGTTCCCCCACCACCACCACGGCGCACTGCTGGAGCTGGCCGGTGATGCTGGGGAGTAGGCTCCGGAGAACGCTTCTTTCTGAGGGTGGCTCCGGCTTTTGCTGTGGTCGCTGCTGCTGCTGACAGACCTCCTCATACCGCGGGGGCTGCTGCTGCTGCTGCCGCTGCTGCTGTTGGAGAAGAGTCAGGACCTGTGCCTTCCATTGCAACATTTCGTGGTGATCCCGAGGTCTCTGCTGCGGCCGCTTCCCACATCCAGTTCGTGAAGAGAGTGAGAGGGGTCCGTATGTGTGTG
The DNA here is from genome assembly GCA_028646595.1 of Phalanger gymnotis. Taxonomy (NCBI): domain Eukaryota; kingdom Metazoa; phylum Chordata; class Mammalia; order Diprotodontia; family Phalangeridae; genus Phalanger; species Phalanger gymnotis. The sequence continues at coordinate 434,617,277 of CM053622.1, forward strand.
TGCGCGCACGGGGGGCGAGCCTCTCTCTTTCCTGCTTGCCCCCCCTCCCCCCGGTGTCTCCTTCACCACCACCAAACAATCCCCACCACCGCTTCGTTCACTCCTTGTTTGCCCCCTTTTCCAGATCCTTTTACTTGGGAAAATGTGAGGAAACCCACAGAGATCCCACCACCGGGACTTTCTTCCTCAGCTCCTTTTCTTGAGTTGGTTCTCCGGGAAGAAAGCAAAAAGCCACTGCAGAATCCGAGCTTCCTTTGCTCTTCTTAGTGCTGCTGGGGAGTCGCTGCTCCTGCTCTTGTTGGTGCTGCTGGTGGAGGCGGAGGCTGCTGCTGGGATTGCTCCTTCGACTCTGGCTCTGGCTTCTGCTCCTTGCGGACTCGCTGTACCATTCTGTTTCAGTGCAGCGCTGATCTCTGACTCCCGGGACTTTGGGACTCCAGTCTGTGTGTGTGCAGCAAGCAGCAGCAGCTCCTTGATTCAATAGATGAGATGGAAGAAGAAAAAAAAGAACTCTCTCCATTTGGAGAAAGAGGAGGAGGAGGGGAGGGGGTGGAGGGGGAGAGAGCCAGCGAGAGAGAAAAAGGCTGGAGCTCCCGCCCCTGGGGCTGTCAGATGGCTAGGATTTCTGCGATGTGATTGGCTCGAGGAGGGCAGAAATTACTCAGCAAACATGACTATTATTAGCTGCTTAGCAACAGCTCACCAAAGTAGAGAGACCACCCAGGCAGGCAACCCTAGTGTGTGCATCCCCAGCTTCAAGGGGAGCCTTAAAGAGCTCCAACCTTCTTGCATGCAATACTTCCATTAAGGAATGCTCCCCCCCCTTCCTTTTCTTTTGAAAAGAGTGTCTTCTTTTTATGAGACGCTTTTTTTTTGCACGCACACATACACACACACACACACACACACACCTCGCGATGTACAAAAAAGTAATATTTTTTAAAGCGCTTAAACAATTTCAGAAACTCCTTAAAAAGAAAATCTATTCAGAGGCACCTTGGCCTCAAGCTGTAGCAAATACTGGGAGGTCCGACTTGAATTCCCAGGCTTGAACCAATAATGACAGGGTGGTGGATACCGAGATAGTGCGTGCCAACTTCCCCCCCCCCCTTTCTTTTCTAACTAAAAGGAAGACAGTCTCTCGCAAGAGAAAAAAGCCATACATTAAAGATAAACAAAATGGAAAGTTAAATAATACAAGAACATTAAAAAAAAAACCAACCTCCAAATCCCCTGCCTACCCCAACCCCCTCCCCCTAAACACCTACTGTATTCAAGGAAGGAATTAGTCATTTATACTGCAGCATACAGACACCCTCAGCAATCGTATACGGCGGGGGGGGGGGGGGGGGGAGCTGTTTTTATTTGAATCGAAATTATCACAGTTTAAAAAGAGAGCCATTTGCAATTTTGGCAAAATTGAATTGTCTTGTTTTCTTCAAAAGAGAAAAAAGTTACTGCCGTTTAGTTTGCTTCTTTTTGACCCCCCTTTAAAAGCACATGTACATATTTATTTAAAGTCAGTTGCGAACTGATTTTTTAAAAGCGGTACGCATCCTTTATATATTTAGTAATAGCGTGACGTAGGGAGGAATAAAGGCTTTGATGTTGAATTCATTCGAAACAAATTGTGCACTGACTGTAAGAACCCATCCCGACGCTTTAGCTAAGGTCACGAAGATATCCTAGGCTTTACTTTCCCATTGGGATAAATAGTCCCTTTGGAAGCGTACATTGTTAATTTGCCAGCGGTAGGGTCTTGCCTTACAAAATGTCTCAGAAACTAGGCTGGCTCGGTCGCTTTTTTTTTTTTTTAAAGAACGTGGGTGGGATTTTTGGTGTTTGTTTTTGTTTTCCCCCTTAGCTTTGCAAGTTATGAAATTTCTCCCCGCAGTGGAGAGCAGGGCACTAGCTTTTTTTTTTTTTAACTTGACTGCATGGCGAGGAAACTAGCGGGATGTTGTGTTGATTGAGGCAGTGAAATAGGGGAGTGTTGCTTTAAGGTGCACTCGGTGTGTGTTCAATGAAAAAAAAAGAAGAAAGAAAGGAAAGGAGAGAAAAGAAAGAAACCCAGATGGAGGGAAAGTAGGAGGGGCGGGGATGAAGCGGGAGAGGGGAGCGAGGGAGCGGGGAGGTGGAGTCTTGGCGAGGCCACGTGACCAACGAGCCGGGAGCTGAGCTGCTGTCCTCCCGAGCCGCTGCAGATCTACTAGCACCACAGCCCGGGGCTGCGTGCGTGCGTGCGTGTCCAAGCGTGAGGAGGCGGCGGAGGGGGGTGGAGGGAACTCACGCCGCTGGACAGCAAGTGACAAGACAGAAGCGGAAAGGGAGAGTGCTCTCTCTGCCTGCCCGGCTTTATGATTCACCGAGCCGGGTCTGGTCCATCGGGATTTTCGTTACTCTGTTCCTTCCTCCTTCCTTTTCCCTCTCCCCGCTCAAAGGACTTCGTGTGTTTAAGAAGCCGGAGGAAAAAGGGGAATGCACCGTTTTAAACTCCTGCCCCTCCCACCCCAGTTATGCGCCGCTGCCGGTGCCGAAAGGCATGCCAGACAAGCCGTAGTACATTCCTAAAGGAGGTCTCTTCCCCCTTTACGTTACCCAATACCAACGAGGCTTGACTACTACCGGCCAATAGCAGCAAGGAAAGGAAACATTTCCATTCAATTCTGCCCCAAGTCTTGGAAGATGTCACCGGCTGCCGGCCGGTGGAGAGACAAGCCCGCTGATTCCAGCGCACGCGGCTCTGGCAGAAAGAAGCCGGCTCCCTCCTTCAGTTCCTAGGGTTTCTCAGTGCCACTCCTCTCTCTTCCTTCTCTTCCTTCTTACTGCTACATAGCTTCCTCTCTTTTTCATCTTTCCCTAACTCGTGTTCTTGCATTTCTTTGTATTTCCAGCGCTTTGTATAGTGCCGAGCACATAGTAAGCGTTTAAAAACTGCTTGTTGACTTCTCTCTCTCCCTATCCCTCCTTTCTTTCCTTTGCCTTTCATCATTTTCCCCATCCGCTTCTTAGTCCTCTTACCTACTTTCTTTCTTTCCCTTTCTCTCTCCCCTTTCTTTCCTCTCATTTACACTCTTGGAACTTCCCACCCACAATTTTTCTTTCTTTCTTCCTTCCCCAGTCATAGTCCTGACCCAGAAGAGAAGGAAACCTCACTTGTAAGAATGACTTTCAGAAGTGACGCTCTCAAAGACGAGATGGGGCACAGATCCACGTGGGCGTTTTCATATTATAAAAGGAAGAGTAGCTGGGCAGCCGGGAAATTTAAAATTGAATGCCTTAACCAGGACATCATGTTAGTATGTGCCTATTTGCTCCACGAGGCATATCTACAACATGACCTCTTAAAAAGCCAGTATGATCAAACACAGTATAAATGCAATACAGAATAGTGTTGGAACTAAACAGCATTGCAGAAAGTTTTGTATTAACTCGTGACAAAGCTGTAATGTGAAAAATTAATCTTATAGTGAAAATTAGCTTTTAAAACCTGAGAAGCACCATTAAATTGGATTGATGTCACATGCTGAATGAGCCTGCCAAGATTTCAGGTCATACTATTAAATGCTCAATGTACATTATCAATAATCTCATTAAATGTTGGGTGTATCTCTCATTTCAACTCATTTATATGAGAGTATGGTCATACATTTAGAGCTGGAAGGTACATCAGAGCTCATGTAGTCCAATCTCCTAATTTTACAGATGCTCAGAGAGGTTGTGACTTGCCCAAGGTCCCAATGGTAACAGAGTTGATACTGAATGTTAGGACGACCAGATGTCACCAACTACATATAAGAGCATAGAGGTTTGTATGTTTTTTTTCAGCTGCTGAAGATAAAGCAACTATATCATAAATCACGTTTCAAATTCTTAAAATTTTTGGATCAAAATTCAAAATTTTCTCTGAATGTTATCTCATGGATCATTTAAGTTAATATTCATTATTTCCTAATTTTGTTTAATGTTTTGAGTTCCACACTCCAGGAAGATACGATAGTGAATATTAATTCATCTTTGCATGGAAGAAACACTCTTCTGTTCCTACACTGGTATCCTTTCAAGAGTTAGACTTCTTCCTTCCATGTTAATTTCATTCAGTCTTACTTTATTCCTAAATACTTTGAACATTGATGCCTGAGGTTTAAAAAACATGAAGCTCTTCTACTTCCCCTCTTTGCCTCCTATTTGACAGGTTAACTTTTCATGATCTTAGACAAAGCCCTGCTGGTGTATTCTTCTCACTGGTTCCCAAACTCAATCTGGAACCTCAGACTTAACAAGCACTATCTTAATCTCTCTCCCATCCCACCCCTCTCTTCTCCCCCTGTGGTCTGCTTTTTTCATACACAAGAGATGAATTACTTTGGGGATCTAATTGGCCTTGTTTCTGCAATGTTTTTTAAAAAGGAAGAGGTACCAGTGTAAAAGCCTGTCTCAACATGGGTGGTCAGGGCTGAGGCTGCCCCCAATTTGCCTCATTGCTGATGCATGCGAGTGCTACATTCCCAGCGATAATGTTGTTCTTAATCAATCTGCCCGTATTTACATTTGTAAGCATTGTTGGCTTTAATATGCATGCCCTGTGCATGTAACTGCTGCTCGACACCAGGTTTTGTTAACTTCCAACTAATCACAAGGATCCCACAGACCTGATATGGAGCTGGTTTGGATGAACAGGTCCTGCTAAGGTGTCTGTTGGTGAGAGTCCTTTAATAGCCTTTATTCCTTAGCCTCCCTTGTAGATTTGTCAAACACATGATTACTTGAGATTGGCAGAACTTTTCAGTATAGATGAAGGAACATCTGATTTGCCCCTTTTAATATTCATTTCAATACATAGGTTAACTTTTCTTCCCTTGTGGTCCAAAGACTTCATAAAATCCAGTCCTCTAGTTCTCTACTTAAATTCTGTGAACTCTGAAGAATCCCTCCTTGTATTTCATTTCCCCTTCCTCTGCACCAACACTTTAACTTCCCATGGCCCTACAACACAGTTCTGAAATCTACATTTGATTATCCAAATGCAATAGGACGTGGACAAAAAAACATCTGGCCTGTGTGCTTGAATATTATAGAGGGAAGTGAGCAAAGCAAGATGCAGCTAAATTGAGGAATAGAACAGATTACGGTCATGAACAACTGAATGACCTTCCAATTGCCTCTTGGAATGTTGTTCATTCCTCACTACCTCCTTGAATGTTCAATATAACCCTTGGACTTCAATACTTGATAAAATGTAGTTTGTATGATACCATAAGTTGACTTTTGTATAATGTCATCCATGCAAACATCATATGAATGAGTATGCCCAAGCGTTTATCTTATAATTCACAATTTTCAGCATGTATTTATTTTGTTTAATTTCAACCATCTCTAATCCAATAAAATGCAGTAGTAACACTTTGCTTTGTATATTGCATTTACTTTTCAGAAGTGCAAAGAACTTTTGACATGGCACACTAATCCTTATAATATTGCTGTCAGTTTCCTAGGAAATAGTAATATCATTTCTGTTTATAGAGGGTAAAACTGAAATACAAATGTGAGTTGCCAAAGGACATAAAATGAGTTTAAGTGCTGAGACAGCTCAAACAGATCTCAAGAGTCCTGACAATCTAGTGTTCCACTATTCACTGCATTTCTTGATCCTTAACAATGCCATATTATCTCCTTATAAATGTTTGTGTATTTCCTTACAAGTTCTCTTGAAGGAATGGAAAGGTGGAGCCTACAGACAGAAATTAGACAATATGATTCTACAAAGTTTCGGGGTTGAGAAAAGAAAGTATTCATCTGCAATAGAATCTCAAGACACTGGGCTTGACCTCCTTCTCCCTCCCCCACTCTCTTTCCTTCTCTCTTTTCCTCCACTTACCCCCTCCCCTTCTCCCCCTGCTCAGGGTTGTAAGAAAGGGAACAGCTCGACCCAACTTGTCAAAATAATGCTGCTAATTACCCCTGATCTCCTTTAATGGGAAGCTGCCCCAAACTCTACAAAGGAGTAAAAGAGAGATCTACAGCACAAACCCAGGAGCACTGGCATTTATTGAGCTCCCAGAGAGGGATTGGGGGGGGGAGAGAGAAATGTCCCCACCGGCACCCCAGATATCTCCACATTCAGCAGACCAAGGTCATTCGTGAAGGCACCCAAAAAATTAAACTGCAGTGGGAATTATACTTCCTGCAGTAGCTACAATGCCAGGGAATTCGAGACTGCTGAAGATCTCATCAGCTGCATTAAGGCTTGTCCACAAAGCAGTTCTGAATAAAGCACAAAAATGATTGTGGTGTGGGTGTTTTTCCCCTTGCTGAATATGTTTCTGACTGTGTTACTTTGATGCATTTGGAATCATTATTGAATGCAACCAGAAAACATCTCTATAGATACAGAAATTGAAACTGACATATGTATAGATGTTTATATAGCTATCTACGATCTATACATACTTATACATATATGTATATAACCCACATATATCTATCTATACACCTCTCTCTCTGTCTGTCTGTCTTTGGCAGAAGGTGAACCATTCATTTTCATGATCTCTACAATTGGGTGTTTCACTAAAAAAAGAAGTTCTGCTACATGATCCCTTTGACCCACTGCTGGAGCAACAAATTTATTAGAGATATAGGCATGAGAAATGAAAAGGAAGTAAAACAATTCAAGCTTATTGTGTGTCTTTCTTTCATACTGCTAATCCGGTTTACACATCACGCCTACATGTCTCAATAGGGCTTTATACACTGTGGCAGAGGCAGAGGAAAATAAAAGGTGTGTGTGTGTGTGTGTGTGTGTGTGTGTGTGTGTGTGTGTGTGTTGCCTATGTATGTATGTGAAATAAGGATAAAAGCAGGAAATTTAATTCATTGTGATTTGTCAGTTGTCTGTCTACAACAAATTTAAAAAGCATCTTTTTTTAAACTATTCCCAAACTGTGGACTTTTATCCAAATATATTGTCAGGTTATGATCCAGTTGCATAAAAACACTAATAGCCTGACCCAGAGATTACATATACCTCTCACACTGTACTTAAGATGATGAGTAAAATTCCAGAGTTAGAGTATATTAAACCTAAAGGTGCTCACCTTGGTTCAGTATGTTAACTTAAAATGATAATGCAATAAAAGGCATTTATATCCATGTGTAAAGAAATGCTAACAATCAGAACACATACAGTTGAATGCCCCTTGTTTTGTAACAATGCACCTAAGGCACCCAGAAATAAGTGATACCAACAAAAGATGATACTAAAGAACACTGTCTTTCTTTATGGAGTCAATTACATGTTGAGTTACTAAGGTCAAACCCCAAATCACACACAAATACAAACACCAAACAACAGATAGTGATGAAAAAGGACAGTTATAGTGGTTTCAGACTCCAGTTATCCAATTATAACATATTTAAAGTCACCCATGGTGGGTCTTTCTTATTTATAACTAGGTCTTTCCACCCTCCCAACAGGGGGAGGGGCAAAGAATGGGAGAAGTATGTTTTAAATCCTAGGCTCTATGAAACTAGAGGTCTCTGAGTGTGATTCCTTTAAAGTAAAAGCCACATGTTTGGTTTTTTTTTGGGGGGGGGTGACACAAATCAAAAGGATGAGAAAATATCCATTGTGGAGGTTGTTCATGCATAAACCAGATTTCATTTTGAAAAAAAGAAGAAACTTGGAAAAATACATCTCTCATTCACTAGTTTAGGCTTTGGGATGGTCCTGATGTTGGAGTTTCTATTTACCTCCTGTGTCAGTACAATCAGCCTCTCTGATCCACAGGTCTATAGGTGCATGCCAAGATTAACACCTTATCAGGCTTTCCTGACAAACACCCAAGACATCTACCACATACATCTGCTTCTCCAGTATGTGACCAGTACAAACCCTTGAGTCTTAGGGTGCACCCTAGGACAGACAACATGATTTAACTTTTCCTTTTCCTACTTTTTTTTTTTGTTTTCTTTCTCCCCAAGGTCCAAAGAATCCCACTTCTCTCCCCCACCCCCATCCCAACCATCAAAACACTTGCGAATAAAATTCACAATGATTTAGTTGTCAGTTTTTGGTAAGGTGAATCTCTTACAACCAGTTAATCTCGAATACTTAAGCGCTATTCTGACACTTGGCCTTTCCCCCTGTGTTTCAGTGGGTGGTAGGAAAGGTGTGTCTATGTCTGTCTGGGGAGGGCGGAGGGGAAAGGAAGTATGTTCTCATCCTTTTGAAAACACTATTGGATCCTTTATTTCCACTCTAGGTGATGCCCCCCAAGGGAGGTTGGGTTGGAAGGGAGGAAAAGGTAAGAATGTGTTCTCTAAACTATGGCATTTACAAATTAATTATTTTCCCCTTCCCCTTCCTTTCCTTCTCCTTCTCCTATTCCCCTCCCTCTTCTGTTTCCTTCCTCTTTTTAAAAATTTTTTTGGTCATCTTTCTTTTTTCCTATCTCTCTACTCCTTCTGTCTCTGTCTGCCTCTCGGTCTCTGTATCCCCTTCTCTGTACCCCCTTCTTCTGTTCCCGTAAACAACTCTCTTCACTGTCTCAAATCAGTAGCCAGGACCGACGGGGGCTGATTAGCGGAAGCCAGGGTGGAGACCCTTCCAGGCGTGAAAATGCGATCGGCGAAGAGCTACTCCGTTAGAATTGCCCTTGATAAGTCGCACGACCAAAGACACCCCCTGTTCCAGCCCAGGGGGAAGACCGAGGGGAAGGCGGGCGGGGGTTGGGGAGAGAAACATTTAAATAAAAAAAAAAGTCGAGCAAGACTGGCTGCTACGGAGGCTCCGCGGGACTCTCAGTTCCCCTCTCCTATTCCACCCCCACCCTCCACCCCCTGCCAACACACACAGCCGGCCCCCTTCAGGGAGCGCTGGTTTCTCTGGGAGGAATGGAGCCAGCTGTGCCACCCGTTTTCTTTGCCTACAGGGAGCGAGGATGACCCCCCGACACCTCTCACCCCTAGGTCTCCCTCGTAGCCCTGCCGGCGACCTCAGGTACCAGCACTAAAGGTAGTTGCTAGCAAGAAGTCTCTTTGGATAGGATGGGGATAGGATGGATTTTAAAAGATAAATCTCTCACTCACCATCTCCATTAAGGAGCCCCTTCCCGAGAATTAGGGAATCTGGGGCCGTTTCTGTTACTGCTTCTTCTGTTGCTGTTGGTAAGTAGATAGGGGTGGGTGGGTG
>CM053622.1:434626566-434638177 GCA_028646595.1 Phalanger gymnotis
TTCTTCTTCTTCTTCTTCTTCTTCTTCTTCTTCTTCTTCTTCTTCTTCTTCTTCTTCTTCTTCACAAAAGGAACTGAAAGTGTAAAAAAAATAATCCTGCTAGGTTGCAGGCATTCTGCAGAGTGCTGCTAGGGTTCACAATTACATGCCTGTTTCTATTAAGCAGCTTCATCGTTCTCTGTGTGGGTGGTCTGTCTCTCAATAGGCAGGACCTGTCAGGGTCACGTGATGGATCCGAAAACTTTACCCCTTTACAATAAACTCTAGGAAAGCAAAGTAAACTAAAGTAACGTGCTATCAGCACAGCCCTCCTGGGTAAACAGGAGGCACAGCTTCCCTCCCTGGCTTTCCTGGGTTCAGCCCAGCCTAACTAAGCTCTTCTAGTCCAGGAACCCACAGTGCCTGCACCCTCTCAAATCTGCAGAAGATAAAAAGGAATGTGGGACTGGAGTTCCCCTCTTCCTCTTTCCTTTTCCCACCTTCCCTTCCCCCATCACAAAAATTTTTCATAGCAGTTAGTCCCCTTTTCAGAAAAATGTGGGGTTTGGGAGGAACAGGGATGCTTTTTTTCTTTAAAAGATTATCCATCACCTGGATTTCTGTATAGGATAAATGAATAGATGGCAGAGAGGCAGGTCAGTACAATGTCAAAAAGAGGGACAGGCATCTAGAGGAGGCAGAAGAAAGATCAACAGCTTAAATGTTCAGTATTATATCAGATGATAAGATCATAGATTTAAAACTGGAAGGGGTTTTAGAGGCCACTTAGTTCAACCACTAAACTTTACAGGTGAGGAAACTGAGGCCCAGAGAGGTTAAATTACTTGTCCAAGGCCACACAGCCAGCAAATGTCAAAGCCCGGAATTCCAGTTTTCTTTTTTCAACTTCATGTTGTTGTACCATGCCCATTTTCAGGTGGACTCTTGTCCTTTCTGCTGTGGCTTACTAAGAAGTTGCTTGCTTCAGGAATGCTCACGGTAATGTTCCTTGGAAACTAGGATTATTAGCCCCTGTGAGAAGCAATTAAATGAGACTTCCATATTTTTCATAATATTATTTTTATACTTCATGATAGGTCACACAAGTAATCCTTCCAACAGTACCATTTTTGAGTCAGTCCCATTTTAATGGTGGTTAAAGGAATAGCTGGTGGTTATTCCCTAAAAACAAGCAAAAGTTTCCTTCAACTTTGTCGCCTTATAGAATTTAATGATGAGGAAGTGACCCAGCAAAATCTGTTTAATAATTTAATGAAGTATAATGAGGGAAGACATACTATAGATTATGCTTGGAGTTGCCCTATTGGGATGATGCCTTTTTTGCCTTATGATTTTATGGTTTCTCTACTGACTGAGTGACTGAACATTGTTCTCTGGATGGACATGTCTAGACTTGAAGACAACCTTATGAATTCAAGAAATCCAGAGGCCTTGGGCTGGTGGCAGGGGAAGCTTCTGCCAAGTAGAGGACAGCAACCAACAAGACTGTTGACCCAAGCTTGGGCCTTTTACCAGCAGACGTGTTCCAGGAGTTGTTTGGACAGTGCGGAGCCAAAGTGAAATGCAGAATACCTAATTAGTAATTCTGAATACTGCTTTATGTTCTGTTGAGGTTTAGGTATTAATCACTCAACAGGTTGTGACATACTTAGAAGTTAAGTTATTGAATCTTACCTTAAGTCAGTTTGTGATTTTCTGCTCTTTTATATTTAGTATTTCTTTTGTTATAGACATATATTACCTGTCCCATGCCTGATTCGTACTGATTTCTTTTTTACTTTCCCCCCTTCTGGGTAAACTATATATATGAGCCATAACTTAACCTATAAATAAATTTGTCCAGGGACACATAGATAGAATTTTAATGAGGCAAAGTATAAGAACTTGGAACCTAGTCTCTCTACCCTCCCCCCCTTTTTAGAGGCCAAGATCCTCAGGACTGAACCCAGTACAAACTGCGTACATGGGCACAGAACAGAGTGATGCCAAATCCCAGTTCCTGTGGGCCAAGCAGCATTAGTCAGGCTAAGCTACTCAAACTGTCATTTTGGATTATTTTCTTTTGTATTATTAGCAAGGCTTCACAAACAGTGAAGTATGCTTTAAAAAATTTACATTATTATTTAAGTGTAAATTATGGGTACATTAAAGTTTTAGTGATAATATCAAGTTAAATAATCTTTAAATAGAGTCTTAAGCATTTGCACTGGGTTCTAGGCAGATCAAAAATATGGACTGAAAAGCTGGAGTTTATGTTGTCTCCACTATTATATACTGTTATTTTGATTTAGAGTCATCTGAGTTACCAGAGTGTAAATCTTAATGAATCATTAAATAACCAAACTTTTTAATGTCATGTAGCCTTGTGAGTTATAATAGTCCAGGAAATAATTTCATATCAGTTGGTTTTCAGTAAGATCAGCTATATCTCAATGAATATTTCAGTGAATGAATGAATATCTCAATGGATACGAAGTCAGATTGGTCTTAACAGTTGTGGAAAACATGAATGTTTTCCTTCAATAAATATTTTTTCTTCTTCTGTATTCCAGGTCACATCAAAGAATCTGCTTCATGGTCTGGTGTAAACAGAGGGAAGAGCAGTATAAATAAAGGAAGTACATCTCAGAGCAAGGTGGCCCAGGATACAAAGAAAAAGAAGAATAAGCAATAAGAAAAACAGCTCTGGCTAATGAAGTTATTGGAGTGAACTGTGTTATTTTTAATAGGGAAATTTGCCCAGAACCTTTGGAATGTACTTTTTGCTAAGTAAAGCAAGGAGGTGGCAGTCATTCAGTGAATTAGACTGCTACCGATTTACACCAAGCAGATGGACCCAAATGTACCCTATTTTTGGCCTCAAGATTTTTCTTTCCTCTGTCCTATGTTTTTGACAATGTCAAGTAAAGTCAAGTCAACAATCACTTATTAAGCACTTACTATATGCCAGATACTGTACTAAGTGTTGGGGATGGAAGAAAACAAGAACAGTCCTGATCCTCAAGTAGGTCACATTGTAATGAGGGTGATGAGATGCAAACAATTATATACAGGCAGGATTTATATAGGTTAAACTAGAGGGCATCTGTGGCACAGTGGATAGCTGGGAGTTGCAAAGACTAAAGTTCAAATGTGACCTCAGATACTTAATAGCTGTGTGACCCTGGGCAAGTCACTTAACCCCTACTTGCTTAAAACTGGAAAAGAAAATGGCAAAGCACTCCAGTATCTTTGCGAAGAAAACCCTATGGACAGCTGGTCCACAGGATCATGAAGAGTTAGACAGAACTGAACAACAACAATAATCTCACGGGGAAGGCACTAGTAGTAAAATGAACTAAGAAAAGCTTCTTGTAGAAGATGGGAATTTAGTTGAGACTTGAAGGAAGCCAGGGATGCCAGGAAGCAGAGGTGAAGGGGTGCAGGATGGGGAAAAACATTCCATATATGGGGGACAGCCAGTGAAAATGCAAAAATTTGGGTCATGGAGTATCTTGTTCAAGGAACAGTAAGAGGCCAGTGTCACCAAATTCTAGAAACCATGAAGGAGAGGTCAAGTGTAAGAAGAATGGAGAGGTACAAAGAGGATAGTTTATGAAGGGTTTTAAAAGACAGAGGATTTTATATTTGATGAATAGGAGTGTAAAGGGTGTGTGTGTGTGAGAGAGAGAGAGGGAGAGAGAGAGAGAGAGAGAGAGAGAGAGAGAGAGAGAGAGAGAGAGAGAGAGAGAGAGAGAGAGAGAGAGAGCATGAGAGAGATTTAGATCTACCCTTTAGGAGGATCACTCTGGCAGCAAAGTGGGGGACTGGAGTGGGGAGAGACCTGAGGCAGGGATAATAGGCTACTGCAATAATCCGGGCTTGAGGGGATATATGTATTTTAGGGATGGGCCTAACACTAATACCCTATTGGTTCAGGTTCTGTTTTGGGATGAGAAGAGGTGGTTGTAAGATGATGAACAATTAACAAAAGGTTCAATTTGCCCTAATGTGATAAGGAGATGAAAGAAGGGTGCAAGCGGCACTTAACTTCAATAGATGTGACAAGGTATGGTGATTCAAGTGATATTCTGACATCCACCAAGTTATCCCCTTGGATGACTAGGAACAAGTGCCAAGAGAAGCAGGGGACAGTCAGGTCCTGGGGAAAGAAAGCTTTTTTTTCCTTAGGGGAAATTAATTCCTGTGGTAAGGAACAAGGCAGACCCTAGTCTTAGCACACACCACATTCATGGTGGCAAGGTCCTAAGGATTTTCTAGAACAGTGGTATCAAACTCAAAAAGAAATTGTACACGAGGATCCCTGCCCACAGTATTGATTTAGAAAACCACATGTTAACATTATCTGTGTTTTATTGTATTTTTATTTATTTTGTTAAATATTTCCCAATTACATTATAATCTGGTTTGCTTAGAAATGTTGTGGGTGGGGTTGTATATTTGACATCTTTGTTTCTGAGGACCTTCCACCATTTAAATGCTTTCAAAGCTTTTACTGGAGGATCATCCTGTTGTAGGCAGAACTAAGGGGGAAAAGAAAAAAAAGGGGGGGGGAAATTATAGCTCTGTCTTACCTGAAAAGTTGTTGCTGTTTGCTTTTTGCTTTCAAAGAGGACCAATGACATCCACAGGTGATATCTTGACTCATCTGTGTGAGCTGAATTGAAGTGAGGCAGCATTGCACAAATTGTCAGCCTTACTCTCTCTTCCAGAGTGACAAGACAAAAGTGACAAGACAAAAGTCAGGACAACTGGCGATGACCTGGGAAGCAGTGGATGACTTTGGCCTCTTTGATATCTGACCAAATTCTAAGGGCTCCACAATACCTGTTTCACCAGCCTTCATGGTGTCACGCCAATCATGGCAGCACACGGCATACTCATAACAATAGCAATCATTGTGAATATTGCCTTGACGATACACGTGGCTCTTGGAACAAATTGTTATCTGCCCATTCCACCAAGGGAAGTCTTCACATGCTTGGAGGAGATGCCCCCCACCCCCAATTCACTGACAAGTGTGTGGCCCGTCAGTTACCCTTAATCTGGTTTAGACCATTTGGGGAGACAGTTTACTGGGTTGTAGCCACTGAGCATGCTACAGCTTCTTGGAGCTTCAGGTGAGAGTGGAGTGCCAGGTGGACACCAAAGAAAAATATTCTCTGTCTCATCTCTCAAGGCTCTCTCACATGCCAGCCCTCCAGCTTGCCGCTCAGCAACCTGGAAGTATTTTTCAGGACTCTCATTCCCTTGGACCTAGGACCTGGTAACCGTTGTTACCAGATTAATGAACACTGAAATTAAATTTTGAATGCCCCTCTCATAGCAGGTGAAGCCAGGCAAAAGGGCATTTCTCAGGACTCATCTTCTTATAGGTGGGGGACCACTGAGAAAGTAGAGGGGGCAGGGTTCCAAGATCTAGATTGGAGACCTCGGTTTGGCGTACTTCATCACGTGTTTGTGAAGGGTGCTAATCCTTAGACAAGCCTGATTTTAATATACCATTTCCATTTATCAGTAGAAGCCTTTTTTGTTCTGTCCATCTTGTTAAAGGTGCCATCTTCTATCACTCAAGTGATAATAGGAAACTCTGGACAAAGAGAAGTTGAATGACCCTTCAGCAACAACAACCAGGACCCAGGAACAGTTATATAAACTACTTTTCAAAAATGGTATATTGAGTGGCTACTCTGGGAAACTTGGAATTCTAGAACCTCCTCTCTTATTCTAGCCATCTCTTGGTACATGCCAAAGGTTTCACTCAGCCTGGCTTTTATAGACTGTGGCCTCCAGAAACATAGGCTTTGTAAGGTCCACGGGAAGGGCCCAAGGAAAGAAAGCGCTGGACGGCCTGCTTTACGTCATCCAAGACTGTTGCTTGTTATGGGCTGCATTTGAAAGAAATAGACTTGTGAGTGACAGCAAACGGAGGTCATCAGGATATTCACAGTGGAATGTGGGTTTTTCAAAACCTGAAGAGTCCAGTAAACCTCCAGATTTCCTTTTCAGAATATGGGGAAGCGAGTGGCAGTAGCTTATTCTGGACTGTGCCCATAATTATCTGGGTTTTTCCCACCCATTGTATTTCTTAAACCTTGACTAAGTGGGCTAGATCCTGAATTTTCTTAGGGTTTATTCCCCTCTCTTTATATGGACCACTATCTGATCTAGGGCTTCTGCTATTATGGTCTCATCTGACCCGTAGTAATGTATATCAACACCCTCAGGAAGGGAGTCCTCTTTCACCTGTTCACCATAATGAGGCAGCATGAGGGAGAGTTTTGGTAGCCCTGAGGAAGGATGGTGAAGGTATACTGGACTCCCTCCCAAGTGAATAAAATTTCTCTTGGCTAGTCTCAGTCATAGGAATAGAGCATTGAGCATAGGTGAGGTCAATAACTCCTGGGACTGGACTACCTAGGTTACAACATTGCTTATGTCAGGAACAGCTGTTGTGATGGTCCCGATAACTTGGTTCAGCTTCCTGTAGTCTACCATAAGTGGTCAGGTGCTATCTGTAGGATGACTGAGACATTTGTTGGGCATTGAACAGATACCAAAATGGGGTCTACTTTGCCCTAACATAATAAAGACATGTAACAAGGATAGAGTGGCTTGTAACTTCTATAGAGATACTCCCTGCTCATCTCTGTATAGAAAGACATCTGGTCCATAAAGCAGTATATAGTGACTCTCGAGGTATTCAGCTATCCTCCAAGGTGGATGAACCATGACTCCACCTGTATGGGGCTTTTATGCCCTTAAGGACTTTGCCAGGGTGGCAGCTGTGCCATATGAGAGCAGGAGACATATATGAGAGATGTTGTAAAGGTAGAATTGCTGTGACTTGGCAAATAGCATAAGAAGTTGAGCACAACCCCTAGGTTGCAAGCCTGGGCAACTGGGAGATTGATGGTGTCCTTGACATCAATAGGAAAGTGTGAAAGAAAAGAGAGTTTGAGGAGAGGGGAGATAATGAGCTCAGTTTGGAACAGATTGTGTTGAAGATATCCATGGGTCATCTAGTTTGAGATGTCCAGTTGGCAGTTGGAGATGGGAGACTACTGGTCAAGAAAAGAGGTTAGGGTAGTGTTTCAACAATTTGGCTAGCAGCTGCTATGGGGGTGAATAAATAATTTGAATGAGTACATCTGTGGAAACCAATGAAATCACCAAGTGAAAGAGCATGGAACAAGAATAGAAGAAAATATAGTACGGAGCCCTAGGGACACCCAAAGTCAGTGGGCATGACCTAGAGGAATATCCCACAAAGGAGACTGAAGAAGTAGTCAAAAAAGTAGGAGGTGAAACAGGAGAGAGCAGGGTCATAAAAACTTAGAAAAAAAAGAGAGGATCAAGAGGAGAGTTACCAACAATATCAAAGACTGCAGAAAGGTAAAAAAAAAAAGAGAGAGAATAGAGAAAAAGCCATTAAATTGGGCAATTAAGGGATCATTGGTAACTTTGGAGTGAGAAGTTTCAACTGATCAATCACTGTCCCAGATGCTTGGAACTCTCTCCCTCTTCATCTCTGCCTCCTGGCCTCCTTTAAGTTTTAGATAAAATCCCACTTTCTACAAGAATCCTTCCCCAGTCCCTTTAATGTTAGCGCCTCCCTTCCCATTCCCTCCAATGTATCCTTATTTGTCTTATTTGTAGTGGTTTCCATGTTGTCTCCTTCATTAGGGTGAGCTCCTCAAGATCAGGGATGGTCTTTTGGCTTTTGTCATATCTCCTGCACTCAGCATAGTGTCTGGCAAACAGTAGACACTTAATAAATGCTTGTGGCCTGACTGATGCTGACGGGAGTGAAAGAAGTGGAGGCATCAATCATAGATGGATTTCTCAAGGAGTTTAGCTGTGAAAGAAAGGATAAGTATGGGCGATGTATAGCTAGTGGGGATTGTCAGATCAAGTAAGTTTCTTGGATTTTTTTTGTATGTTTTGTTTTTGGATGGGGAGACATGCTTGTGTTTGTAGGCAGCAGAGAAGCAGTCAGGTGATAAGAGATCGAAGATTCGTAAGAGCAAAGATAATGGAGGGGGAAGATGTCTTCGAAGACTGAATGAATGAGATTGTACGTGCATGTAAAGGAGGTTGTTTTAGCAAGGAGAAGGGTCACCTCTTTATGTGAGATGGCATAAAGAAGGGGCAAAGAGGGCCAAAAGGGGAACTCTTGGTGGAATGGCCTCAATTTTTTTTCAATGAAGCATCAAGAAAGGTTTTCAACTAAGTGTGTGTGTGTGTGTGTGTGTGTGTGTGTGTGTGTGTGTGTGTGTATGTTGTACAGAGGGTACAATGGAAGGTTTGAGGAGGGATTAAAAAATGTCCCTGGTAGGTGAGAGTGAATAAATTGGGGGGGGGGGTGAGGTAAAAAGATTTCCTTGATGTAATACACTGGGCCTGGAATCAGAAAGACCTGAGTTCAAATACAGCCTCAAACACTTATGGTGACTCTGGACAAATCACTTAACCTCTATTTGCTTCAGTTTCTTCTTCAGGGTTGCGAAGATCATGAGATAATATTTGAAAAGTAGGATAAGAGGAGAGCCAGTTCAGGTGTGATGTTCTGGAACTGATGGGTGGAGGGACTGGAGGTCACAGTTGAGATGTAGAATAGGATTAGTGATTTTAAGGCAGAGAGAAATCTAGAATGATAACATATTATAAGCAGATAAAGGAATTTCAGAATTCATGAAACATGAACTTGTGAGTGATGGTAAAATCAAGTGCATGACCATCTTTGTTACTCAGGTGAAGTGATAGATTAGGTCATGGAAAATAAGTAAATTGAGGAACTTGGAAATTACGGTGTTTGAGCCAGCATCGATATGAGTGTTGAAGTCCCCTATTATAAGGGCAAGAGTTGAGGAAGAAAGATTATGTCAGATAATGAAGTCATTAAGGAAGGAAGAAGGGTGTCCTGGGAGTTGGTAGATTATAGCTACCAGAATTTTGATTGATTGATAAATCTGAATTGAGGCCATCTCAAATAAGGCCATCTTGAGTGATAGTGGTAGGAGAGTCCAGAGCATCAATGAGAAGCAAGAAGTATTATTCTGACCTCTTCTTCTTCTTCTCCTCCTCTTCCTCCTCCTCTTCCTCCTCCTCTTTCTCCTCCTCCTCTTCTTCCTCCTCCTCCTCTTCCTCCTCCTCCTCCTCATTCCCCCTCATCCTTTTCCTACTCTTTCTTCTTCTTCTTCTTCTTCTTCTTCTTCTTCTTCTTCTTCTTCTTCTTCTTCTTCTTCTTCTTCTTCTTCTCACTATTACTTATTTTTATTCTGACTCGTTCTGACTCTCCGCAGCTTCTCATGATCGGGAAGGGGAAAACTGAATAAAAGAGTTTTATAATGAAGAAGGGTGAGAGATCACTGTGTATCATAATGATTAGTCACTTTGGATGGGGCCCTTTGAAAGCAGTGTTCTAGCCCTGAGCCATCTGAAATAGTAGCTTTTTTTTTAAAAAAAAAAAGTGACTAATATGTTGGGGGATTGGAGGTAGAGTAATGGCATAAGGGACACATGAGGAGGCATGGAGCAGCACGGGAATCTGATTGGTTAAGGAGATGTCCAATATAAAAGGTATCTGATATTGGTGATGTTGTTTTCAGTGATTCTGATCCCTCTCATTTCCCACCCACAGAATGGTTCTTTGGGAGTTCAGTCGCTTTGTAAACTTCCTGTCTTAGATTCTATTGAGGATTTAAACAAGGGATCAGAGCTGGACAAATTTACGAGGGAGATGGCATTTGTTTTCACTGGCCCTCCATTTCCTTTATAGTGCCTCATTCTTTAGCTGCTACTGTCCCATTTGGTGGAATTTTCTTCTCCATCAAGCTTCCTTCACTATTTCTTAGCCTTTTCCTCACAACCTGGTTCTAGGGCTAATCTGATGAGTCAGTTTTTTCTAACATGTTAATGGTAGGTATTGGTTTAATATGATATATCTCAGCATGGATCCTTTGTGCCTCGGCTTAAAAGAATAACTCTAATGTTGTTGATTTAAGGCACTAGAAAGACATTCTGTAATCTTTAGTATCATACTTTATTGATGTCTACCTACTCAGCCTATGAATAAAGCCTACCCTGTCTCTGCTTGGGTTATTTTGTATTTGTTCAAGTTGTCCTTGTATGGATGAAAATTTATACATTCAAATCTGGTTTACCAACCTCTTTCTTGGCTCTAATCAAACTCTGGCTATTAATCCTTCCTTTCTCCCCTCTCCTGCCCCCTCTCACTAATTACCATCTTTTCATTTGGATAATTGAAGGCTCAGAAAAAAGGTGTATATGTCTCATCAAGTCCACTTCTGTACTTATTCCATGGCCCATGTCCATGGATGCACCATCGATACCTAAGGCATGACAATTGTAGATGGGAAAGGCTCTCATTTTAACTTAATGAAAAGAACTCTCCTTCTTCCCACTCCTACACCTCATTATAAATTACTACCACAAAGAAGTATTGATTAGAGGGCTTGGTCAAATATTAAAGTCCTCCTTGTTCTTTGAATAATCATTTTTCATCATTTGGAAAAATTACTGTTGACCCAGCAATACCACTTCTAGGGCTGTAACCCAAAGAAAGCATAAAAATGGGAAAAGGACCCACATGTACAAAAATATTTATAGCAGTTATTTTTGTGGTGGCAAAGAACTGGAAATCAAGGAGATGCCCATCAATTGGGGAACAGATAAACAAGTTGTGGTATATGAATGTAATGGAATACTATTGTGCTATAAGAAATGCTGAGCAGGCAGATTTCAGAAAAATCTAGAAATATTTATATGAACTGATGCTGAGTGAAATGAGCAGAAACAAGAGAACACTGTTCAAAGTAACAGCCACATTGTGCAATGACTGACTTTGGTAGACTATAGCTCTTATCAGCAATGCAAGGATCTAAGACAACTCCAAAAGACTCATGATGCTATGCACATCCAGAGAAAGAACTATGCAGTTCGAATGCAGATCGAGGCATATTATTTGTTTTCTCTCTCTTTTTTCTTTCTAGTGATTTCTCCTATCCATTCTAATTTTATTTACAACATGACTAAAGTGAAAATATGTTTAATAAGAATGTATGTGTAGAAGTGGGCCAAGATGGCGGCTGGGAAGCAGTGACTGGCGTGAGCTCCCCACCAAGTCTCTCCAAAAACCTATAAAACAATGGCTCTGAACCAATTCTAGAGCTGCAGAACCCACAAAGTGGCAGAGGGAAGCAGGGCCCCAGACTAGGACAGCCTGGATGGTCTCTGGGTAAGGTCTGTCCCACACAGAGCTCCCAGCCCCCAGCGGAGGGGAGCGGAGCTGAGCCCAGCACGCACAGCGCGAACAGACCAGACACGGACCTAACAGACCAGGAGATGAGCGGAAAGTGCCCTGGCATCCTGAAATACTGAGCTGTGGCATGTACCAGACCTCTCAACCCACAAAGAGCAAAGATATCAGAGAAGGTTAGTGTGAAAAGCTGCGGGACTGAGTTTGCAGTTCCGGCCACTTGCCCCTGGGGCAGCAGAGGTGGGGTAGCTTTAGAACTAGGCTGCAGTTGCTTCTGGCCCCAGGCCCACCTGGTGGGAGGAATTAAGTGGCTGATCAGAGCAGGAGTGC
>CM053622.1:434638677-434658497 GCA_028646595.1 Phalanger gymnotis
GGCGTTCTCAAGCCTCGCCTCAATGACCAGAGACCATTGGTTCCCGAGCTGGCCCCTCCTAAGTCACCAATCCACACCCACACAGGTTTCACACCTGACAGGGCCCTGGGCCTGGGGCTTAGCACTTAACAGCTGAAAGTACTTCCACTCAAAAGAAACAAAAGCCATGCTAATGAGACAATTTTGCTTAACAACACAGGGTCATACAAAACAAAGCCTCAAGCATGACATAACATGACATAAATGTGGAATAGAACAGTGATGTGCTACGAAATTTAAAAGGCTGAACAACGATCTCAGGCAAGAAGAAAGCAGGCCAAGGTCTCTGGGAAGGAAGAAGAACCTTACTTTGTTGCCCAGTTTTTCAAGAGATCTACCCACCAGGCTTCCACTGGTTCCAACATTTCCCAATGTAGAAGAATTATGAGATTATACATGAATAATGTTTTAAGAAAATGGTACATAGAGGAAGATTTTAAACCATAAATAGGTGGTGGGAGTAGAGTTCTAAGGTTAAAACTCTAGAATCCAGTTAGAATTCGAACTGCTTGAGGACAGGGACAGTGTTTTTGTCTTTATTTGTATCTTCAGATAATGTGGGTAGTGCTTTGAAATAGAAATAGGTGAACACAACACAAGAGCAAGAAAATATTACATTGTGTCAAGAGAATAGTTCTGAAAATCAAGACATCAAATATAGTGGATAGCTTTCGGAAAATAGAAAATCCTATTTTAGAATTTGGGATTGAAATTTAATTTTACTAAATCTCTCAGAATTTATAATCTACATCTTGTATTTATTTGTATTGTATATTAGAGGACAAAAAGTTCATTTGTAACCTTTTTTATGCTATAGAGATGCCCTCCAGTGATATAGACCAGTAGTGTTGAACTCAAAAACAGAGGTCACTAAACCATAGATCAAGATCCATGAGGGCCACGTATTGACTTAGAAAACCATACATTATTATTATCTATGTTTTATTGTATTTTTATTTATTTTGTTAAGTATTTCCCAATTATATTTTAATCTAGTTTGGCCTTCCTGCTCTTGTAAGTCTTGAGGTCTGTAGGCTGCCAGAGACCACATGTTTGACATCTCTGATGTAGACTACAACCTGTCATTGCCTGTGCTTCCTAGGTAACTGTTATTCATGTCCAAGACAGTGTGGTACAGTGGAGCATTGGGTCAAATCCTGCCTCTTGAACAAGGCGGTAACCTTCCTGGGCATCAATTTCCTTGAAGGTAAAGTTGGATTAGATGGCCTCTGAGGCCCTTTCTAGCCTTAGAACTGTGATTTACATTTTCACGTGACCACTTGTTTTTTGGACATCTTTAACTCAATATTGCCCAAAATAGAACTCATCTCTCCATTTCTTCCTTTCCCCCAACTCCTAACTCTCCTTTTTTTCTAAGCTTCCCTATTAGTATCTAGGATAGATACATTCTCCCAGTCACTTGAGTTTATAACTTTTGTGTGACTCTTACTTTCACCTCACATATCCATCTAATTTTTTTTTACATTTATTTTACATTTATAATATGTCTCATTTCTCCACTCACCTAGCCACCGTCATATTTTTGGGTCCTATCACCTCTCACCTGGACAATAGCAATATAGCTAGTTCCCAATTAGTGAGAACAATGAATCCTCTGAATTATTTGCATTATTCAAATACAAATTTGCATGGTACAATTCCTTATAGTTTGCAACCAATTACTGTATTTTATATAATTATAATTTTGAATAATGTGAATTCAAATACACTTAAACACTTCAGGGGATTCATTATTGATACTAAATAAGATCTGGCGATAGTGTTCCAAGTGGGCTTTCTGCCTCGACCATCTCTATACTCCGTCCTGTACCCAGCTGTCAGTGTGATTTTTCTGATGTGTAGGACTGCCCAAGTCATGCCCCTGCTCAATATCTCCCTTTAGGGTTGGAAATGAAGTCTCCTGCTAGACATTTAAAGCTTGTCAAATTTCTAGTCTTCTTAAACTTTATTACCATTTGCTCTATGATACAGCTACTTTCCCTTCACAATTTTATTGGCTTTTTTCAAGACCCAGCTCAAATCTCACCTTCCTAAAAGAGATTTTTCCACATGCCCATGGCTGCTAGTGCTACTCCCTCTAAAATCCACATATGTACCTAGTTATTTACTTTTTGTCTCTCCAGTTAGAATTTGAGCTCCTTGAGGACACAGACAGTGTTTTTGTCTTTATTTGTGTCTTTAGTACTTAGCACAGTGCCTGGCACATAGTAAGCACTTTAATAGATAAATGATGACTGACTGACTGACTGATCTATAATCTTTCTGTAATTCCTCTAGTAACTGGGGCTCTTCTTTTCTTCTCTTGATATTGCAGGAATACCAAAGGATCACATAGGCTACCCATCAATTATTCTTCATTCTCACTAGGCGACTAGACTATTTTTTCCGTTTGTACATTTCTCTGATGCTGTTTCTCCTAGATACTTCTTTATGTGCCAAGTCAAATCAACAAGCATTTATTAAGTACCTACTACTTGCTAGGCATTATGCTATGCACCAAGGATACAAAAAAGGAAAAAAAATAGTCCTTGCTCTCCAGGACTTAATGATTTAAGGGGAGAGACACAACACATGTACAAACTGGTTATATACAGGATCAACTGGAGTTCTTCTCAGACGAAAGACACTGAAATTGTCTTATGGAAGGCGAAATTTTAGCTGAGACTTGAAGTAAATCAAGGAGGTCAGGAGGTGAAATTGAGGAAGGAGATAATTCCAGAAATGGACAACTAATGAAAATGCATAGAACTGGGAGACGTAAAGACTTGAATGAGGAAGAGCAAGGAAGCCTTTGTATCACTGATTTGTAGAGTGTGAAGGAGAGTAAGGAAGGCTTAAAAAGGATAGAAAAGAGGTAAGGAAGGGCACAGGTTTCAAAGGGCTTTAAATTCAAACAGAGGATTTTGTATTTAATCCTGGAGGCAATCGGGAACTTCTGGAGTTTATCGAGTGGGGATGGAGTGACATGATCAGACTTGCATTTTAGGAAGTTTACTTTGATAATTGAGTGGAAGATGTACTTGAGTGGTAAGAAATGAGACTGAGAGGGTAATCAGAAGGCAGTTTCAATAATCTAGTCTGAGGTGATGAGAGCCTGTATATATAGTGTCTTGCAGACTTTTCATGTCTACCAGGCACCTTTCCATTGCCCTTTGGATGATCTTCAAACTTTCATTCTTTGGATATTATGGTGTTCCAAGACTCAGAGTTATGTGGCATGACCAGAGGAATACTAGTGTTAAGATACACAAACCACACACACACACACGTGTGTGTGTGTTGTATATATATATATATAACACACACACACATATATATGTATATATATGTGTATATAAATATATATACATATATATATGTGTAAATATATATACATATATATAGATAGATAGATAATGTACATATATATGTATATATATATACATTATCTATCTATCTATGTATCTATCTATCTATCTATGTATCTATCTATCTATCTATCTATCTATCTATCTATCTATCTATCTATCTATCTATCTATCTGTTTTAGGGTGAAATGAGGTCATTAAGAGAACTATAAAATTTCCCAAAGACTAGCCAGCTTTTCTTATCTTGCGAAAATAGCAAAAAATTACTAATATGAAACACTTTAATTCAGAATTTGTGATAATATGGATAGAGAGTATACTAAAGTTTAGCTTGGCACCATCTGTGAATAAAGAATTTATTAAGCAAATTAAGAGCATATTAAGATTACTGGTAGAATATTTAGGCCACTGGAGAGGAGGGATGTTGAACCCTGAACAAGCCTTCTTTGTTTTATGATCTCAGAGCCCATAAGGGGTATGTGTAGGGTGAGGCAACTAGCTGAAACCCTCTGCTGGTTCTATAATACTTCCAGATATATGTACCTATACTCTCTTCCTCTGTCTCAGTCTCTATGAATCCTGTTAAGATTCTGAAGGGACACATTTCTTCTCTCCCTATTAGAATAGCAGCGTATAATCCTTTCCAGTTACACAAATAAATTTATATTTCTAAGTTTCTCAGGACTCTTGTGTTTGTGTTTCAAAGATCCTGTTCAGTTCTGGTCTTTTTTTTTTTGTTTAAATCAGGAATGCTTACAAGATCTCTATTCCATTAAAGATCCTGTCCTTGACTGCCTCCCTCCCCTCTTTCCAGGATTATAGTAAGTTTTGCAGGGTAAATTATTCTTGATTGTAAACCTACACCTTTTAGATTTAACATATTCTATTCTAAGATTTCCTTTTTTATGATCCTAATTGTGGTTCCTTGGTATTTTAATTCTTCCATTCTGTATGCTTGTAGTATTTTTTTCTTTGATGTGGAAGTTCTGAATTTTAGCTATGACATTTATGGGATTTTTTCTTTTGAAGTTTCTTTCAGGAGATGATAAGTGGATTCCTTTTATTTTCGTTTTGCCCTCTGGTTGTAATAGAACTAAGCAGTTTTCATTTATATTTTCTTGAAAGATAGTGACCTGGCTTTAAAAAATATTTTTAGGGAGCTCACTGATCCCCAAATTCTCTATCTTTGACCTGATTTTGAGGTAATTTTTTATAACAAGTATCTTCCATTTTCCCCCAATCTTTTGATTTTGTTCTAATATGTCCTCTAATATTTTGTTCTAATTCTTATTTAGAGTCATTGATTTCTGTTTGGTCTATTCTTTCATTGGGGCAAGGTTGAACACTTTCTCTTCTGTTATTTATTTTCCTTCTACCTCTTTCTATAAGAGCTTTTATTTCATTTTAAATCTCTTGCTTCATTTCTTTTAGATATTCATGTAGTTCTTGTGGAAAATCCATTTTTTTCCATTAAGTCTCTGCTTGTAGTTGTTATGAAGTCACTCTGTTTCAAGGCTGGATTTTTTTTTTGAGGAAGGAATCCCTAGATCTACAATAAATTTTTTGTTTTTGGTCATTGTCTTTGTCGATTTACTCATATCTCCAACTTCAATTATTAAACTGGGATTTTTGCCAGAGTCAGGCTTCAGCTTCTCTACTGGAAGGATTTTTAGTGTGCAAGCCTTGCCCTGAGTCATCAGAGTTCTAGCACTGACCTCCATCTTCTGGGATTAGATCCCCTGGGATCTTTGAGGTTCATCGAGCTGGATCTGCAGGGCCCTTAATGGAATGGGTTCTTGTGAACTATAAATTTGTTTTTTAAAAAATATTTTGATAACTATTTTAATGTAATTTGTTTCCTTTGTAATCTTACCTATTTTATACACTTTAAAACATAAATCTGAAAGGGGTTCTGACTGTTAAAAGTCTATGATACACAAAAAGGCAAGGACTCCTGCTCTATGGCATCTCTGGATGGAGTCCTAGGGACTTTGGAGGCCCTCGTTCCCTGATTATCTGGCTACTGACCCTTCCTGGAGTGTCCACAGTCATCCTCCTGGTGCTTTCTGACCACCTGGGGCTTTTGGACCTTGCTGGGGTTTTGAGGAGGGGGCAGTGATAGAAGGAAAATGTGGACTCTTGCTGCTTTCAGACAAAGTGCCCTGCAGGCCATATGTGTCTCTGGCCCATCTCTGGGTACAGTGGGAGGCTGCCAGCTTAGTAGCCCCGCTGCTCCTAACCCTGCTGGCAGTCCCTTGCCCTAGTTCTTTTGGGTTTCTGGCTAACTTTTTGTGCAGTTCTAGAGTCAAGACAAACTGCAGATTGTTACTGTATTTTTGATCATTGTTTAGACTGATGTGAATTTCAGGTCTTAGTTCAAGCAGGTATGCAGAGGCAGGGTGGCCTGCCTCCTCCATTCAAGCAGCTAAAACCTGATTCAAGATTTGCAAAGTGTTTTCATAAAGCAGTCTCGTGAGGCAGTACACGTATTATTATCCTCCTTTTAGAGATGAGGAAACTGAGTCTCAAAATGATTATGACTTATTCAAGGTCACACAGATAGTTAATCATAAGACCATATATTTAGGGCCAAAAAAGACCTTAGAGGTCAACTGTAGACCAATCTTCTCTTTTTGTAACTATTGAAGCTGAGGCCAAAAGAAGTGATTTGTCCAATGTTTGTTTGGTTAGTTAAGTGGTACATCTAAGATCTAAACTCAGGTCTTTTCATTACAAATCTATCACTCGATCCATTGGCCTCAGATACTTGCAAGCTGTGTGACCCTGGGCAAGTCACCTAACCCTGTTTGCCTTAGTTTCTTCAACTGTAAAATGAGCTGGAGAAGGAAATGGCAAAGCACTCCAGTATCTTTGCCAAGAAACCCCAAATGGGGTCAAAAAGAGTTGGACATGGACGAAATGACTGTAACAACTGAAATGAAACAACAACAACAAAATGCCCTACACCAAAGTAGTATTAGATTAAAATAGAAATAGATCCCCCCTGGCTGTACGTTGACTTAGAAAACCACACATGAACATTATCTATGTCTTAGTGTATCTGTATTTATTTTGTTAAACATTTCCCCAATTACATTTTAATCTGGTTCAGGCTGCAGAGCATGTATAGCCTTATGGGCTCTGAGTTTGACACCTCTCTCACTATATTATGCTATTTATTATAACTATGAATAAAATTAACCCATGGCTCACTTAGGAATATCGTGGACCATTATAATCTAAGTTCTGTTCTCCAGAGGTTTGAAAGGAACCACAGGCATAAATATATTGACTCAGAGCTGCCTTCCAGAATCCTGTAGTTGAAATCTCTTCTGTTTTTGAGCCGCAAGAAATCACAAGAGGCTGAGAGGTGGGATTTAAACTTAAATATCATGATTCTAAGTCCCTTGTTATTTCTACTACATTATGAGTTGATCACAGATCTGAAGATAGCATAATATAGTGGGGAAAAATGATAGATTTGGTGATGGAAGACAAGTTCAAATATTGATTCTGCCACTTACTAACAGTGTGATCTTGAGCAAATCAATTCACCTCAGTTTGGGTCTCACTTTCCCAATTTATAAAATCAGAGACCGGAACTAGTCCTTTACAGCATGCTCCAGCACTAAATCCCATGATTCTATGCCCATGAATCATAAAACCTTAGCTTTGGAAAGGATTTAAGAAGTCTTCTGGACTAATCCCTACCTGAAATATGAATCCTCTCTATAACTCCCTTGACAAGTAATCATTCTTCTATTTGAATCAAACTCCCTATTTGAACACTTCTTATAAAAGAGAGCTCACAATTTACCAAAGCAGACCGTTCTATTTTTGTGTAGCTCTTATTGTCAGGAAGTGTCCCCTCATATCTAACTGAAACTAGACCTCTCAATCGCTGGCCCCTCACTGGCCCTAGTTATACATCTGGGTAAGGACGGGGAGCAAAGCAAATCTAGTCCCACTTTCAGATAACAGAAAAATATGAGAGATAAATATTTATCTCTCATTATCTCTGTCCTCTCTTAGTCTTCTCTTCTCCAGGCTAAACATCTCCAGTTCTCTTCAAATGGTCCATGTATGTCACCAAGAGGATAGAATGGAAGAACAGAATATAGCATCATTATCTCAGTTGACTAGGTAAATTCCTCTTGGGAAGCTGCATGGCATAGTGGATAGGGAGTCCATCTCAGAGTCTAGAAGACCTCTGGCATCTTCTTTGATACATACTGGTAGGTCATTTAACCACTAGGTACTCCCTAGTCAATTCTCTAAGTTGCAGAAGTATTGCATAAGTGCATTTTGGGGAATGTGTTTCGTCACCACAAGTTCATGTACCAATGAAATCATAGGTTCAGACCAGGCCAAAGTACATCTTGGTTGTACTGACATTGGAACCATCATTTGCTGCTCTGGACTCCATACTTGCCTTCTGGGCATATGGTCCCCTCCTGGATCATTGCCTTGTTGTGGTAGAGATGCTTGCATAGTTCGATGAACTATGAGCTATGCCATGCAGGGTTACTCAGTATAGATAGGTCATAATGGAGAGTTCTTACACAAGATAGTCCACTGGAGAAGGAAATGGCAAACCATTTCATTCTTTGCCAAGAAAACCCCATGGACAGTATTAAAATGTTAGAAGATATGTCATAGGAAGATGATCCCCTCAGGGTGGAAGGTGTCTAATACGTTCCTGGGAAAGAGCAAAGAGTAACTACAAATAACTCCAGAAAGAATGAAGCAGGTGGGCCAAAAAGTAAAAGGAAGCTCAGTTGTAGTTGTGTTTGGTGATGAAAAGAAAGCTCAGTGCTGTAAAGGCCAATATTGCATAGAAGCCTGCAATGTAAGATCTATTAACCAAGGTAAACTGGACGTAATCAAACAGGAGATGGAAAGATTAAATACCAACAACTTGGCTGTCTGTGTTCTTAAATGGATGGGAATGGGTAGATTTAATTCAGGGGATCATTACATCTACTACTGTGGGCAAGAATCTCTTAGAAGAAATGGAGTAGTCCTCATAGTCAATAAAAGGGTGAGAAAAGTAGTACTGGGTTATAATCTCAAAAATAACAGAATGATATCTGTTTGAATCCAAGCCAAACCATTCAGCATCAACAGTAATACAAGTCTATGCTTCAACCATGGATACCAAAGAGGCCAAAGTCAACTCCATGAAGACCTATAACACATTCTAGAAATAACATAAAAAAGATGTCACATTCATCAAAGGGGATTGAAATGCTGAAGTAGTAAATCAAAAGATAATTGGATTAATAGGCAAGTTTGGCCTTGGAGTACAAAATGAAGCAGGGAAGAGACTAATAGAGTTTTGTCAATATAACTCACTGGTCGTAATAAATACTCTTTTTCAATAACCCAAAAGGTGATATAGACATTATCAGATACTGAAATCAGATCTGCAACCAGAGGTGGAGGAGCTCTACACCATTAGAACAAGACCTGGAGCTGACTCAGATCATGAGCCTCTTATTGTAAAATTTAGTCTTAGATTGAAGAAAGTAGGAAAAACCATCAGACTATATAGATATGACTTAACTTTCCTTCTGAATATATAATGGAAGTGATGAAAAGGTTTAAGGGATTAGATCTGGTAAATAGAGTGCCCAAAGAACTATGAACAGAGGTTCACAATATTATACCAGAGGCAACAACAAAAAACATCCTCCCTTCCCCCTAAGAAGAATAAGAAAGCAGAATGGTTGTTTGATGACGCTTTACAAATAGCTGAAGAAAGAAGGAAAGCAAAAGGTAAAGGAGAAAGGGAAATATATCCAACTGAATGCAGAATTCCTGAGAATGGCAATATATAAGAAGGTTTTCTTAAATGAGCAATGCAAGTAAATAGAAGCAAAAAAATAGGATGGGAAAGACAGGAGGTCTCTTCAAGAAAATTAGAGGTATCAAGGGAATGTTTCATGCAAAAATGGGCATAATAAAAGACAAAAATAGTAGGGACTTAATAGGAGTAAAAGAGATTAAGAAGAGTTGGCAAGAATATACAAAACTATACAAATAACTATACAAAATGATCTTAACATCACTGATAACCATGATGGTGTGATTACTGACTTAGAGCCATGCATCCTGAAGAGTTAGGTCAAGTGGGCCTCAGGAAGCATTACATACAATAAGACTAATGGAAGAGATGTAATTCCAGCTGGATTGTTTAAAATCTTAAAAGATGATGCTGTTAAAGTGTTTTGACCAATAAACCAGCAAATTTGGAAAGCACAACAGTGGCCACTGGATTGGAAAAGGTCAGTTTATATCCCAATCCTAAAGAAGGGCAATGCCAAAGAATGTTCAAACTATTAATAATTAGGCTCATTTCACATGCCAGAAAGGTTATGCTTAAGATTCTGTGAGCTAGGCTTCAACAATATGTGAGAATTACCAGAAATACCAACAAGAATTATCTGAAGAGAAGGCTGGCTTTCAAAAAAGCAGAGGAACTAGAGACCAAATTGCGAACATTTGCTGGATTATGGAGAAAGCAAGGAAGTTACAGAAAAACATTGACTTCTGCCTCATTGACTACTCTAAAGCTTTTGACCATGTGGATCCCAGCAAATTGCAACAGGTGCTCAGTGATATGGGAGTACCAAGTCATTTTGCTCATCTCCTGAGGAAGCTGTATGTGGGTCAAAAAGCAACAATTAGAATCAAATATGAAACAACTGATTGGTTCAAAATTGGAAAAAGAGTATGACAAGACTGTATATTGTCACCTTACTTATTTAACTTATATATAGAGTACATCAAATGAAATTCCAGGCTGGATGAATCAAAAGTTGGAATTAAGGTTGTCGGGAGAAATATCAACAATCTCAGACATACAGATAAAACCATTCTGATATTCTCCTTTAAGAGCTCTTCATTAGAGTCAAGCTAGCCTTCTAGGTGCCCCCTTCATATGATATTCCATTTCCTCCTTCCATGATTTTGCACAAATGCTCTGCCCATATCCCTTCTTACGTTTGCCTCATAGAATTATTAGCTCTTATGGCTCAGGTATCACTTCCTATAAAAGGCCTCTCCTGATTTCCCTCTAACTCTCTCTCTCTCTCTCTTTCTCTCTCTCTCTCCTTCCCTTCCTTGCAGAATTATTTTGTATACACTTTGTAGTTACTTATTTGTGCACACATATATTCCCCCTAGTAGAATGCAAGGTCCTTGAGGGCAGGGGCATTTGTTTTTATCATTGTATCCCCAGGACCTCTAACAGTGTCCTGTAAATAATAGTGTTTAATAAATGTTTATTGAGTTGATTGATATTTGTTGAAAATGTTGAATATATAATATTGAATATATTAATGGATCTATGTTTTCATCAGTATGGATATCCCTTCACTAATTCACATAGCAACTCCTCTACACCTTAATATTGGGGATGAAAAATTCATCATTCTGAAGCCAACCTGGTGATGAACCTTCCTAATATTAGCTAGGCTGGATTTTGGCTAGATAGACAGCTGAACTGAGGTAAATAATTTCTAGCTTTGTAGGGCCTGTCAGAACTTGGGCTCTGCTGGTTTAATGAACTGAAGGTCCTTTACATTCCATTATGAGCCATCAGAAGAGGGTGTTGTTTAGTTATAACTGGACTGATAGGGTTATAGTATCATAGATTTAAAGATCCATGGAAGGGACTTAGAGATTATTGAATCACTTTACAGATAAGGCAATGAAGGCCCAGAGAAATAAAATGACACCAAGATAGATAGTAGCAGAAATGAGATTTGAACCCAGATTCTCTAAGCAGTACATTGTAGTGGATAGTCCTAGTGCCACCAGTATCAAGTGACCTTGGTTTGGATTCCATCTAATATAGTTACTAGTTATGTGGTTGTTAGCCAGCCACAACTCAACATAGTACTTTGTGACCTTATGCGGTTTAGAAATGAGAGCTTTTCATGTAGTAGAATCCCACATGTAGCAAGGCTTATCATTTTGTGTCACTCTAAGGGAAGACAGAAATCTCTAGCCTCTTTGTTCCCTACCCTTCTCCAAGGGAAACTTTAATTCCTGCCAGGAGAGGAAGCATAAAGTTGAGGCTGGAGGCTACTTTCTTCTACTCACAGAGATTGGGTACAAGGCTAGAAGTATATCTATCTGCTCTATTAAAGACTGTTAATCTAGGGAATATACTCAGGGTCAATTGAACTTCTGATCATTACTGGGTGGAAGACCCCAAGCTCTATATCCAAGGCTCAACCCCTTTCCTGCAATGAGCACATATAATGAATAGCAAAGCAACCCATTTATCCAAATCATAGCAAAACAGAAGTCAGAGGAGGTATGCATAGGAGAATATATACCAGACAATACAGAATGAAAGAGGTCTTCCATTGGGAGTGAGATAACTTAGGTCAACTGAGAGAGAGAGTGCTAGATCTCACCCAAAATCTCTAGTGTAGCAAACTGGAGATAGCGACAAGATAGAGACAGCTAGTTCCTCCCATGTCTTCCCAGAGTCTTTCCTTCAACAACCTGAAGTGGGGTTGGCCTCTTCTATCTTCCCTCTTAAAGCTGGAAGTAGAAGTACTCAAAGTGAGTTGAAGCTCAGAGTCCTGAGGAAGATAGGATAAGAACTGATGCACCCTCCTCTTCCTCCATGAAGGCATGAGGCATTGATCTCCACCAATGAGGAGAGAGTTCCATATCAATAGGTCTTGGAAAAAGGGTTACATTCCTTCTCCACACTGAAACTTTTTGCAGTCCCTTGTAAAGATCAGCTGGGGAAAGTTCAAAACCTCTAAAAATGAAATATAAACACAAACATCGGTGCTCTAAAATAAGAATTATTTTCATGGTGTTCTAGGTAACCAACCTTTTGGTACTTGTGATGTATTAAAAAAGTTCATGAGATGTAATTTCTGGGTAATTAATCATTTTATTAATCAAGCTAGTGGATAATTAATAAAAGGTATCAGTGGTGCTTTTTAATTCCCGAAGACCTCTCATAGAACTCACTCAATGCTTATATGCCCTTGGAAGAGTGGGTGTCCCTGAGGGTGGAAATCAATTCTGATTGGTTAATAAGTAATGAGAGACTGAATATTATAATGAGAGGTGGGCTTTTTCTAATGAGGGTTTGGGGGATGTGACTCTGATCACTCAATCTTGTTCAAAGAGACTTAGCTATACCCATATCTCCCCCATCTAGGGTAATCTAGATAAAAGAGGGAATCCACTACCATTCAGACTTGTCTGACTAAAACACAATGTTCTGGATTTTACATTACTAGAATCTCTTTACCTTTTGATTATATCTAAGTTTTCTTGGTGTAGTATGTCTCACCCAATATTTCGTCTCATTATTGGCCCTATACTTCAAAAGCTGTCTGAACAGCCTGCAGAGGTTGATTTCTAAATGAGGAAAAAGAAGGGGAAAAACCTTAGTTCTAATTCAATAATTGGCTATTAATATAAAAGAGAAATAATCATTTCTCTCACACTGAAGCTGAAATAAAACAAAAATACATTAACAGTACATGCAGGAGATATGGCACTATACAGAGCATTACCTGGGTGTATACTAATGTGACAACATAACATAGGCGCATTTCGAAAGTACATACATATCCATAGTATGCTGCAATCAATCAAAAACAATAAACGTGGTGAACTAACAAAGCAAAGCTAGTTAGCTGCATTAATAACACTATCAATAGGCCTCTAAATAAAGTACAACATATCAATAAGCAATAGCATATATACAAAACAATCAACAAGCACATTGCTATAGCATGAATATAACACATAATGTAGTCAAATGAACAACAGCAAAATCAAAAAAAGCATATTCAAACTGGCAGTAATTCACTAGTACATGCAATTACATGTAAAGCACATTTCACAAGGCAATCTCAAATATTGTCACCTAGAGACATGTGGAACTATATCTTCAGGTTTACCTATAACATCATGACTTAGCTTAGTGATTGGTCTACTAGGCCTAGTTCTCCTGACACTGACATCTTTCAGCTTCTACACCTGACCTAGTAGTTGGTATGGGCTGACCATCAGAATCATTGTAGATTTGTGTGTCTGCTTCTGGGCTGACAACCATTCCAGGTTGACTATCTAGATTTTTGATAGAATTGATACCCTATGAGTCTTGGTGGTGGTATTGGGTCCTGTCCTGTAATAATAACACAGTTTCCTTCACTGAATACATCGCTTTCAGTGCCCATATTTTTATCAGAGGTCTTTGCACAGCTGGTGGAAAATATCTTTTCTCAGGTGAGTGTCCATTACTTCTTAACACCTGCTCAACTACCTTTCTGATAAGCAGTATGTAGTTGCAGTGAATAGTACCGGTAGGACCCTTTCCATTCTCTAGAGCTATTTTGTCAGCAGGTAAGTGGCTCAGTCTCTCAATTACTTTGTATGGGTTAGCTTTCCATTGGTCAGCTCACTTGTGAGTCTTGAATGCTAAGGTTTCTCAGTAGAACTCTCCTTTTTGAAGGTCTTAATGCTGTACTCTGGCATTATAACATCTTTGCTTTCTGGCACAGATCTTCCGAGTTAAAGCTATGACTAGTTGGCAGACATCTCTCAGTGTCTCCTTCAATTGAGAGATAAACTGAGTGTGAGTAGTCATATCATTTCCTTCATTTAAGGTACCAAAATACAAGTTAATAGGCTGTAGTATGAAAGCAGAATTTATGATTTCAAAGAGAATCATATATATATATGTATATATACATATACATATATACATACATATGTATACATACATACACATACATACATATATATGTATGTGTATATATATATATATATATATATATATATATATATATATATATCTGAACAGTTCACAACTGCAGGATATAAGGAATTCCCTAAGTAGAAGGTAGAAGAATTAAAGCATTTATTCAATTTCCAAAGTAGCAGACCCACGAACCGGCGTCCCCATTTTGATATCTTGGTCAAAAGCTTCCAAGCCCAACAAGTCCACCTCACAAGAGTAACCAGAAGGCCACAGAAAAACATGATGGCATTAAACCAAATCATATTCATGCTTCTCCTATCTGGTAAGAAGATTACCCATTGGCCTCAAGCCCTTGCTCAGCACTCCTTGGTCCACACACGTCAGCCCTGCTACCACCAGCAGGTCCTGTGTCTTTGCTTCGGCTTTATCTTTAGCTTCAGCTGTAGCTGTCTCTGGCTCCAACAAAATCTCAATCTCCAAGCTTATAGAGTTTCTCTCCAGTCTCCTCTTATAGAGTTTTTGACATCATCAAGAGTTGTCTGAATGACCAGAGCTTAGGCTCTGGTGATTGGTTCTTGAGTTGGCCCCTCTCCTTAGGACCCTGGAAGGTTCACATCCACATAGATTAGGTTAACACCTAATGGAGGTTAGCCAGCCCCACCTTGGGCCCCACCCCAGTCATCAATCCACACCCACATATGTTCCACACCTAATAGGGGTTTGGGCCTGGGGCTTGCACCTAGTAAGGCTCAGCACCTAGTAAGGCTCAATGAAATACACTCAACGGAAACAAAAGCCAAACTCTTCAAGGGCACTAAGTGCTAAGGAGCCCATTTTGCTTACCAGCACGCTGGCAGGCATGATTCTTGCCCAAACATGAGCAAGTATGGTGTAAAGCCCATAGCCTCATTCCTGGTGAATTTGTTTAAATATGCTAGAAATAAGGCATGTTAACTCTACTGAGCCTTTTCTTCTGGTTTCAAAGTTCCCTACATGTTCAACAGTGTGCAATTAATATTCAGGCTGAGAGTATCCTTGAGGATGATAGGAGTGGTCTTAG
Source organism: Phalanger gymnotis (assembly GCA_028646595.1). Taxonomy (NCBI): domain Eukaryota; kingdom Metazoa; phylum Chordata; class Mammalia; order Diprotodontia; family Phalangeridae; genus Phalanger; species Phalanger gymnotis. The sequence goes on from CM053622.1 coordinate 434,653,895, forward strand.
ACTTTTCGATACCTACCAAGGCCATCATTTCCTTGAGTAGCTTGCTCTCAAAGTCCCTACCTCAGAATAGATCCTGGTTGGAAATCCACATACTGAAAAATACTTTTCCTATAACACTTAAGCAACAGTGGATGCTTTATAGTTTTTGGCTGGGTATGCTTACCATCCCCAAATGGTCAGTCACCACCAAGATATGACTCATAATTTTACTATCTTCTTTCAAGGATAGAAAGTCAATATAGACAAGTTCCAAATATTGGTTATTATTGTTCTTCATTTTCGAAGAGGGCCAAAATGACATCACTATATTGGGGTCAAAGGACCATGTGTCCGATTGTGGCTAATCAGACCAATATGAGCTCAGAAGGCTTTGCCACAGATAAGGCACCAAAAGTCTGTATGAACATTTGGAGTGGAAAGGTCTATAAATTTGTACTTTTGAGCTACTTCAATTCTGCTTTGCTCATAAACCACAGTGCCTTCTTTGATAGGGGCATGGCATGTTGGATGGTCCTGTGCCAGTGTTTCCCATATGCTGCATATTTGCATGCAGCATGAAATGGTAATGTTTTCCTCTGTACACGTCTGCACAAGTTTTGCACTTCTTGGTGACATCTACAGCCATTTTAGGTCAGTAAAATGAGTTTCTTACCAGCTCTGTGGGACTTCCTTGACCCATATATCTAAAATCATTATGCCTTTGTATGCTGAAGAAGACTGGATAAGAGCTAAAGCTTTTTTCTTCTTGCCAACATTGCCCTACTCCTCAAGCAGGGCAGGGCATTCATCTCCACCAATAAGGAGAGAGCCCTGTGGGACAGGGGTTACATAAATAAATTTTTTTTAAAGTCGTGGTTCTAGGCACTGGGAATACAAAGATTTATTTTAATTACACAATCTGCTTTCATGCAACTTACAATCACGTTGGAGTTTATAATCTTGGAGGCTTTATAAGTTCTCCAAATAAATCTTTCACTTGACATTCTCCCTAGATTAAGTATATAGGCCACTCTTACTGGCACTAGTACATTTTAGTATCTAAAAGAAGAAACTGCTTTAAAGCACTTAGGAGCGCCCATTTATATGTAAATGACATTATGATTATCTGTTCATTGAAGTTCATCTCTTAAGAAACATTTGGTTAGTGTAGATCTACATTTGTCCTTACTTGAAAATCAACTGTTTACTCTTTAGATCATTTTATAACTCAGATCCTGTGTCAAGGGAAACAATAATGTGCAGAATTTCCCAGAGATTGCCTGACAAAGGGAGAGTTCTTCATTAGATTGGGTTGGCAGGTATACTAGAAATAGTTTATCACACAAAGAGATTTTAGGCAGGCTCCATAGCAGGCATAATAGCCCATAGGTGCAACTAACAAGATTGGTATGTCAAGGATCTGGTTGCTCCCACAGAACTAGAGTTGGCAAGGACAAGATGACCAATTCTAGTACTCTTTAAATCTGTCCTCTTAATGTGTTGCCTTGAACACAAGTGTGAATGAATGATTAAATTTAGACTTTCGCCATTTAAAATGGATCTTCCCCCCAACAATTCAATACAGCAAGGTTTTGCCTAATAAAGACATAAAGCTAAAAGGAACCTTGAGGATATCTAGTCTCTTATATGATCCTGTGATTTCACAGTTAAGGAAACCGAGGCCTACAGTGGTTAAATAACTTGTTCAAGTTTAGTTAACTAGCAGCAGAGCAGGTTTAAAAAAAGACAAAAACCTAGATCTACAAACTCTCAATTTTTAAAATAAACTGTTAACGTAGTATTGCTGAGTTACCTTTTTTCTTCTTGTAAGTATGCAACATATTTGATCTAGAAGAGAAGTACATAAAATATTTTCAAAAGGAATGAAGTTAAAAATATATCAAGGAAGGATTATAGGGTAACGATATTATTTTATAGGCCTTTTGCTGGGTTTTAAAAATTCCAATTTATGGCACTCACTTATATGTAACATGGCAGACTACTAGAAGTATATTGTTACAAACATAGTAACTATGTTGAAATAGAGGGAAGGGATACATATAAGCGACTTAGGATTTTATATGCTAAGTCAGAGGTCTGTATACATTCCATGGTTTAGATGTTAGTGTATATTTTCTGTAAAATTCAACCCTGAGGCTTAGAATCATATCAAGTATTTAAAAGTCTTCTTTACAAAAAAAATCCCTTAAATATTATTTGCATTATCAATTTCAAAGTCTAGTTTAACATAGCACAAAGTAAAGGAGAAGATGGACCTGGTGAAAATGAGATATTGAGTCAGCTGTAAATTAGATGATCCATAATCTAAAGTCAATATTATTTTTGGACAGATACATACCATTCTCTCTCCCCTATCATTCCACTTTCCCAGCAGGTTTATTTATTCATCCACTTTCCAAGTGGCGTACTGAACAGAACCAGAAAAACTGGCTCAGAGTTGGGAGATCTAGGTTCTAATTTAAGCCTGGCCACTTCAAATTAATGAATTAACAAATTGAACTCAACGTGTGCCAGATACTACCCTAAGTGCTGGGATGCAAAGATAAAAACGAACAGTCCCTTAGCTCAGGGCTGTCCAAAATACAGTCCGAGGGCCGCATGCAGAACTTCAGGGTGATGTTATGTGGCCCGCCTGTGGGTTTTAATTTTCACAAGTGAAAAAATAAAATAATAATTTGCATGGAATGCATATTAGATTTTTTTAATTCCATCACTAATAAATAATTGCATTGATGTTAATTTTCTTTGGTGTTTTTAAGCAGTATTATGGATGGAACGTATCGTACGGAATTTTCAGTTGATCTGTGGGATGCGTTCAGTCTGTAAGATGCAGAATAATCAATGTGCACCTACCTTTATACTGTTGTATTGTCGCTTTGTTGTTTTGTGTTTGCTTTCATGCTTTGCACCGTTGCCTGTCCTATTGATGATGCGCGTTCCCCCACTTTCTATTAGTGTACTGTATTTTTTATTCTGGTTGAGGCCCTTGAATAATTATTTTATTTTAATGCGGCCCTAAAATAGCCTAAAGTTGGACAGCCCTGCCTTACCTCAAGGAGAAAAGATCCCATGAAAATGAAAAAAGGGATTTGTCTGAAGAGACCAGTGGAGGATACATTGGAAACTTACAAACCAACTTAGACTATAAGTTTCTTGAGGACAGGGACTGTTTTTGCATTTCTTAGACACCCCCCTCCCCCAAGCTTAGCAAAGTGCCTGGAACATAGTAAGTAATTAATAAATGCTTGTTGACTGATTTAAGTGAAATAAACAAACAGAAACAAACAACAAATGTACAGAGAATAGAAGCAAGTTTCAGCAAGAAAGGGTGAATATGAGAGTACGGAATGTTCCTGTAAAAATAGTACCAGGAGTGCTAAATCTTTGAATAAACAAATGAATAATAACTATTAAAATTTTATTAAGCACTTACTATGTGTCAAGCACTGTGCGGAGTGCTTGGGATACAAATAGACAAATGAGATAGTCCATTCTCTCAAGGAACTCACACTCTAATTGCAGGAGTCAATTCATAAACAGTTTAGCTTCTGGGTGAGTTCAGCAGATGGTAAGGCCCAGGGGTAGGTGCATTACTAGGCCATCAGTCTGGACAGTGTAGCAGCAGGGTAGATGATAAAACTCAGAGGATCTTGGTATGTTTCGTTCAGTGTCCAGATGGGTCATGGGCAGTTTAGGGCAGGGGACGGGGAGGAAAAGGCCCCTTGATGTTTAATGATTCTGCCCCTAGATGTCTTTATGAATGGTTGGCGGGTAGAATCCCCTCCCCCTGCCATGCCAAGCAAGAATCAGCATAGGCTGGTAAGGGAAGTCAAGTACAATAACAACCACAACAAAGTTTTATTTCAATATAATGGGGCTACCCCACAGAGAGTGGGCAGAGGTGCCCTGCTTGTTTTGGGCCAGCACAGAATGACTCAACCTCTTTAGGGATGATGAAACAATCTCCTTATTGGCCTCTGAGGTATATTTGCCCAACGCACCAGGGTGGAACAAGCTAAACAGTGGGAGAAAAGGAGTATGACTCTTGTTTTAGGTAGTCATGATGCCCTGTGAGTGAACCCCATCTAGACCAAATGTAAAGGTCCAGAGCAGGTGTACCATTTTAGTGGAGAGGAAGAGGGTACCTTGCCCTAGACCCCTGAGTGCAGCAACAGTTACGATCATTAGATTTGGCTAAATTAGGAAAAATGAGGCTCAAGGAAGGGATAAGAGGTTTATTTCAGGATGGGTTGATCATAAACGAGAATATAGGATTTCTTATTTGCTTCTCTCTCTTTTTTCCCCTGGCTTTTGCACTGGCAATTATTTAAGAACAAACAGAAAATTTATGTCCAAGGTAAGCAAGAGATGGTAAGAGACCATCTGTTTACCCTTTATTAATTCAAGTCACCTGGCTTGGATGAGCTACATCCTCAGATACTGGAAAAATTCTAAGCCTCTGTTACTGACAGTTGAAAGATCATGCAAAATGAGAATGTTCCCACAAGATTAGAGAAGGGCAAATATTCCAATTTTCCCAAAAGGGAAGAATACAGAGTCTGCAAACTAGAGGCCATCGAGCTTGTCATATATGGCTGGGAAA
>CM053622.1:434658597-434678621 GCA_028646595.1 Phalanger gymnotis
TTTCCTTTCCTTTCCTTTCCTTTCCTTTCCTTTCCTTTCCTTTCCTTTCCTTTCCTTTCCTTTCCTTTCCTTTCCTTTCCTTTCCTTTCCTTTCCTTTCCTTTCCTTTCCTTTCCTTTCCTTTCCTTTCCTTTCCTTACCTTTGTGGATATAGTTTATTTAACTTTTAGTAAAGTTTTTGTTAAAGTATTTCATGCTATTTTTGTGGAGAAGATGGAGAGATAAGGACTAGACAATAATACAATGAGATGAATTCAGAGCTGATTGGATGGCCAGCCTCAAGGAATTGTCATTGATGGTCCAACATCAATATGGTGGGAGGTCTCCAGTGGAGTACCCTAGGGATCTGTGCTTTGATGTGTGCTGTTTAAAAATTTTTATAGATGATTTGGATAAAGGCACAGAAGCCATACTGAGGACAGAGAAGGTGGGCAAGGTAGTGATTTGACTTGCCTGACACATGCTGCCTCCCTGTCTCTTCCTCAGGGTGCCTTGTTACTTCATCAGGGCTTGTTTGCCTGCCCTATATAAGGAAGTTAATTGGTAGTTGGTGGCACTGGCTAGACCATTTTTTTCTTTGAATCCTCAGAAATGAGTACTTTGCTGGGCACATAGCTGAGGGGAGATGATAACCAATGTAGTAGGGGTAGTTTGACTTGCCTGGCACATCTTGTCTACTGTCTCTCCCTCATGGTGCCTTGCTGTTTCAGCTAGCTGACTTGCCCACCCTGTGTATGTCCATTGGTGAGGATGGTTAGCCCCTTCTCCACAGGAATTGCTTCCTTAGATGATGGCTATGAGGGCTGGACTAGAAGCAAGACTGATGGTCTGTGGTTCTGTCACTCCTAGGGCTCCTGTGCCTATCTGACTGTTGGTGGCTGTTGGTCAGCTGTTGTTGCTGGTGGTTATGAGGAAAGTGACAGCACCCCCACCCCCACGTTTGCGATGATTTCTCCCCTCAGCGATCTCAGTGATGGCTGTGATGGCTATGGAATGTGGAAGCATTTCTGGTGGTTTGGGGAGCCCTGGCATTCCCAATATTCTTGGGCTCAGGGTCCTGGTATTTCTCCATGAAGGTCTGAGGAGAGATTGTGGTCAAGGTGGTGGTTTGACTTGCCTGGCACATGATCCTTCCTGTTTCTCCCTCAGGGTGCCTTGCTGTTTCCTGTGAGGGAAGAAGCGATGCCAAGTTTCATTCATCTTCTTATAGGTAACATGTGTGAGAGCTAGTGACAATCAGTTGAGCTTCCTCTATGAGAGGTGGAGAAGAGAGGCAGGAGAAAGGGAATCACTTTCTCATGATGTGCACTCATGGTTGTCCCCTCAATCAGAGGTTGTGAAGGGCTCTGAAAGACAAATAGGATTTTATATTTGATTTTGGAAATAATAGGGAGCCACTGGAGTTTATTGAGTGTCAGCATGATCAGACCTATGCTTTAAGGAGATTACTTTGGAAGCTGAATGAAGGATGGACTGGAGTTGGGGAGGACTTGAGACAGGGAGTCCAACCAGCAAGCTTTTGCCATTGTCCAGGCATGAGGTAATGAGGAACTGTACCAGGGTAGTGGCTGCAGGAATGAAGACATGTATGTGGAAGATGTTATGAAGGTAGAAATAATAGGATTTGGATATATAGGGTGAGTACAAGTGATGAGTCAAGGATAACACTTATGGGTTGAGTCCAGGGTGACTGGAAAGATGGTAGAACCGTCAACAGCAACAGGAAAGTTTGAAAGAAGGGAGAATTTGAGGAGAAAGATATTGAATTATGATTTGGATTTGTTTAGTTTAAGATGTCTTTAGGATATCCATTTTGGGATGGTCAATAAGCCTTTGGATATGGGAGCCTGGAGGTGAGGAGAGAGGCTAGGGCTTTATAAGTAGATCTGAGATTCGTTAGCATGAAGGTGACAAACGAAGATGAACTAGGAAACTATGAACTATGAAAGGTGTAGTTCAGCTGTACTTCCCCTGTCCTTCCACATGGATAGTTGATTCTTTGATACAAGTGTAGGATTTTTGACATTTCTCCTTATTTGATTTTGGCTTTTTTGATTTGCACCATTGTTTTGGCCTGTTGCCTTCTTTTTGGATATTGACTTTGTCATCCTGGCTAGTCATTTCCTTCAACCTTCTACAAAGTCCCATTTCCTTACCTTTCAATTACTTTTATTGCTCTTTCTCAAAACCAGTTTCATCCTGCTCATAATCACAAAAAAGATTTCTCATTGTTTACTTTTTAAAAAATTATTTTAGTTTTAATTTGTGGAATAAAACAAGCATTTCCATAGTTATAAAAAAGATGATTGTGCATGAAACCACACATACAAAACTGTTCAACTTGCTATTCTTTTGAAATAGATAATAAAATTATCATGTGCATTTCTTTTTTTTCCTTTTTCCCCTCCCCCATCCTAGACTAGACATAAATAGGTATAGATATGTAAAATTATTCTACAGATAATTCTATTTATCAGTTCTTCCTTTGGATGTAGATTGTGTCTTTCTTCAGATGTCCTTCATAGTTAATTTGGGTGTTCATAATAGTCAAAATGACTTATCTGTTCAAAGTTATACTTAAAACAATATTGCTGTCACTGTATACAGTGTTCCCTTGGTTCTGCTCATTCTGCTCTTCATTATTTCATGCAAGTTTTCCATGTTTTTCAAAAATCATGGAGCTTATCAGTTCTTATAGCACAGTAGTATTCATATACCACAACTTGTTCAGCCATTCCCCAATTGATGGGCACGTCTGCAATTTTCAGTTCTTTGCCACCACAGAGAGTTGAGATAATTCAATCTTCTCCAGCAAATATAACAATCAAATCTTTGGTCTAATCTATGTATCTAGAGATGGCCTCCTACCTCACACTACTTTATCATTATAATTTCTTATTGTGAATTAACTTGTCTGTCTCCTAACTTCTATGAGTTTATCATGATCATTTCCCTCTTATCTTTAGTTTTGACCACCATTGTCTACCTCACATTATTATCTTTATTATTTTTTCCTTTGAATTTATTTTGTCACTAAACTCTTCAGCTCATTTCTTCTGCAATTGTGGTACCGTAAAACCATCTCAAAAATGGCGGTTGATATTTTAAAGCTACTTACCTTCACTTTTTTTCTCAAAGAGTAGCTCTGAGATTATCCAACTCAATTTTTAAATACTCTACTTCTCTGAGGGGAATGGAAGAACAGTATATTAAAACAACAACAAACCCCTAGACCTTCTTAAACCTATACTTCCTTGTTTTGTTCTTCCATACGTTCTTAATGCCCTCCTGTCTGCTCATCTAGTTTCTACCTGTTGCCTTGCTCTGACCAATGGTACAATTTGACTCTGATCTAGTCATTTCATCAAACTTCAGTTTCTTGGTTCCTTCTTTACTACCAGTCTCTAGGTAATTCCTGAGGTCTATACTCTTCCCTTGTCAGCCCATAACCTGTCAGTCTAGACTCTTCTTGACCAGTTTCGTTGCCTTGTCTCTTACTCTCCATTATCTTATAACTGATAGACTCTGAGACAGTGATCCTGACTCCATGCTTACAGTTGACATAACTTTGAGGAAGTCACTTAATTTTTCTGGGTCTCAGATCCCTCAACTATAAAATGATGGGGTTGGCCTACCTGACCTCAGAAATCTCTTTTAGCTGTAAATCTTTAATTTTACTGTAGTGGAAATATAAAGGATGTGTTAAGGAATTTCTATTAAGGTCTAAAATGCGTAGAAATAGAGTTCCAATCTACAATGAAGTTTTTAATTCACTGTGTTTTATTTTTTTACACAGGCTGTTGCAAAAAGGGAAATATTTTCTTTTTCTCTTTTTTGGAGGGTGATCATGGGCTATTTGATGTATTCTAACTTCTAGGTATCCCCTATCAAATGATGGCGAAAAATACTTTCTGAAAATGGATATTTGTGGCATGTTAAGGGATTGTAGGCAGCATAGGAATGAGCTGAGCCATCGTGATATAAACTGTTTTCCAGGAATATCTGGCAAATAGTATTGCAAATAGCCAAGAGGATGGGCAGGAGAATTTACTCTTTAACCATCAGTGGTTCAGTGTATAGAATTGTAATTGAGGTAGTTGTTTGGCTTATAATAGTAATCCAAATTTAGACAGTCATTTTGGCTCAGAATGGTTCAATGTTTTAAATCACAATATTTCTTATGAAAAGGTGAATGTTGTAAGCTAATTGTTCTAAATCTTCACTGTTAAGCCAGTATACTTCACGTGGATCCATAAATTTTGTGATACACATTTTTGTTCCACTTAATTGTATTTTATTTTTTCCAATTACATGTGAAGATAGTTTTCAATATTCACTTTTATAAGATTTTGAGATTTTTTTTCTCCCTCCCTCCCATCCCTTCCCTTCTTCCCCCTTCCATCCCCCCTGCCAAGACAGCAAACAATCTGATATAGGCTATACATGTATGATCATATTAAACATATTTCTACATTAGTCATGTTGTGAAAGAAGAATCAGAAAAAAAGGGAAAAACCATGAGGAAGAAAAAACAAAAGTAAGAAAACAGTATGTTTCAATCTTCATTCAGACTCCATAATTCTTTCTCTGGATATGGATAGGATTTTCCATTGTGAATCTTTTGGAATTATCTTAGATCATTGTATTGTTGAGAAGAGCTAAGTCTATCAAAGTCTATCAAAGTCATTGCACAATGTTGTTACTGCGTACAGTGATCTTGTGGTTCTTCTCACTTCACTTTGCATCAGTTCATGTAAGTCTTTCTTGGTTTTTCTGAAATCCTCTTGCTCATCATTTCTTATAGCACGATAGCATTGCATTACATTCGTATCCCACAACATGTTTAGCCATTCCCCAATTGATGGGCATCCCCTCAATTTCCAATTATTTGCCACCACAAAAAGAGCTGCTACAAATATTTTGGTATGTATAGGTCCTTTTCCTTTTTTTTTTTTATCATATCTTTGGGATACAGACCTAGTAGTGGTATATAATATACTTTTAAAATAAAATTATTTATGTAGGTAGCAATCCTCCCTTCCGTCTTCCTCCCTCCTACAAAAGATATTTGCTGGCATTCCCCCCCACCCCACTCCATCTCCCCAGAGATGGCCTGGTTCAGCTGAGTCACAAGCTGGAGGCAGTGTGAACTATGGCCAAGCAGTATATGGCAACAACTTGCTAGGCAGCAGAGCAATGTATAGCTAAATGTCTGGAAGCATCCAGAAAGGTAGCATCTAAGGAGCAGAGCCTAGAGGTGACTGAGACCAAGAGCATTAGGAGCGTTAGAAGACATCTTCAGCCTTGAATCATCAGAAGCATGAGCAGACCCATATATAGGCCATGGCCGTCCTTGTCCTTAGTTGTGCACTTCTCTATTTGTGTCCTTTATCTGTGTCCACATCCCCTCCTGATAATGGGTGTTTCTGTGGGATAATTTGTTTCAGAATCTCAGGGGAAATGAGTTATTGCTCTTTTTCTAGGTACAACATTTCAGTAAAATTCTTTGAGCAAATTGCATCATCTGTGTGACTATGGAAGGATAAATGCAACAATGGGGCTCTTGTAAGCTTTGGTTTTAGGAGCATAGACCTATAGTTATCCTCTGAAGGGGAACCAGTTTAGCTATCTACACAGTTAGTTGTCTACACAGGTAATTAATTGTTCTTCTTCCATTTCCCTTCGGGTCATGAAAACCTGGCCAATACTGTTATGCAAATATGAAAGTAATAACTCTGTCAGTGAGTGATAAATAAACATCTATTAAGTGCCCTCTATGTGCCAGGCACAGTGCTAATCAATGAGTTTAAAAAGAAAATCAAAAGACAATCCCTGCCTGCACAGACCTCACAAGACAACATGCAATTGTATTCAAATAAGCTATCTATAGGATAAATAGGAAATAATCAACATAGGGAAAGCACTAGAATGAATTGTGTGAAATATTGCTACATGGCCAGGTAAGCAGTTTGATGAATCATTTTAAGCACTCCAAGGGTTGAGAACTTGGGAGGGGTGTGACTGTTGTCTAGAATCATAGGGAAGGTGGTGGTGTCATCACCCTCCAGCTCCCCCTAACCTATGTGTCACATGACATAGGTTAAAGGCCATTACCTGGGCACCTTGTATTGGATCTTCTGACTTCTGCTATCTACCCACCTTCTTCTGTGTCAGCTACAAATCGTATTATAGCTCTGCCTCATCTGACAAGCCTGGCCTTGTAATTTTAGTTGACATTGCCCATAAAGCTAAGATCAGATGAAAAGAACCGAAGGGGATGGGGAGCAGACATTATTCTTCCGTGTGGAAATTAAGTAAGCATGCTTGGTGGGTGCTTTTTGGGAGGAGAGTCACACATTAGACAATACAACATTTCCATGGGAAAACTCTGTTCCTGATCCTTTAACCATTTTTCAATGATGAGACTGTCTCTGCCCAGAAGTAAACTCAGGAAGTGAGTGGTAAGGCAGTATAAGCCAGAGGTATTACCAGTACAGAATAGCTTGTATTAAGGAAACAAGTGAAAGAGGAATCATCATGTGAATCCAGCTTGTTGTTAGTTGTCCATGAAGGATAGCCAGAGGCTAATTAAGTTACTAGGAACATTCATTTCCTTAACTGACTGGGCTTTTCTCCTCTAGGAGGATTTGAATGGGACAATATTAGGGAATATTTGCTCATGGAGATAATAGGGAGCCATCGGAATTTATTGAATGGGGGGGGACTGGTATTTTTTTGTTATTGTTCAGTCTTTGAGTCATGTTCAACTCTTCGTGACCCCATGGACCACAGCATGCCAAGTTCTTCTGTTCTCCACTATCTCTTGAAGTCTGTCCAAGCTCAGGTTCATTGCTTCCATGTCACTCTATCCATCTCATCCTCTGATGTTCTCTCTCTCTCACTCTCTGTATCTCTGTCTCTCTGTTTCTCTGTCTCTGCCTCTCTCTCTCTCTCTCTCTCTCTCTCTCTCTCTCTCTCTCTGTCTGTCTTTGTCCTTCTCCCTCCCCCCTTCTCTCTCAGTATGGTTAGATCTTTGGCATAGTTAGGAAGACTAAATAGAAGACTAATAGAATAGTCCAGGTAATAGGTGATGAGGGCCCGCACCAAGGCAATTGCAGTGTCAGAAGAGAGAATTGGGAACATATGTGAGAGATATTATAAAGGTAGAAATGTCAGAAATTGCAAACTTATCGAATATGAAAGAGGAGAAAGAGTGAGATGACATCTAGGTTTTGAGTCTAGTTAGTACTCTTGACAGTAATAGTGAAATTAGGAAGAGGGGAGAATTTCTTGGAAAAGAGAATCAGTTCAGATTTGGACAAGTTGAGTTAAAGATGTCTATTGGACATCCAGTTTGAGATACCCAATTGGCAATACGAGACCCAACACTAGATGTCAAGAGAGAGGAGTCAAGGAGAGAAAACACAGAAGGTGATAAGAAAAGCTAAATACAAAAGGTAATACAGAAATTGGAGTTAATAGGAGCTGAACTGATGATTAGACTAGCTATTTTTTTCTGAGAGCCATGCTGATTGGAAGAGAAGTGTTGCTTTGCCGAGAGCTGATTGACTATAGAAAGGCTGAATCATCTGAGAATGTCCACTGATGTCAGATAGACTTTCAAATTGCTAGAATATATTTGGAAGAAAGTAGAATCATCTGTTATATGAAGAACTTTCTCAGCTTATTGCTCTCTAGGGGGATCTACAGCCTGGGAGAGGGGAAATCTCTTAGGGGTGCCTGTGCAGGCCTTCAGTACTTTCTGTAGCTTGTGGGGGTGGGGTGGGGAAAGGAAAGAGAAGCTTTATAAATGTTTGGAGCCATTCTAATGTATTTTGCTCAAAAGAGTGTAACACCTTCTCAGTACCTTGCCAAGGGCAGCTGTGTGCCAAAGAAGCTTACTACTATTTCAGTAGTTCAGAAGTACCAGAGAAATAACTTTGTCTAGCAGGAGAGCTGTGAGGACCAAAAGTGGAGCAGATAGTAAAGGAATAATTTCATAATTGTATGGTGGAGACTGTTTCCTGAAGAGTCCAAGGACCCTGATGCCTAGAGTTGTTAACTGGCTCAGGAACATGGTTTTCCTTACTTGTGTGCTTTCTTGCTAGGTTTCTGCAAGTTTGTGGCCAGTCTTCCCCAGGGATATACTATGCATTTCTAGGACAGTATGAGCCTGGTTTCTATGGGTGGGCAATGGTCTATAGGTGGATAAGTGTTATGATTATTCTTCTTTTTGCTTCTTCACTTAGTAAAGGTTTCATGTTTGAGTCCATATTGTCATTGATTTTTAAAAGCCCTCCAGTGGGGTGCTTAGGAGCTATAGTGCCAAGTAATAAGACTGTGTCCCTATGACACCAGGGTAATCCTTAGACCTCCAAGAGTTTGGGAGGTCAAAGTGTGGTTGAGGCTGTGGTTGGGCCCTGTTTTTTATAAATGCCCATACCTGTCAGCGTGAAGGCAGGTGGGTTAGGTGGGGGGAGGGATAAGAGAATGGGGTTGGGCATAGAGAGAAAGAGGCATAATGGAAGCCATGTCTAGGTTTCCTATAAAATGAAGAGATAGGACCTATATTATCCCATCCAGCTCAAAATCCAGAATTTTATGGCTTTAAAAACATTGGGGAGGCCAGAAGCACTGACTGGAGGGTCAGGATGCATAAAGTTGAAGAAAATTGTACTACCAGAGTTTTTAGTTTGGTTATACAGGCTCAACTTCATCAGGAATCCTGATTCACCTCATGAACATACATCCACTTTATTAAGATTCCCTGACAATGCCTAAGAAAACTGATGAATCAGAAAAGGAAATTAAGAGGCAGAGTTGACCCAATCACTTTCTAGCAAAGTGGAAAATTGAAGCATATGCCTGGAAAATCCAGACAAAACCCTCCTGAGTTTTGCTTCAATTATCTGTGTAGTTGCAGTGAAGATTTATTTGTCTTGAATTATATAGCTTTCTCAGTTCTTCCCCTGTCTTAGCTAGTGTGGAGCCGGCCTTAATTAAATTCCTTTTACCCTTCCTGATTCTTATTAGGCTGACTATTTGATGTTCTTCTTGCTAGCCTTATTTCCTCTAGGCCTTGGGCCCTCGGAGTCTCCTGTCTGTTCTTATTTCTATGACTCATCTACATGGCCCAAAGAATGGTGGATTAGAATAGCAATTAGGATTCCAAGGGCATTTCAACATTATGCATCTGAATATCTCATGTGCATACAGATTTGGGGACCATAGAAGGATCCAGATGTCACACTATTTTTCACTGGAACTAAGAAAATCCAAACTATTCTAGAGAAAAGCTTTTATTCAGATCCGTATCCAAATTTATTGTTGTCCTACATAAATGTTTTAGATCTTGTTAGAGGTATTCTGGGCATTCAATAGGCAGGAAGACATTGAATAAGATAGAAAAAAAAAGATAGAAGTGCTATATGCAAAAATCCATGCGTTCTAAGTCTTTAGGAAAAAGCCCATACTCTGGCTGTGAAAGAGAGGGATACAATTATTCCTTATCATATTTTTTAAAAGCCTAAATTTATCATACAAATACCTTAGCTCTCTGTTTGATTTTGCTTGTATACGTGACATGTGAAGAATTGGTTTTTAGTTTAGAAAGAATTACATGTAATACTTCAAATGGGAATACTGCCATATATTAACCTATAGAAACCAGAAGTGAATGTACTACCATGAAATAATAACACTTAGCATTTACTTAGTAATTTGCAGTTTGCAAAGCTCCTTACGTATATCATCTACTTCAGGCTCTGTAGCAACCCTGTAGGAGTAGGTAGTCCAGGCATTATTACCCCCAATTCGAAATGAGGAAACTTGAGTCTCCTAGAGGCGAATCAACTTGACCAGGGTAAAAGAAAGAGCTAGGAAAGTGTGTTAGAGACAGAATTCAAATCTTCATTTCCTTCCTTACTCCAAGTACAGCATTCTATCTACTACACCTGGTTGTCTCTGTTGTGGCAGTCTTTGTTCTTCTTGCAGAATATGTTATATTATCTCATTAATTTCTAAGGCTTAGTGGAACATGTAACAATTTTTTTGACAGTGTCTATATTTTCCTATTGAAGTTTATACCTTGAGACTGGAGATGAGTGTTTTTATTTCTAATAAGACAGCATGTTTCTTCAGTGCTTTAAGGTTTGCAAAGCACTCTCAGTGACATGGAGGTAGGTATTACATGTATCATTCATCCCTGTTTTGCAGACAGATAAACTGAGACTCTGAGAGAGTAAGGCACTTACATTCCACCAGTGATTAAGGCATGATTAGACCCAAGGTTTTCTAATTCCAACTGCAGTGTTCTAGCCATTGCACTACCTTTTTTTTTGCTATGAATCATGGAATTAAAAGCAACAACAACAAATTGTTTTATTTCACCAAAGCTTTCAGGCCAATCCGATTCTTTTATTGCTGACTTCATGTTGATTTTAACAGTTGATGTCATTTGGTATGTGCCAATCACAGTGATATAATGATGACTTGTATTTTAACACACAGTACAAAACTCTTTAAAGATGTTCATTTATTCTTATCGCATCTCCATGAGTCACGGCTGATTGTTTAATATAAACTCCTTTAATGCAATCATCTCACAGTACTATTACCATAAACACCAATTATTAGAACAAGCAAAAAATAAAAATAAAAAGGTGAACTTTAATAGGGATAAGTATCAAGTCCTGCTTTAAAGACTCAACTACCCCAAATGAGAAAGGATAAGGAATATAGGACCAAAAATATAGTTCAAAGCTAAAGCAAATCTTAAACTCCAATAAGGCTATCATCTCCAGAAAGGGGGAGAATATAGATATACATACATACATGCATACGTTACAGAGATCTATGTGACTCTATACAGACCTATTTCTCTCTATTCTGTCTAAATAGCTCTATAACTCTTTCTGTGTATATATATATGTGTGTGTGTGTGTGTATACATACACGTGCATGTGTATGTATGTATACACTTTGTGTGGTCAGACATCTGTAGTATTATGTACAGCTCTGAGTGCCACATTATAGAAGGGACATTGACAAGCTGCAGTTCATTCAGAGGAAGGTAAACACGATGGTGATAGGACTGGAAACTATACCATGTGAAAAGCCAAGGAAATGAGGATGTTTATCCTGGAGGACAGAAGACCTGGGGAGGGGTGATGGAGTGATAACAATTCTCAATTTTTAAAAGTGTGTTATATATAAAAGGGATTAGATTTGTTCTGCTGAGCCCTGAGGGATAGAAGTAGGTCAGTGAATGGGTGGAAGTTATTGGTGGTCAGATTTTGCCTCAACATAATGAAAAACAATTAGGACTGTCCGCTAATAAAATCACTAGAGCACAGTCCGAATGACCCTTTGTCAGGAATTGTGGCAGATGGAATTCATGATTTGGGTAAATCATGGGGGATATAGTTTGGGACTAGGTGACTTCTAAGATCTCTTCAAACTGTAAAATCCTTTGGTTCTGTGATTGTTTCATTGCTAAAAATGTGCTGGTAGACAAGAAGTCTTTAAAAAAAAGTGTACTCTAGAAAGTAAACTTGGTTCAGTATTTTGAAAAAGTTTAGTTATTAGTTCTTCCATTACGCTAAAAAGTTAAAAAAAGAGGCTGTGGTCCTCCTTGGTCTTTTAAATAGTTGTGAGTCACATGGATCTCTGCAATGTCTGTCTCTTGTGTCCAATAGGGAGCACATAACCATACTTCCCAAGATACTTTTTTTTGGTGGTTTCCCAGGGGCACCTTAAACGTCCTTTCATCCCCCTAATAAATTGGGTCTTCTTTTATGTCAATGTTAAAGATATAAGAAACTAAATTTTCTCTTGAAAGGGCACTGCCAAGGGACTCTTTATCTGCTAGGGTATGAAAGAGCCTAACATTTCATGCTCTAATTTAATTTTCAAGTTGTTCCAGATGCCTTTCGACAGAGATGCCCCTTCTAATGAATTACTTCAGACAGTGTTGTCTGCTCACACATTTCTGCTTTTATAGAATGCAAAATATGGCAGATTACTTTCATCAGAGTCATAATTAAGGGGAATCAAGCAGAACTTAGAACCCAGATTTGCATCTGCTGAGCATTTAAACCCACCCCCTACCACCCAGTTTCTACATCTTTGATCATGTATTTGGTAAGACTGCATGGCATGTCTTTCTGTAAGCTATTTCTTAGAAAGTGTAGGATTTAGCCTGAAGGCTTATTTTTGAGTGAATATTGCTTATTTCATGTTGAATTCTTCAGAAAAAAATGCAGGTGACATGAGATGCTTTGAAGGGCTTCAAGAGAGAAAAAATAACACTGCAAGAAGTTGTTAAAATTAAAAAAAAACTTTAAAAAGTTGAGTTTTTTCAGTTCAAAGTAAATTTCTACACTTAATATGTGGAAAAATAGGAAGATAATAACCTGATTCCTCAAGGGAACTGGAAGATTTATTGGTTAAATAGTAGATATATGTTTGGTGATTAAATAGGTAGTTTACTTAAATAGCCTTTTAATGCAACATTAAGCAGAAGGAATTTTTAGATGGATCATCCTGTTTTTCAACACAATTCATTTCAGTTAACTTCAATTTAACAAACTTTAAGGGACTGCTATGTGCCAGGCACTATTAGGAATAGGTAATACAAAGACAACAAGGAACCGAGTCCTTGCTCTCAAGGAACTTATATTCTACTTTTCAGAAAAACAGAATGTATAGCGACTTAGAAAGCCTGCCTTGGAGCCATCATAAGACCTGGTTCAAGTCCTACTGCTAGTTATGTAACTGTGTGTAAGTCAAGCTTCTTGGCACTTTAGGCAACTCAGGACTATAATTTGTGGCCCTGCCAAGCTTCTGCATTGATTGGGGGAGTTTCCCATTTGGGAGCTCCCCAGACTGGTGAAATCACAGTCTGGATTGAAAATGTTTTTTCTCTTGTGTTTTGGGATAGGTTCCTCAAAATAACTACATGGGCTAATATCAATTTCCTGTCTAGATTGACATTTTGTTTACTCAATCAAGTGTCTATTAAATGCTTACTCATTGCTTACTATGTCAATCAATAAACATGTATTTAGTGCCTACCGTGTGCTGGGACTGTGCCAAGTGTTGAGAATACAAAAAGAGGCCAGAAATAGTCCCTACTCTTAGGGAGCTCACAATCTAACAAAAGAATAAATGAAGCTCTGGTTTGTAGCATTTGCAGATTTCCGAGGTTTGAGCGTTCACACTGAGAATTTACCAATAGGCTCTGGAGAACCAGGACAGGCTGGCTTCAGCACAGCCCATGCCCCTGATCTCAAGGGGATGAGCTTGGAAAAGATGAGAAATATCACATAACAGAGTGAGTGATGTCCAGGAAAGGGAGTTATGGTTTTAGATGTCACAAAGATTTAGCTGAAAAAATAAGAGTGGTCCATTAATGTATTCTTTGCAGATGTGCTTATGATTTGATTATAGTTCTCAGAGAAATCTATGATCCTAAAATGGAGTCGCAGAGAGAGCAGAGTCAAAAGGTGCGGCTCCTCCAAGCATGACTTCTAGGAGTTTGGTTTGGAGGATGGAACTACAGCAATAATAGCAGCAGAAGGGCAGGAAAGTTTTGTTAATGCTATTCATACTGTACTATTTCAGTATATGCTTTTGCTATGAGCTAAGCTGTCAGTTGGCTTGTTAGGTTAGATGACTTGTCCAGGGTCACACATCTAGTATGACAGAAGCAGGACTCTGAATGCAGAAAAAAAATTAAGTTCCTATACAGTCCCACAGTCCCGAAGGATTGTTATAGGAAATAGACAATGGGCTGTTACAGATTAATTTTCAGTGCTGTCTCATATGGATAGGTTGGAAGAGGTGACTGATTCCTCCTATTACTTCCTTCCAACCTCCACAATTGGCAGACCCATAGAAGGTGTAGGTCTGGATGAAAGGCAGGAAAAGAAAAACATGTTCTTTGGAGTCTGGCTTCTGTCTTTTGCTTTTAAATTTTTTATGTTTATAGTATGTTTTTACATTATTTTAATTTCCAAAAATATCCCCTTTACTCCCTTACCCAGGGAGACATTTTTTTTGTAATTAAGAATAAAAAAGAAAGAGAAAAGTGTATTTTCTCATTTCTTCTTTGGGGCCAAAATTGGTCATTGTAGTTGTACATTATCCAGTTTTGATATTTTTAGCTGTTTCCAATTACATTATTACAGTAACTGTGTATATTGTTTTCCTTATTCTGCTTATTTCAATTTGTATCAGTTTATTCTTCTGATTCTTCTCTAGATTCTCATCTTCCTAAATTCAAATCTGACCTCAGGCATTTATTTACTAGCTGTGTGACTCTGGGCAAGTGACTTAACCCCATTTGCCTTAGTTTCCTCATTTGTGAAATGATCTGGAGAAGGAAATGGCAAACTACTCCAGTATTTTGCCAAGAAAACCCCAAATGGGGTCATGGAGAGTCAGATAGGACTGAAAATGACTGAATAATAACAATACAACAGCATTTGCAACACTTAACATTACTTTGCACATAGTAAGCACTTAAATCATTTTCATTCATTTATTCATTACATTTATGTACCTCATCATGTCTTCCTCCTGGCTTCCCTGCCTTCCTTCAAGTCCCAGATAAAATCCCATCTTTTACTGGAATCTCCCTTAATTTACTGATCTCCCTTAATTCCAGGATCTCAAGTGAGATATTTGTAAAGTGCTTAGCATGATGCTAGGCACATAGTAGGCACTATATAAATGCTTATCCCTTTCTTCCTTCCCTTTCCCCCTTCCCTACTGCCTTCTCTTTGTTGATTATTTCCAACTTATCTCATATGTGGGTGGTTATTGCTTGTTCTCTCCCCTATTGGACTGTGAGCTCCCTGAAAGCAGAGACTATTTTATGTTTCTTTGTATCCCCATTGTTTAACAGTGCCTGGCACAATGGATGCTTAATAAGTGTTTATTGACGGTCTATCCACTGAAGGTAAATGTATTGGTAGAGGTTTGTGAGCTACAATTTTAGGAATTGGGATCTATTGCACAGTTTGAACCTGGGGTAGTCTCCTCCACCCTGTCTCTCCTACTTCTTGGACCCAACCTATGAGCGTGAGTTGAGAGAAGGGTAACATAGGCTGTTGTACTGACGGGTTTTGTCTGGGATATTTTGAGCACCCTAAGCATTTACAGGGACTCCCCAGACAAAATTTAGTATTTGTTTTGTTTTCAGAGTGTTATTGGACAGTCAGTTTTCAAATGTGTTTCCTTGACAAATCAGACTTCTATTTTTAAAAAATAAAAAAATAACTTTCATATGATTGAATACTCAAGTATTTAATACCTGTTATATTTAAGTTTGATGAGTCTAAGGAAGTTGATAACTACTATACATGTTGTAGCTCTACAATAATGACATGTCACCAGTGTGTCCTCCTGACTCTTCCTCTTCTTTTAAAATTTCCTATGTCTGTTTGTTGTACCAATAGCAACATTTGTCTCTCATTTTAAACATTTTAAACACTTCGTGGTTATTTTTCAATATTACTTCTTCTTCTTCCTTCATATAACAAAGTGCCAAATTCTACTGATTCAACTTCTCCAATATCTCTTTTTTTAAAATTGTAAGTTTATTTTTTACTTTTAGTTTACAACACTCAGTTTCACAAGTTTTTGGGTTCCAAATTTTCTCTCCCTCCCTCTTCTCCCCACTTCTCCCCGCCCCAAGACAATATGTAATCCAATGTAGGTTCTACATATACCTTCACATTGAACTTATTTACATAATAGTTCAATTGTAAAGAAGAATTATAACCAATGGAATGAATCATGAGAAAGGAGAAATGAAACCAAAAAGGAAGGAAAAAAAAGAAAGCAAATAGTTTGCTTCAATCTGCATTCAGACTCCATAATTCTGTCTCTGGATGTGCGTAGCTTTTTCCATCATGGGTCTTTTAGAGCTGTCTTTGAACCTTGCATTGATGAGAGGAGCCAAGTCTATCAAAGTTAGTCCTTACAGATACTATGTGTCTATAATTGTGTATAGTGATCTCCTGGTTCTGCTCCCCTCACTCGGCATCAGTTCATATAAGTCTTTCCAGGTTATAATAAAGTCTGTCTGCTCCTCCTTTCTTATAGCCCAATAGCATTCCATTACATTCACATCCCACAATTTGTTTAGCCATTCCCCAGTTGATGGGCATCCCTGTGATTTCCAATTCTTTGCCAACACAAAAAGAGCCGCTATAAATATTTTCATACATACTAGTTCATTTCCCACTTGTGTGATCTTTTTGGGATACGGCCCTAGAAGTAGTATTGCTTGGCCAAAGGGTAGCCCTTTGGGCATAGTTCCAAATTGCTCTCCAGAATGGCTTGGATCAGTTCACAATTCCACCAACAATGTAACAATGTTCCAATTTTTCCATATCCTCTCTAGCATTATCATTTTCCTATTTTGTCATGTTAGCCAATCTGACAGGAGAGATGTGGTACCTAAGAGTTGTTCTGATTTGCATTTCTCTAAACAATAGTGATTTAGAGCATTTTTTTCATATGACTATAGATATCTTTTTTCTTCCTCTGAAAACTGCCTGTTCATATCCTTTGACCATTTCTCAATTGGAGAATGACTTAAGAAATGCTAGGGAAGGTGGCCTAGCCATACCAGATTTTACACAGTATTATAAAACAGCAATCATCAAAACTACTTGGTATTGGCTAAGAAACAGAGTGGTGGATCAATGGAATAGGTTAGGTATGCAAGATGCGGGAGTTAACGACTATAGCAATCTACTCTTTGATAAACCCAAAGAATCCTGCTTCTGGGCTAAGAATTCACTATTTCACAAAAACTGCTGGGAAAACTAGAAAACAGTATGGTAGAAACTGGGCATAGACCAATATCTTACACTGTATACCAAAATAAAGTCAAAATGGGTTCATGATTTAGGAAAAAAGGCTGATACTATAAGCAATTTGGGAGAGCAAAGAATAGTTTACCTGTCAGATTTATGGGAAAGGGAATTCATGACCCAACAAGAGATAGAGAGCATTACAAAATGAAAAGTGGATAATTTTGATTATGTTAAATTGAAAGGTTTTTGTACAAACAAAGCCAGTGCAACAAAAATTAGGAGGGAAACAGAAAATTGGGAAAGAATCTTTACAACCAACGTCTCTGATAAAGGCCTCATATCTAAAATATACAGGGAACCGAACCAAATTTATAGGAATACAAATCATTCCCCAACTGAGAAAAGGTCAAAGGATATTAACAGGCAGTCTTCAATATCTCTTAAAGGCCTCCTCTTTAATCCCACTAGTACATGTGGAATCACTCTCTGCCATTCACCTTCTGGTTCCATCCCTGACTTGTACAGATGATCCAAAGATAAACCTTTCCCAAAGAACAGTCTCACTCTTCACATTGGTGTCAAGGGGTGTGGGTTTTGTCCATTTGCAGCATGAGTACCATGCACTAAGTTAGATGGGGAGGGGACAAAGGCTACCTTCCCCTTTGGCTCAGCAGCCCTGAGAAAATAGGCTTGCTTTTTTTGATCTTTCTCATTTGTGCCCTTCAGTTTTAGGTATAGGGATTGGAATCCTGGACTGGGAGATTGAGCCATGGGGACCAGGAATCTAAGCTGAATGTTGCTACCAGCTAAACAGGGAAGCCCTGAAAAGCCAGGCTTCTAGGATGCAATCACAGGGTGATTTTGGACTTGGAACTTGGTATAAATGATGCTATAGAGAAATTGTGTTAAACTGTGAACCTGATCCTCATCTTTTCCTAGAGATTGAGATGGTAGAGGGGAAGATTATGCTCCCTAGGTGTTGGTGGGGAGGGGTTTGTTTATATGTTTGGTTTTGCTATACTTTTAAACACTAAAACTAATCTGATTAAGTGGGGTGCTTGGACCATCTAAAATTCAGGTAACACCATCAGTGAGGTTTGAGCCAATGGGAGAGAATAACTAAATGCCCCTAATACCTTTAAAGCGTACTGGAGACCTCAAGGAAGGTCGGGGTGGGAAATAAAACTGGGCCTCAAAAGAGGCCAGAGTAATCACTATGACATCCATAATGTTATAAATTTTCTGTCTAGCCTGACACTAAGCCAATTTTAGCTGGACATTTGTAATTTGTAATCCTATTAAGGATAGGACTAAACATTCTCAGGAAGCAAAAGTGATTACCCAACACTATGAGCTGGAGGCCAGGATGTTCCTACCATTCTCCTTAATATTGGGCAAGAAGTTAAACCTGAGACTAGTGACTCCAGTGGTTGAGCAGGAGCTTAGCCACACCCAATTCCTGGGAATTTCGTATCATAGCTCTGTTCAGTGCTTCTCAGCTGGAACAGAAAGGGTCATCTCACCCCAACTGTTATATAAGTGACAAGTTTAGTATTCTTCCACATTGGAAGGCTTATCTAATGTATATGGACTTATTCTATGTTTAGATTCAGACCATTGGTGGGTATATGATTATCTAGACCAGAGGTTCTTAACTTGGGGTCTGCGACCTGGTTTAAAAAAATATTTTGATAGGTATATTTCAATATAATTGTTTTCCTTTTCATTCTTAAATATTTTTCTTTCACACATTTAAAAAACATTATTCTAAGATGGGATCCATAGGTTTCTTCAAATTGCCAAAGAAGACCAGAGCACATCCACAAAAAAAGGTTAAGTACCCTTCCTGTAGACAAAGAGTTGATGAGGATGGCAGAGCCACACAAAGTGCTACAAGACTATTCTGGTGAGGCTTAAGTCAGGTTCCTGCCAATCAAAGAGGAATAAAACCAGATTCCCAAGAATGGTGATGCTTAAATTATGTTTGTATTGGTCATTGAATTATTTTTTATTATGAAATTTTTATTTATACTTTTTACTGATTCTTCTTATTTTATTATTTAATACTTTTAGTTTTCAACATTGATTTCCACCAGATTTTGAGTTACAAACTTTATCCCCATTTCTCCCCTCCCCCCCACTCTAAGATGGCATATATTCTGATTGCCCCATTCCCTAGTCAGTCCTCCCTTCTGTCACCCCACTCCCAGCCCCCAAATCCTTTTTCGACTTACTTTCTTGTAGGGCAAGATAGATTTCTATGTCTCATTCCCTATATATATCTTATTTCCTAGTTGCATGCAATAACAACTGTTTTTTTTTGGAGCATCTGCTTTTAGAACTTGGAGTTCTAAATTCTCTCCCCTCTTCCCTCCCCACCCACCCTCCCTAAGAAGGCAAGCAATTCAACATAGGCCACACATGTATCATTATGCAAAACACTTCCACAGTAATCATGTTGTGAAAGACTAACTATATTTCCCTCCATTCTATCCTGTCCCCCTTTATTCAATTTTCTCTCTTGATCCTGTCCCTTTTCTAAAGTGTTTGCTTTTGATTACCTCCTCCCCTGATCTTCCCTCCCTTCTATCATACTCCCTGTCTCATCCTCTTCCCCCTACTTTCCTGTGCAGTAAGATACCCAATTGAGTGCCTCCTCAAGTCAAATCCAATGAGAGCAAGATTCCCCCTCACCTGCCCCCTCTTCCCTTTCAACAGAACTGCTTTTTCTTGCCACTTTTATGTGAGATAATTTACTCTATTCTATCTCTCCCTTTCTCCCTCTCTCAATACATTCCTCTCTCACCCCTTAATTTAATTTTTAAGATATCATCCCTTCATATTTAACTCATCCTGTACCCTCTGTCTATATATCTATATCTATATCTATCTATCTATCTATCTATCTATCTATCTATCTATCTATCTATCTATCTATATCTATATCTATATCTATATATGTATATATATATATTCCCTTCAACTACCCTAATACTAAGAAAGGTCTCATGAATTTTCCTTGTAGGAATGTAAACAAAACAGTTCAACTTTAGTAAGTCCCTTGTGATTTCTCTTTCTTGTTTACCTTTTCATGCTTCTCTTCATTCTTGTATTTGAAAGTCAAATTTTCTATTCAGCTCTGGTCTTTTCACTGAGAAAGCTTGAAAGTCCTCTATTTTATTGAAAATCCATATTT
>CM053622.1:434679121-434716676 GCA_028646595.1 Phalanger gymnotis
AAATGTGAGCCAAGAGATAGTTGCAGTGGAAGTGGAAGCTGCAGAAGCAGGGCTTACCCGTGTGTAGACCCAGGAGTGCGAGCAGGAACTTGAGGCCAGTAAAAATGATTTGGCTAAATACTATCTTGTTTTTCTGTGGCCTCCTGGTTACTTTTGTGAGGTGGGCTTTCTGGGCCTGGAGTCTTTTTGTCAAGATGTCGGAATGGGGAGGCTGGTTCACGGATCAGCTGCGGTGGGGCCTAAATAAATTTCTTGTTGTTTTCTCCTTAGAGAACCTCTCATACCTTGTGATTTCGAACCATTCAAACATATACATGATTATATTTGAGATTATAAATTCGGCCTTCCTACTACAGATGCTCTGTCTATTAAAGGTAGAGGCAGCTTCCAGATGGCCCTCTTGGTTTGAATTCCCTGGTGTGACAAGTAATGCACTTGTTGCTTTGACCGTCCCATGTAGTATGTGGAAAATGATGTTTTCTACCCTATTGTCCCCTCCACCCTCCCTACATGGAGTATGAACTCAAGTAGGTAAGCTCAAAGCTGGGCTCCTGTCTTTTCCTCCTCGTGTTTCCTTTCTTAATCACCTGACTGAACATGGATCTCAAAATGGATACGTCCAGACTTGTAAGTTTAAAAGGTCTAAGGGATCTTAGGCCCCATGAAAGGAGCAGGACAAGCAGGAGATTTTGACTGTGGAAGCAGCTGAGCACAAAATTTAGAGGAGATTTAGGTTTGGAGAGGAGTGATAGTGCCAAGATAGAATGAAATGTAAGATAACTAATTAGCAATCTGAGAAACAGAGCTATGCTCTGATGAAGTATAAGTGTCACCCTCATGGAAGATTGTAATAGTGATTATAAATTAGGTTACTTAATCCTATTTTAAATTTGTCAAATACATGGTTGTCAGTGTCCTGCATTTAGCATTCCTTTTGTGTGTAGTAATAAATTACCTGTCCCATATTTAATTCATTATTGTATATTGAAATTCCTTTTTATTCTTCTCCCTCCCTCCCCCTTTTGGAAGAGGCCTTAGAAGTAAGTCATAAAATCATCCCTGAGGTGCTGGAGTAGGGTTCTAATGAGCCACTCAATGAGTATGAGGAAAGAGAGCCTAACCTCTATCATTAAAGGCAATTTCCCCCAGAACTAATACTGGTTCAAACTGCGTGCGGGGTTAAAGAACGGGGAATATATACAGTATCTGTGACCCCCGTGGTGACCCAGATCATTTGCAAAATGAAGGGATCAGACTAGACGATTCTTAAATTCCTTTTATCTCGATAATTCTACGAGTCTAATTTCAAGTAGCCTTTAATGTTTGAAAAATGTCTTCAGAGAGTTGTCAATAAGCATTTATTAAGCACCTACTATATGCTACTCACTGTGTTAAGTACTGAGGATACAAAGAAAAGCAACCTCCCCCCATCCTGTCTTTCAAAGAGCTGGGGGAGACACATGCTAATAACTGTACATTAACAAAATAAATTACAGGATAGTGTAGAGACAGTCAATGACAGAAGGCACTAAGACTAAAATAGAAGGTGAGATTCTGAGACTTGAAAGTCAGGGAAGCTAAGAGCTGGAGGTAAAGGGGCAGACTGTTCAAGGCCTGGGGGACAGCCCTTGAAAATGCCTGGTGTTGGGAGATGGTGTTTCTTGTTCAAAGAACAGTAAAGGAGGCCAGTGTCACTCCATGGTAGAATATGTAGAGGCGAGAGCTTTTCCTGTATTTGTATTATTTTTCTTACACGTGCTTTTCACATCTAAGAAATTGATAATGATAGCCACTCTTTTTTCTTTATCTCAATGCCTCATTTTGATTTTAATTCTTTTCTCTCTGGGAGATATTCTTTTTTCCTCCTGTGTTTTCCATTCTTTTCTTTCTCATGGAATGGGGACATTGTAACAAGGGAGTTGCTGGTGGGGAGTTCCTGTTAGTGGGAGGGTCCTGGTGGGTTTTCTCTCTCTCTCTCTCTCTTTTAAGACAGAGAAACAATAGGGAGACCAGAACAGCTAGTATCTGGGAAGGAGGGTCTGTGACTTGGTGGGGGGTGAATGCCAGGTGGCAGGTGGGATAGTTATAGGTTGGGACGTTCCAGGGAAAGCTGCCTGCTGTGTTTAGGAAGAAAAAGATAGGAATTCCAGATGTTCCCCAAACATGTCTGGTTTTGCTCAAGGTTGGGGGAAAAGTTAGTTTAGGTTCTCCACTAATTTAGTAGTGCTTGTATTCCTCTGTATGGGAGCAAATTGGAGAGACAGAAAAACTCAGTGGCTCATGTAAATATCTAAACACTCCAGGGATTAAAAAAAATCAAAACACAGGCTTCTTTGGGGATCACATTAGGGATTAGGGCCTAACTTTAAGAGTAAAATAGTTCTGATTAATGGGTATATTTGACTAGTTCCAGTTGAGTGGTTTTCAATGGTGACCTCAGCCTCCAGCTTCACAAAACTCAGCTGCAGCTTTGTGATGTAAAGGCTGCATTTTTAACAGTCAGTCTGCATAAAATCAGGGCGAAAAAAGGACTGGCTGATCTGGAAAAAAACTGGGACTCTCCAGGCATCACTGCAAAATGGAGAAGCTGAGAAAAGTTTACCTTCGGAAAGGAACAAAATATTTCCCTTGCTCACTTTAGTCTCTTGCATGCCCGTTGTGCCTTCTTAGAAAACAGAGGCCTGTTCAGTAGGGGTTGGGTTAGCTCAGAGTAGAACACAGTGGTCTCTGGTGTTAGTCATCCCACCAGAGGTGCTTGGGGAAGGGCCCTGGGGAGCTTCCTTCTGTACTGAACAGTGTGAGGTAAAATGACAGCAAGAAACACAATGACCACAGCTAAAGAGTTCTAAAAGATGCTGAAGGAATTGATTAGAAAAGTGGAAACAACTCCCCTCCCCTCCCCTCCTTTTTCCCGCTGTACAGGGCCACAATATTAAAGAGATTACAAATAAGCTAAAGAATGATGGACCCTTTTAGCTATTTGAAAATTGTTAACAGCCCTAGGCCTCAGCTTGTTTCCCGGAGAAAGACCCTGGTGAGGTGGGAAAGGACATGCATACAAAGGATGAGCTTTGTATGTAATTTGCTTATATCTCTTTTAGCAGCTCCAGAGAATGTTAGAGCTAGAAAGAATCTTAGGGATCATCTTCTTTTCCAAAGGTTATGGCTATACACACTGGATTTGTATTCAAATGGAGCTTCCTTTGAAGTGATATAATTACTTTTCCTTTTTTCCCTCTTCCTTTGGGATGCTGCTGGACTTAGTCCTCATGAATTTGGGTCTTGTGAAAGTTCCCAGCAGTCCTAGTGGCTGTAGAACAGCCCCATTGACACTAATTTCTTCTTATAGTGTTTATAATGTAATCTCTGATACTTCTGTCTCCCTCTACCCCTCCCCCAACTATTCAATATAAAAAGGTTCCTAATTATTCTAAACAACTTAAAAACAATTTTATTTCCCCCTTTCCTGCCATCATAATTTATCAAATGTGTACTTTCATGTAATGCTGTACTTGGTATTATACAAGGAGAATGCTACTCGTTTGGATAAGTTAAGTCTCTTCTTTGAGCCTCAATTCTTTCATTTGTTAAATTAGGGACTTGTTATCAAACTTTTGTTTTCTCTCCTTCCTGTTTCCTCTAGTGAAAAACAAACAAGCCACAAAACAAAATCCTTGCAACAACATCCATGGTGAAGCAGAATCAATTTCTATACTGACTGTATCTCAAAATACATCTCATTCTACATCTTGGGGACTAGGCAATCTTGAAGATCTAACATTCGATCATTCTATAATTATATAGCTAGTCATTGCTTCTAGAAACTTAAAATATAAAAAAAATGTGCAAGCTTAAAGATAGTATCTGAGGACACAAGGAAATATGCTTAAATGATTGTAATCCAAAGAAGTCCGATTTTTGTTTTTTAGACTTCTGAAAATACATTTTGACTTGAGGGAGACATAAGAAATGTTTGGAGGAAAAACAAAAACAAAAAACCAGAATCATACAAGTACTTTGCACTGGATTTTTCTTCCTAAATTTAATTTATTTTGGAATCAATTCACCATAGTGGTAGACTCTTCAGTCTTCTCAAGTATTAACAAATACGTTGCATTCTGCAATAATACCTCCTTCTACATTGTGATGTGATGAAGATTATGAAATCTTGGTGTAGAAACCTGATGACCTAGGGACATACATGGTATCTTAATCATTGCTGTCCTCCAAGGGCAAAGGATTTAGAAGAGAAAGGCAGATTTGGGAAGTGAATTGCTGTCTAAGAAAACGATGTCTGAGGATGGCATTTAGACTGCTAGACCGTAGCTCAAAATAGAAGAATGAATACATCTGATAATGGTAAGAATGTATTTGCCTATAATCTTACAAAGGCTTTGACTGAAAAGAAAGAGAGAGTAGGAAAATCGTAATCACTAAATTAGATATAGAGGGTAGCTGCAGTGTAATTCAATTCAGCGTGCACTCATTTGGCTCCAAGTTATTTCCCCATGCCTAGAACAATCTCAGCGCCACCTACTGACTTCTTTTAAGTCCCAAATAAAATCTCAATTTTTACGGGCAGCCTTTCCCAACCCTCCATAATTCTAGTATCTTCCCTCTCTTTGTTATTTCCTATTTGTCCTGTACATAGTATTTATAAATGTTTATACGTTATGTATGTATATGTATGTATGTATCTCTGTGTGTATGTATCTTAATTCTAGTGTCTTCCTCCTTTTAATTATTTCCTATTTATCCAGTATCTAGCTGTATTTTTTTGCAAGTTCTCTCTCCCATTAGATTGTTAATTCCTTGAGGATGTGGACTGTCTTTTGCCTCTCTTTGTTTCTCCAGTGCATAGCAAAGTTACTGGCACGTAGTAGGTATTTAATAAATGTTTATTGATTATTAGGAAGCAGAATAACACCTAAAACTGGTAAGAGAAAAAAATCCAAGAAAGGAGTCAGTAATAAAATACATGCCCTCAGATGGTTATATGCACAGAGAGTGGGAAGCAAACAAAATGAATTAGAGATTTTAATTGCTAGTATGACATCCCTGACTGGGATGTGGATTTGGAAGGGTATAAACCTTATTTTTTAAAAAAGCAGACTAGGCTGGGTTTGGCAGTCTATGCCCCTCTGTAGTCTCTATTGGGAGTGGAGGGGTGGGATTAGGCTCATGGATTGCTTGAATTCAGGAGTTCTAAGCAGTACTAGGGCTAAAGTTGGATGTCCTCACCAAGTTCCACACCAATATTGGTTGGTTGAATCCTCAGGAATGGAGGACAACTAGGTTACCTGGGGAGGGTCAAACTGGTTCAGTTTCAAAAAGAGAACAAGTTAAAGTTTCTGGGATGCAGCCTGCAAGCAGGGAAGGGAGGGAGGGAACTAGCATTCACTAAGTGCCTACTATGTATCAGGCACTGAACTAAGTACTTTACAAATATTACCTCATTTGATGTGGCCACTGCATGTCTAGCTTGGGGGAGATGGGAGACTGAGTTTCGAACAACAACCAAACAAAAACCTACCAGGTAAAAGAGGGAGAGGGAGTAGCTTTATATATTAAGAAGATGTACTCATGTGAGGAAATCTAGGAACCAGAGAGAGACAAAAAGACTCCAGGCCCAGAAAGCCCACCTCACAACATAATTGAGAGCATTTCGGTGAACATCTATGGAGGCAGAAACAGAAAGTATATTATCATTGAGCCATTCTATAGACTAGTAGCATCAAACTCAAATAGAAATGGGGGCCATTAAACCCCACATAAGGATACCTGAGGACTGCATAATGACTTAGTTTTAAATTGTCATATTATCTATGTTTTATTATATTTTCATTTATTTTATTAAATATTTCCCAATGAGATTTTAATCTGGTTTAGGTCACATTTGTGAATGTTATGGGCTGCATATAGCCCACTGGTCACATGTTTGACAACTCTGCTCTAGATCACTTTGAAGAGAAAAAAATAGAAATAAATGAATGAGAAATTAAGAGAAACAAAGCATAAGTCTGGTATAAAGGCATGCTGTAGTCTTGAGGATGGACTTTAATAATCCAGACATCTGCTGGAGATCTTTTTCAAAAGCAAAGCACGTAATAATTTCATGATTTGCCTTAATGTAATTTCATCCTTCAAAAAGTGGAGGATTCTTATTGGGGTAAACAAGGCAACTAGCATGTATTAAGTTTACAAAGATATTGCCAATTCCTTATCTGCATCAATCAGTATGTTAGAAACCAATCTGTTTGAAAAAAATACACATTTTAAGTTTTTTAACTAGTGGCTTAGAAATGATTTTTCTGTATTGATTATATCATAGAAATGAAAGAATTTTACTTCTCTGGGCCTCAATTTCTTCCTCTGTAAAATGAAAGCAGTGGATTAAAGTTTCTTGTAACTATCTCAGAGACAATGGGAGTCCAGGAGTCAAATGTCCCATTAAGAATTGTCTGATTGTTTTACTCTCTACATCTCATTTAATGTACTTGTACAAATGATTTCCCAAAGTGATCAGACTTGCAATACTTCTAATCAACTAAGAAAATTTCCACAGATTTCCTCCACATTTATCATCAGTCAGCTTTCCCTTCCGCTATATCCATTGACTTGAATAGCTTTCCAAATATCACTACACTTCACTATATTACTTCATATGGAGAACACAATCATTTGCCACGAGTAAGAATACTTTGAATTCCCTTAAAAATTGAGACTTACCATGAAAATCAAGCTACAAGCAAGTTAAACTCTTACAAGACCATAAGTAGCAATTCTGGACCTCGGGGCACACACCACAAAAGAAGACAAAAATGAATCTAGAGCGAGCAAGGTGTCCTCAAATCAAATTTTAAAGGAAAGTTTGGTTGAGGCAGAAGGAACTAGAGCCAAAAAGTTTTATAGAGTGAAAGATCTGAGGACACTAGGAGGCCTCTAGTTGGGGAGAGAGCAAGGACAGGCCCATGGTGGGAAGAAGGTCACTTGGTATAAACTGTCATGGGGAGGAAGTATGATGCCTGGTATTTTCCTATTTGAACTAATTAGTCTTGCTAACTTGATGTTAAACATACAGTACAAGTACTTTTGGCATCTTACACATTTCATCCACCTGGGGTAAAATTCTTATTTCCCCAACCTAGTTGTATCTCTGAGCAACTTTAAGCCAGGGGTGGGGAACCTGTGGCCTCAAGGCCACATGTAGCCCTCTAGGTCCTTGAGTGTGGCCCTCTGAGTAGACTAGACCTGGAGGCTGCAGGTTCCCCACCCTTGTATTTAGGCCCTCTGCATGTTTTCCTTTAAAGCTATCTTGGCTTGAGGCATCTAGGTGGCACGGTGAATAGAGCACAGGAAGACCTGAGTTCAAATCCAACCTCAGACATTTGACACACTAGCTATGCAATCTTGGGCAAGTCACTTAACCCCAATTGCCCTGCCTTCCCCTCTCCAAAAAAAAAAAAGCTGTCCTGGATTGATTAAGATTCTGATCAAGAAGAATCAGCATTTATTTCCTCCATGTCTTATTATATCTCCACAAAAGTCTTGATTTGGGGCATCAACATAGTGTGGAAATAATTCTGGGTTTTTAGCTCTGGTAGGTCCCACTGAGCTGTTTTTTATTACAAGTCCAGTGACAACCTAGGTAAAGAATACTGGACACAAAGTATATTTTTTCAGATCATTTTGACCCATGGAACATAAAAATGTAAAATTGTCTTTAATTCTTTATATTTTCTTTTTATTCCTATAATGATAGCATCAAAATTGCAGAAAACGGAGCAGAGGTTGCTAAAGATCCCAAAGTTCTTAGTTTTAAGACACTTATTTAATGTATCTGACAAATGAGAACATTTAACTTGCATTTTCTTATTTCACAGAGATAGGTTAAGGGTGAAAGAGACAATGTTGGTAAATGAAGTTTTTAGTGGGCTCCTAATATTCAAATACTGAGGATAAGGATCCATGGCGTTACCCCCTCCTCCTTCCTCTCCACCGCTTTCCCTTCCACCTCCTCCATTTGCTGCCTCTCACAAAAAAGTATTTGTGAGATTCTGGGGAAGCAGCTTAGGGAAGCAGACAGAAATTGTATATTACTGCTTGAGAAAGGCAAATATAAAGAGGCATTTCTCAAGGACTGTGGAGAAGGTATATGTTATAGTGCTTAATTCACTATGTTTTATGATGTGTTTGATTTTGAGGTCTGTATTTTAAAGAGAGCCTTTCTCATTGGGGCAAGGGTGAAGAAAGTTAACCCTTATAAAAACACGCTTTGCCAGAAAGTCTTTGAATTCCCTTGTCATTTTAAAAAAGCGATTTGTGATTGAACAAGTACTAACTCCCTCACATTCCCTGCCTTCTTTCTTTCCAGTTTTTCCTGTTATATCCAAAAACCTAACATTGGCGGCAAGATGGGAGAAGTAGGAGGTCAGACTGGAAATGATGATGATGTCTCTAATTCAGTACTATAACTTCACTGGAAAGGAGTTTGGAGACTGGTTAATAGTAAAATTAGAAATGACTGGCTTTCTTAAAAAGCTTTATTAACACTTTAAAAAACTCATTTACTCCAAATGTTATCACTCCCTAATCCTCTCCTCTCCTATAGAACCCTGTCTTGTAACAAAGAAATACAGCTAAGAAAAACAAACATATTATATGTATGACAACATATTCCCCATTCTATATCTGCGATAAACCACTTCTTCCTATCAAGAGAAGGGAAGCATGTTTCATCAGTTGTCTAGACTTAAAATTGGTTATTACATTTATCCAAGTTCTAATGTCTTTTAGCATTTCTTTCTTTAGATTATTGGGATACCAATGATTCAATACCTATCCTCAGTGAACTTAAGGAAACCATTAAAAGATCAGTTTTTGTTATTTCTGCATGGACCCCACCAGCCTCTAACTTGTACTTTGTAATAGTGAGCAGTCAATGAATGCCTATTGAATGCAAAGTTATGTCCTTATTTCTAGTAAAATCTAAAGGGGATGTATTGGGTTTTATTTCCTTGTCTTCATATGTTAAAGAGCTCTGTGTTAAAATTATCAAGAAGTCGATAATGAGAATCTTCTGGCCAAGGATAAATCTTGAGTTGAATAAATTCATAATATGCTTCTTGATACTAGGCCCACAATCTTATTCTAGTCCTCATTGACTCATTAGTCTTAGTTTTCTGCTTCTAAATTGTGCTTCTGGCCAATACTTTGGTAATCAGTGGTGCTGGAGACCTTTACATAAGCTGCTCAGGGCTTCCCAAAAGGCTGGAAGGATAGTCATAGAGTTGAAAAAGATGTTGGATAGGAAAGGGACCAATGCAGTTAAAAAAGAAAGAAGAAACTAGTATATAAACCAAGTAGGATCTAGAAGACTGTAAATTTTTTCATTCCTCTCTTTCTTTTTCTCTTGCTCTCTCTCTTAAACTTCTTTATGTGGTCAGAAGTTGAAAATGAAGAGAAATGTTTCTTGACATCTCCAAGGACCAAAAAAGAATGCATCTTTTTTTCTCTTTAAAATCCTTTTCTGTCCTTAAAACACATGCACATAGACTTAAAGGTTTGGAAATGAGGTATAGTAAGAGCAAACAATGGTTTTGACCTCCCCCCATAATGGGTATTTTCTCTCAATTCAGCAAACATTTATTAAGTTCTTACTGGCATTTGCTAGATACTGTGCTAATCTCTGGGGATACAAAAACAAAAATGAAACAGTCCTTGCCCTAAAAGAGCATATATTCTAAAAAATGAGTGTGGGTGGGGGAAAATATATATCAGTCATTCAGTTGAGTTGTTTTTCAGTTGTGTCCAGCTCTTCATGACCCCATTCAGGATTTTCTTGGCAAAGATACTAGAATGGCTTGCCATTTCCTTCTCCAGCTTATTTTACAGATGAGGAAACTGAAGCCAACAGGGTTAAGTGACTTGCTCAGGGTTATATAGCTAATAAGTATCTGAGGCCAGATTTGAACTCATGAGGATGAGTCTTCCTGAATCCAGGCCCAGTACTGTATCCGCTGAACCACCTAGCTGCCTCCAAAATATGTAAACAGACGAATAAATACAAAATATATGCAAAATAAATGCAAACTGTTTTTGGTGGTGGTGGGGATACTACTACTAACCAGCTGGGGTACAGTTGTGGGGTGAGACACAAATCAGCAAAGGTCTTGTATAGAAGGTGCCATCTGAGCTGAACCTTGAGGGAAACTAGAGATTCTAAGACATGAAAGGGAAGAGAGAAAAGAATTCCAGGCCTGGAAGAGAGCTTGTGCAAAGGCTTCAAGGCAGGATATAGAATTTGTTGGGAATAGCAAGTAGAAAAGTTTGGAAAATAGAATGAGAGTGTTCCCCATAGGCTAGCTGCATCTACATTGCAAGCTAGGAAGTACCTAGAAAGATTATATATTATGATTAATTTTTATTTTTCTTTTCATCAGGAATGAAGGGTTGGTTCAATATAAGGAGGACTATAAATACAATAAAGCATGTTAATATAAATAATAAAAACCATATGATTACATCAACAGATAATGAAAAGGATTATTGACAAAAATACGATACTCATTTATGTAAAATAACCTAGGAATCATAGGACTAAATGGACTTCTCTTTAACATAATAAATAATTATCTAAATTCAGGAACGAATATTAAATGTAATAAAGAAAAGTTGGACATCTTTGTAATAAAGCCAAAGGTAAAGCAAAAATGCCCAATATCACCGGTCTAACAGAGTGTGAGAAACACTAGTTATGACAGTATGACAAGAAAAAGAAATAGAAGGAATAAGCATATGGGAAGAGAAAACAAAATTATCACTTTCTTTGCAGATGTTATGATGGTATACTTAGAGAGCCCTACAGTCAACTAATAATTAATTGAAACAATAACTTCAAAAAGTTGCAGAATATAAGATAAATTCACATGAATCATCAGCATTCCTATATGTAAACAGCAAATCCCAATAAAAATATCTAGGAAGAGAAATCCCTTTAAAAATAACTACAGAAGTTACTTGGGAGTATAATTATCAAGATTTATGCAGAAACTGTCTGAAACTAGTGGTAAAATATGTTGCAGAAATACAATTAATGTATCTTCAATGAGTAATTGAAGATACATTAATTGTTCAAGGGTGGGTCACATCAATATAATAACAATTGTGATACTTCCTACATTGTTTTTGATTCTACATTAATTTGTTTATTCTTTACCAAATTCCCCAAAATATTTTATAAAGCTAGAAAAAATAATAAAATTTATGTGGAGGAATAAAAGTTAGGAATTAAGATTAAATTAATAAAAACCTAAGAAATTATTCATCCATATGTGCTGACATTTCTCCCAATGTTGATTGATCCTATACTTCACCTCTATAGACAGTTTGCAGACTCTTCAGAGTCTCCCAATGAGAATGCAGTAGTCTTGGCGAAATAACACTCTTTTTTCATAGTCATAGACTTCTAGAGTTCACAGATTATAGATTTGCAACTGGAAAGCATATCATAGACTATCTGGCCTAATTCCCTTATTTTACAGATAAAAAAAACAGGTCTATAGAGGTCTAATGACTTGCCCAAGGTCATACAGGTAGTAAGAATTAGAAGGTACCTCCGCGCCTGTTACAAGTGCTCTAGTATTTTAAGTCTGGAGTATTCTATTAAGAGATGGTTAATGAATGATGGGATAATTTATTAGGCATGCATGGGTAGTCTTCAGACTCAAGAATGTTTAGATCTGAAAACTTGGTTTTCTGGTAATTTGAGCTTTCTCCATGGATTCTGAACTTATTAATAGAATCGTAGATTTAAAGCTGGAAAAGACCTCAATTTTATTTAGACCAACCGCACCTTCTCCCTACTTAACAAATGAGGAAAATAGTCCTCAGAGAGGTTTGCTCAAGCAATTTGCTCAAAGTCACACAGGTAGTAATAGCAGAGCCAGGATTTGAATCGAATGACTCTGACTCCAAATCCAATTCTTTCTAACACTCACTACTGTCTACCTCCAGCCCTTCCTATGTCCCTGTGTAATTGATTTTTAAATCCCAAGGACTTTATGTTTACCACTATTAACTTTTGTCTTACTATATTTAACCTAATGTTTGAGCCTATAGAAGTCTTTCAGAACTGTGATTCTACTATCTAATTAGGTGGTTGTCTGTCCTAGCTTTTGATTATTGGAGGGTTGCATGTTTGGTGATGAGAGTGACAGGGTGGATGGCTGGATGGGATCTGAAGCATGGCCTCATCTCAGGTCAACTAGATATAGTAAGCTAGATGAGTTTGCACCCACCAATTAGGACATAGTCCCAGCACAGGAAGTCCAAAGCTAAATGAATTAACTTTCCCAAGGACTCAGAGTATGATTTCTAGAGTCTAGTTCAGAGGTTGCAGTTCTAGGTGGAAAGAAGCAGAATAGCAGCAGAGTGGTTGGTAAGATGGCCTGGATAGATGACTGGATGGAGCATGATATATTTATATTCCCAATGCCTTTTTCATAATAGTTGCTATTGCTAAATATGTCTGCTAAATGTCTGCTAAAGTCAATAACATTCGCTGAAACTAGGCATATTGTGACTGTATTGTGCCTTGTATTCTTTTGATCTATCAGTCTAGTAGCCATTAAAAAAAGGGCTAACATCTGAGGAAGAATCCTTAATGGTATTAGACCTTGGGAGACATTGCTGCCATCAAGAAGTTGAATAAAAAAAAAACAAAACTGGTAGGGATAGGGGTAAGGAATGAAGAAGTGTTTAAAAGAGGAAACGCTACTTTTATTTTCAGGAGTGATTCTGAAACTTTTTGATGTTGTAACCATTAGATACTTCTGACTGGAAAGATTAGGTAGGAGTAGACCTCACCTTTGGGATTTGGGGTTTGGACACTCTTCCCAACCATGTCTTCCTCCTCTCACCAGGTCTACTCCTCAATCATAGCTTCCTATGAAGGGAAGCAAAACATCCCAGAACTAAAATAAAGTATGCTCGAATACAAACAAAACATATGGATCTTGAAGACAGGATGTATAGAGACAGCCTAAGGATTGTAGGTCTCCTAGAATAACACAACATGATAAAAAACCTTAACACCATAATGAAAGAAATAGAAGAGAACTCCCCAGAACATCTGAACATAGAAAATGAAATCCCAACTGAAAGAATTCACACATTGCCTCCAAAAATCCAAGGCTGCAAACTCCAAGACATGTTGTGGTTAGGTTTAATAATTCAATTCAGAAACAATGAGTTCTGGAAGCTATCAGAAGAAAGACCATCAAAATACAAAGGAAAACAAATTTGAATAATGCAAGATTATTCCATACACACAAGAAAAAGGAGGAGAGAATGGAGTTATGTATTCTACAGAGTACTGGAGCTCCGATGCAGCCCAGGGTGATTGACTCTGCAAATCTGAGCTTAACCACAGAGAACAAAAGCTGGACATTTGATAATAAAGAAGA
This sequence comes from Phalanger gymnotis, assembly GCA_028646595.1. NCBI lineage: Eukaryota > Metazoa > Chordata > Mammalia > Diprotodontia > Phalangeridae > Phalanger > Phalanger gymnotis. Next base: position 434,692,588 of record CM053622.1, read on the forward strand.
GTGTGAAATATTTTTAGAAAGAAAACCAAAAATGCTGAGATTATTTGCTTTTCAAGCCCTCCCCCCACCAACAACAGAATAATAAGAGGAGTGAAGAAATGCAGACAGCAACAACAACAGAGTAACAACGGAAAGAACAGTAAGAGACTCCTTTCTAAAGGTATGTAAGGAGACGGGGTGAAAGCGGAAATCTGGTAGAGGTAACAGTGATGAGATGGACAGGAGATGTTATGGATGGAACCTGGCAAAACCCTGTCTACACGTGAATACTTCTTTTGAGGGACTACATTACAACAAAGGAGTGTACATGGAAAGGGGTGGGGACAGGAGGGTAGAGAGGAGCGAGTGATGTGTTGAGGTTAAATCAAGGGCTAGCAAAGAGGGGAAGGTGATTTCTGTGCTCCAAGCCTAGAATGGGTACCTTGGAAGTTTTGATTGTATAAGAATGCAAAGAAAAGAGAGAATTCAGATGATTATAGGGGTCATAAATCAAAGAGGGAAGGTCTAAAGTGAACAGAAACAGAAGATGGATAATGGAAAGAGAGGTGGAAAATGAAATTTAAAAACAAACAAGATGAGATAAAGGGGAAGAAAGGAAGGGAGAATCTACATGGCTAACTGAATGGAAAAAATAGGGGGAAGAAATATATAACCGGATAAAAGCACAAGAAAAGAACCAACAAACAAAACCTTAAAAGAAAAAAAAAGAGTAGCAAACTAGAAGAGGGGATGAAGGGGGAAGAGAAGAGAACTGGTGAGAACAGGACCACTTTAAAAAAAAATAAAGCAAAATAATTTAAGGAACATAGTACTGTTGTTTATAGCAGAACAGAGGAAAAAATCATAACTTAAAAAAGATATGTCTTATTGGAAGAGAAAGCATTCAACAGGCAAAGATGTATACCAAAGGAGAGCATATTCTTTGAATTGCGTGAGAAATTGAACAGTATGGCAAGAGTATAGGGCATATGAAGTGGAGTAGTATGAGATAAGACTGAAAAAGTAAATTGGGGTAAGAGCCTTGAGAGTCTCAAATACCAGGGTAAGGTAAATATTTGGGCTTTACATTTAAAGTATAAAAGTAGGTGCTTAACATCTAGATTTATTTTGAAACAGTCACTTTATGGTGCTTTATGATCTCAGTCTCTCTGAGTTTCTGTTTATGAGGCTGTGTTTACTACTCAAGTAAGTAAAAAAAATTGATCAAAATAGCTATTTAGTGTAGTGATAAACTTTCTGATTGTTTTTTTTTTTGGTCATGGACTAAGAATCTATTTTCTTTCCATTGTACGAAATTAGATTGAAGTTTAGTTGAATTTCACACATCCCTATTATGTAATTTTAATAATATTTTTATCATCTTTCAGGTATAATTGTAGCCTACTAAATAAATTCCCAAGAATTTCTTTTTCCTGTGAAAAATTCATTTTAATTGTTTGATGAGTTCTGTTTTCATAAATATTGAATTTGAGATGTTTCTCGAACAACTTGTTTGAAATATATGGTAATCATCAAAACATTGTAATATTGATTAAAACAGAGAAGTTGATCAATGGAACAAATGGTACACAATCTACAAAGGCAAATAAATTTAGTCAAATAATGTTTGGTAAATGCAAAGACACCGATTAGGTAAGGACCCACTATTTGACAAAATCTTCTAGGAAAACTGGAAAGTAGTCTGGCAAAATTTAGGTATAGACCAACATCTTATACTGCATTCCATAATAAGGTCCAATGGATGTATGACATAGATATGAAAGATCTTTTCATAAGCAAATTACAGGAGCAAGGAAGAGACACATTTCAGAATTGTGGATAAAGGAAGAATTTTTTGGCTAAACAAGAAATAGAAAGGATTATAGGAATTAAAATGGACAATTTTGATTGCAAACATTGATAAGCCTTTGTACAAATAAAATCAATGCAATTAAAATTAGAAGAGTTAAGTGGGAAAAAATTTTGTAGCAAAGTTCTTCGATTTAAATTGGATATCCAAGATATGTATAGGAACTGACTCAAACATACAGTATAAAAAGAGCCATTCTTTAATAGATATGAAAATAAAACATGCAAGCAGACAATGTCCAAAAGAAGAAAAAGCACACAATTATAATATTTAGAATAAAAAATCATTTTTTTGAGAAATGAAAATGATAACAAATCTAGTGCTCTATTTTTAACCAGTACCAAACAATTTTGATGAATAAGACTTTTAGTATAATTTGTGATCTGGTACCTCTAGTACGCTGTCTTGCTTTCTTTTTTTCTATGATTTTCCTTGAGATATTTACCTTTATTTCCCCAGATTAATTTTATTATTACTTTGCTTAGTTGTAGAAAATAACCTTTTGGGAGTTTGATTGTATGATACTAAATTGGTAAAATGATTTAGATGGTAATAGAATTTTTCTTTTGTTACCATTAGCCATCTATGAGCAATTAATATCTCTTCAATTATTTGTCATCCTTTATTTTTGTAAAGAGCATCTTGTAATTGGATGCTGACCATGTCTTTGTAGACTGATAGTTATAGATATTTTATATATTTCATAGTTATTTTTAATAGAATTTCCTTTTCTTTGTCTTCCTGCTGGGGCTTGCTCATAATATATAGAAAGACTGATGTTTCTTGTGGTTTTTATATGCTGCTACATTCCAGAAGTTATAATTTTAAGTCATGATTATGCAAATTTCTAGAGTTCTTTAGACAATCACGTACAAAAAGTGATTTTTTCCCCTCCTTGCCTATGCTCGTTCCCTCAATTTGTTTACAACAACAGCCCTAAGAAGATGCATTTATTAAATGTTAACTACGTGTCACGAACTGTGCTAAGTGACTGGAATGCAAATACAAGTGGATAGATTATTCTTGCCCTCAAGGAATTTACATTATTAGAGTGAAAGACAATACATAAAAGGATACTTAAAAGGAGAAAGGAGATGAAGAAAGAATTCCAGAGGGTCTTTGGAGAGGAAGAGACATGGCGGACCTGAGATCCCTCCTTAAATGAAGTTTCTGGGAGCAGCCCTCCAATCAAATGATGAGGCCAAAAGTGGGGGTGGTATTTTCAAAGTGTAAATTTCAGGGCAAGAGTGGAGCTTCAAGATGAAGGATGAAGAGGTGGGACATAGTAGAGGAGGTCCATAATGCAATCGGGAGAGAAATTATTTTGTCTTATTACAATAGACACTCATTCTAGAACTATATCAAATAATAGTTGTGGAAATGAATATTCTTGCTTTACCTCTGATCTTTTTGGAATGACTCCTAGTGTTTTTCTATGGTAGATAATGTTAGTTCTTAGTTATAGATAGATACAATTTATCATTTTAAGGAAATGCCTTTTTATTTCTATGCTTTCTAGTATTTTTTTAAACTTGTGTTGTATTTTGGCAAAAGATTTTTCTGTATTTATTGATATTATATGTTTTAAAAATTATTTCTAGACTGTCAGGTGGCACAGTAAATAGAGCATTAGGTCTGAGGTCAGGAAGATCTGAGTTCAAATCCAGCCTCAGACACATACTAGCTGTGTGACCCTGGATAAGATCTCTGTTTGCCTTAGTTTCCTCACCTGTACAATGGGGATAATTATAATTTCTACTTCCTAGGGTTGTTGTGAAAATCAAATGAAATAACTGTAAAGCACTTAGTACAGAGTCTGAGACATAGCAAGCTCCACGTAAATGTTAGATATTATTATTTCTATTAATATTCCTGCAATAATTCCAACCTGATAATAGTGCATAGTCTTTGTAATGTCTTGCTCCTTTATAGCTCCTTTGTTTTGTTATATTTGATGTTTTGCATTTATAATTATTTGAGATATTGGTCTATGATTTTTTCCATTCTTCTTTAGCTCTCCTTTGTTTGGGTATCAGAATCTTACTTGTCTTTGGAAAGAGTCTGGTAGGATGCCTTCTATCTATTTTTGCAAACAATTTTTGTGATATTAGAATTGCTTATTTTTGAATGCTTCATATAATTCAGTTTTAAATATATTTGGGCCTAATTTTTTTTGGGGGGAAGTTTATGGTTTTATAAATTCTATATTTCTCATTCAGATAATCTGGCCTTTAAAATAGTTTTATAATATTCATCCATTTGAAAAGCATAATGAATAGAGAATTGAACCTTGGGTTCAAGTACTGCCTTTGATACTGGCTGTGTGATCCTAGGCAAGTCACTTAATCTTTCAGTGCTCTGGACACTCTCTACACCAATGAAGTCACAGGTACAATACCAATCTTTATTGATCCATTTAATTTAAGTTATTTTTGCTAGGATATGCTTGGGTAAAACATCTCTCAATTCTTTTGTTATTTCCTCTTGTTAATTGTCTCTGTTTTCCTTTTGATTTTTGTAATTTAATTTCTCTCCTTTAAAATGAAATTAGCTAACAGCTTGACTATTTCATTAGTTTTTGAAAAAATACTTCATCATTTTATTTATCAATCCAATTATTTTTTATTTCTATTTTATGTCTATAATTTTCATTATTTCTATTTTTGTGTTGTTTAAAAAAAACCTGCTGCTTGAGGTATTTGATTGTTGTTGTACCTTCAGTGAACTAATTTTTTTCTCTCTTTTGTTGATGAAAGCGTTTAGAGATAGAAAATTTTCCATAAGGTTTGTTTTGGCTGCATCTCAAATGTTTTGGTATGTGGTCTTCTTTTTGATAAAAGTAGGGTTTTTAGTATGATTTCCTCCAACATTTCTTTATCTGACTATAACCTCTTATCACTTATTCCATTTCTCCCTGTTCCTCGCCCCTCCTAAACCTATTTTTGTCCTCATTGTGACTTCCAATCTTTCTTTCCTCAGTACATTCTCAGGTCATTACTTGTTGTCTGACTTCAATTTACTTTTCCCAGTTTCATCTCTGTAGTTACCCAGTTGAATTCCGTACTGTCTTCTACTCTGTAATCCATTGATCCCTTTTCCTGCTCATACATTTTCAGGCTCCAATTGTATTACTTCCATCATCTTCCTGAATGGAACTAGAGGAAGATGTGCAACTAAGCGAATGGGTGCATTACAAATTTAAATCTAATCTCAACTGAGTCCTCACTGCAGCAAGGTGATCTTTTCACTCTTCTCTAATTTATTCCCTATTCAATTTTCCATAGAAACTGTTTCAAACTTCTTTTTTTCCTCAAGCTTCCCATATCTCCTCTTACTCCATGCTTTCTATTAGTGTCTTGCTTCCTTGAGACCATTTGATATGATCTCCCTCTTCTTTCTTCTTTATTTTAAAACCCCTTGACATGATCCAACACTTTTCCCCTTCAGTTTGGTAATGAGGTGGCCCTTATCCTTGCCAAGGCCAAACCATCCACAAAAACCTTTGTTCCCATTCTCCCATTTTTTTCCAGCAAATCATCCACTCAATCATCCCTTCTCTTTAATATTTAATATCTTTATCTACTGATTCCTTCCCTACTACCTTCTAACATTCCCAAGTCTCCCTGTTCTTTACTAGGAGAAATTTGGTAGTTGAACTTGTTCTTTCTGGCTTCTTGACTAATTTTTCTTTACCCAGAAGCTCTGGATATTGGCTATGACATTTCTGGGTATTTTCCATTTGAATTTATTTCAGGAGGTGATTGGTGGATATTTTCGTTTTTACTTTCACCTCTGATTCTAATAGTTCTGGGCAGTTTTATAAAATTTTTTGATATATAGTATGCGATTGTTTGGTTGTGGTTTATAGAGAGTTTGATGATTATTCCTTCTGAGATCTTTGGTGGTTTCTTCTTGTATTCCATTGGCACTTATTTTTTTTGTTGATTTCTTTCCCTTGAATGATAGGTTTATCTCTCTGGAGCTGGATCGTAAAGGTGTCTTAGTCTCTTCTTACTTTGGGGAATTCACTTTTCGATGGTCTTGGTGTGTGCACCAAACAACTTCTGGGGGATTAATGACTGACATCAGCTAGACAGTCCCTTTTTCTTAAGGCCTGGTACAATCCCATATACCAATTTCCCTGCCCCAATTCCCTCTGCTCTTTAGTTCTCTAAGTGAGGTAAGTCAAGATTTACTACCTTTTGCAGGCTTTAGGTAGGGGGTTGGGTATTCTGGGCAGAGTTTTTATAGCTTTGGGGTTTCCTAACCTTGGAGCTATCCCAAGCAGAGCATAGTCTCTACATCCTATACTCCCCCACTTTTCTACACCTGGCTAGGGAAAGTTGGAGTTTGAAGTTTGTTGAGACAGAATACAGAGGTAAAGGAAGGGGCTTATATACTGGCAGAGTCTGCAAGAGTAGGAAAATTTCTGAAGGGATCCCAGGGCACTAGGCTATGGGATGGTCTGTGAGCCTTGTTGGAATGTGGAGGCTGGTGGAGGAGGAATGTTGAGTGTGCGAGTTAGGGATTAGCATTCTCCACTGTTAATTCTTGTCCGTTACCTTGTTGAGCTCCTTGGTTTCTTATGTTGTGGAGACAGCTGAAATTGTTCTACTCCTAGCAAATAACTCCTCTTTTAGTTTTATTTTTGAGAGCTATTGGGTATTGGAGAAAATGATAATTCTTAAATTATCTCTCCTTGATCTGTTTTAAAAATTTGTTGTTTTTGATAGTAGATAAGTTGCTCATCTTTATAATTTTTTAGTTTTTTGACTTCGTTCTTGTCTCATGGACTCATTGAGTTCTGTTTGATAAATTTCTTGCCCCCCTTCCCCCAGGGATTCCATTCCTTGGTTTATGTTTCCAACTATCTGTTCTAAGTTATTTATTTTCTTCCCATTTTTTCCCTCAAGAGCTCTAATTTCATTTTTTATCTCTTGCTTTATTTCTTCCAGTCACTCTTAGAGGCTTTGTCCCAAGGCTGTTCTTTTTTTTCTTCCTGAGGCTCTATTTCTGCTTATTATGGAGTTTGTTCTGTTTATCTTTTGGAGTTCTCTTAACCCATAGTATTTTTTTTTCATTGTATTAGGAGGTTTCTTCTGTTTACTCATGTCTCCAGCATATGCTGGGATTGGAGTTTTGTGCCATGGCTAGGTTCTAGCTCTTCTCACATTGGTTGAGGTGGCTAGGCCCTACTGCTATCTCCTCTATTGTCTGGATACTATAGTAACTGCTCTCTCTGGGAAGTTAGGAATGGGGTGTCAGGGCCCTGGATACCTTCCCTGCCTGCTTTTGCAACCATAGCTTGGGACAGAGAATTGGGCTTGGAACTAGGATCAGGACTTACCCTCTTCCTTGATACTTGGCTTCTGCCTCTGTCTTCTGGTGGCCTGGCACAGGTTTAGTCTTAGTATGGTCTACATTTCTTTATTGTTGTAGTCTCCAAGTGAAAGTTGGATTTGTATGCTACTGTGGTCTTGACAAACCTTGATTGGCTATCAGAGATTGGCTTGGCTTTGGGTTTCCTAAGGGGTCTCAAGGCTCGGGGTCACTCTGTGCCCCATCTCTAGCTCCTTTGTCTCTTGATATGGCCAAGGAATATTGGAGTTGGAGCTGGTTTCAGATTTTCTGATGGGCCCCTGTTCAGATTGCCTGGGTATCTCTTCTCCATCTCCTTTTCCTCAGGCAGTTTGTCTATTGCATGGCTCCAAGAGGATATTAGAGATTCAATTGCTTCAGTTCCCTCAAGGGCCCACTGTCCCATCTCTGTCTCTTTGCACAAGGACCTACCAGGAGTTGGCTTTGTTCCTTCTCTGTTGTAGTTCCAATAGGCTGGGGCTGAAATCCCACTAGCTTCAGGCTCTGTTTATTGGAGATCATTCTGGCTTCAGTTCTCTTCACTCTCCATCCTCCCTACTGGAGTGCCTGCAGGCTTTGTCTTCTTGTGTAGTCCTGGACTGGATGGAGGAGCTTCCTGGTGTTGCCCTTAAGTTTTATTAATTATTGCTTCATCTGGCACCTTTACGTTTGCTGGAGAGTTTCCTAGGGGACCTGGGCTGGGCCATAAACTTTCATAGTGCCATCTTTGCCATCAACAATGGCACTTTCAGTGTTCTAATAATTATGATATAGTTTCTCCAATAAGCCCAAAATAGCAACAGCAGAAGAAATTTCCTTGGTATCCATTTGAGAATATCTTAGCAGCACTCAGGGAATGAATGGATTGGTGCTTCTCCTCACTGTAGTTTGTATAGTTTTTTTCTTTTTAGGAGGGAATGAATGTGTGCATGTGTGTGTGCATGTGTGTGTGTGTGTGTGTGTGTGTGTGTGTGTGTATTTCATGATTATACTGGAAAGGAATGTGGGTATTATAAAAGAGCCCTATTTGTTTAAATGATAATTGCTAGAATGTTGTGGTGCTACCCATGTTTGTTCGTCTTTGTGTCTTGTTAAAGGCTGTGGAATGGAACCAAAATGTGATTTATGCAGACTAGTGACCTGTCCATTTCAGAAAGTGCTCTAAATGGATTTTGCTGCCCCTTGGGTAGTAATTTTCAATAACAGCTTAGATTTCTCTGGCCATCGAACATTTCAAAACTTCTTACTTTTACAATATCTAAAAGCTGAACGTCATCTATTGCAGTTGCTCTGGGTTACTATGTACAGTCTGTGTGTGTGTGTGTGTGTGTGTGTGTGTGTATGTGTGTATGCATGCATGTGTGCAGATAACATAATAAGCTTATAAACATGGGTAACTCATTTGACTCCATAGTCATACGTGATTACACTGGGTGCCATTTCAGATGTTATAAAGCCATGCCTGGCTAGCTCCTGCAGACATCCCTGTAGTAATTTCCTCAGGAAGTGAGCTCACTCTCCCCTCATGGAAAGCCTTTTATAAAAATGCTAGTTTTTCCTTTAGTGCCAACTACAGAGTGCTGGGATAAAATTCAGTTCTTTGGTTACTGCTTTTAACCACCAAGAGATTCCACAAAGTTATCCTCTTGTGGTTCCTTGTATTTTTTCTTCACTCTATGCCACAATATAATACTGTTTATGAGTTTTCCAATCAATGCACACAGTTAGAAGGAAAGGCTATGAAGAAAAAGTAGTAACCTACAGGGAAATGGACTGGTGAGTTTTCTATCTGGCTTAAATGAAGGGTCAGTTGCTGCTGCTAAAGGAATCTACTCAAGTAGATGAAAGCATTTGTGTGGCTTTTGGGATATTGAGCTGTTCACTTCACGCCTTTTTCTGCCCTCTCAGAAAGTCTTCTGTTTTTCACCAGGTTGGATTCTTACTTGTTTTCCACAGAACACATCTGTAAGTTCTACTTGGAATCAGTCATGTTTGAGGGACCTACTTTTTGCAGCCCCATCTGTGACTGATGACTAGTTCAACAACTCACAGGCTAATTTCATCCTTTTATTTAAAAAAATTCTGAACTTAACAAACAGCAAATAAACTAAGCATGTATGTGTGTGTATACACATACATATACATATATCTATATATACATACATGTATATTTTTATGTATATATGTATTGGCACAAAAAAAAGTTTGTATGTGAAACTGTCATTTTATTTCCTTTACATAGAGGCATCTGAGTCAGGAAAGCCTGGGTTCAAATTCTGTCTCTGTCATTTGTAAGCTGTTTTACCTTGGAAAACTGATAAAACTTCTATGGGGCTCAGGCAGGGAATTTTCACATCAATTCAATTTAATCATATTTATTTACCTACATTGGCAGATCAGGAATTGGTTCCCTCCCACTCTTGCCCCTTTCTCTATATGCTGAGCATTTAGCACAGTGCCTGGCACACATAATAAGCACTTAATAAATGTTTATTGACTGACTGATTGGTGGAAGGAGTTACATGTGCATCCAATTAAATAAGCATTTATCATCTATTTATTATATGCAAGACACTGCACCAGGAGTTTCAAAGACTAAATACTGAAACAGTCCCTGTCCTTGAGGAGCTTCCATTTTAGTGGGGTAATGCTGATGCTGTCTTTCATTTCTTTTACAACACATGCTAATACTGTCCCCGTTCTCGTATATCGTTTAGACTTACTCTTTTTAATTGTTTAATTATAATTTCTACGCCATTGACTCACAGATCTATATGCTATTGCTGTTCAGTTGTGTCAGATTCTTCATGACCCCATTTGGGGTTTTGTTGGCAGAGATACTGGAGTGGTTTGCTATTTCCTTCTCTAGCTCATTTTACAGATGAAGAAACTGAGGCAGATGGGGTTAAGTGACTTGCCCAGGGTCACACAGCTAGTGTCTGAGACCATATTTGAACTCATGAAGATGAATCTTCCTGACTCCAGGCCTGGTGCTCAATCCATCCAGCCACCTAGCTATCCCCACAGATCTATATATAAAATTCTGTTCTCTCCCCTGAGCTTCAGTTTCATTTCATAAATTGCCTCTTGGATATTTCGTACTAGATCTCCTGGAGCCATCTCCAACTCAATATGTCCAAAGCAGAACTCATTATCTTTCCCCTGAAACCCATTCTTCTTTCAAACTTCCTGAAATGCCATTCTTTCAGTCCCTCAGGTTCACAGTCTCAGCATTATTCTCAAGCTCTTCCTCTCTCATCCCACGTATCCAATCAGTTACCATATTTTGCTCTTTCTTCCTCCCCAAGCTTCTTGCATCTGACTCCTTCTCTCTATAAAGATATGACCTTAGTTCAGACCTTCATTCATTGCCTCTGGCCTGGATTGATTTCCTACCTAATTGGTTTCACTGCTTTAAGTATCTTCCCACTCTGGTTAATCTTCCGCATTGGTGTCAAAATGATTTTCCTTCAGCAAAGATCTGACCCTGTCAGTGCCTTACTCCTGTAACTCAATCAGCTTGCTTTTGCCTCTAGGATAAAATATAAACTTCTATATTTAATTTTTAAAACCATCACTACCTGTTCTCAATTTATCTTTCCATTACCTGCCTGCAGCCCTCCCCCTTCCCCGCCCCACCCCTCAAATCCAGCCAAACTGGTTTACTTTCTGTTCCTTACTAGGGCACTTAATCCAGCCTCTATGCTTTTGTGCTTGTCATTCCTCATGCCTAGAATGCTCTTCCTTCTCGCTTCCACCTCATAGAGTCCTTTTCTCCTTCTAAGATATAGTTAAGCACTACCTTCTACCTGAAGCCTTTCTTGATCTACTCACTTGTTAGTATCCTGCCTCTTAAACTACCTTGCAGATACCTATTTTATATTTATTGTTTATATAAAGTCTGTATAAACTTATCTATGCACCTGTTGTCTCCAAAATTAGGATCCAAGATACTTAGAAGTTGTTTCATTCATTGTATTTGCATCCTGAGGACTTGGTCCAGTGCCTGGTGTATAGTAGACATTTAAGAAATGCTTCTTGAAACTTGTGGAAATAATTAGCAAAGTTGCAGGGTACAAAATAAACCTACATAAATCATCAGCATTTCTATATACAGTTATCCTTTCCAAACCATGGCTTTCTCCATCATGATTTCGATATATTGTGGTCAGTGTAAAATGGGAATTTTTTGGAGAGCTTTGCAGAAGCCACAGATGACATACAAAGACTAGCAGATGACACAGGAAAAGTTTAGAAGCTCAGAAATGCATAAAGTATATGTATAGTGTTGTAAAATATCAATGTATGTCATCTTTTAGTAACAAAATAATTCAGACCTTCTTTGATATGAAGGGAGAGCCAAAAACTTTTATGCAGATTTTCTAGATGGTGTGAATACTGTGCCCCTAGCACTCATGATGTGGAAGAATTAACTGTATTACCAGCAAAGTCCAGCAGCAAGAGATATAAAGAGAAATTCCATTTAAAATAACTGTTGACAATATAAAATACTTGGAAGCCTACCTGATAAGACAAGCCCAGGAACTGTATGGACACAATTACAAAACACTTTTGATGCAAATAACGTCAGATCTAAGCAGCTGGAAAAATATAAATTGTTCATGGGTAGGTTAAGCCAATATAATAAAAATGACAGTTCTACCTAAATTAATTTACTTATTCAGTGCCATACCAATTGAACTACCCAAAAATTATTTTATAGAGCTAGAAAAAATAACAAAATTCATTTGGGAGAACAAAAGATTAAAGATATAAAAGGTATCAGTGAAAAAAATGTGAAGGAAGGTGGTCTAGTTGTACCAGATCTCAAATTGTATTATAAAGTAGTAATCATTAAAATAATATGGTACTGGCTAAGAAATAGAGTGGAAGATCAGTGGAATAGATTTGCTACACCAGACACAGCAGTAAATAACCATAGCAATTTCATTTATGATAAGCCCAAAGATCCAAGCTTCTAGGATAAGAACTCACTATTTGATAAAAACTGCTGGGAAAACTGGAAAACAGTATGGCAGAAACTAGGTATAGACCATGTACCAAGATAAAGCCAAAATGGGTACACGATTCATACATAAAAGGTGACACCATAAGCAAATTAGGAAAACATAGAATTACACATCTGTCAGACCTATGAAGAAGGAAAGAATTTAGGACCAAACAAGATATAGAGAGCATTATGAAATATAAGATACATAATTTTGATTATATAAAATTTAAAAAGTTTTTGCATAAGCAAAACCAATGCAACCAAAATTAGAAGGAAAGTAGAAAACTGGGAAACAATTTTCACACTGTCTCTGATAAAGACCTCACTTCTCAAATATATAGATAACTCAGTCTAATTTATAATTCATTCCCCAATTGAAAAATGTCCAAAGGATATGAATAGGCAATTTTCAGACAAAGAAATCAAAGCTATCTATAGCCCTATGAAACAAATACTCTAAATCACTATCGATTAGAGAGATGTAAATTAAAACAACTCTGAGGTAACACCTCACATCTATCAGATTGGCTAATTTGACAAAACAGGAAAATAAGTGTTAGAGAGGATGTGGGAAAACTGGTCCACTAATGCACTGTTGGTAGATTTGTGAACTGATCCAATCACTCTGGAGAGCAATTTGGAACTATGTCCAAAAGGTAACCAAACTGTGCATACCCTTTGATCCAGCAATACCACTGCTAGGTTTGTATCCCAAAGAGATTTTTTAGAAAAGGGGGAACTTGACCTATTTGTATAAAAATATTTATAGCAATTCTTTTTGTGGTGGCCAAGAATTGGAAATTGAAGGGATGCTCATAAATTGGGGAATGGCTGAACAAGCTGTGGTATACGATGTGATGAAATATTGTGCTATAAGAAATGACAAGCAGGATAGTTTCAGAAAATCCTGAAAAGACTAACATAAACTGCTGCAAAGTGAAGTGAGCAGAACCATGAGAACACTATACAGAGTTGTAGCAATATTGTACAATGAAGAATGGTGAATGAATTAACTATTCTCAGCAATACAATGATCTAAGACAATCCCAAAGGACTCATGATGAAACATGCTATCTGCCTCCAGAGAAAGAACTGATAATCATCTGAATACAGACCAAAACATACTATTTCTTTCGTTCCTTCCTCCCTCCCTCCCTCTTTTCCCTCCTTCCTCCCTCCCTTCCTCCCTCCCTTCCTTCCTTCCTTCCTTTTTCCCTTCCTTCCTGCCTTCCTTCCTTCCTTCCTTTCATTTTGTTCCTTGAGTCTTCTTGAACAAAATGACTAATATGAAAATGATTTATGATTGCACATGTATGACCTATGTTGGATTGCTTGTCAGCTCAGGGAGGAGGGAGGGAAGGGAAGGAGGGATAGAATTTGGAACTCAAAACTTTAAAAAAAATCCAAATGTTGAAAATTGATTTAACATGTAATTGGGGAAAATATTATTAAAAATTCTTTTTGATTGGGTGATTTCCCCCCCTCTCTTATAAGATATAGCATAGTTTATGGGTTAGCTCAGTACTTTGAATTATTTTTGATTCTGGTCTTTGTCTTTTCACTGTTCCTATCCTGCTTATTTACAACTCTAATTATCCCCGCTATCCATATTCTATATACCTATGCCCAAATGCTATGTGCTTTTGGAGAAAATGTACAGCAAAGACTGGGGTAAATGGCCATGTATACTAGATTGTACAGTTTGTATCTGCTCTAAGTTTATGCTTTGTAAACTCACGTGGGCTCTCATGAATGAATGACAATTTTTTTTTGTTTTATCTCTGATTGTCTATCATATTGTTCCCTGTGATTCTTCTATGTTTTCTCTTTTCTCAAGCCCCCAACTGTATCCCTAAGCCTGTCTCTGTCAGTAGATAACCTTGCCTCTCACTTTTCTAAGATGGTTAAGACCATCTGTTAAGAGATCCTTCATCTTTCCTCTTCTTCATCTCAAAATGTCTGTGTCTTCAGTTACCCTCTTTCTTTCCTTTAGATGAAATGTCCCTTCTTGCTAAAATGAATTCTTCAGTTTATGCCCTTATTCTCATCCCTTCCTTCTACCTCCAGCAGTTTTCTCTATTGATTATTCCTTTTTTCTTTTTCATCCTTAATCTATTCTCCCTCCTGTCTGTCTTTACAATCCTAAAAAACAAAGCAGAACAAAAAAACCCCCTTTATTCTGATACTGGTCTCCCCTTGTTTAGCAGAAAATAACAGTGGCTGCCTCTTTTTCTCCTTCCCTCTCAGGTGAATATGTGTCCATTCCAGAGGTTAACTCTCTTTCTTTAAAGTCTCTGGATTTCTGTCCAGCTAGTCTCTACAAATCAGTATTATGATAAAACTGTGGTTAACTAAATACATTACTGGTATGTATGTATTTGATTTTCTCAGAGGCAATGACAGTGAAGTTGTGGTCAGTTTCAGAGAGAGAAAAGGAAATTCTAATTTACTGAGGTTTTCATCAGTTGGGGACTCAAGATGAACCAGAGAGATTTTTATTGATAGCATATTAATACGCTCCATAAAAGCAGACATCAAAGTGAATATGGCTAGCCCTAAATTTCCCAGGGCACAAATGAGCCAACTGTTTGGTGTGAGAAGGTTTGCTAAGAATAAGCAGGAAGAAGTCAATGTCCTTGGCAACTCCCTTCCTCATTGTTCTCAGCAAACAAGTCAAAGGACTTCTCTGCTCTCTAACCCTCTCACCCAGACTCAGAGACAAAACGGAAGGTGATGACAAAAGAGAAAGTCATGGCTATTGGGATGCCCGAAGGTCAGGATAGTTGGGCAAGAGTGGCTCCACATGCAGGAGGGTGATAATGGTGGTAGTGGTGGCGGTCAGAGAGAGTAGTTAGTTTTCCTCTTTAGCCAAACAGCTCCATACTACCATCGCTATTAGGAATATAAACTCCTTAGCTTTGCATTTAAGGCCCTCTACAGTACGACTCCAACCCTTATTTCTGGCCTTATTTAAATATCCTACCTTCGATGTACTCTAGGAGCCAGGTGTCTTCACGAATCGAAGAATTCTTTGAGGAGAACCTTCTCTGACCTGGTGAAAATTAGGGTTCAGTAGCAGAGAAAGTGTTAATCCTGTTTTTAGGAAATATTCATCATGCTTGGGAAGTCCTGTTAGCAGAACAATACTCTCTGCAGGAGGAAAAGTCCTTTGTTCGGTTCATTGGCTTTTTTGAGGGCATATCTATTTCGAGATTCAAAGTATTTATTCCCTCTTCGCTCCCTTTACCTCATGACTATCAATTTGCTATTTGTAGGCGACTGTGATCGTCTTCAGTGTCTTTCGTAGATTAATTTGAGCTATTTCTAATTACAGGTGGTGATTGCTGCTAAGATTGCTAACCGTGTATTCCCCTGATCATCTTCTCTTATAATTATCCTTCTTTCTTTTACCATGTCCCCTTCTCAAATGCTTCTGATCGCTGCTTCCCTTAATATGTCCTCTCTTCCTTCACTCCTTTCTCTTAAGCCCTTTCTTTCCTCCTTCCCAGTTGAATGAGATGAATTTCTGCACCCAATCATGTGCGTATATCTTTATCGTCTATTTCTATATTTATATCTATATTTGTATTTGTAGCTATATCATCTCTATCTATCGTCTCTTTGGAACCAGATGAGAATGAGGTTCAACTATTGACTATTCCTCCTCCTTTATTTTCCCCACCACTGTAAAAGCTCTTCCTTTCATGCTTCTTTTACGGGAGATTATTTCTCCCATTCCTCTTCTCCCTTTACTCTTCTCCCAGTGTATTCTTCTTTCTCATTTTTTTCCATTCTTATTTTGAGACCATCCAACTGTAATGTACTCATACCTATGCCCTCTGTTTACCTAATAATGACACTTTTTCTATTTATCCTAACGATGAAAAAGTTCTTAGGGTTTGCATGTATTATCTCACCCTATAGGAATGTAAACAGTTTGATATTGTTTAGTCCCTTACGATTTCCCACTCACGTTTATCTTTTAATGTTTCTCTTGACTGTTGGGTGTGAATGTCAAATTTTCTATTTAGCACTAGTCTTTTCATCAAGAATGCTGGAAAGTGCTCTATTTCATTAAACTTCCTTTTTTTCTTATATAGAATTATACTTGGTTTTGTTGGGTGGATTGTTCTTGAATGTAATCCTAACTCCTTTGCCATCTGGAATATCATATCCAAGCCCTCTACTCTTTTAACATGGTGTCTTCTAAATCTTTTGATGATGATGAAAATCTTTTTGTGATTCTGACTGTGACTCCACAGTATTTGAATGGTTTCCTTCTGACTGCTTTCAATATTTTTTTTTATTTAGGACCTTTGGAATTTGGTTATAATAATTGCTGGAAGTTTTCATCTTGGGATTTTTTTCAGGTGACTGGTAGATTTTTAAAATTTCTGCTTTGCCCTCTAAGATATCTGGGAAATTTTCTTTTATAATTTCTTGAAATATGATATCAAGGCTCTTTTTTTGCTTATGGCTTTCAGGTAGTCTAATAGTGCTTAAATTCTCTCTCCTTGATCTATTTTCCTGGTCAGTTGTTTTTCCTATGACATATTTTACATTTTTCCTTTATTATTTTAGTCTTATGACTTTGTTTTATTGTTTCTTGATGTTTCATAGAATTGTTAGCTTCCGCTAAACCAATTCTGATTTTTAAGGAGTTATTTTCTTCAGTTATCTTGTACTTCTTTTACCAAGCTATTAATTCTCTTCATACTTTTCTTGCCTAGCTCTCATTTCTTTTCTCGAATTTTCCTCTACTGATCTTATTAGATTAATTTTTTGCTCTTTTTAATCTCTTTCTTTAACTCATCTAGGAATTCTTATTGGGCTTGTATCTAATCTGCATTTTTTCTTTGAGGCTTTGCTTGTAGCTGTTTCTAAGTCATTGTCTTCTTTTGAGTTTGTGTTTTGAGTTTTACTGTCACCATAGTAGCTCTTTACAGTCAGGTTCTTTTTCACTGTTGTTGTGGTTTGTTAATTTTTCTAGTCTTCTTCTTGACTTTGAACTTTATGTTTGAGCTAGGTTCTGTTCATCTCCAGGGGAGTGACTGACCTGAGTGTAGGTCTTTTATGTCCTTTTGCTGCTTTCATTGCTAGGTTTGGGGGCCTGTAAGTTTTTGGTGCTTTCACTGTGCTGTGATCTGGGGAGAGAACCGCTCACTGCTGTCCTGGTCTGTACTCTGGTCCTAACATAGGTAGGGCCTCTGCTCCCTTGTTACCAGAGCCACTCTCTGTACCCTGGAACTGTGATCTGTGATCCAGAACTGGGTAATGGGTGACAATTTCCAAATGTCACCCAATCCTGCCCTCAGTGCTAGAATGGAGTTCCCTGGGATCTCTTTCTGCCTAGGTTTTCATTCCCCTTACCATTTCTGGCTTCTGAGCGATTCCCCACTACTGCTGCCACAGCCATAGTCTGGTTCTGCCACTATCACCTGGTACTACTTCTGCTGCACTGCACTTCTGGACAGCTCCTACTCCAGGGTCCACAGACCTTTCTTTAAGTCTACCTAAGCTGCTGTGGGCAATCACTTAATGCTGTTTGCCTCAGTTTCCTAATTTATAAAATGAGCTAGACAAGGAAATGGCAATTCACTCCAGTATCTTTTCCAAGAAAACTACGGTGGAATCACAGAGTCAGACATGACTAAAAAAAAAGAAAAAAAGACTGAACAACAACAAAGCTGCTCTGGGCTGGAGAAATGATTCACTGTGACTTTTTCTCGGCTTTTCAGTTCGGATTTTAGTTTGACCCATTTTCCTGTCAAAGTCCAATTTTTTGCCACCAGAAAAAGAGCTGCTATAAACATTTTTGTACAGATAGGTTCTTTTTTTTTATTATATTGGCTCAGCCTACCCATGAACAATTGATATTTTTGCTTAGATCTGACTTTGTTTGTGTGAAAAGTGTTCTGTAACAGTGTAAGTCCCTGGGTTTGTCTTGGCAAGTAGATTCCCAAGGATTTTATATTGTCTATGGTTATTTTAAATGGAATTTACCTATCTCTTGCTCCTGGATTTTGTTTGTGATATATAGAAATATTAATGATTTATGTGGGTTTATTTTATATGCTAAAGTTGTTGATTATTTCAACTAGTTTTTTAGTTGGTTCTGAATAAATATTTGTTTAATCGAATAGATTATAGGACTAAGAGATGACGAAAGAAGTGAAGAAGATGAGAAAAGTGTAGCACTTCATATTGAGATGACTGACTCAAATTGGATAAAAAAAAATACAAAGCCTAAAAATCCAAAGAATCAGAAACATCTTACAGAAGATGAAATGGTACATGCTGGTACATTTCTAAAATGTGGGGGTCATATTGCTTACGATGCCCATTATAAGTGATTTCTCCAACACTTCCCCTATTTTCTCTCTTCGTCCTCCTTTGTTCTTTCTTTGTTCTTACTTCTGTAGACTTCATTTTAATCCTTGCCAAGTGATCTTCCTAAGCAAAATGCTGAACTAAAGGAAAACAGGTGAAGAAGTTAGCTACATGAGTTTATGGACCTCCTGATCACTCTGTAAACAAATTGATTCCATAAGTAATGAATAGAGTCTCTCAACTCCCCACCCTACCCCTATCATATCCTTCTTTCTCTAGTTCAGTTGACCATTGCTATCATCACTTATCTTGCTCAAGTTTGCCCTGTTCCTCTCATCTCTAGAATATCCCTAAACACTTTCCAGGAGGGACTATTTCAGACAGGGTTGGTGTTTCCAAATGCTTCTACTCTCAGCCCTGCTATATAGACATATACCAATACAGTTTTTAAGTCCTTTTAAACATATGGGGCAGAATAGGAGAGGGGGAAAGGGATAAACCAGGTCGTTGATCCCCTAAATTAGATAAATGAAACCTTCAGTGACATTATTTGTGCTCATGCAATAGGCAGGGAACATTTTGACCAGGGCCTGATCTTCTATCAGCAATCTAGACTCTGGGCAGGCATATGGTTCAAACACCCCCTCCTCTTTCTTCCTTTCTTTCTATTGTACAAGCTCTTACTTTCCCAAATTCTCTTTCTTATTGATCTAATTTAGGGATATATCTCTCTGTCTCTGAGTTACCACCTGCTTGAGCCACATCTCTCTTCCCTTTCCCAGCATGCCTTATCAATTAAGCCTCAAAAGGATCATATAAAAAGTTGTGTACAGTTTAATGAAGTTAGTAAACACCACAAAGGCAGAAACATCAATTGGATGCAATGTAAACTTTGTGTTCCATACAATTTCAGATTCAATCCATACCCTTATGATTCCCAACCCTGAAGGAAAACCTGTACTCAGGTTGGCATTCTTTTCCTCCAAATATTATTGTGCCACCTAAGGAGTGGGTCACTGGACCATAGGAATTTGTATTTGCTCATCAAAGTCTTGGCTTCCCGATATAGAAGGGGACATGAGGAAACATAGTCTAAACTCTTAATAGATGCGGTGGCTTAAGGTCCAAAGGGCTACTTTTACTTTCTCTGGTGTCCATCTGTGGCTTCCTCCCTGAGCTGCAACTAGCAGTTTCTTTTTGCTCCGGTTGGTTAAGGGCCACTTACTTTCACAGCTGGAGCATATATCTGTCCTTGAAGCTCCACCTTCATTAGGAAGAGTCCATGATTAAGGCTCCTAAGGTCAGCATGATCCCAGAGCCACAGGAAGACCAGCCTGCTTATTTTGTCCTGGTGCCCATTTCTTCCCATTTCTTCACTTTCAAAAATCTATATGAATTCTTTATCTGACGTTACTAACGTCCATCTGCTGTCCCTCCTATGAGTACCATTTTGGGCAGCAAATTGGGGCAAAGAAGACATGTCAGAAGGTCAGTGTTCTAGCAAAGAATTAAAACAAAGAGATAACATGGTACAGGGGAAAGATGCTGCTGTCAGGGACCTGAGTTCAAACACTACCCTTGATCTATACTACCTATATCCTAGGTTAAGTCACATAACTTCACTGGGCCTCTTTCCTCATGTGTAAAATGAGGTAGTTGGACTAGAAGACCTCTGGTTTCTTCCAACTTTTTATCTATCATCTAATGATCCTATGTGCCTCCTCCCTCCCCCCCTCCCTTACCACATTACACTCACTAGGAAATTGGCTGGATGAGTAGAAGAGAAACAGTGTGGTTCTCTAGAAAAGAGACCTGGGGTCTGACTTCAGAGGGCCTTGCTTTAAACCCCAGCTTGGTTGTTTACTGCTTATGTGACCTGAGGCAAATCATTTGGGCTTTCTGGTGCCTCAGTTTCCTTATCTGTAAAACAAGGTTAGTGGTCTAGATGATCTCAAAGGTCCCATCCAGATCTGGTATTCTTTATCAGGTTAGCAAAGTAACCATGTATTAGCAGATACATTATATGTAATGGATCAGCAGAAGTCCTGTGTCTTTCTTTAACATTCTTTTTCTTGTGAATCATTTTCTAAACTGTAAATGCTTGTGGTTTGTGGACATACCAAAGTGGCTAGAAGAATATGCTAGGGCTACTGACTTGGTCATTCAAGAAGGTCACTGTGAACTCAGCTCAGGGGGTATTTTGCCATCTTAAGAAAGCACTTGAATCTTGTCAGTTTTGAATTTTGAAACATATTTGAACCTTCTGGTACTTAGTTCTACTGTTGTCTGGCACTCTGAAAATTCCTTGCTCTTAGGGAAAAGACTCAAAAGGGGTGCCTTGGACTTCAAAAAACTATTACAAAACAACATTTTAATGAATTAAGTGTAAATAAATCAGAAACATATGGATTTAATTAGCCACTCATTTCAATGTGTTTCAATGAAGAGAGGAAAAAAAATAAAACAAACCATGCTCATCTCAAAAACACATCTCAGCCTTTTCTTCCTGACTACAAAATGATTTTAAAACAGATGGAGACATCCGTCCAACCTCCGAAGCATTAAGATTGCCCTCTCCTTAATTCTTATCTTATCAGAGAACATTCAGCCAAGGGAAATTCCTACCATAGAAGGAGCTAGTGTTTCTCCATATCTTCTTGTCTACTAGCCTGACTGAGGTCTATATTTAACGAGACCAGACCTATGCATGGCAGTTGAAAACGCAGCTTCCATGTTTTTGAAGATGGTCCAGTGTACAATTCACATGGGATCCTGTGTGTGGTCTTTTTAGAGTTAGGAAAAACAATAATCCTAATACTATTTTTTTTCATATCCCTGTAAGGTTTTCAATGTTATTCTTCAAACTGGCTGCAAAGCCCTCCAAGTGCTGAATGCAAGTTACCCAAGGAAAGCCTGGATACTCCTTAACCAACATGCAGTTGGTTTCATTTATGTGTACATAATGACTCTTTCTTCAGAACGAGAAAGGAGCTGGAAGTTAAAAGGTAATAAGCTGTTGATTAAGAGAATGAACATAGGATCATAGACTTAAAGCTGGAAGCAATAATAGAGGTCTTTAAGTCCATTCTCCTCTTTTTACAGATAAGGAAACCCAGGCCCAGAGAGATAGGACTTGCCTAAGAACACAGAGGTAGCATTTGAAGCAAGATTTGAACCTAGATCATCTCACTCTGAATCCAGTGTTCTTTTCTACAGCATCAAGGCCATGTTTCAAGATGACTTAAATAGCACTTCTTCCTATTAAGGCCCCAAGGAAAATAAAGTACAAAGAGCTGGCTTCTCTCATATATCCCCAAAGCTTGCTTTTGAAAAAAAAATCCCTCAACCTTTTCTTTCTTTTTTTTTTTTGAATTGCAGAAATGAATTTTTTTTGACATTTTACTATTACACATACTACCAATGGTCTTAGTTTTCTCACCTCTCATGTCCCTTACCCATGTGAAATTAACAAATTGCTCAACCTCCACAGGCTTTATTTTCCTTATCAGTAAAATGAATGGGTTGGACAAGATGGTCTCTTAGGTGTTTTTTTTTCAGTGATCTATGCATATCATATTATGATATCCTGAACTTATGATATCCAAGACTCAACGCCCAAGTCTTCAAAATAATGTATTTTTTGGAAAAATCACTTAAGCTCTTTATTTTTCAACTCCTCTAGTTAAAAGTGGTCAATTCATTTCTGCAACCATTCAGTAATATCCTGATGTTTGCAAAGCATTTGTGCTAGTTCACAAAAGATGAAAAAAATAAATCAAAACACAGAAGAAATAAATTTGCAATGATTCTTCCTTTGCCCCAACCCTAATAGAACCCTCTCATGTAACAAGCGTGGTCTAGCAAAACAAGTTAACACGTTGACAGTACTTTAAAATGCTTTCCTCATTCAGCATTTAAGTTCATTACCTACTACTGAGAACCAGGAGGTATGCTTTACCGTCAGTTAGTTCTATGAAGTCATGATTGTATACTGACTACACTCATCAGAGGGCTGAAGTCTTGTCAGTGCAGTTTTCTATGATGCTTTTGGGGTCATTGGATAAATTGTTCCCCTCAATACATTGTTCTGTTTATTTTACTTTGTATTACTTGACATGGTTCTTCTCTAATTTCTCCATATTAATTGTTTATATGATATAAGGTAAGCGTTAATATAATGAATATCATGTACTACAGTTTGTTCAGTCATTCCCCAATTTATGGCTCACATTTTCCTTCCAGTTCGGTGTTCCTCCAAAAAATGCTACCATAAACATTTTTCTATATTAGGGTAGCTAGGTGGCACAAAGGATGAGCTCTGGGTCTGGAGTCAGGAATACCTGAGTTCATATCTGGCCTCAGACACTTAATAGCTCTGTGACCCTGGGCAAACGACTTAACTTCTATTTGCTTTACTTTCCTCATCTGTAAAATGCAGACAGTAGTGGCGCTTACTTTCCAAGGTTGTTGGGAGTCAAATTAGGTAATACCTGTAAAGTGCTTAGCACAGCGCCTGACACATTGTAAGTGCTATATAAATGTTAGCCATTATTATTATTATTATTATGAACATCATTCTATAAACACATATACTCATATATACATACATACATATATGTCTGTATGTATCATATTACTAGAGTCAGAGGGACCTTTATCTCTGTTTTTGATCTCCTTGGCATATTATATTCTTAGTAGTAGCATTGGCTTCAGTAGATCAAAGGATATATTCCACATCTTAGTCATTTCCTTACTATAATTCCAAATTGCTTTCTAGAATGGTTGAAGCAATTCACAGTTCTACCAATAGTGTACTAGTGTGCTTGTCTTCTCCCAGCTCCTCAAACATTTAATATTCTTTTGTCATCTTTGTCATCTGATGATATTAATGATTTGATGCATTTTCATATTGTTGTTGATTATTCGAATTTTTTTTGAAAACCACCTGTTTATATGCATTCTCCAATAATCTATTAGGGAATGTATTGTGTTCTTATGTATTCATATCAGTACCCCATATATTTTGGATATCTGATCTTTATTTTTGGGGGGGCAGGGCAATTGGGGTTAAGTGACTTGCCCAAGGTCATACAGCTAGTACATGTGTCAAGTGTCTGAGGTCACATTTGAACTCAGGTCCTCCTGACTCCAGGGCCAGTGCTTTACTCACTGTGCCACCCAGCTGCCCCTTGGATATATGATCTTTAACAGAGATATTTGATGGAAAGTTTTTTCCCTCTCAACTCCTAGCTTCAGTTCTAATTTTAGCTGTTTTGTTCATGCAAAAACCTTTCAATTTAATCTTATTGAAATTGTCCATTCTATTCACTATGATTGCCTCAATAGCTCATATAGTTAAGAATTTCTCCCTTGTCATAATTGAGCAAGGTTATCTCCTTCTATTTTCTTCTATTTTTTAAATGATATGTCCTTTCACATTAGATCACATATGCATTTAGAACTTACTGTGGTGTATGATGAAAGGTGTTGATTTATACTTAATTTCTGTCAAACTGCTTTCTACTTTTCCTAGCAGTTTTT
>CM053622.1:434717176-434750263 GCA_028646595.1 Phalanger gymnotis
AGCTGCGCAGCGTCTCTGCATCAGCACACCAGCACAAGTGAGAGCCCTAAACAAATCACAAACATCAACAGACCAAATACAGATTCATAGTTACAAATATCTAGGTTCAGCCCAGGAGCTCATAAAGTGGGCTGGCCCAGAGTCACTGGTGCCACCACGGCTGTGGGTAAGAGCTCCAAGGAAGAGAAAGCCAACCTGTGATTTTATATCTTTTTCAGGGTCAGGGGTGAGTCACACATGTGACTCACCCATGTGACCTAGAATCATCACAAAGAGGTGACTTAAACCCACATGGTCAAAGAGCCTTCCATGTCCCAAACCTATCACTCAAACTCATGTGTAAATTAGGCCCTCCCCTGAGGCAAGGAGGCACCAAGGACACCCAAATCTAATCAAGGAAACAAAGGCCAAACTCTTCTTGGGCACTTAGTTGAACTGAGTGCTAAGAGCCCATTTTGCTTACCAACACAGATAGTCATAGAAAATGCGGTGATATTTCTGAGAAACTCACTTTTATTTTCTTTGATCCAAGGATTTATAGAATTTCTTTGCTTATTAATTGATTGTTTATCCCAGCACTGATATTTGCTTCTGTAAAATGGTAACCAGATCAGGTTTCCCTTCTGTAAAAGGGAAATAGGAGAGACTAATATGGTCCTGTATACCCATAGAAGCTGTAAATATTAATTTTAATCTTACTAAGTCCCATTAAAATTCATGTGAAAATGCTTTGCTACCTTCTAGTGGTAATTATAAATAGAGTATCAATAATGGATTTAATATACTTCTATAATTCATGATATGTTTCTGGACTTTGAAACAGGTCTTGGCTTTGCTTATTTGCCAGTGCCACCCTGAACCATTCTTCTCTCTCTAACTTCAACAATCATTTATTAAGCTGCCTATGTGTCAAGCACTGTGCTGAGTACTGGGGATATCAAAACAGCAAATAAACCCACAAAGCCAACTAATCTCTGCTTTCAAGGAACTTGCAGTCTAGTAGGGAAGATAACATGAAAACGACCACTTGCAAACATGATAAATACTGGAATAAATTGAAGATAATCAACAGAAGGAAGTCACTAATATTTAAAGAGATCAGTGAAATCTTCTTGTAGAAGGCGAGATTTTGATTGAGACTTTAAGGAAGTCAGGGAAGCCGAGAGATGGAGATGAGGAGGGAAGGAATTCCAGGTATAGAGGACAGCCAGTGAAATCGAAGTCAGGAAATGGATTATCTTGTGGAAAGAACAGCAAGGAGGCTGGTGTTAGTGGAGACTGCGTTGTACGTGGTATGGAGTAAGGTGTAAGAAGTCCAGAAAGATAGGGAGGGGGAAAGTTATGAAGGACTTCGAACGACAAGAGTATTTTATCTTTGATCCTGGAGGAAATAGGGAGCTACTAGAATTCATTGAATAGGTAGCTGTCATAGTCAGAAATAGACTTTAGACAGAATAATTTAATACCCGAGAGGAAGATGGACCCGAGGGGAAAAACTTGAGTCAGGGAGACTAATCAACAAGTTCTTGCTGCAGTCCAGGTATGAGATGATGAGGGCTTTACTCCAATGATGGCAATAACAGAGGAGTGAATATGGGGCATCTAAGAGATATAACAAAGGCAGAATTGACAGCACTTGACAACAACATGGGGGAAAACACGAGAGTGAGAATTGAAGATTACATCTACATTGTGAGCCTGGGTGACTGGGAGGATGGTGGCACTCACGATAATAACACAAAAGTTCAGAAGAGGGAGGTGCTTGGGGAAAGATTGCAAGTTCGGTTTTGGACGTGTCGAGCTGAAGATGTCTAATAGTCAGTTGGAGATAGGCAATTGGAAGTTAGGAGAGTAGATCTGAGAATCATCAGCATAGAGATGATAATTGCATTCGTGGGAGCTATTGATCACCAAGTAAAATAGTACGTACAGAAAAGAAGAAAGGCCATAATACAGAACCTTGTGGGATATCTATTATTGGGCATTACCTGGATAAAGATACAACAAAGGAGAGTGAAGAGGAGGAATCGGAGAGGTGGGAGGAGAACCAGGAAAGAGTAGTGTTATGAAAGCCTAGAAGGGAGGGAGAATCAAGAAGAAAGCAACTGACAGTGAGAAGTCAAGACAGATGAGGAGAGAGAAAAGGCCACTAGATTTGGCAATTAAGAGATTAGTGTTTTTGTTGAAGGAGGTCAGATTCATACTTGCCTTAAATTCAACATGCCCCCAGAACACTATGCTTGGAGTTAGATGAAACCTGGATTCAAATCTTGTTCCTGGAATTTATTAACTGCATGACCTTGGGAACGTCAAAAACTGAATTTCAATTCCCTCTTCTAAAATGTGGATATTGGTAGCTGCTCTGAGTTATTGTGAGGAAAGTGTTTTTATAAACCTTAAAGTAACATAGATATGTGATCAGTTATTTCACTCTATACTTGCTCCCTTCTCTGACTTTATTCTTTCTTCCATGTTTAGTGCCAATTCTTGTTAAGTCTATACTCCTGACATCCTAACTTTCTAACAATTCAGCTACCACTCTAATTAAGTCTGTCAGAGTAGACTGTGGGAGACAGCACTAGCTGTTCCCCACACCTGGAATACACTACTTTATCAGCTCTGTCCCTTGGAATCCCTAGTTTCCTTCAAAGTTCAGCTCATGCTAGCTACATGAAGCCTCTCCTAACACATGCAGACAATGGTGTATTTGCATCACTAAATCACCTTGTATTTATTTCGTGCATAGAATTTTATTTGCTCTCTTGTATGTTTAATGTCCTTATTCATGTACAGAAAGGCTAATGATTTTTATGGTTTTATTTTATATTAGCTACAGTACTGAATTTTTAAATTGTTTCTAGTTAGTTAAATAATGTTCTCCAAGTAAAATATCATATAATTTCAAAATATGTATAATTTTACTTCTTTTTTGACCTACAATTATGCCCCCAACTTCTTTATCTTTTCTTATTGCAATAGCTAACATTTCTAGAACTTTATCAAATAATAGTGATGAAAATCAAGAATATCCTTGCTTTACCTCTGATTTTGTTGGAAAGACTTCCACTGTTTCTATTGTAGATAATATTAAATCTTGGCTTAAGTTATCATACTAACAACAAGTTTATTTAGTCCCATCATTTTTGTATTTTTACCTAAGTGTGTGGTATTTCATCAGAGGCTTTTTCTGCATCAGTTGATGTAACCTTGTTATTTTTTAAAATTGTTTTTGTTGTTAATGTGGACCATTATGTTTATAGTTTCCCTGATATGAAACCAATCTTGTGTTCATGGAATAAGTGCAACTGAGCAACTTGTATAATTTTTTAAATATATTGCTATAGACTTGTTAGTATTCAGTATTTTTGCATTGATATTTATTAGACATACTTTTCTTTCTCTACTTTATTTCTTCCTGGTTTGAGTGTCAAAAATATATCACGGGAGTTTTATAGGATTGTTTCTGCATTTTTGCATATAATTTATGAAATATTTGAATTATTTGTTTTTAAATGTTTTGTAAAATTTGCTTTCAAATTCATCTAGGGCTGTGTTTTTTTTTCCTTTGGGAATTCACTTATGGCTTATTTACTTTCCCTCCCATAAACTGTATTATTTAAAATTCCTACCTCCTGTTCTGTAAATTCAAGTATTTTTATTTCTTTATTAGTTTTCACCTATTTTATTTATCAGTTTTGTTGGCATATAATTAGGTAGTTTCTAATAATTTTCTTTACTTTCTCTTCATCCATTGCAAATTTGGTTTTCTTTTTTTAATAAAAAAATTCCTAATGATTTGTTTTATTAGTGTTTTCAAAAATCAGTTCTTAGTTCTGTTTTTTTGTTTGTTTTTAACATTATTTCTCTCTGATTTTCAAAATGTCTATTTTGGTATTTTTCATTTTATTTGTTTTTTTTTCTAGCTTTAAAAAATATTGTATCACCCATTTTTTCATCTTTTCTTTTTCTCTTTTATTGATGAAAGTGTTTAGAGGCACAAATTTCACCCAAAGGAGTGCTTTGGCTGTAGCCCAAAAGATTAACAAAATTGAAACATTTCATAAATTTGCATATCATCCTTTTGTGGGGACCAAGCTAATTTTTTCTGTTTTGTTTCAATTTTAGTATATGTGTTGCCAAAATGAGTACCCCTAATCTTTTTCCTGAACTCTAGTCCCATATCCTTAACTATCTACTAAGCATCTCAACCTAGCTGTTCTGTCACTAAAATGGAGCTTATCCTCTTATATCCCCTAAAAGACTTACTTCTTGAAACTTCTCTTTTTCTGTTGGAGGCATTACAATCCTCCAAGTCACCTAGATTTGTTATATTGGAGTCATTCTCAACTCTTTTTTCTCAAACTATCAGAACTAATCCGTTTCCAAGTCAGTTCCACATTCAAATCCCTGACATCTGTACCTTTCACTGCACTTATACAACCATCACCTTAATTAAGGTCCTTATTCTCTCTTGCCAGAGACCCATAAATGATGTCTCTGATTCCAGGTTCTTCCCTCATTGATCCATCCTTTACACAGCTGCCAAAATAATCTTCTTAAGGCATAGACTTTTCTATATGACTCTTCTACTCAAAATCCTTCAGTGGTCTCCTATTATTTCTAGAATAAAATAAAAATTCCTTAGTCTGAAATTCAAAGCTGTCTACTCTCTTGATCCAGTCTACCTGGTTTTATTTTATATTATTTTCCTTCACATATGTTACATTCCACTCTAACTGAACTACTAGTTATTTGTAGGATCATAGATTTAGAGCTGGAGAAGACCCTCGAGGTCAACTCTAACATACTCATTTTTAAAATGAGGAAACTGAAACCTAGAAAAGTTAGGTGAGTTGTCTGGGGTCATATAACTACTAAGTATATGAAACAGGATTTGAACCTGGGTCCTTCTGACTCCAGGGCAGGGAGCTCTCCACTATACTGCATCATCTCCAATGGGATCCCCCCTCAGCTTTTCATCTTTTCCCTTTCTGCATTCATAGAAACAAGCCCCATACTCAGATTCCATTTGTAAAATGCACTTGCAGCTAGATTTGGAATCAATGAAGCCTGAGTTTGAATCTTGTTTTGGATTGACACTACTTGCATGACCTTGGGCATGTAACTTAACACCACTGAATCTCAGTTTCTTTATTTATGAAATGGAGCGTCACTTCTTCCTTACCTACTATTACACTCTACAAAGTGGGCAGTTCTTCCTGACTCAGTAGCAAATCATCTTCAACATAACCCTTATGACAGAGAACAAGGGACCAACCAGGAGTTTCTGTGTCATAAATATCCTTTGACAAGAAGCTAGAGCATATGTCCTACAGAAATGGGTAAGAAGAGCACATAGCTATTTCCTTTGGAAGTGCTTCAGTCCACCCCATGCAAACAAGGGCTTGCAAAGCACTTTACAAAAATGATCTCTTTTGTACTTTACAAAATAACTCTCTGAGGTGGGGGTTGTTTTTATTATCCCCAGCAGGGGTTGCTGGTGGAGATTTCTGGAGAAATATGCTCAGTTCCCCCTGTGTCTCCCTTGCTTTTTTCTATATTTCTCCCCCACCCCCCTACCCCAAATCTGTGTTGACTTGGTCACTCTCTTCTATATATAGAATTCTCTATATAGGATTCTGTACACAGAATGCCCTTTGTCTTGGAGGAAGTTTGCTGTCACTAAACCTTTTCTTTGGCCCTGGCTTCCCTATTCCACACTGACAATGATCCCGTGTACCTCATTAGCTCCGCACCTCTTCTTGACTCTGCTTCTTAACTATTATATCACCACAAATCACAGATTAACCCTTGCTGTGCTGGCTGCTGTTCCTCCAACTATCATCTTCCTAGTTGAAGCCAGGTTGCTACATCAGATCTTCACATCTTTGAGAAGGGGGACAATTTCCCATCCAGAGTAGAAAAGACCACCCTACCTTAAGCCAATCATCATTTTAAGACCCTACAGCTTACTAGAGGGAGCCATACCTGTCAGCAAAGGATTCTGGGAGCACCTTAACCCTGAGCAACATAACAGGGAATAGTAATGACAGCTAACATTTACATGGAGCTTTAAGTTTTGCAAAGTCCTTTTTCTATTTTAACTCAACCTTGTGAGGTAGGTTCTATTATTACCTCCATTTTACAGGTAAGGAAACCAAGGTACAGAGAAGTTAAGCAACTTGCCCAGGGTCACACAGCCAGTAAGTGTCAGAGGCAGAATTTGAACTCAAGTCTTTCTGACTTCAATTTCTTCGCTTTGCCACCTATCTTCTTCATATGCCTGCATCTTCTTGGGTTATGGTTCTAAAGGTCCGCTGGGCAGCTTTCTGCTTTACTCAATTTTCTTTCCTCCACCCTGCCACTGTCTCATTTCTCTCTGTTGACTCCAGAAATGCTCTTTATACCCCAACTCCTATATCCCTTCAAATATTCTACTTTTCCTCTTAAGAATTGGGTTATGGCTCATTGGGTGAATTTGCACCCAACTGAATCCATTCCAGTTCTAGCCCTGCCCGTGGGACCAGGAGATTTTTTTTTTAATTTGGCAGTTGGGGAGGCATTAGTGAACCAGGTTAGCCAAGATATCTAGCCATTCCCCAAACCACTAATTCTGTCTGTGCAGGTTCATTCTTCATAGCTCATTATTCATGGGCATCTGTTTATGACTTAAAAACCCTAAAGGGAAAATTGGTCCTGACATTTTCATTTTCTGATATTTCCTTACACTTGGAATTGATTTTCTTTTGGAAAATAGTTGATGGAAAGAGAAGGATAAAGAGAAGAGTGGTTTAATTTCCTTGATGATCCAAAGGGCTTTCTTGGTGAACCTACCTTCCTTTGTGAACATCTAATCAACATTCACAGACCATGTTAGCAAGACCAAATGTTTGTAGGAAACTTTCATTCATTTTAGGACATATGAGTGTGTGTGCATGTGTGTATGTACATAGACACACACACACACACATATTCTCACTGTGTGTACAAAGGGTGTACACAATGTGTACAAATGTGTACAAAATAAATATTTATATTGCACCTACTATACGCCTGGCACTGTACTAAGCACTTTACAAATATCATCTAATTTGAAGGCATTGTAGCTTCTTTCTGAAGGCAAAACTTCAGGTGACATAGGTACTTGTTAAAAGTATTAAAATGAGTCTGTGACATTCATTGTCAATGCCAGCTGCTTAGGTGGAAGAAGCTGTTTGGGAAATAAGTGGGAGAGGCATTCACATAGTGCTTACTGTGTGTCAGGCACTGTGCTAAAAACTTTTTACAAATGCTATTTTATTTTCACTACATCCTTGTGAAGTGTGTGCTATTATCCCCATTTTACAGTTGAGAAAACTGAGGCGAAGAGAAGTTTAATGACTTGCCTAGGGCCATACATCTAGTAAGTATACGAGGCTGGATTTGAACTGAGGTCTTCCAGACACCAAGCCTAGCACTTTAACCACTGTGTCACCAGCTGCATTTAAATAATAATGTCTAAATAGTACCAAGAGGCATATATCTGGTTCAGGGTCCTGAAATAATATTCTAATTACTTTAAAAATGAGACAGCATGGCAGAGTGAATAGACAGCCAAGAAGTTCTGGGTTCAAGTCCTATCTCTGACACCTATTGGCTGTGTGAAACTGGGGAAAAAAATCACTTAACTTCTCAGTGTCCCAGGCAACTGAGGCTATAAATTGCTGAGAAAGTGCTGACCTGCATTGATAGAGGGATTTTCTTCATCTGTGAGTTTCCTATAAAAATGAAATCACAGATCCAGGCCCTTTCCTCTGCTTTAAAAATACATTTGTCCTACTTAGCTGAAGTTATGAAGTCTATTTACATTTCTTTAAAACTTGGATCAAGAAGCTTAATGTGATTTAAATGATTATTTATAGGCAAAAAGAAGCTAGCGCAGAGAGCAGCTGAGTTCATTTTCTCTAATCTTACTCCATCTTACCTTAAGTTTTACTATTTAATAGGTGCCAAAGACAAATGGGGCATGGGAAGGATAAAGATGGAATGAGAAATTGTCTTTTCCCTTTTAGCAAACTGGCTAATTTGCAGTTTAAGTCTTATAACAGTCACGTTGTTTGGACAACATCTGCATTTTATAACATACTTTGTGACAGCTACTTATGCCATTATCTGTTGTGTACTTTATAATGTACTCTCTGCTGAGTTCTCCAGGAATATTCATCCAGGGAAGGGCATCTAGAATGACTGGATTTATTTCTGGGGCCTCTATCTGAGAAGCAATTAGAAAGACTAGGACTGTTTAGTTTGGCAAAGGAAAGAGTAGCAGGCGATTTGTTAGGTACATTATAGAAAATGATGAATGAAGAAAGGGAAGGCTTTTGGGGCCTCTCATTTGCCATTACAACAGATACTTAACAAACTCCTGGATTCCCACCCTAACCATAGAGTTAACCTATGTAGGCAGGTCACTGCCACAGGTTGGAATGGAGGTGAACAGCATTACTACCACCACCACCACTACTACTACTACCACCACTACCACTACTACCACTACTACTACCACCATTACCATTACTACTACTAGTAGTATTATAATAATAGCTGACTTTTATGTAGTGCTTTAAGATTTATAGGGTACTTTTCCTCTCTTATTATTCTGCTGATCCACCATTGATGGTAAATCTCTAGGTAGATGTATTTATATGAAATAACACCTATGGTTACATTAGGGAAGATCAGTTTACCAGGGCTATCGATCCTACTTTAGGGCACTGTGACAAGGTTGGCCATACTTTCTGCTTCCCCAGGGAGGGGGCCCCAGACGGCTTGGCACCAGGCCCCTCTACAGGGAGTCTGAGTTTCCAACAGTCTTCTCTCCACAGAAGTCAGGGATATGGGTATCCAGCCGTAAAGTGGAATGAAACAGGGTTGGGGAGAAAAATGTGAACTACGGAGAGCCATTTTAAACGCACAAGACCAAAAAAGTTATTTTAAGGGGTGAAGATGAGGTGATCCACCCCGAGAAGAAGAAAACTTATTAAAACTTTGCAAGTTTTGTATGTTCCCTGGACACTTGATGCATTCTTGGAAGTGGAGGGAAGGTATGGTACCTAAATGCTCTAAGTGTGCTTACTGCTAAAAAAGAAAGACATAAAATCTGACAGCTAATGTTACAGATCAGACCCAGACTCTAAATAACCTAAGTATTGCTCACAGTTCTCCTATGGACTCTAACAAGTCTGGGACCTTCTTTTAGAGTGGATTTCTCCTCCCATAGAAAGAAGACCACCATTCTTGTCCTGGACCTCCCAGGGGGTAGGGGTTGGGGGGCTTGTTGTATGGATCAATAAGTTAATGTCTGAAAAGCACTCAAGTCCTAGAACAAAAGAGAGGCTCCCTTGGGGCACTTTTGCTGTAAACAATCAAAAGCTGACCCACCGGGGTGGGGAGGGAGTGAATGCCTCCTCCTTCCATCCTTCTTGCCCTCTCACCCAGTTCCTAAAGCAACTGTAATTTAACTCCCTTCTGCAAGGCTTTCTATCACCGGCTCACTCCCCATCCCCCTCTTTTTTTCCCAATTTTTTTTTCACAGATAGCAAGTGTGGAAAACCCCAATTTAAAATTTTTTTGATATTTATGTGTATAAAATTGCACTCATTGGGGTGCTATTGTGTGTGTGTGTGTGTGTGTGAGAGAGAGAGAGAGAGAGAGAGAGAGAGAGAGAGAGAGAGAGACTGACTTTCTGAGCCCCTTTTTTTCTTTAAAGGGAAGAGAAAGTGAACACACAGTGATTTGAATACAGAACCCTCAGGCCTAGGCTGCTCATGAGACTCTACCCACATAGAGAATCATGCATGAATTGGCAGAACAGAAGAAAGGACATATCTGTCATCTGGGTGGTTTTGGATAAGTCCATTAACTTCTTCGTGCTTTAGCTTGCGTATTTATAAATTGTCAGTGCTGAGAGAGATTTAGAACTCATCTATTCCAAACCCCTTTTTATTTAAACTGAAGGTTAGTAGATATTAAGGAGTGTAGTGGCCATAACATTGGACCTGCAGTTTGGACAGACCTTGGTTCAGATCTTACCTCAGATATCTTCCTAGTTAGTTGTCTGACCCTGGGTAAATCACTTAAACTCTCTTGCTTTGGTTTCTTCATCTCTAAAATGGACATAATAATAGCACTTAATACACTGGGTTGTTGTGAGAGGCAAATAAGCTAATATATGTAAGGAGCTTTCCAAGCCTTTAAAAAATGTTCTATGGAAAGGTGAGCAGCTGATTTAAATCATTCATTAGGAGCTAATATTATTAATGTCTTAGCTGGACTGCCAGTCTAGGACTCCTAAATCCTAGCCCAAGGCTCTTTTTAAGGTACTCTACTCTCCATTCTCTGTAATGCAAAGAGGCTATGCTTTGTAGTCTAAAAACTTTTCAATTCCATGTCCTTGGACCTCTCTGGGTCTTGGTTTTGTCATATATTGGACTTGTTGATGACCAAAGTCCCTTCCAGCATCATGGCCTAGGGTCCTATGAGTAAAATGCATTCCCTAGGGATGCTCTGAGGATTAAGATAATCCTAGTTGCAAAGTATTTTGAGCTCTGGAGAGAGAGAGGAATTACCTAACCCCCTTTGTGGACACATCAAAATGAACAGCCCTAGGGAATTAGGAAGATAGCTGACTGATTGGCAGACCCTAGAGTTAAGAGTAGATAAAACCAGGCATCTGGAAAGAGGAGAACTGATCAGTCTTAAGTTGACTGGCAATATCCTTTTCTGTGAATGCTCCAGAGGTACAGTGTTCATTAATGGCAGTCTTAAGGAGGTGTGGGCTTTGCTGGAATGCTGGCAGAGGACACCAGCACTCTCTTTTTCTCCCTCTGACAAATAACAAATAACATCTTCAGCTTCAAATAACAACATGTGAGTTCATATTTGTATTCCAAGAGTGAATGTGCTAGAATTGACGGCAATGTGGAGTTATTGAGTTATTGCATCGAGTTCACGTGAATCTTGCAAAGCGCATCAACCTTTGCATTACAAATGATGGAAATCATATGGAAGATGTTATTTGTTAATATTCCAATTAAATAAAATGTTACTGAAAATTTCAATCATTTCATTTCTTGAAAATATGCATTTTTGCCTATGTGTCCAGACTTTAGAAACACCCTGTAGAACTGAGATTGTGTTGTCTAGCCTTGAGGCCTATTGGTTTAGGTAGTTTTCACTCTAAAACTGCTGTTTCACTCTAACAGTAATAGCTAGTATTTCTGTAAATACTATTATCATTCTAATTTTGTAGATGAAGAAACTGAGACAGAGGTTAGCAAATGTCTTAGAGAGGATTGGAACTCAGGTCTTCTCTAGACTCTAGGTCTAGCACTCTACCACTCTGTTCTGCCTAGCTGCCTCTAAAAACTCTCAAAGAAAATGACACCTTTCAATTGAGACAGAGCTTCAGCAGACCAGTGCTCTGGAGATGAAATCCTTCAGTGGCACCAAAATGGCATTCTTCCAAGCTGAACAGTAGCAGAGGAGATATGTGGTGTAACAGCTTCAAGGGAGTTTCCGAACTCCCATCCACAGAGTTGTGGGAGGTAGAGGTGGGAAGCAGTGAGGCATACTTGGCTGCTGTGAGGATTCAAACGTGAGGATTCTGAAACCCTGCCTCATCTTGGAACATGAGTTTTCTAGGGATTTGCTCAGGGAGGAACCCCTAATCCCTTTCTCACTGAGATGTCAGTCCTGAGAGGTTGTATTCCCTGGGTGGGCTAGGCATGAGCCTGTTGCTTTGACTTGTCCCTGTCATGTACTTGACTATTCTGTCCCAATTAAATACTTTGTTATTTTATTTATGGTTCTTGCCTGGTAGCTCTTAATAGAGTCAGCATTTCATGGAGGCTTGAGCCATAAACTAACTACAAATCTATTGAACCCAGTAATCTATGGCAAGTCTAGAAGGAGTGAATCTATGTATCTCATAAAGAAAAAAGTGTTTTAAACAGTGCATTGATAACAGTGGTAGTAGAAATATGAAAGGCTCAGCATGTCCTCATCTATAGAATTCACAGTTCTAGAATGATACTGATATGTATTAGAAGAATATAACTCTAGAATAAAAGGCATTATTTAAGGCTAGATTCCTGAATTTAGCATGCTATTCATAGACCACTGTGATACATATGTGGGTAATTCCCATTTTCTAAATGTTTATTTCATTATTTTGAAATGTCTTGAAATAGTGTATTGAAAAGCATGTGTTCCTCACTGAAGTCACAGGTAATTAATTTGAAAGAGAATTGGTATCTGAGGCATCAAATGTAGTGGCAGAAAATGCAAAATGCCAATAATAATCGTATCACTGTCCTTGTGAGGACCCTACTTAAAATGCATGACACAGACTGTGGGTCGGTAGTAGTACCATGAAAACAGTGTGGTGTCTGGAATTGAGGGGCCATGGCTTCAGAATTCTGACAGTGGAACTACCTATGTGACTTTGGCCAAGGCACTTAACCTCTATAGGCCTCAGCTCCCCCCCCCCCCCCCCCCCCCCCCCCCGTAACATGAGGGGGTTGGACTCAACTAAGCTCCATTTCAATTTTAGATCAATGATCCTCTGAACTCCTTAATACAAGGTATAGATCTCACTTTTCTTCAGATTCTTTGAAACTTTAATCTAAATGATTTAACTTTTTCCAGGGCTAAATGGAGTATTAGAAAAAGAACTCATCATTTTAAAGCAACTTTTCATACAAGATCTGGTAAACCTCCAGATTCACTTGGGTACCTGAGCACCTAGTGATATGTTATAGGGCATCTCTCTCCCTGGGACATGGGAAGTCTGCAAAGGCATTAACCTTGACTCCTGACACTAAGTTTAGAACAAGGGCTGCAAACCTCACTGCCAGGCCAGATATCATTTTTTCCACCTCATCCCCTTACTTCTCTCCCTCCTCACTCTGCTGCAGCTTTGCTCCCTAGACTTCTAACCAGGAGAAACCCAAGAAGGGTATTACGATGATAGACTGTTTAACTAGGACCATCTGAGCCAGCCGGTTCCCATTCTACTAAGATGGGAAGCAGGATGTCAAGGGCCACCCTGGTTTTATTGACCTTGCAACCACAATGGGGCCAAGAGTGACTCCCAAGCTGTGAGTATAGGCCTTTTTCTCTCTGGCTAAAATGTCCTTCTCTGGGGGTAATCATCCCAGTGTGGTGCCCAATGGAGATGTGGCTGACTCAACCTTAGTTCTCCAGGGTGGTCAGTCTGTAATTTTAAGATTTACTGGTCTCATGTAGATAGCCACAAATGGAACAACAACCATAATTACAAGAGGCTGTTCCACTAATCCTCAGTTAACAAATGTTAGTTAAAAGATAAATAAGCCTTATGCAAGCATTTCCTGGAGCTCTATGAGCCCTCTGTTTTCCTTTGCTGTGATTTCTTTCTCCTTCAAGAGAAGAGAAAAAACAATAGCCCCTTCCCCAATGGGGGAAAAAACTGAAGAGGTTTTGCTATTTCATTTTGTAATAGCTACTAGGAATTGGGGGAAAATCTTTGAAGTTGATTCATTTGAATACTTTTTGGAGGGAGTTGTTTTATAATAATAAGAATAATAGCTAGCATTTATATAGTCCTTTAATGTTTGCAATGTATTTATAAATATTATCTCATTTTATTGTCACGACAACCTTGGGATGTAGAGGCTATTATTATTCACATTTTATAAATGAGGATACTGAGGCATACAAAGATTAAGTGACTTGACCAGGGTGACACAGCTGGTAAATGTTTGAGGGTGGATTTGAATTCAGGACTTTCTGTCTCCAAGTTGCCTCCTTTTATATTTGGAATTGGAAAAATAAGGAAGCTGGGGTGCTAAATTTTTGATACTTAAGAGAATGTTTGTGTATAAATTCCAGTAACTTGCTATGGTATGTTAGTTTGTTTTTAAATGCCAGTGACTTGAAGGGGAAAAATCAAGGGTGGCCTGAGAAAGGATGATTTTTGGAACTTGGAAACATGGGAGAAACAACAACTACCCCAATCTCACAAGATTATCTTTTCCTTTAAGAGTTCCTAGGACCTGGAATCGTAACTCTGTCCTCATTGTGGTATAGTCAGAGTCGGAGCTTAGTATCATACTGTGTTAATTAACCCAAGAGAATCTTCCTCCAAGTTAACAGTGCTATTAACCCCATCTGTTGAGTGAAAGTGACAAGTGAAGTCCCAAGCTTTCTTGAGACTGTCTTGGGGGCTGTGATGTGACTTAATGGTTTTTGCTGGGTAACTCACTCACCCTCTTGTTTCTGAGCTTTCTCTTAGAGGTGGTGAAGGGGCATTTGGGAAACATGGGGAGACTCTGAAAGCAGATCTAATTCCAGAGGCATGAAGCTTGCAAAAATCGTCCAGCATTTGCCTCGTCAGTGCTCTTAAATCTTTCCCTCGATTTCTGTCTAAATCCACCCTCAATGGTTTTAATGTGTACCATGAGCCAAATGCTGTTGAGGCCCTTTACTGAGAATAAACTAAACCCCACTGTGGCGATGGTTGCAACAAAACCAAATTATACATTACTGGCCCCAAATGAAAAGGTCTGAATGCTTGCTTGCCCAATCATCTGATATTGCTGGTGATTTCTTTGTTTCTTTCTTCTGTTTCCTTAACTATCAACAAATTTTCCTTCCAACACTCTCCCTACCCCACCCTACTGAATTTAGATTTCATCAGAAAGCTTTTGAGCTTTCCCCAAGACACCCTCAAAAATCATTTTCTCTCACTCGTCTCTGACAAATTCCTATAGTAATCATGGTCTTCTGTCTCTGTCTGTCCAGCCGTTTGTCTGTCTCTGATACTCCGTGACTCTCTATGACTTTCTTTAACTTTAACAGCAACAACCAGGGTCCTATGAACTTAGAACTCTGGGTGTGTGACAGCTCAGAACTCAGGGCATCTGTTTCTTCTCTGAAAGTCTTTAAGTCCCATTCTGTTGAGGAGCCTGGAAGGCAGCAACAATTGCCTAGTGATATCTAGAATCCTAAAGATGTAAGAAAGAAACACGAATAAACAAGGGAAAGATTAGACAGAAGAGTATCTTTTAGGCCAAGAAAAAAAATAGAAGAAAGAAATATAGTTTGGGAGTTTCTCAGAAGTTACAAAAGGAAGCAGTGGGTCTATGGCTCCTTACTTAGAGAGGAAAAGACTCTTTAATTGTGAAATTATACATTTAAAGTCATATTGGACCTAAGAGGTCATCCAGTCCATTTGGTGTATGAGAAAACAAGCTCAGAGCAGTTAAATTACTCCCTCAGAGTCAAATAGAGAATAAGAAGCAGAGCCAGGATTTGAACCCAAATCTTTGGCTTCAAAATCTATTTTTTTTGTTATATTATTTTCATTATTTCATGGCTATAACTGGACTAAGGAAGTGGAAATTAAGATGAATAAGCAAGGAAGGAGTTAATGACTTAAGGAATTAGAACCAGCCCATTTGGAAGTGAACCAGGAATGGTACAGTAGGAACTAAGGGAACTATGCTTTAGCAGAGCCAAACTACATTAAGCAACATGAGGGTATACCTGGAATTTACCAATTCTGGCTATAGCTCTTGGTTCTCCGGTCTGTGAACATTGCCATGGAGATGTGAAAACTGAAGATTATTCATGACGACCAAGAAGATTTTTACCCAGGTTGTGAATTTGGTATTGAGAATTCTGGAAAGCAGAAGGATAAGGAACATCTTGGCAGAGACATTCATTGAGAATATGGGGGACAGATTGGAGTTGGAATCCTACTTGGCCTCCCTAGGTGCTCTGTACTCTCCCCTCACTTTCTGGGACACTGCATTGTTATCATGACAATGGCAACTGGGAGCAGTGTGTGGTGCTACTGGAAGAAGCCGATTGTATAGTGGACTGCTGAGCTACATTTTCACACACACACGTAGCTATAGAGACACATAGACATACACACACACACACACACACACACACACACACACACGCACACACCCCTCCCTTTTCCCTTCCTCTATCCCTGGAATGGGAATGACCCTCTGTTAACTATCCATTAACTATCTAAATACCCACTTGGGAGAAATTATGTTGGGGGGAGAATACACCTATTTGGTTCTCTCCCAGTCTTAGTCTCAGGTACCCAGCGTTCCAAATGAACCATTCCCCAATTGTTTCCCACATATTTTGACTTAAAAATTTATTCATATATTTAGTGGCCATATAATTCAAGCTAATGGTTAATGTGTTTTATTTTCTGACATGGCAAAAGATTTGGGAGGAGGTGCCACTCTTAAGGAGGCAGGTGATAATTTAAACTTGAGCTGAGGTGGAGAATGTCCTGAACCCCCATGGGGGCAGAGAAAGAATATTTATCCCCTCTACTGTTAAGACAAATCATTAAGACTATCTATGAAATATTATTGCTACACCTGAAACCATCATGATCATTCTTTTTACGTATGGAGTATTAGAAGTGGGGCTTTACCCAGACTTCTTTCACCTATGGCATCTCATCTTCTACATTTAGATATTTTCCTTATCAGTGGGAACTTCTGGACTTTTAGTTAAGATAGTGATGTAAAATTTCTTAGAGAAGCCCAGTTCTCTCAAATAAGCCCCAGCAACTATTTGCAAACGAAACAAAACAAAACTGGAAAGATCGATGATAAAGAAAACTGAAAAGAAACAAAAAGAAGTCCATCATGCGGTTTAGAACTCTACTGGGCAGAAGCTAGTAGAATCAGGTAGAGCCAGAACCAGTGTAGGCAAGCACAGAAGCCAGTGGAGACAGGGAGAGAAGCAGCGTCAGGCAAACCGATATGCACTCTAGCAAATGCACCTGGAGTCAGCCCATGATGAGGAAGTAGATTGCAACTCATTGCAAGTTCCAATAATCAGACACCTAAAGTTAGATCCTAATACTGGACTGTCAGAACAGAAGTAGGACAGAATCACCCTAGATCACTCGCTTCACTGAGAGATAGGCCCAGAAGTATATTTTTTGGAGCAATGTGAGCCATAGGGTGAGACAAGATCAATTCATGTGGGCACCAGCACTGGGGGAACTGTGTAAAAGGCCCAAGACCAGCATGATTTCTAGCATCTCATTGGAACCTGTCAGGGTCACAACAAGGATAAAACAACTTCCAGTTGGGGATCTTGTAAAGAGAAGAAGACAGTCTGGTCAAGGCTAAGACCCACAGCCAGCCTCCAGGAGACTGAGACAGAAATCAAGGATTGAGGCAAAGAATGTGGCCTGATACCAGTCACCCCATCTAGATTTCAGCAGTAGCAATGACATCTGTGCTACGGATGGGGGCAGGACCAAACCCGCTTATCCAAGAGGGGACTGTCCTGAGCAAAAATCCTAAACCAAGAATTGAGGCTGAATATACGAGTAAACAGAAGGAAGGAAGCAAGCATTTATTAAGTGACTACTGTGTACCAAGCAGGGTAGCTAGGTGGCACAGTTGATAGAGTGCAAATCTAAGAGTCAAGAGGACCTGAGTTCAAATATGGCCCCAGACATTTGCTAGCTGTGTGACCTTGAAAAAATTAATCCTGTTTGCCTCAGTTTCCCCATCTTAAAATGAGCTGGAGAAGGAAATGGCAAACCATTTCCGTATCTTCTCCAAGAAAATCCCAAATGCAGTCACAAAGAATTGAACAACAACAACAACAACAAAAGGGAGGGAGTATACAAGGAGGAAGGGAAAAGAGCCCAATATCTCATGAATTTGACTCATCTGAACTGGACAAAAGAGAGTAGAACACATATATACACAAAAAATTTGGTATAGAAATACATTAAAAACAATAGTGATACAGGTAAGGAAAGGCAAAAGGAAGAAGGATGTAAGAGGGAAAGTAGTTGGGGAGGAAATAGTCACAAGCAAAACACACTTTAACTTTGGAGGGTTGATCATGAATGGTGATTGAAAAGAAAGTGTAAGGAACAGAAATTGGAATCCAGGCAGAGCAAAGAGAGGAGCAGAGGGGAGGAGAAGACCACTCTGATTATAGATTACTGGTTTTGATCGGATTCCTTTTCCTCTCACCCCCAATTCTTCTACTTTATCAAGAAGAAGGTAAGAGAAAAAAGGAGAAAGTATAAGAGGATATGATGGATGGAAATATGCAATTAACACTAATAATACTAAGTGTAAATGTAATGATCTCACCCATAAAATGAAGAAAGGTAGAAGAATGGATTAGAAACCAGAATTCAGCAATGTATTGTTTACAAATAAATACACTTGAAATATAAAAACTCATATAACATTAAAATGAGGGGCTGGAGCAGAATTTATTATGCTTTAGAAGAATTTTTAAAAAGCATACTCACAGACTAGGTACTAACGGACATGGTTTAAAAAGACAAACGTGGAAATGGTATTAGATTTGAAGACATGACACATAATGAAGTACTATCAATATTTAAATATATGAACCAAATGATGTAGCAGCTAAAGGGGAAAATTAGTCGAATTACAGAGAGAAGAAGATAGTAAAAACATAGTAATTGGAGAATATCAATGCATTCCTATCATCCCTAGGTAAATCTAGCAAAAAATTAAAAAAACGAAGAATAGAAAAAACTTGAATAGAATTTTAGAATAGTTAGATATCATACATCTATGGTGATGATTGAATGGGGTAGAATGGAACATATGTATTTGTTAACTGTATCTGTGCATCTTTATAATAAATGAACACATTCTAGAGTGGTAGTTCTCAAAGTTTTTCTCTCAAGGAACTCTGGAGATCCTTGACACTATTTAAGGGGTCAGCAAAGTCAAAGCTATTTTAAGAACAATATTAAAATGTTATTTTTCTATTAAATACTCCTTTTTCTAACTACATATCTATATGAAGCAAGACTTTCTTCATGTAATTGAACTAAAATAATGTATCACAACAGATTGAATATGATACAAGTGAATACAAATTCACTTGTCTTTTATTAAGCTAGACATTAAAGAGATTTGCCAAAATATATAAAACAAATGCCACTCTTCTCATTAAATGTTTTTGTTTTGGAAAATATAATCACTTTTCATTAAAAAACCATGTTATTTATGTTAACATCTAATGGGTTTGTTATTGTTATTTTAAAATGGGTCAATAAATACTTACAAAATTTATTCATTTTAATTTCTAACGTGGTAAATACTGGATATAAACAAAAACTCATTGGGTTCCAAAGTAATTTTTAAGAGAGTAAAGAGTAGTAAAGTAGTAGAGACCAAAAAATCGGAGAGCCATTATTTACAGTATGAAAATCTCATTAACAAATGAAGAAAAATAGAATTTTTAGACACATCCTTAACTGGTTACCACACAATAAAATGTAAGCCAAAGACTCCAACTGCTGGGGTAAGGAATCAATAGTGAACAAAAACTGCTAGGAAAGTTTAAAAGAAATTAGAAGAAACTTGATCTAGACCAACATGTCCCACACAATAAGCTCCAGTGGCATACATGGAAACTCATATCATGAACAAATTAGAGGAGGACAGGAGATACTTTTCATAATTATACATGGAGGAAGAATTCTTGACTAAACAAGGGTTAGAGAGATCAGTAAGAGAAAAAAAGGATAATTTTGATTATATGAAATTGAAAAGTTTCTCCACAAACAAAATTAATGCATTTAGAATTATGTGGAAATGGTTAATGGGGAAAAATTATTTTTGTCACAAATTTCTCTCATATATAATATGAAGACCTGATATTCAAGATATACATATGGAATCATACATATGTATGCATAGTATATATGCCTTTCTTTGTATCACTTAGCAGGGTGCCTGGCACATTGTAAATGCTTGTTGACTTGTCTTGAGCCATTACCCAAAGGATAAGTGGTCAGAGGATATGAATGGGTAATTTTTAAAAGAAAAAAAAGCAAGCTATCAATAATTATAAGAAAAATATTCTAAATCACTAATAATAAATGAAAATTAAAATAAGTCATTGGTTCTTCCTCATACCTATCAGGGTGGCAAAGATAACAAAAAGGTTGGAAGACAATTGCTGGTGTGATTGTGGGAGACCAGATACATATAATACACTGCTGGTAGGGCTTTGAAATTATCCTACAATTATGTAAAGTAATTTGAAATTATATCTCCCAAAATAACTAAAATATGCATACCATATGAAAGATGAAAGAGCAAAAAGGTCCATATGTTGTGCATGTATATTATATGTTTATAAACATATACACATACACACACAGAGAAAGCAGAAGGCAGAGACAAAGAGAAAGAGTGTGAGAGAAACACGAGAGAAATAGAGCTTGAAACAAATCAGGTGCCAATTGATTGGGTAATGACTGAAGAAATGATGACATATGAATGTGATAGAATATTATTGTGCCATGTGAAATGACAGATTCACAGAAACCTGGATAAACCTGTATAAACTAATGCAGAGTGGAGTGAGCTGCACATTTTCTAAAACTGCTACAGCCTAGTTTAAAAACAACCACCACCATAACAACCTGTAATGACTTAAGAACTATGAACAATGGAATGGACACTTTTGACTCCAGAAAATTGATAATGAATCAAGCTTCCCACTTCTTGGCAGAGATGTGTTGGAAAAGAGGTACAAAGTAAGATGTACATTTTTAGACACTTTCAATCTCTGAATTTGTTTTATGAGCTATAATTGTTAAATGCAATGGCTTTTCTTTTTGTGGGGTTGGGGCAGGAAGAATCAAAGTAATAGTAAGACATAGTGATAGTGATATTAAAAGAGAAAAGAACTCAATGAATCATAAAAAGGTAGAAAAGTATAGAAGAAAGTTTAGAAGGGGACAG
Organism: Phalanger gymnotis; assembly: GCA_028646595.1. Classification (NCBI taxonomy): domain Eukaryota; kingdom Metazoa; phylum Chordata; class Mammalia; order Diprotodontia; family Phalangeridae; genus Phalanger; species Phalanger gymnotis. The sequence continues at coordinate 434,738,008 of CM053622.1, forward strand.
AGACAAACAGGGCAGTATTGAAACTGCTGTATTGTATTTAAATTATAGATGTAAAAATACTCCATTGAAATATACATGGCAGGGAAAAAATAAACTGTCCACAATGCAAGCTCACAGTTTTATATATAATCTTTCTTTTCATTTTCGTTGTGTAATGAACTCTTCACGTTTGTTGATGTTTAAGATCATAATGAAAAGGAAAATTAAAAAACACATACACCTAAGGAGAAGCTTCTACTTCCTTTACACATAGAAGCCCAGTGCTATTGTTACACGTGTTTCATGATCTTATGAGGTTACTTGTCTACACTTCAGCCTTAAGCTGCTCTCAGATCCAGTAAGGTGGTTTGTACCCTTTTAGCAGCGGGTTGTGTTATTGCTGTAATGCAGTGGAAATGTTGAGCAGTACATCAGTAGGAGGGAAAGGGGAAATGTGAATCTTTTATGTGTGGCCTCCTTATCTCCCAGGTGGTGGTTTTTTCGGCCTTTGTTTTGATTTGTATTGTAAACTCTACTAAACAGTCAACTCTTGATAACAATATGGCCAAAAAGTAAGGAAGAGAGAAGTGAAGCAGGGTATGGAGGTGGAAGAGGGCACTTAGTGAGGTGTTACTCCTTGACCTCATAGGAAACTGGCTCAAGATCCTCTTCATGGCCTTGAGCCATGATATTACCATGATAAATGGAGCTGAGTGGCAGGAACAGGAAGAGTGTGTTTTTTAAATGTTTGGGCTTACTTTGTTAATGTGTTCTGTGTAATATATTAAGAGCTAAAGTTGTGATTTTATTCAATATCCTGAATATTCATTGGATTTTTTGTGGTTTTTGTTGATTGCTATTGTCTATAACTCTTTTTAAAAAAAGGAAAAACAATTGCTTTTTTGAGGGATGGATACTTGACATTCAGCTCAAGAAGGGTATGCATGCAGAAAATTTGAGTGGCAATTCAAGGTCAATCCAACTTGAATGGTCAGGTTAGCTGCTGGTCAACATGTAAGAAAATCAAGATCCAAAACTCACCTTGTCTTGCGTGGCTTCCCTAAGTTTTCCTCAAGGAATGTTGTCTGGGGATAGATGTTAGGTCCCGCTTGGGAAATATGTTTACTGAGTTCAATTTTCTGAGAACGGATCTGGGGCAGGATATGAATTACAAAGGATTAGTCATAGTGATGGGGCTGGGATCACTTACCAAGCAGCTGTGTAGTTAGTGGATTGGTTGTGGGCACTCCTAGACCACTACTTTAGGAATTATCAGGTTGCTTCAGTGGCTGAATGCAGTTACTCTAACACTGAACAACTCATGATAAATTTCATGTATCCCAGTTTCTCCGTATGCAAAATGACAGACATATTACCTTCTTTTCCTTAGACTTAAAGTCTGGAAAGACAAATGAAATAATAGATGGGAAAAGATAGGTGCTCCACATTAAATCCAAGTCATTGCTCATAAATTATGAATAATATCAATTATCTATAAAAATTATCATGATTATTTTAGGAAAGAAATATAATATTCTTCCACTGTAGTCCTAGCCCAGTGTTCTACTGCATTGTGTAAAGGAACTCTTAATTTTTGAATGCTATGCCAGTAGTGGTGGACAGGCTCTAAAACAGAAGTTCTTAACTTGGGGTCTATGGGCTATTAAAATTTTATGTAAATTATATTTTAATAGTATTCCTTTCCTTTGTAATTCCATGTGTTTTATTTTATGCATTTAAAAACATTGTTTTGCCAAGGGGTTGATTCTATAGTCTTCATCAGATAACCAAAGGGGTTCATAACAATAAAAAGGCTAAGAACTCTTATCCCAGAGGCACTAAAGAGCTACTGAAAAGTCTCTTGATTCTCAGTCTTGTGTGCAATTCATCACACCATTCTGCTTGCTCCATTTGTTCCTTTAGAGCAGAGGCTCTTCACCTGAGGTCTCTGAATGTTTTAAAAATATTTTCAATAACTATTTCAATATATATTATTTTGTAAGAGTATAGATTTTATTTTATACGTTTAATTGTTCTTTAAAAAGACCAGATGTTTCTATCTCACCCAGGCTTTAAGTTCAGTGGACACTCATAGACAGATCTGATTCTATTTTGATAAGCGTAGGAGCTCTGACCTCTTCCAAATCTGAGCCAGTTTGCCCCTCCTTAAGCAACCCTCTGGGACTATATTAACACTGAACATAATAATGCAGATTCCTAGTCTAGTGCACTGCAGCTCAAAACTCCTGAGCCAAAGAGACCCACCAGCCTCAGCCTCCTTGGTATCAGGAATTACAGGCATGTGCTACGATGCCTATCTTATGAATTTAAAAACGTTATCCTGAGAAAAGGGCCATAGGTTTCACCATATTAATGACACAAAAAGGTTAAGAATCCCTGCTCTAGAAAGTCCTACCAAGTGACAAAAGTGTCCAGTAACATAGACAAAGGATACTTGGCTTAGTTAAGGCTTGTGGTTAGCCACAGGGTGACACATTTTAAAGGCATATCCACTGAAAGACACTGTTTTTTTGTTTTGAGGAAAGGGCAATTGGGATTAAGTGACTTGCTCAAGGTCATACAGGTAGTAAGTGTGTCAAGTGTCTAAGGCCAGATTTGAACTCAGGTCCTCCTGACTCCAGGGCTGGTGCTCTACTCACTGTGCCACCTAGCTGCCCCTGAAAGACATCTGGTTGTGATCTACGTCAGCAGGAGAAATACTGTTAAGTGATGAAATCACAGATTTCGGAAACTTTTTATCATCAGCCCTAGTCTTCAAAGTATAAAACTGGGACAAGGGGTGGTAGAGTATGCCTTCATTCCCTGCTACCAGGGAGTCTGAGGCTGGTAAGAGCCCTTTGGCTCAGGAGTTCTGAATTTCAGTAAAGCTTATGTGATATCATCCTTGAGTCCAACATCAGTTAAGTGTATCTCTGGGAGGGAAGGATGCCGAAGGAGAGGTAAACCAGCTCAAGCTTCAAACAGAGCAGCCATGCGGATCAATATTATGAGTGGCCAGTATATTTCCGGGGTGGCTGAAACAAACACACAAATACAAACAAACAAAACAAAACTCTAAGGCAGGTAAGTGCAAAGAAATTTCAATGTAGTTATCTGTGAGAGTTAAATGGGATCCCTTGACAAGAAAAGGCTAGTGGAGAATTTCTTCCGCCCCTACTCCCAACTCTGGAGCATCCTGTCAACCAGTTAACCTAGCATCAGAGAGTGGGGCTTGCCATGATTGCTAGTGCTGCTATGGAACAGGTGAAGAAAGTATTACCACTGTGAACCGTCACCACAACCTTGCTGTGGTGTGTGATAGAAAGAGAAGTAGACTGAGTAGATTTCGAAAGAGTTATTTCTTCCGCTTCATAAGACTGGATATATAAATAGGCCCCAAGGATAGGAGTTGAGAGTATTTTGTTTTGTTTTCAACTAAAGGAGCTGACTGATAATTTGCTTGCACGAGACTTCTATGCATAGAAGGAATGAATTCTGACACCTGCATAATAACAAACATTTTTATAGTATTTATTGTGTAACAGGCAAGTGCATATATACGTATTGTTTCATTTGATGCTTACAATTCTGCAAGGTAGGTGCTCTCTACTTTATAATGGGGAAACTGATGCAAGCAGAGGTTAAGCGACTTGCCCAGAGTCTCATAGCTAGGAAGTGTTTGAGGCTGGATTTGAACTCAGATCTTTCTGACTTTAGATCCAATGCTCTGTCTCCACTGCACCACATAGCTGCCACAGAAACTTCCAGCTCTGCTTCCCTCTCCTTAGGACTATAGAATATGTTGAAAATTTAGCTTTTTTACCTTTACTTGAATGGAATTGATCTAGCCAGAATATAGAGAAATTTTATTATGGGCAATATTTTCACTTAATAGTATAATGTAAAATTTAATAAGAGCAGCGGTCAAACTTTTTCTTATTCATTTAAATCAGAAGTTCTTAACCTGGGGTCTATGAATTTGGTTTTTAAAACAATTTTGATAAATGTATTTCAGTAGAATTAGTTTCTTTTGTACTTTTATGCATTTGAAAACATTATTTTGAGAAGGGGTCCATAAGCTTTGTCAGATTAGAAAAAGGAGTCCATGATACAAACAATTAACAATAGCATTTATATAGTGCCTTAAGGTTTCCAAAGTGCTTTACAAATATCTTGAAAGGCAGGCACTATGGAAGTTCAGTAACTTGCTCAGGATTAGGCAGCTAGTAAGCTTCTGAGGCAGGATTTGGACTCAGAATTTCCTCATTTTGGGTCTATCTACTGTGCCACCTACCTGCCAAGGATTAAGAACTCTTAATTTAAATTGAAATGTACCTCATTGCCCTTTTGGATGTCTCTACCAAACACCCAACAACACTTGATGTGACCTAACTTCTGACTTTATGTTTCAAGTTGATAACTTGAAACTCGTTTATGAGCAAAAAGCCATTTTGCAAAATCACAGTGTTTCTCTGTGCTGTAAACTTATTAAATCCACCTGGTCTGAATCAGGAAAGCCCTTGTACATTCAGGTAGAACCAGATTTGGTGCCTTGCCTGGGACTTATGTATAACTCACAGCCTTCCATACTCCCAGATGAAACTTCTAATAATATTCTTGTATTAGGACAGAGTTGGTGAAGCTCAAAGTTTTTCTTCATTTAATTTTTATTTTATTTTTCTCAATTATATGTAAACAAAAATTGTTAACATTTCTTCTCTTTTAAATTTTGAGTTCTGTATTTTCTTCCTCTCTCCCCTCATTGAGAGAGCAAGCAATTTGATATGGATTGCAGATGTGCTGTTGTGCAAAGCATTTCCATATTAGCCATGTTGCAAAAGAAAATGCAGACAAAAAAAAAGTGCCTTAATCGGCATTCAGACACCATCAGTTCTTTCTTTGGAGGCAGATAGCATTTTTCATCATAAGTCCCTCAGAATTGTTTAGATCACTGTGTTGCTGAGAATAGTTATTTGCAGTTGATCATCATACAATAATGTTGTTATTGCATGCAATGTTCTTCTGGTTCTGTTCATTTCACTTTGTGTCAGTTAATGTAAGTTTTCCCAGGCTTTTCTGAGAGTGTCCTGCTCCTCATTTCTTATGGCACAATAATATTCCATCATGATCATATACCACAACTTGTTCAGCCATTCCCCAATTGATGAATATCCCCTCAATTTCAATTCTTAGAATATTTCTCCAATCGTTTAGATCTGACTATTTGTGTGAAATGTGTTTTGTAATTGTATTCATAGTTTCTGAGTTTATCTTGGCAAGTAGACTCCCAAGTATTTTATATAGTTTATAGTTATTTTGAATTGAATTTCTCTTTCTCTCTTTTGCTGCTGGACTTTGTTGGTAATATATAAAAATGATGATGATTTATATGGGTTTATTTTGGATCCTGAAACTGCTAAGGTTGTCAAATATTTCAACTAGTTTTTTAGATGATTCTCTAGGATTCTTTAACTATACCATCATATCATTTGCAAAGAGTGATAGTTTTGTTTCCTCATTGCCTATTCTAATTGTTTCAGTTTCTTTTTTCTCTGTCTTATTGCTACAGACAGCATTTCTAGAATAATATTGAATAATAGTAGTGATAATGAGCATTCTTGCTTCACCTCAATCTTATTGGAAAGGCTTCTAATGTATCCCTGTAACAAATAATGCTTGCGATAGTCATATCTATCTATCTATCTATCTATCTATCTATCTATCTATCTATCTATCTATCTCTCTACCTATCATCTATCTATATGTATATGTATGCATATATATATTTATATAAATTTAAAGAAAAGCTATATTTATTCTTATTATTTCTAGCGTTTTTAATAGGAATTTTGTCAAAAGATTTTTGTGAAAAATGTTTTCTGCATCTATTGAGATCATCATATGATTTCTCTTGTTTTTGTTATTGGTATGGTCAATTACGCTGATAGTTTTCCTAATCTTGATACAACCTAGTATAAATCCCACCTGGCCATACTGTATGATCATTGTGATATATTGTTGTAATCTTGCTAGTATTTTGTTTAAATTTTTTGCATCAAGATTCATTGGGGAAATTGATCTATAGTTTTCTTTCTCCATTTTTGCTCTTCTGGTTTTGTTTGTGTCATAAAATGAATTTGGTAGGACTCCGTTGTCTATTTTCCCAAATAGTTTATATAGTACTGGAATTAATTGTTCTCTAAATATTTGGTAAAATCATTTGTGAATTTGTCTAGTCCATGTCATAAGTGCTTAATAAATACTTGCTAATGTTTGATTATGAGTTACAATCTTGGTATCTAGCGTCAGAGGAAGAAGCTTTCACACTGGGAATTCACTGTACAAATGAAATCATAGGTTCCATTAACACAACAACAACAACAACCTGTTTTATAGACAAGCCCTATTTTCAAGGAACTTACTGTTTAATTGAAGAAGTTACCATCGCTATTACCATTCTAAACAGAAGTAAATTTTATTCCCTGGGCAGAAATAGAATCTAATGAAAGACATTATAAATCTAACCCCTTCATTTTACCGATGAGGTCCAGAGAAGTTAGTTTGTCCAAGGTTACAGAGTACTTAATCTTTGGCACCATTTACCTAGCAGCAAAGTGAGGAGTAGAACCAGGGTTTCCTGACTCTTCACTTATTTCTCTTTCTATCATATCACACTGCTTCTTTGCTGTGTAGTGGTGAAATTTCAAGTTGACATTACTTTCTACATCTATTCTACAACATGGTTCTATGAAATAGTGGTTTACTTGAAAGTTGGGTAGGTAGCTACATAAGTACCTATGTGATGCCTCTCCACAAAATATATTTGCCAAAGGGGTACATGTACCTTGTAAAAAGTGGTAGAAAGAAAAGTGAAAGAGATTTTTTTCTAACTTCCAGAAAAGGAGTGATCAACTGTATGGTTTTGAATCATTACATATTTGTTTCAAATCACTTTCTTGTGTATGGGTCTGTATATACATATGTATGTACATGAATATGTGTGTATACACACATGCATATGTATAGTTCCTAGTATTCTTCTTTAAACTGGAGAAGTATCACTGCTTTGATCTAGGGTCTCTTCATGCATGATTGACTAGACTCACATGATAAAACAAGAAACCCTCGAGAACTTAACAGGCTAGATCATGTGTGAAACCTTTTCACTTTAGCTTGGCTCAAAGCCAAGATTTCGGATATGCACTGTTGCTTGTATGACTGGTGGAAATATCTGCTGACCATGCATGGGCTCTCCTTAGAAATCTCCATGGACCACTTGGGGAGCACATACTATGAAACAGATCAGAGTCTGAGTTTAATAATGATGAGAGAAGAAGGTACCATTCTACTTTGGATCAAATAATATTTTCTAGATTGCTATGCCTGAGCTACTTGTGACCATTAGTGAGTCAATGACAGCTGTCACTACAAAAGATAGTCAGGAAATACGCTTATGAAATTCACCTTTTGGAGATGTCTCCCCTCTCTTTTTCCATTTGCTAACAAATCTCCATTAGACTAATATTTAAGTTTTTACACTGATATTTTTCTCCTACAAACTTCTATAATATTTAGCGTATGAACTTGGGTACTTAATTTTACATTGGCTTGCATTGTTAACTAAAGGCCTTATAAACTTAGCCTTAAAGCTAATGAAATCCAAATGTAGTATTTCCTTCTGGGTTACTTCCTCAATTTATATTCACTCTCAAGGGATAGATCCTAAGAAGTATGATAACCACACTTAGCCAGCTGTGACCTATGGGGTCACTCTTCTAAAACTATAGCTTTATGAGTCCCCACCATTGTGTTTCCCATTAACAATCATCCAGAAGACACAGTTAACTCTTAGCAATGTCATTTACTAAGTAGGTATAGCAAAAACAACAGTCATAAAATGTTTCCACCAATAGATATGGAGTGTGCTCTCTGACAATATATAGAGTTCATGAGAAGAGTTGATATAAGGTGAAGGGAAATGAATAATGAACAATGATAACTGTGCATGTGAATGGAATGAAATCACCCATAAAATGGATGATGATAGCAGAATGTATTAGAAATTACTTAGCACAATAGTGGACACACAGAAGACACTTAATAAGATTGATTGTCTAGAAATCAGAGTTTAACAACATATTGTTTACAAGAAATATACTTGAAACAGAAAAATGCACATACAGTTAAAATAAGTTGCTAAAGCAAAATCTACTATGCTAAAGATAAAATAGAAAAGGTAGGGGTAGCAATCATGATCCCAGTCAAAGCAATGGCAAAAATAGATTTAATTTAAGAAGATAAACAAGGAAACATTGTCCTAAAAGTTACCTTATACAATGAATGAGTACACTAAATATATATGTAGCAAATGGTATAGAATCTAAATACTTAAAGGCAAAGTTCAATGAATTTCAGGGAGAAATAATACAACTTTGATAGCGAGAGACCTCATTTTATCCCCTCTCAGACCTAGATAAGTCTAACAAAAAATTAGTGAAGGCCTTGAATAGAATGCTAGAAAAGTTAGATGTGATAGATATCTGGAGATTATTGAATAGAAATAGAAAGGAGTACATAGATTTACCAACTGTGCATAGAACCTTCATAAAAATTGACCACATATTAAGGTATACCAACCTTTCAAAAATGAAGAAAGGCAGAAATATGAAATGTATCTTTTGCAGATCACAATGCAATAAAATTATATTAAATAAAAAGCCTCTGATGAAGCAATTAAAATTGATTGGAGATCAAATAATTAAATTCTAAAGAATGGGTAGTTCAAAGGTGAAATCATAGAGACGATCAATACTTTCATTAAAGGTGATGACACCAGTGGACGGCATACCCACATTTTTTGATACAGCTAAAGCAGTCTTCAGGGGGAAATTTATATCCCTAAACGTTTTCATCTATTCTGGGCAGAAGGGCTTGAACAGAGTTGAAGCTTGTCTCTGGGATTTAAGCTAAAAGAGAGGTGACAACTTCACTCCTCTTAAGGAGAAAGGGTCAGAACCTCAACTGAAGACTCTCGCTTAAGCTAGAAACTGGAAGAAGAAATAAATGCTTCAATCAAATGCCCAGCAGAGGTGACCACAATACCAGTAGAACACCACCTGACTGAGGCCAGATTCATGATAGCGACTATATCCTGGGGACCCCTTGGCAGAGTCCTCATGCCATGTGAGATCAGTGGGGAGCATGCCCACCAGAAGAGTGCGGTAGCATTGCCAAAAGATATTGGTGACCTTGCATCATCAGAGGTATGATCTGCCTTTAACGCATGTGCCCTGGCTCCTGCATGCATGCATATTGATGACACGTATTATCGACATATGGGCCCTCTGCACACATCTCCTGGATATGTCCACTCTTCCTACTAGTTCTGTGTGTATTTGTGGAGGGAATGTGCCATTGGTATACAAGGGAATGTTCTCTTGCTCCTTTTCTTATTGTGTTCTAACTTTGTGCCCGACCTGTGGTAAAACATTCTGAGGTCATATTGGTCTAATCAGCCACAGTCGGACACGCTGAAACTTGAATCTAGCATAGTGACATCATTTTGGTCCTCTTTGAGAATGAAGGACAACAACAATCCTCTGGGTAATTCATAAAAATAAACACAACAGTGAAGTTGCATGAACTGTGGTTTCTTTGAGTGGATGTTGATCCACAAAGTGACCTAAATATGGGGGCAACTTGTCTTGTGAGAGGGCTGTATCTAGTATCAAACTTGAGAAAAATCCCTATGTGCTTTCTCTTTATAAGGAGTACCCTAGAGCCTTGACCACTTACAGTTTTTCTCTCCAGAAAGAGAATCCAGGGACCCAACATATTTTGGAACCCATTCACAAAATCTTTGGTGGCTGAATAGAGGCTAGATTGGACTGGGAAAAGATTTGAGGCAGGGAAGCCAACCAGAAGGCTATTGCAACAATCCAGGCATGAGGAGGTGAAAGCTGCATCAGCTCGATGGCTTTGTGAATAGAGAGGAGATAGAAATTGGAGATACTGTGGAGACAGAGATAAGATTTGGCAATAGATTGTACATGTGGATTGACGTGAGAGAAGCAAACAAGATGATACTGGTTGTGAACCTGGGTGACTGGGAGGTCACTATACCTTCAACAGTAATAGGGAGGGTCAGCTAGGTGGTGCAGTGGGTAGAGCACTGGTCCTGGAGTCAGGTGGACCCAAGTTCAAATCTGGTCCCACATATTAGCTGTTGTGACCCTGGAAAAATCACTTAACCCCAATTACCTCCAAAAATTCAAAACAGTAATAGTGAAATTAAAAAAGATGGAAGAATTTGGGAACAAGGTAAAGATATCAAGTTCTATTTCAGACATGCTGACTTTGAGACGTCCAAAGACTATATATTTCAATTTGTTCAAAAGGTATTTGGTGATACAAGCTTGGAGCTCAGCAGAGAATTTAGGGCTGGTTATATACAACACAAAAATTTAGGCTCTTAACACCTGTTACCTGGATTACTAAAATAGCTTCCTAATTGGTATCAATGCCTCAAATCTCTCCCCAATCCTGTCCATCATCCACAGAACTACCAATGTGATTCTGCTAAAGTATAGATCTGACTACTTCACTCCCCTACTCAATGCACTCCAGTGCTCCCTACTACCTGGAGATAAAATGTTTGCATAGAAATGATACTGAAATTTGATCAGGAAAGTCTGCCTGTAGGAGGTGGCACCTGAGCTGGGTGCTGAAAGAAATTTAGGATTCTAGGAGCCAGAGGTGAGGAAAGAGTATCTTCTAAGCATGCAAGATAGCCAATGCCAAGTGATGGTGTCAGTAGATAATAATGATGAATTATTATTACTACTTATATAGTATTTCAAGATTTGAAAAGTGTACTACATTATCTCATTTAATTCTTACAACAACCTTGTGAAGTGCTACTATTGTTCCCATTTTAAAGATGAGAAAACTGAGGGACTTACCCAGGGTCACATGGTGTTACTTAGTTTTCCCTCTAATGGAGTGTTCATATGAGAAATGATAGCAAGAAGGCCATTTTGGTTGTACTATAAAGTTCATGAAGGGGAATGATAAGGCTGGAAAGCTGGGCTGAAGCCAGGTTGTGATGGGTTTTGAATTCCAGATACATGATTTTATATTTTATCCTCCAGTAGTAGTAGCAGTAGTAGAGAATGAAAGATTATTGAGTAAATGAGTTGACATGGTCAGAGCTATGCTTAAAAAATGATTGCTAAATTGAATTGAACTGGCCAGTAGTTTTCCTTGAAGCAAAACCTAACAAAATACGCAGTTTTGCTTGATAGAGAGGCTATTTATAACTATCAGGCTTATGGCATATAAACAAAAATCTTAGTTCAATATGAGCTAAGAACCCAGCTAAGGCTAAGTATTCTATATCCCTGCTCCCTTTCAAGTAGCCAGAAAGTGTTGACTCTGAGCTATGATGTTGACAAATTCAGTATAAAGAAAGATTTATAAAGCACATTGAAGGAGGAGAAATTTCTAGCTCAATAGAAAAATACCATTATAATAAAATGTTTCCCATAAAATTAAAATTGAAATATTAGCAACAATTTCAAAATATGCAGCATTGTTATTTCTAAAAATGGAATGGCAATGGGTTAGCAATGAGTATCTATCCAAGTTACAGTGGAGCCTACCAAGTGGACTTCTCAACTCTTAGCAGAGAGAGAGAGAACAAGGAAGAAAACGAAAAGACAAGGCTACTTGTTACTTTTCTGCCCTCAGAAAAGTAACCCTTTATAGACTTCTGCTTGTGCAGAAATTTAGGAATCACAATGTTCCCTGATCCTCCAGAAGAATAGAGAGCCAGGACAGAGAGAGAAAGCTCTCTTACTCTGCTCAAGCTGAGGAAAAAGAGAGAAAGGCCAGAGCAGAGTAAAGATGTTGCTATACTCACCAACCAGAAGAGAAGAGAATAAGGTCATGAGAAATACACAGAAGATCTGGGCTTTGGAACTCCATCTGCTATGGCTGTTCAAGTCAGGCCATATATTCCTAATCATGTCTCTTCTGAGGATCCAAGTGTACTCTTCAGCTCTTTCCCCAAGGGTGGGGTGATTTTTCTTGCCTTCCACATTCCAAGTTCTGCCAGTAAAGGAGTCAGCTCTGAATATTTTTTTTATAAATTTTATTTAATATATTTAGTTTTCAGCATTGATTTTCACAGGAGTTTGAATTACAAATTTTCTCCCCATTTCTACCCTCCCCCCACTCCAAGATGGCATATATTCTGGTTGCCCTGTTCCCCAGTCTG
>CM053622.1:434750763-434775427 GCA_028646595.1 Phalanger gymnotis
TGTGTGTGTGTGTCTCTCTCTTTCTCTCTCTCACCCACACCCATATGGTCTATTCTCCCCTCCCCTCTTCCTTCCTTTCCTCTTACCCTCCTCCTTCTCACCTTTCCTTCCTTCCTCTTTTTTTCCTCTCTCCCCATTTTTTAAAATAGGGGGATAAAATTAGGAAGAGATAATGAGATGGATTAAAAAGATTGCTAGATTTGGGGTTTGGGATCAAGATATTTGTAGAAATATGCTCCATGAAGATAATATATCTGCAAACTTAGATTATCTTTCTTACTTGCTGACCTTTGTAGAGTATCCCAGATCTCTGTACCTCATCATCAACGAGGCCATCAAGAAGAGCATTGAGTGGACATTGTATTTTTGTCATGGATCCTTAGAAAGCAAGGAAAATATTTTTTCAATAAATATTGGAGGGTGCATTCAAGTATCTTTTGCAGTTTTTGCTTTGAGCAGAAGTATCCAAGGAGTTGAAATTCATTTTGATAGGTGAGGTCACCTCAGCCAAGACACTGTGACCAGTGCTTTTTGCAAATGGTGTTAGAAATGTAATGTTGGGGCAGCTAGGTGGTGCAGTGAGTAGAGCACTGGCCCTGGAGTCAGAGGACCTGATTTCAAATCCGGCTTCAGACACTTGACACACCTACTAGCTGTGTGATCTTGGCAAGTCACTTAACCCCAATTCCCTTCCCTTCTCCCCTCCAAAAAAAAAAAAAAAAGAAATGTAATGGTGTGATGATGAAAAATTAAAAAAAAAACAACTTGATTTCCTAGGATGCTCAGGGAGTGAGTATTTTGGCTAATTTATGTTGTTTAACTAGGATTCTATATAATTGAATCTTTCACCAGTTATTCAGAATCTTAGTGACTTAGGGTCTTTAATCCTGTAATTAGTGACAGCCATGCCGTGTCTTTGAAGTCAAATTATTGACTAAATCTTTGATAACTTGCTTTGTTGTCATTTGCCTCTTTTTCCTGAAAGTGGAGCACCACAAAACTGTTTCAGTTAATTGAGGTTCTAGTGATTTATACAATTCAAGTTTTATACAAAGTGCCTCGTGGCAGAGGTAGGGCAGATGCGTCCCATGAGGTCATCACGAGTAGAGCTTATTAGGGAATGTAGGTTTGGAAATGACTTCTGGGGATCTGGAACATGGCTTCAGAAGAGCTGGACCAAATGAGGGCATTGTGGGACATTTCCTGAGTTGATCAAAGCAACCTCCTTGGATCAGAAGCTGGTTTAACTTTGAAGACTCACTCCAGTTGCCCAGACTAACTGTGGTTTGGCTTCATTCTCCTCTAGACCTGAACCCCCTAGCTAAACCTGGAAACTCCAGGATGGCAATTAGGATATGAGGCAGGCTAGACCATGCATTTCAGAGTCTCTTTGAGTTATACTGGATGGAAATTTCAGGCACTTTTGACTATACTGTATTTTAGCTGAGAGCATAATGAAAAATCATCTTTTCTCTCTCTCCTTCCTGCTCCCCTCCTGTTTTCTCTCCTCTCCTCTTCTCTCCTACCCCAACATCAGAAGTTGTGATTAAAAGAAACAAACATGTTTAGGTTGATTTAACAGTAACCAAAGTTGGTTAGACTAGAGGGAATATGAAAACACTCTTTAATGACTTGAAGGTTACAAGCACCAGAGACAGAGAGACATTATTTAAGGTGGTCTCTGAAGGATATAACTACATTTAATGGGATGAAATTGAGCAAAGGAAAGTGCCCTCACAGGAGGTTGATTATATGGTGTCATAATCTACAAAAGGAAGTAGTGGGTTTCCCCCTTTCTACCTCTTCCTCCTAACTAATTTTAACTAATTTGTGCAGAATGCTCAGTAAGCCACTATAGAAACGATAACCCCTCCCCCCCACTTTTTTTTCTTCTTCTAAGGATAGAGATTGAACTCGTGCCTTCATTAGTATAGGACACTCTAGGGTGATGAAACTGTCTATCCATGCAGGTTTTCACTTTCTCTTAGAGAATTGCCTGGGGGGCACTTCTCAGCGAATTATCCACAGTCACAAAGCAAATATGTATCATAGACAGGACTTGAACACAGGTCTTCCTGGTTCCAAGATCTCTATCCATTACCATGCTGTCTCTCCTAAATTGGGAAAATTGAGTATTCTGGATGGGTTTTTGACCATGAGTGGGAAAGCTCATTCTAAAAAGACCCCAGGGATTGAATTTGTTGGTTTACTTCTTTTAAAATCTTTTGAGTTTGTAATCAACAATTTCCTTTCCTTTTCAAAAGGACGAGTAAAGACATGCCCCAATGAGGGCAGCCCACTGGAAGCTTGACTCTTCAGCCTGCCACTTAGTCTGAATACACTCTTAGGCATTGGTTATAGGAATAAAATTGGATTCGTTTTCTCTGGGTTTATATTGGTTCAGATTTCACAAGTTTTCTAGTTAGGAGCCTGATTAAGGCAGAGGCAGGGATAAGTGACTAGGTGCTCCTTGGTTGGCATGAGTTTGGATTGGGAGAGAAGGGTCTTCTAGATTATTAAATCCAGCATTATAGGCTCCTTGAAGGAAGGAACCACACCATATATTTTTTTTATTTCCTTCAGTGCATGGTTGAATAAATGAAAGTGATTTAGTATTTTTCCCAATCTCTTTTTTTAAAAAAAGTTTTAATTTCTTCACTCTTATTAATATATCAAAATGTTACACCATGAGGATATTCAAATATATGACTTATTTTGATGCTACATTTGCTATAGTAAAAAGTGCTGCTTAGTTAAGAATGGTATAGCAGGACATCAAAACGTGTTAAGTTCATTAAGGGTAGGCACTATGTCTTGTTCATCTTTATATCTCCTCCTCCCTTCCCTAATCTAGTACAGTGCTTCACACACACACAGAAGGCCCTTAGTATGTGTTTCTTCAGTGTATGAATGACTGTCATTAAGCCGTAGGCCCAAGGAGTTTTATCTGAACTCAGCTCAGCCTCTGGACCCAGAGGACCCTTAAAGAAAAAAAAGCCTTCTTTCTCATGCCCTGAACAATGTATGTGCAAATGTGCCCATGTATTCATGTCCTTGTGTGATTTGGCAGAGTCAATTTTACTTATAGAAGTAGTAGGAAGCTAAAATATGTTGTGATTTGAAGATGGTAAAAATGTACCAATGACCAAAAATATCTCTTTTACTGTCCCTGCCACTATGTATCTGAAATTCCCATATCACTTACTCTTCTAGGTTAAAGCATTGAAGTCCTTTATATTCTCTGGATAGTGTATGTATGCATGTGCATGTTTGTGAAAGGTAATAATAATAAAGCAATTAGCAATCATTAATACTTTTGTTAAAATTAATTAATCAGATTAACCAACTAGTGCCCAATTAGGGCACTAAAATATCAATCACAGAACAGATATGCTTTGAAGGGAGAGAAAGACCACAAAAAACCAAGAGGAGAAGTATTATAGAAGGAAATGTACCTACAGAAAGTTTGAGGTAAGAGCTACTAAAATGGTGAACATCCTCCCTCCACCACCCCAGGGAGAAATAGCCCCTTGGTGTAAAGGCTTGATTAGCCCTTTTCAGGGTTTCTCCTTCATCTTTGCTGTTCACCTGTCACCAATTCTCACCTGTGCCTCTAAGAAGCTGTAGCATGCACAATGGCCACACTGTGGGAAAACTCTTACCAGACAGGCTAAAGCAGGTTGAGGCTAACTGACAGGCCTTAGACTCATTGGCAAGTTGAGATGCCTGCACCAAGCATGTGAAGACTTCTCCTGGCAGAATGGGCAGATGAGAACAATGAACGTGGGGCTGATGCAGGTGTTGTGAAGCGCTTAGAGTTTGATCAGATATCAAAGATGCCAAGATCATCAATTTTCCTAAATGGCAACAAACAATAAATAAAGTTATTGAATATGAATATTGAATATTGAATAGTTGTTGACTTCCCTGATGTGAATTTTTTTTTAGCTCACCTGAACTTCTTTGAGAATGACACTTCAGCTTGGGGTAGTTGTCTCTCCTAAGAGCAGATGATTATGGACACCGGCAAATTCAAGGCTACTTATAGATGCTTCCATTTTTTACTTTGTTCTCCATTTCATGAAGGGTTTCATGAAGTAATTCTTAGTAAAGAATTTGTGCCGTTCTTACTTCCATAGAAAGCTTAGGATGCCACAGTGCTCTATGCACAACCCTTGGTGAATAGATGTTTGTTGACTGACTGGTTGATTCTAACCTCACACAGGTAGAGAGGTATCCTTGGAAGTTGACTGGGGATGAACCGTAATTGGTCCTTTATTTGCTGTGACTGGGCTGACAACATAATTCTTAAATTATGAATGATCCTTCCTCCCTGCCATTGTTTTGCTGGGGGTGGGGGCGGAGGAAGGGGAGATGGAAAAATCAAGAGCTGTTGCCCATTGTAAAGAAAAAGAGCTATGCCAAGTACAATATTATCCATGACAATTTATTCTGACTAAAATCTTGCCACTCGGGTTTTATATTATCTCTTTTAAATAAAAAAGCAGCTCTTTTGCTCCTTTTATAACCCAGTTCTAGTATTTAGCTAAGTAATGGGATTTATGATTTTGTTTACATCAGTCTCCATGGCGATCTACCATAAAAGATCAGTTGCCTGGCAACTTGGTATTGTGGTGCTGCAATGGAGGGTGGAATTTTTTGTCTCTCTGAAGGGAGGGCTTAAGGAATAATGAAAACTTCTGCTCATACTTCTCATGAATGCTTTTATTTTCAAGGTCAACCAAATGTTTTTTCAGTAACGACTAATGTACTTTTCTTCAAAAGATGCACCGTAAAATGTTTCTCTAAGATTATCCTGTCTCAGAGTAGAGGACAACCAGCTTAAGAGGTTCTTATTCTTTCCATGCTATTGCAAAATTAGGTTTAGAGTGACTATGGGATCATTGTAATGAAACAGGGCACTTTCCACATTCATTAGGATTAAAGAAAAAAGTTGTTTTATGCTTTGCTATCTCTCATCTTAGAAATGCGTATGGTTAAGCTTTGTGGTGAGTTTACCATTGTTTCTTTTGTTTATTAAGTTAATGTGAACAAATGTTGAGTTGTGGTCTAGAGTTCTGAAAATAAGAAACTGGATTTTCTTCTGAGGGGAACACAGAACAGATGGATGTAAAAGGTATGTCTCTGAAGGAGTGACTAACTTTGACATTTTTAATTATGAAGCTTACTTTTTGAAGCAGCTAGGTGGTTCAGTGGATAGTCGGAAAGACCTGAAATCAAGGCCAGCTTCAGACACTCATGAGCTTTGTAACTCTAGGCAATTCATTTAACTTCTGTCTGCCTCAGTTTCCCAATCTATAAATTGGGATAATAATAGTACCTTTCCCAGGGTTTTTGTGGTTAAAATGAGATATTTGCAATGTGCATTGCAAACCTGAAAGCAGAGAATGTGATCTCTAACACTAAACAGCTGGACTAGCTAAAGTAGACATAGACAGCCATAATGAGGGTGGGATGACTGACACAGCTACCATTGCCATCATTCTAGTTCTGAGGGGTTCTGGCACAGCTGTCAGGATTACTACAAGCCAACCAATAAGCTGTCAACTTTTCCTTGGTCCTCTCTACTTGCCCCTCCAGGATGTTTCAGGACTCATTTTATCCTACAAATCAGGGAAAGACAGAAATTACTCTTGATAAAGGTTCAGAAATGGTCAGTACTGGTCTTGCTTGTGTTTTAAAATATTTTAATGATATTAAGTTTATACACACATGTATGTATACATATACATACATTTTATCACCTTCATTTCCTAATACAGTTACCTCTTCTACATCATGGGGCTTAGGGGCATGGTGACCCTGTGATCTGGAAAATCTGCATAAAATTTTTTTGGCTTTCCCTCCATATCAGAGAAGAAGTTTGAATTATTATAGTATTACAAGATAAACTATGCTGAGGTTGTACATATATTTCATGCAATTCTGACTTTCTAAACTTTTTCTGTGTCATTTGCTGGCCTTTGCACATCATCTGTGGCTTCCACAAAACTCCCCCCAAATTCCCATTTAATTTCTTATGCCAACTCCTGATATATGGAAACTGTAATGGAGAAAGTCACTATGTGGAAGGCATAACTATATATCTTTCTCTGTCTTCCACTTGGAGAGCCATTCTTTATATCAAAGAGAAAAAAACATCAGCAAAACAACACAACACATTAATCAAATCCAACAGTATGTGCAATGTTTCTTATTCATATGTATCAACAATCCGGCTAGCAGCTGCTGTGAGGGTGTAAAGCCAACAAGAACCAGCTCACAGAACACTGCAAGCCCAGTTCCTTTTCATCTGCTTTATTGAGATCACGTTAAGGGGTTAACAATCTTACTTTAATCCAGCATATAAATATCATTTACTTAGTTCAGGGGAATAAACCAGCACCCTGAATTACAGACCAAATACAATTCGTAGTTATCAACATCTGAGTGTTCAGCCAGGGAGCTCATTAGAGTTCTGGCCCAGAGTCACATGCCACTCCTGCTGTGGCTCAGAGCTCCTCTGTACTTATATAGCCTGTTCAGGGCCCAGACTTCACCCAGGCTGGGTGTGGAGAAGTTGCCCACCCCCAATATCACATCAGATACAAATCAATGGCTCCCAAATCGTCTCAGTGCTGAGAAATGCAAAAACATCCCCCTTTATCTGCCCCATTCAAACAAAGGCCAGGATCAAAAAGCCCCACCTTAATTACTATTACACCATAGCTCCCTATCTCAGCACAGACCTAAGGAGGTACTTTCTCCTCTTTCTTCCTTGGGATGAAGGAATTATCATTATGCAGCATTTAATTTCAATGTTCAGTAGCTGTTCTTTTTCAATTGCATCTTTGTATTTATTATTTATATTCTTTTTCTGGTTCTGCTTACTCCACCTTTCATCATGGGATCTTTGGTTATAATAGGCATACCTTGGAGATATTTTGGGTTTGGTTCCAGACCACCACAATAAAGTGAACATCTCAATAAAGCAAGTCACATGATTTTTTTGGTTTCCCAGTGCATATAAAAGTTATGTTTATACTATTCTGTAGTCCATTAAGTGTGCAATAGTATTATGTCAAAAAATGTACATACCTTAATTAAGAAAATACTTTATTGCTAAAAAAAAAAAAGTGGTAACTATTGTCTGAACCTTCAGTGAGTCATAATTGTTTTGCTGGTGGAGGGTCTCACCTCAATGTTGATGGGTACTGACTGATCAGAGTGGTGGTTGCTGAAGGCTGGAAGGTGGCTGTGGTGATGTCTTAAAATAAGACAACAATGAAGCTTGCCCCATCCATTGACTCTTTCTTTCATTTGAACACTTAGAGGCCATTGTAGGGTTATTAATTGTCCTAATTCCAACATTGATGTGTTTCAGGGAATAGAGAGGCCCAAGGAGAGGGCGACAGATGAGGGAATGGCCAGTTGGTGGAGCAGTAAAAGCACACATAACATTTATTGATTAAGTTCACTGTCTTATATGGGTGTGGTTCATAGCAATGCAAAACAATTCCAATAGTAACATTAAAGATCACTAACCACAGATCACCATAACAGATACAATAATAATGAAAAAGTTAGAAATATTGCAAGAATTACCAAAATGTGACACAAAGACATGATGTGAGTACGTGTTGGGAAAATGGTGCTGATGGACTTGCTTGACGAAAGGTTGCCACAAACCTCCAATTTGTAAAAAAAATGCGGTATCTGTAAAGCTCAAAAAAGCAAAGCAGAATAAAATGAGGTATGCTATACATAGAGCTGGAAGGGCCCTCAGTGTTTAAAAGTCTTCCTAGGTTCTTCAGATTTATCATTTTTTATGGAGGTCATGGTCTATCAAAGTCATGTATTACAATTTTGTTTGGCTATTCCCCAATTCCTTAGCAGCTACTTTATTTTCCAGTTCTTTTCTACTATAAAATGTCTTTCTATAAATATTTTAGTGCATGTTAGATCACTTTTTTTGTCTTTGTCCTCCTTGGTTCCTCCTTCCAGGCCATGGGATAGCTGAGTCAAATGGCATACATGGTTAATATGACCAATTCTCTTTTGGTCCAAGTTCTAAAGTTCTAAAAATAAGAAAGTGGATTTTCTGTTCAGGTGACTACAGAAGATATTTCGTTAGCATAATTCCACATTGCTTTCCAGAATGGTTGTACCGATTCACAGCTCCCTTAATAATGCCTCGGTTTGCCTGTCTTTCCACCGTCTCTTCAACTTTGACTACTCTGAGATTGTGTGACATGGGAGACACTGGCACAGGACCACCTAGCATGGAGTGCCCTCGTCAGAGAAGGTGCTGTGCTCTATGTGTAAAGCAGAACTGGAGGAGCAGCTAGGCGGCACAGTAAGTAGAACACCAGCCCTGGAGTCTGGAGGACCTGTGTTCAAATCTGGCCTCAGACACTTGACACACTTAGTAGCTGTGTGACCTTGGGCAAGTCATTTAACTCTAATTGCCCTGCCTCCCCCCCCACAGAAAGCATAATTGAAGTAGCTTAAAGGAAACATGTGACATGCAAATTTAGAGAATCTACCCCAAATGCTCTCATGGACTATTTGTGCCTACCTGTGGTGGAGCATTCTGAACTCACATTGGTCTGATCAGCCACAGTCTGAGGCATTTTAACTTGACTCTAATATAATGATGTCATTCTGGTCCTCTTTAAGAATGAAGAGCAACAGCCAACCAACTTAGATGCTCTTACTAAGATTTTGAGGTATGTTTCCTCTATATAATGATTGTCTGACTCTACAGTAACATTAGACAGTTATCCATGATTTCAAGAATTGTACCTAGCCACAATTTTCAAAGCATTGTCATGGGGGCACATCTTTCTGAATGAGGCTTATCACTAATGATGTAATTTCACTTCATTTTAATTTGTCACAAATCAGGTTGTTTCCCTCCATCCTAACTGTGGAGATAATGTTAGGAAATTATAATACCTTAATTTTTAAAGAAATAGCTATCAATAGACACAACAATCAAACAAATCAATGAAAGAATAAAATCTTAACCAAGGACTTTTAATAAAATAAAACCAAATGAATTAACAGATCACATAGCAACAAAACTCGGAAATATATTTACTCTGTTTTGTTTTCCAAGTCTGTCTGATGTTCCATACATTTTATTTATTTATTTATTTTGAATTGAAGGGAGGATTTGGTTCCTTTCCCTTCTACTCTAGATAAAATCGCAGAAAAATAGGGGCAGATAAAGGAGGCATTGAGGCATTACTATGCTAATGAAGTGCAAAGGTCTGTCATCCCTTTGCAAAGTGTGAAAAAGTTATTTGAATCAGAAGGAGTGTTAGCCATGCTCTTAAAAAGTAAACTTACCAAGCTCTGGAGATGGCAAAATCAGTTGAGGAGTTTGAGGCTGAGAATAAATAAATATAGAATAAATATAGCTATGTGTAGTATGACAAGCCCCGTCCCCCTCCCCCTCCCCCTCTCCCTCCCATTTATCTGAGGGTAACATGGTGGGGGAGGGGATTTTCTCTCTACTATCAGCCCTGGAATCTTGTAGCAGAGCTACTCCCTTGGTAGGAGACACTGCATCTAGATTTCCAAGTTCCAAAAGCTGATCATTTCGAGGCACAGAATAGAGACACAGTTTACACAGGCATATACATAGAGAGAGACAGCATTCAAGTTGTCGAAATAGTTTCAAGAAGTAGGACCTTTGGCAGCAAACAAGAAAGATAACCATAGATTTCTGACCTCCATCTCACATAAAGTTGTAGTTAATTTGCTTCAGTGCTACTGGTACGTTTCGCATCACTCCCACTTCCTTATACCCGATTTCACTGTGTAATCTTCACAGATTCTATGCCAATTTTTGTAAAAAAGTGTGATGTGACCATTATATGAAGCTTATGTAAGTATAATACACATGTATGTATTATATATTATATATTATTATTAGTATGTATTATATATTAAGGTATGTATATATTATATATATGCATATATATTAGTATATATGTATATATAGTATTATATATGGTATATATAGTATTATATATAAGTATATATGTATATATAGTATTAGTACATATATACATATATTAGTATATATTATATATTATAATACACATGTATGTATTATATATGCAATATATGTATATATACATACATATCTGTATATGTGTGTGTGTATGTGTGTGTGCGTGTGTGTGTAAATTTGTGCCAGTATTACTTAAAAATCATTTATTACTAAACTGTCTTTGGTGCAAGATTAGGATGCATGGAATACTTGTGAATATATGTTAAAATTGAATACTGACAATGCACATGAGCTGAGAATTCTAGGCTCCCTCCAGAGATAAATACATATCCATGTGCCACTGGTGAATACATTACTGCTCTGTTTACCTTTTAAGTGGTGTGATGAATAGAATTATGCCATGCGAAGTTTATAAGATGAAAGGTTATAAACTAATTTTTGGACTGAAAAAACACAACAAAACCCAAACCAACTCAAGGTGCACTGATTATGCAGTGGCAAGGATGATGTGGTGTAATACATATTTGAAGCACCTTAGAGTTTCCACAGGGTTTTTACAGGCATCATTCTATCTGAAGCTCACAACAAACAACTTTATCAGGTTAGTAGGGCAAATGTTGTTATTCTCCTTTTAGAAGTCTCAGAGGGTGTGATTTGTTTATGGTTGCACAGCAGAATTAGGATTAAATCCCATCTCCCAACTTTTGGGCTAGTATTTTCTCTACTATACTATATCGGCCTATGCTGCGCATCCCAAAAATCTTAGTGCGTTTTTTGAGACATTAAAGCCTAAAAATGCACTTAGATTTTTGCGAGACAATTTAAGTTATTAAAGCTTAAAAATACACAAAGACTTTTGGGGTCCTCTACATCGTGACCCTCAGGGTTAAGGTTTAGGACAATTTGGTTTTGCACTAATGGCCTACAAGTAACCTAAAATCATAGGACTGGAGACTCTTGGACCCATAAAGTACTCTAGAGGTCATTTAGTCTAACCCTATCAGTTTTACAGATGAGAAAACTGAGGACCACAGAAGTTTTGATGTCAGTGGCAGACTTGAATCTAGGTCTTTTGGTAGCCCTGTTTCCACATGGACTATTAGTGAAATTACATCAGAGAATGTAAAGTAAAGGCAGGAAATCTCTCCTAGGGAGCAAAAGAGGGAACTTCATAGGTACAAAGACCATGAGATCACGTCCATAGTAATGGCAAATACTTCATAGACAAACTTCAATCTATGTCAGCTTGTGCATTTATTTAACCAAAGAAAGTTTACACAGCTTGTAGAGCGTTATTTTGGAGGAAATTATATCTCTGTTTTGCGGCTTCTTTATCCAATCTCTACAATGTGCTGGCTGGCTCTCTCTCTTGTTTTAGAATGTCAATAATATCCTTCAAATCTCAGAAAGTTTCAATACATTCAGAATTACTGTCCCTTTTCTTTCTTCTGATTTGACCTAAAAGATTTGGACTGTAAGTCTGAGTAGTCTGCCCATGCCACCAACTTTTCACAAACTGTTTTTCAGTCATCTATGGTGAGCCCCCTAACCAAAGTATTTATAAAATCATCCAAAGTGGATCAGAATACTTTGAGGGGAAGGACAGAGATTGACTTAACTATTCGAGAGTCCTCCTTATTGGGAGGTGGCCCAAATGATTGAGGAGTTGAAAAGTTGCTGTGGGCCCATTTCAGGCCAAACCATTAACAAAGTCTCGGCGGTGCTTCCCGTTCTAAAACCCATTTACTCCATAAATGAAGTTCTTGCTGGAACTTTAGGCACGTAGGGGGAAAGATTTCATTTGTTTGTGTTGGCATTAATTGCCCGTATGATATCACTGTAAAATGGCAGGTATCTGCCACTGTGGAAGTTGGATCCTGGTTAACTGTATCAAAGAAAGAGTCTATTCCCCTGTAATTCACTTTCAGTTCTGAGAGACCAGCAGTATTCCTCCTGACATGAAATGCCTTCTTAATTGATTGGCTATAGGCTTAAATAAGTTTTGATCTTTCTTTTTAAAATTTGTCTCAAAGGATCCCGAATAATCCCTAGAGGCAGCTAGTTGGCATGGTGGATAAAACACTAAGTCTGGAGTCAGAAAGATACGTTCAAAGTCAGTCTCAGACACTTACTAGCTATGTGACCCTGGGCAAGTCGTTTAATCTCCATTCATTTCCGTTTTCTTAACCATAAAATAGGGATAATAACAGCATCTATCTTTCAGGGCTGCTATGAGAATCAAATGAGGAAATATTTGTAGAGTGTTTAGCAAAGTATCTAGTATATCTGTAAATACTTATTCCTTTCTCTTCTCTTCTCCAGTAAGGACGCATATGGCTGCATAAATAATGATTCCGCTGACTTGTAGGTCCCGAACAGTGTGGCTGGTTGGTTGTTGTCCTTCATTCTTGAAGAGGACCAAAATGACATCACCATGTTGGGGTTGAGGTACAGTATGTCCAGCTGTAGCTGATCAGACCAATATGAATCTGGAAGGTTCTACCACCAGTCAGGCCATGTGAACATTTGGAGTGAAGATGTTTCTAAATGTGCACCTCACACATTTCTTTTAAGCTATTGCAATTCTGTTTTGCTCATAAAGCACAGTGCCTTTTCTGGTGTAGGCATGCCATGCTGTGCCCTCCTGTGCTATTATCTTCCATGTCTCACAACTGATTCCAAAGTTCTTCGGAGAGACCTTGAGAGTGTCCTTGTATTGCTTCTTCTGACCTCTGTGTGAGTGCTTGACTTGTATGAGTTCTCCATAAAATAGTCTTTTGGGCAAATGTATGTTTGGCATTTGAACAAAGTGGCCAGCTCATCGGAGTTGCATTCTCTAAAGCAGAGTTTGAATGCTTGGCAGTTTAGCTCAAGAAAGGACGTCAGTGTCCAGTGCTTGCTTGGTAGAAGCAATATCTAGAGGCAGGTAAATGGTACAGTGGATGGAGTGCCAGGACTGGAGTCAAGAGGACCTGAGTTCAAATGTGGCCTCAGACACTTAGTAGCTATGTGACCTTAGACAAGTCACTTAACTCTATTTGGCTCAGTTTCCTCATCTGTAAAATGAGCTGGAAAAGGAAATGGCAAACCACTCTAGTATCTTTGCCAAGAAAACTCCAGATGGGGTTACAGTGGGTTGGACATGACTGAAATGACTCAAAAATAACAACAAAGGGGCAATAACCATTAGCAGTCTGGTGAGAATGGAAGGAAGATGCTCACCGATGAGTAGAATTTTTCCTTACAAAGGAAACTCCCATTTGATAAAGAGAGCAAAAGCTCCAACTGTAAGGCATAAAAGTCAAGTGTGTGAGTAATTGCACTCCTTAGGCTTGATGGTATTCCTACTGGGAGAAACAAAGGAACTATACATTTATATAAGTGCCTACTATGTGCCGGGCACCATGCTAACTGCTTTTACAAATGTTATCTCATTTACTGGATAAGTAAACAAAGCATTCTTGACCCAGGGTATCATAGTGGCAAATGCAGGTGCCACCATTATAGCAATGTTGTGTCTCTGCTAAATATCCTTCCCATGCTACTGTTGAGTCAACTTCCTTGTGTTAAAGCTTATACAGTCTAGGGATGTCTCATTTCCTTCCCATTCCTAACCTGAACCTCTGGATCAACCTGAGTTAGGCTTGGCATAGAACAATGGGCAAATGTAAAGAATTCCTTGTCATTCCTGTTCCCATCCACATCCAAAATTCTGAATTTGAACCAGAGCTGGTAGAAAGGTATGAAATGTTGTTGTAATTCCATTTTTGCTACTCTCTTAATCCTTTTTACTATACAACCTTTCCTCATGCACACATGTGCGGCATCTTTGCCAAAGCAAACAGCCTAACAGGAGATCACTGTGACGAGTTGCCTCCCTGTGAGCAGAGCAGAGCCGAGACCTGCATGAAAGCTCAACTGCATTTAGACAGTTTAGCTTGCAGTAGAACAGCCATATCCTTTGCCTATGATCATTTCCAAAATTAAAAATTTCCATCAAAACACACATAGATGTATTTCTATCCAAATAAAACGAAAAGTATGTAACAGGACTGAGAGAAGGTTTGTTGGTGGAGCTGACTGATTCAAGCAAGGCCTGGGATAGCTAAAGTACTTTTTCATTTTAAAATAATTACACTTCCTCTCTGCATTATTCATTCAAATCTAGGCAAGTCAAGGAAAATCCATGCATGCAGTGGGCATTCTCTGTTCTTAAAACCTTTCCTATTCATCTTTTGCACATATATACTCATTTATATTTTATCTTATCTGTGTATATTTTTGTTTTCCTACAAGACTGTAAGCTCCTTATGGGACCTAATCTTATTTATCTTTTTATATGCCAGTACAGATGTTATTCTCTAGGAGTAAGTAGGCCCTTCAGGAAACTGTCTTAACTCTGTCAGGCCACCAAGATAGCAAATCTCAAAGAAACTGTGGACTACCTACCCCACCCACTACTACGTATTATTGAAAAAAAAAATCCCAAACCCCGAAACCAAAACCTCACTGCAAAAGATCCAGCCAGAATTAATGGGAAGCCTGGTGCTGCTTTTGATGAGATGCCACTGAGGGATATCATAAGTATATTATTAATTCATGCCAGAAACCTATGCACAGACTTTGACACATTAAAAACATTAGTGCTGTCCTACAAGGGACCAACTCATGGACCACCTGGAGAATGCTCATAGACTGTGGTTTGTGGACTTTGAGAACTATTGCACCAAGATTTTTTTAAAAAATGTTTTCCTTGTTTAATGAAAGGGACTTAGGGTAATGGTGGTTTCAAGTATTTTTTATGCTTTTTTCCCCTTTCTTCTGCTGTTTTGCCTGTAGAGATTCCCAAATGCAAGCAGGATGGAGCCATTCCTAGTGGGTAATACTCAGGAAAAATCATTCTATGTACCCATCCCTCATATTCTTACATTTTCAATAAGGGAAAAATCTGACTGTAAAGTAAGCAAGGGGATCTCACAAAAGGGCAACCTGCAGCTGGTGAGTATGTATCAGAGATGGGGTGGGGTGCCAGTCAATCAGCTAGACAGCCCCCGATGCTGTTTATTTGTGTATGAGACTTAGCTCTTTGGTAGCATCTCTTAGGGGGTAGAATGGTGCTGTGCAAAAAACACTAATTGGGAGGCAGATGATTCAACCAATGCCACCCTCATTTCCTCTCTCTGGTCCTCATTTGAGGGGACTGGATTAGACCAGGGCTTCATAACCTTGTTTCTGTGTCATAGACTCTTTGGCATTCTGGTAAAGTCTATGGACCCCCTCTCTGAATAATATTTTCATATGCATAAATTAAAACAAAATACATAGGTTTACAAAGAAAACCAGTTGTCAAAATATTTTTTGAAAAACTAAACAAGACTCTAAGTTAAGAATTCCTGGATTAGACCATCTCTGAGGTCCCTTCCAGTTCTAGCAATCTACAAATTCAGCAAATATTCATTAAGGGCCTACTGTGTGCAGTGCCTTGTGGCAATTCAATGGAGCTCCATCTGTGCCTCCTTCTTTTGTCACTGGGATGAGAACTGTCACTAGCAAATTTTGAGCCCAGGGCAGGTGACACTAAATGAACCCTAAATGAAGTGGAAGGGAGGGATATTAGAGACTGTGGAGCAGCATAGGGCTACTGTAGGGGTGGGGGAGGTTGCTCTTAAGATGGGGAGAGCAGGGTAGGATGATGTCAGGGAAGTGCTCACCTAGTGTGAGTTGCCGTTGGGATTGAGTGCAAGTGACCATCTGGTAGCTTTGTATGTTAACTAATTACTCTCCTTAAGTAGGTGTTAAGCTTAGTTGTTTCTGCTACTTAAAGACTGAAAGTGCTTTCCCTCTTTCCCTTCATATTTATATAGCCTGGAATAAAGCCCTGGTCATCCTGCTCTAGTTAATGGTTCTGGCTCTGAGTAGGGAGAAATGTCATATAGAATTTGTAGGTAAATAGAATATAGATCCACCGCTTAGTCATGGCTCTTCCTAGTTGTTCTCCCAGGCCACTCATAAAACTAACTGTTTAAGCTCTTTTATTTTTCTCTCAACATAACTCACCATCTTACATAAACTAAAGTGTCATCCTCAATTCCACTCTCCCCCCAAGCCTTCCTCCCCCTCTGCCTTCCCCCCAACCAGGTTCATTGGGCACTGTGAATTATTTTATATCCTTGTATCTGCCTTTTGTCTTTTTTGAATTTGAATTAAAAGCTGATTTAAAGTGAGTGAAAGAAACCCTGTAGAAAAATCAGGTAAAGAATCTTTCTTCCTGTCTGAACTTTGGACAGAGCATCTGTTAGGACAGTAGGAAAGGCAGTGTGACGAAGCAGGGAAAGAATACCAGATGAGCCCCAGCTTTGTTGCCATATGGCTGCATGACCTTGGACAGATCACAACCTCTCAAGGTATAAGATTTCTCTTCTCTAAATGAAAAGGTTTAAGTAGAGTCAGCTAGGTGGTGCACTAAACAGAGCATTGAACATGGAGTCAGGAAGATCTGAGTTCACAGAGTGTCCCAGACGTTTACTAGGTGTGTGTGACTCTGGGCAAGTCACAATTTCAGTTTCTTCACCTATAAGATGAGAGTGGTTGGACCCAGTGACCTCTCAGGACTTTAAATCCATGATCCCATGACTAGATGGTCTTGGAGTTCACCAGGTCTAAAATCTGCTGTTTCTAGAAAAGGGCATGAGTCAAAACAACCTTAGGAAAATTAATTTAATGACTATAATGATAAATCAATTCTAATTCCATAACCTTTAGTCTTTTCTAAAAGATTTTGATTTCATCAGTTGCAAAAGATGGTGCCGAGAATGAAGTATTCATCAGTCATTCTTGCAGCCACTGCTTCATATTTGATGCTACAGCTGGGCTGTACAGCTAGCCTTAAGATAATTACTCTCTGCTACCCACCCCCTCAACTTCCCCCTTCTCCTCTCTCCAACCTTCTCCACTTCTGGCTTCTCTAGTCTGCGGTTTTTCAAAGCTCCATGTGGTAGGCATTGCCACTTAGGCTGCTGCTTGATCTCGTGGTTGGGACAAAGGCACTAAAAGCTTCAGGATCCCACTGCCCCCAGCACTTTCAAAATTACACATAAATGGATTAAAATTAATTAGGGGGGTGGGGAACAGCAGAAGGAAAAAAATCACCAAGATATCCCCCTCCTTTCCTTGGGTGGATGGCTCTGTGGGAGGCCCCTGTGACTAATAAGGCACCAGAGAGAGTGATGGCTCTCTCAGAATCACCCAGGCTGGAATTCTCAACAGCCAATTAGATTACTTCCTTGGTCCCACACACTTTATAATGGTCCATTAATTCATGCTCTGGAATGTCTTTTTAAGTTTTTTTTTAAATTTTTTTGTGTTTTACATTGTTCCTCTCTCTGTGTTATAATTGGATTGAAAGACAACACAGAGAACAGCCTGTTCTAGTGCTCTGAGCCCCAAATCGGGGGCTCAGGAACTTCTGAATTTTAATCTCCCTTGTGGCATTACTGCCCTATTAAAGCTTTGGTCAAGTCGCTTACTCCCTTAAGTCTTATTTCCCTTGTCTCTAGAGAAAGGGGTACAATCTTAAAGACAAACCCCTTTACAAAGATCACAATATGCAGGTTTATTAGCTAACAAGCTCTTCATATGAAGATACTATGATTCAGCCATCTATCTAAAAGATAAAATGAGTAGTGGAAGTGTGGGGTACAGTTGATTCCAAAGTGTTCAACTAGGACGTTCAGAGTCCACCTGGATGTGTCCATCTTGGTCAGGTCCAGCAAAAACTAAATTGTTCCTTTTTCTTCTTGTATTGGAAAAGCATTCTGAGTGGTGCTTTCCTCCCTGCTCTGCCTGTCAATGTTTACTGAAGAGGAAAAAAATACCAGGCTAAATCAGGAGGTGTTTATTACTTTCAATTTATATTTAAAGAAAAGTGAATGGTGAAAACAATCTGATTCCAAACAAAGTGTCTCTGAAATCCTGGATCCAACTGCCACCAAAATAAAAAGCTGGTTTTCAAATTGGAGTTGTTGGCATATCATTCATGACCAGGCCAACCTAAATCCCTTTCATATAGAAAAACAAAACAAACTACAAGTGAAAACCACCAACCCAAATGAGAAGGATTAGAAACCTCTTGATATTTGGATGTACATAAAAAGCAAGAAAATGAAAAGCAATGCATTTGGTGGGTGGGGACCTTTGAAAGCCACGGCCACAATAAGATGCTGAGGTAAGGTGATTAAAGCCAGGAAGAGCAAAATATTCACACATGCTTCATATATACATGGGGGGGGGGGATTGAAAGAAAGGAGGAAGTTAGTCTTTTAGACAGTCTAGCACAGTTAAATGAGGAGTCTTAAATAAGTATCTTCACTAGACTTCTTTTTTAGCTTTTTTTCTTGACAAAAATTGGGTGTGGAGTGATTTGGAAGGGTTGGGTATGGGAGAGATTGTCCAAAAACCGGAAGGGTCTTAAAGGTATTGCCATTCTTTCTGGCTAGCTCTTTATTGCTCCTACAAGATTCACCTCTAAGTTTGGGGCAGGAAGACAAGAAGGTGGAATTCCATTGGAAGATGCTCACCATTGATCAATCAGGGAAATCTTTTCCGAGGGCCAGGCTAGTGAGTAGGACTTTGGAAGACGAACCAAGACACTTGAAGGTGGAAAGGTGATCATTAAGAATCTTAGAATGTTGATAAGGAGAAAAGTCTTAGAGATCATCTAGTTCTAGTCTTTTTCCTGCAGATGAGGAAAGTGAAGCCCAGAGAATTAACGAGTTCATAAGATCAAGGATTTAGCACTCAAAGGGAATTTAGAGGTCATTTAATCCAACCCACTCACTTTACAGATGAGGATACTGAGAGCCATAGAGGTTAAACAAGTTCATAGGATTTAGATTTGGAAGAAAGCCATGGTAGGAGCACTATTTCCCAGTTGGCCAGGTTAAGTTTTTTCCTTAAAATGTATTGTAACTATCCTTAATACTTAATTCACCCAGAAGACTAAGGCTTGGGTTGTTGCCACAGCCTTCTGGTGGCCTAAGTACAAAGCTAGCTCATGAAAAGGTAGATTTGGCCAGTGTATTAGCAAGGGCAGCACAGTAGCAAGGAAGCTAAACTCAATCGAATTAAAGCTATCCTTGTTGAGCGTCCTTTCCCTACGGTAGCTAAGTAAACCTCCTTATAATCTGGTTTTTTAAAAACATGTTATTTGCTCCACAAGTGTCTCATTTTGTTCCAGTTTCAAAATTGAAGCACCAGACCAGGGGTGGGGAACCTGAGACCTTGAGGCCACATGTGGCCTCTATGGCCACAAGTTTGGATTCAGTCACATGTGGTCTCAAGGCCACTGGTTCCCCACCCTTGCACCGGAACAATCTGAGCCCTTTCAACAGTAACTTAGAAGTTAATAAGTCCAAGCAAGTCCTAGGGTGATTTAGTGGCTTGCACACTGTTAGCAAGCACAAATTCAAACTCAGGTCCTCTGAATTCAAATCCAATGCTCATTAAGTGCAGCTGTCTGAGTTGCTCCTCCTCCAGGTCTTCATGAGCTCTTCTGGTAGCTCTTAATGACTCCATGCAGGCAGCACCAAGCATTACCTTAACATTTCTTGCAATTCCACATGGTTCCCAGTGGGTGGTGCCAGGCACCGCTCCCCAGGCAAGCAGCAAACTGTATGAGGGAGTGAAAAGAGTGCAGGATTAGCAGTTAGGAAGACTTGAGTCCAAATCTTGCTACTGACGTCCAAATTGGGTATGAAATTATAGGTCCCATCTGCAAGGACAAATCATATGTATACGTGTATGTGTATGTGTATGTGTATGTGTATGTGTATGTGTATGTGTATGTGTATGTGTGTATATGTATGTATACATATACACACATATATACAATTGTACACCTATACATATATGCATACATGCACACAAAAGCACACACATACACACAAATATGCACATATATACAAATATATATACTGTAAACACAGACATACACACACACAGATTACCCATAGACACAAATATATACCTGTATACACACATATGTGTGTATATGTGTATACATAGAACCCCTGATACTAACTAGGTGCCTGAGCAGGTACATTAAACATGATCATTTCCATCCTAGAGCTGACTATATTCTAATAAAGGGATCTTAAGGTATAGCTAACTGTAATACACAACAAGAAAGAAGATGTAAATCCAAGTTCTAGGTGAGATCTGGGATGCAATAGTATCGTGATCTCTACTTATCCTCTTATCTCATCTTAAGTTCTTATCCTCTCTGAGCCTTAGTTTCCTGACCTGTAAAATAGGGACAATAATGCCTGTAGTTCTGATCTTTTAAGGACGTTATGAGGCTCAAATGAGATAATTTGCTTCACAAATTTTAAAGCACTTCATAAAGTTCAGTAATTATTATTGTCATTGTGATTTTATGCGAAAGTTTAGGTTTTTAAAATAGCATTTTATTTTAGAAATGCCTACCCCTCATTTCATTGGCCTGGAAATTGACACCCCACCCACCATTAAATGACTTGTTCAAGATCACACAGCCAGTTTGCAGTAAGTACAGCTCATATCTACTGATGCAGAGTGAAGCAGGTAGGACCAGGACAGTATATACAGTAATGGCAACATTGTAAAAACAAATACCTTTGGAAGAATAAAGAATGCTGACCAGCACAATGATCAGTCACGGTTCCAGAAGACCCCCACTTACCTCCGGACAGAGACATGATGTGCTAATGTAAGGTACGAAACATACTCCTCTCCGTATCCAAAATGGAAATTGATTTTGATTGACCGTGCATATCTATTAGAAGGACTTTGTTTTTCTTTTTTCCTTTTCAATTAGGTGTAGAGATGGCATGGAGAGAAAAGATACATTTGTTAATTGAAAAAAAAATTAAATTAAAATATTAGTGAATCCAGGAAGAGAACTCAGGTTTATTGGGTCCTAGTCCGGTGCTCTGATGCCTCTCTACATAGTCTAAAGTGACATTTAGTCGATTTCACAATTAGGCCAGCTCTCTGTTTGCCTGGAGAAGTCTCTGAGTCTTCCAGGTTTGTCTCTGTACTTAAAAACTACTTGACCTGGTATGTGTACTGAACTCTCGACAGCTACTTACCCAATCAATGTGCCTCAGTTTCTGCTATTGTTAAGTAAGAATGTAATGTGTTTTCCTTGGTAGTTTCATATTGATATACACAAAGGAAGTACTCAAGGGGCCTTCTGAGAGTTAATGCAATTTCCAAAGGTCCCTAATTTATGACTGCAGGTGATTTGGGTACGAGAAGAGACTAGCTCACTGAGGTAAAGAACAGACATATTGCCAAACCCTAGGAACCAGGAAATAGAAATAGGAGAATAATAGCCATAGGCATGGGCCTGGGTTTTTACAGATTTATTTCAATTTAATTCAGTAAACATGTATTAAACACTTATTACATACAGAGAGAGGTGCAGTGTGTCATAGATAACAGAAAGCCAGCCTTTGAATTAGAAGCTACTGGGTTCATGTGCAGCCTCTGACACATACTGGTTATGGGACCTGGGGCAAGCCATTTAACTAACATGTTACTTAGCCTGGGTAGAGCCTGAAGACTCTAAGTTGTGAAAGACAGCCAGTTCCTATTTAGTACAAATAACGAATCCCCTGAAGCGATCATATATATTTACATTCACATTATTCAAAATTATAATTACATAAAATGTGGTAATTGGTTCTGGCCCAATGGAAGTATGCAGTGTCAATTTGAATAATGTAACTACTTCTGGAGATTCATTATTCACATCAATTAGGACTGCGTTGTAATGATCAAACTGCTTTGGGAAGAGTAGTGTCCTCACTGAGAATTCCCTATAACAATGAAATTACAGGCTCCATTCATGAGAGGAAAAAAACCCACACACACACGTGTGTGTGTATATACATGCATATACCTGTGTATGTATACACATAACGCATATCCATGTGTATACATACACACATGTATATGTATACATACATATGCATGTAATATGCTATATATGCTATACATATGCATGCGTGCATGCACGCACACACACACACACACACATATACTAGAGCCCCTAGCACTAACTGGGTACTGGTACAGGTATAATATTTAGATTAAACATGATTCTTTTCCTCCTGGAGATCACATTCTAACTAAAGCACTAGTAATTCTAATATCCAACAACAGAGAGATGTAAATCCAAGTTCTACGTAATGTCTGGGATTCAATAGTTGAGTAGTTTCATGAACAAGTGCTCTGAGTTAGGGAAACACAGGATGTGTTCCCTGGAGAAAGCACTCCAGGACTGAAAGGCAGTGTAGTATAGTGGCTGAAGGGCTGGTATTAGAACCAAGAAGACCTGGGTTCAAGTCTTGCCTCTGACGCATACTAGGGATGTGACCATGTGGAAGTCTCTTTACCTCTCGATGCCCCCAGATGATTTGCTAGTCTATATCAATGGAGGGAGTTTCCACACTGAATTTCTTAGACCAATGAAACCAAAGGTCTGAGCAAATGAAACAGACCTTCTGCCCACCCCTATCCCCCAAAACAAAATCATGGAGAATTCTAAAGAGGGTGCAGTAGAGTAGCATTTGTAAAACTGCCATGTGAGGACTCTTTTCAGGGTGTCTGCAAGGTCAGAATTATTTTTTAAAATAATACTCAGCCATTTAAAGTCTCAATATGGTAAATATCAATAGATTAGTTGCTCTTCTGTAATTTTCAGTTGTGTCTGACTCTCTGTGACGCCATTTGGGGTTTTCTTGGCAAAGATACTGGAGTCTTTTGTCATTTCCTTCTTTAGCATTAATAGATATAACCCATATAAATAAAAACTCTTTGACAGGAGGGCTCAATCATTTTTAAAAGCGTAAAAGTTTTCTTAAAAGTTTGAGAATCACTGCTACAGAGAAATGAAAGGTATAGGTCACTATTTGTTCCTCTGTCATATTTTCTAAGGCTTAGTAACATGGGAATGGGAGAGCAGGGAAGAGGGGACTGTCCATATGACATGAGTAGGTCATATGAAGGGGGGGAAATGCTTTGACTTGATCATAAGCCCTAAAACCGCTCTGGGTGGTAACTTTGCCTGTGATATCTTGCCTTCACAAATAGTAGGTGCTTAATAAATATTTGTTGAACTGATATCAATCTCCCCAGGAAATGTCTGCATTCATTAAGATTCAGTAACGATGAAAATGTTATTGAGTGCCATTATGTAGCTGATGGGGCAGTGGAAAAAGAATGAGATAGCTTCTTCTTTAAAGCTTAAGATATCCACCTGAGGTGGTTATGGTTTGATCCTGCTTGAAATAGGGGCATGGAGATGTCTTCAAGACTCCCGCCAATGCTATGATTCTTTGATACTGTGGACAATTGTAACAATCTGCTAGCAGCTACTGTGACTGTATAAGACCAACAACAACCGGCACACAGAAGGGCTGCTAACACAGATTCTTTGATCTGCTTTTCTAAGGAACGCAACTTTAAGGGGTTAACGATCTCCCTTTAATCAAACATACATATATCATTCACTTAGTTCAGGGGGAAAAGCCAGCACCCTGAACTTCAGAGCAAATACAAACAAATTACAAACATACATTATATAAACAGAGCAAATAAACACGAATCAACAGACAGGCCTCTTATCTGTCTGACCAAATCACAATAGTTACCAGAGAAGAATCAATGGGTCTAGGTTAGCAAAGCTGGAGGGCAGTTACAATGGCTTGCCCAGAGTCTCAACACTCCTTCCATGAGTGAGCCCCAAAGGCAAAATGCCAACCTCTGAGTTTATATACCCTGTTCAGTGTCAAAGGGCAGCACGACATGTGACTCAAACCCACGTGACCTAAAAGCTTCTTCAAGGTCAAAGAGGGTGGCAAACGTGGGACTCAAACCCGTGTAAATTAGGCTTTCCCTTGAGGTAAGCAGGGCATCAAAGACTCCTGATTTAATCAAGGAAACAAAGGCCAGACTCATCAAGGGCGCTTGATTAAATAAGTGCTCCAAAAGAGAAAACAGTAACAAAGTCCCACCTTAATTACTGATACAATGATTACTAGATATTAATTATGAATTTTAGATTAAGTGTATGATGTCCTCTTCCTTTACTTAGTATCTGACATCAGAAAGGGAAAATTTACAATTTATGACTTGGCTTTCATGGGTTTAATAAATGAAGAGTTGGAAAGCTTTTCAGTAATGGTAGCTCTTTTGTTACATTGCTATGAAATTGAAAAGGCAGAGCGAACATTTCATACATTTCCACCCTGAAGAGAGTTTCAGCAAAGTGACTCAGACTTCTGAAAAGTGATCTGCAATAATGCCATCCAGGGTTCTCCTCACAGGATGGATGAGCTTGATTGGTGGGTGCCTTTTTGTTCTGACTTGCTGCTGATGGAACATCAGAAATTTTTCTCAACTTCAAAAAAAAATACATATTTTTCTTGATGTATTATTTTACTGGCATGGTGCAGTGGGAAGAACACTGGCTTTGAAATCGGAGGCTCTGGGTTCAAATCACACCTTTGTGACCTTGGGCAAATAATTTAAACTCCCCGGGGTCTCAGTTTCCTCATCTGCAAACGAAAGCGTTAGATTAGATTGGATTAGATGGCT
>CM053622.1:434775527-434874590 GCA_028646595.1 Phalanger gymnotis
TTAAAAAAATACATTTTATTGAAATTTTTTTTGTTTTTTATGTCACTAGAATTTTCTCCAGTATCTTCCCATCCTCTCGCTCTCACAGAATTATCCCATATAACAAACAATATTTTTTTTGAAGAAAATAAGAAACAAGAGAAAATGGTCAAAAGTAATCAAAAGATTGAAAAAAAGCGTGAAGTGTAGTCACATCATCTTTGCACAATAGTAGAGCCGAAATGTTTTCTCGTATTTCTTCTTGGGGCCATGCTTGTTTTTTGTAATTATGTAACATTCATTTTTGATTGTTTTATGGTTGTTTTTTCTATTTACACTGTTCCAGTTATGTCTTTTGTTTTCTTGGCTGGGTTTACTTCACTTCATCAGGTTATATAAATCATTCTGCATCAGATTATATAAATCAGATTGTGTAAATGCTTTTCTGTCTTCATTATATTCTTAATTTCTTAGAGGGTGGCAATATTCCATTACATTTATGTTCCACAATTTGTTTAGCTAGTCACCAACTGATGGGCATCTACATTGTTTCCAATTGTTTGCTATCGCAAAAAATGCTGCTATAGATATTTTTTATACATATGGGGATTTTCTTCTTATCAATCACCTCTCTCTAGGACAAAGGGAATCAACATTTTTGTCATCTCATTATTAAAATTCTAAATTGATTTCCAAAATGCTTGTATTATGTACAGCTTCCCCAACAATGTACTAGTGTGCTTATCTTCCCACAGTCTCTTCCATATTGACTCTGCCTATCTTTTGTTATCTTTGCCGATTTGCCGGATGTGAGGTAAAACTTCCATGTGAGGAATATTTTGATTTGCATTTCTTATTTTTAGAGACTTGGAGAATACAGTTATTAATATTTGCAATTCTTTTGAGAATTGATTGTTTATATCTTCTGACCACTTATCTATTAGAGAATGACTTTTGATCTTACATGTACACACACACACACACACACATTTGTCCACACATCCATTTTTATTTTAAAATTGTATTTCATTTTTTAATCAGCAAAAGTCTATCTTCTTACTCTCCCACCCCAAATCATACTCAACATAGAGAGCAAAATAAAAATAAAACCCCTCTTATAAACATATACAGTCAAGCAAATATGTGTGTATCTATGGAATGATTCACGAAATTGCACATCATCCTTGTTCAGGGACCATTCCAATCTTCTTTGTGTCATTCTAATTTTAGAATACATGCTGCTAAGGTGACCTCTCTCTTTCTCTCTCCCCACCCCACATATGTTCACACACATATACACACTACACATCTGTTAATTATCTATATACTTTGGATATAAAAGCTTCATCTGAGAAATTTGATTCAAAGTTTTTTTTTCCCATTTGACTATTCTTATCCTAGATAGATTAATTTAATCTCTGTAGAAGCTTTTCAGCTTCATTGAATCAAGATTATTTATTTTATCTTTTGTAATTGTCTCTAACCCTTGTTTGGTTAAGATACATCTACACATAACCATGAAAGGTATATGACCTGCTTCTTTTCTAATTTTATTATTATATTATCTTTAATATTAAGATCATATATCCATTTTGTATTTATTGTAAAATATGGCTTAATATGTTGGTCTAAGCCTAATTCCTGCCAAACTGCTTTCTATTTTCCCCAGCAGTTTTTAATAAACAGGAAATTCTTTTCTAAGTAATTTATATTTTCAGTTTTATTTAACAATGAGTTACTAAGTTCCATTGTTTCTGATTCTCCCTGGTTTAGTCTGTTTCATTGGACTTCTTATCTTTTTTTTTTTTTTTTTGCCAATACCGAATTGTTTTGGTGACTGATACTTTACATTACAGTTTGAGTTCTGGAAGTGTCATTGCTTTTGTTTTGTTTTGTTTTGTTTTTTGGAAATGCCTACGGCTTCCCATAATGGATGTTATTTTGTTTATACCTCTATGGTCTGATGGTTTTCCTTACTTTCTTCAATTTAAGTCTGAACTTTGCAATAAGAAGTTCATAATCTGAGCCATAGTAAGCTTCAGCTCTTGTTTTAACTGATTATATCGAACTTCTCTACCATTGGATGCAAAGTATATAATCAGTCTGATTTCTGTATTGACTATCTGGTGATGTCCGTTTGTAGAATCACCTTTTGGGTTGTTGAAAAAGAGCATTTGCTATGACCAATGAGTTATCCTGGCAAACCTCTGTTAGTCTTTGCCCTGCTTCTTTTGTACTCCAAGGCCAAAACTTGACTACTAATCCAATTATCTTTTGATTTCCTGCTTTAGCATTCCGATCCTCAATGATGAAATATGACATCTTTTTTGGGGTGTTATTTCTAGAAGATGTTCTAGGTCTTCATAGAACCGATCAACTTTGGCATCTTTGGTATCAGTGGTAAGAGCATAGACTTGTATTACATGTTGTTGAATGATTTGCCTTAGATTCAAACAGATATCATTCTATCATTTTTGAGATCATACCCTACCACTATTTTTCTCACCTTTTTACTGACTATGAAGGCAACTACTTTTCTTTTAAGGGATTCTTGCCCACAGTAGTGTATGTGGGGATTACCTGAATTAAATTCACTAACTCCTGTCCATTTACGTTCACTGACTTCCAAGATGTGGATTTTAATCTTTCCCTCTCCTGTTTGACCACATCCAACTTACATTGGTTCATAAATACATTACAGGTTCCTATGCAATATTCACGTTTGTAACATTGGATTTTCCTTTCCTCACCAAATACATTTGTAGCTGAGCTTTCTTTCTGCTTTGGCCCAAACACTTCATTAGTACTGGAATTACTTGTAAGTTGTCCTCCACTCTTCCCCAGTAGCATATTGCACACCTTTGGACCATCTTCTGATATCTCTTTTATCATTTTAGTATTAGTCCATGGGGTTTTCTTGGCAAAGAGTGGAGGTGATAGAATTCCACTTTAGCTATTTAAAATCCTAAACTACTTGAAGTAATTAACAACTTTAGCAAAATTGCATGATATAAAATAAACCCACATATATCATCAGAATTTCTATATATTACCAACAATGTTTAGCAGCAAGAGAGAGAAAGAGAAATTCCTATTAAAATAACTGTAAACAATATAAATCCAGGAACTATATGAACGCAATTACAAAACACTTTTCACACCAATAAAGTCAGATCTAAACAATTGGTGGAATATTAATTGCTCCTAAGTAGGTTAAAACAATATAATAAAAATGACAATTCTACCTAAATTGATTGATTTATTTAGTGCCATACCAATCAAACTGCAGTGCATGTTGTGCTCAAGGAGGATTAACGCCTCTGGTGTGAGGGCTTGCTGAGCCCTTTTCTGGGCTGCTCATCTATATCTGGTATCTATATCTGGCACTCGACTCTCACCTGTGGTTCCAAGAAGCAATAGCACGTGGAGTGGTCACACTTCAGTAAATCATGGACTCGAACCTGTTGGCAAGTTAGGACGATGTCTCTCCTAAGCACATGAAAACTTCACCAGGTAGAATGGGTGGAAGAGAACAATTTGTTCCAGTAGCTGTTGAAAGTGGCCGAAGGTGCTGTGGAGCTCTTAGAACTTGGTCAATATCAAAGATGCCAAGATCATCTGCTTCATCTTGGGCCTTCACTAGTCATTTTGAATTCAATGACTCTGGAAGAGAGAATGAGGCCGATGATCGTGCAATGTTGCCTCACTAAAATCCAATTCACACAGGACTCAAGTTTGTGATGTCATTAGTCCTCTTTGAAAATGAAGGACACACAACAAACAAAAACAACAATCAAAGTACCAACAATTATTTTATAGACCTAGAAAAGAATGATGATGAAATTC
This sequence comes from Phalanger gymnotis, assembly GCA_028646595.1. Classification (NCBI taxonomy): domain Eukaryota; kingdom Metazoa; phylum Chordata; class Mammalia; order Diprotodontia; family Phalangeridae; genus Phalanger; species Phalanger gymnotis. Next base: position 434,779,353 of record CM053622.1, read on the forward strand.
ATCTAAGAGAACAAAAGGTCAAGGATGTCAAGGGAATCAATGAAAAAAAACAAAGGAAGGTGGCTTAGCAGTACCAGATCTCAAAATGTATTACAAAGAGGTAATCATCAGAACAATCTGGTACTGGCTAAAAAACAGAGTGGTGGACCAGTGGAATAATTTAGGCACATAACAGACAGTAGCAAATGATCAGAGCAATCTAGTATTTGATAAATCCAAAGATCCAAGCTTTTGGGACAAGAACTCAGTATTTGAAAAAAAAACTGCTGGAAAAACTAAAAAGCAGTGTGGCAGAAACTAGGTATAGACCAGGATCTCACATTGTATACCAATATAAGGTCAAAATGAGTACATGATTTATATGTAAAGGGTGGTAGCATAAGCCAACTAGGGGAGTACATAATATCTTCATTGTCAGATCTACAGATAAGGGAAAAATTTATGACAAAACAAGAGAGAATATCACAGGAAGTAAAACAGATAGTTTTATTATATTAAATTAAAAAGGTTTTGCACGAACAAATATAATGCAGCTAAAATTAGAAGGAAAGCAGAGAACTGGGGGAAAATGTAAAGCAAATTTCTCTGATAAATGCCTCACTTCCCAAATATAGAGAGAACTTAGTCAACTCTATAAGAATGTGAGTCATACTCCAATAGATAAATGGTCAAAGGACATAAGCAGGCAGTTTTCAGAAGAAGAAATCAAAGCTATCTATGGACATATAAGAAGATGCCTTGACTGATTAGAGAAGTGCAAATTTAAAACAGCTCTGAGGTACCACTTCACATCTATCAGATTAGCTAACATGAGAAGGGAATGTGGAAAAATAGGGCCACTAATGCACTGTTGGTGGAGTTTTGAACTGATCCTATCATTCTGGAGAGCAATTTGGAGCTATGCCCAAAGGGCAACCAAACTGTGCATGCCCTTTGAACCAGCAATACCACTAGTAGGTCTGTATCCCAAAGAGACCAAATAAAAAGGAAAATGGCCTATATGTAGAAAAATATTTATATCAGCTCTTTTTGTGGTGGCAAAGAATTGGAAATCAAGGGGATGCCTGTCAATTGGGAAATGGTTGAACAAGCTGTGGTATATGATTGTGACGGAATGCTATTGTGACATAAGAAATAAGGAGCGGGATGCTTTCAGAAAGACCTGGAAAGACTTACATGAACTGATGCAAAGTGAAATGATCAGAAGCAGGAGAACATTGTACACAGTAATAGCAATATTGTATAATGATCAACTGTGCATGATTTAGCTACTCTCAGCAATAAAATGATGGAAGATAATTCTGAAGGACTTATGATGAAAAATGCTAACTACCCCCAGAGAGAGAACTGATGCTATCTAAATGCAGATTGAAATATACTTTTATAAAACTGTATTTTTGTGGGGGTTTTTGGTCTATTTTTTGCAACAGTTAGAAATATGGAAATATGTTTTGCATGACTGCACATGTATAATGTATATCAAATTCCTTGTCTTTTCAAGGAGGAGGGAAAGTTAGAGGGAGGGAGAAAATTTGGAACTTAATTTTTTTTAAACAAATATTAAAAATGCTTTATCTGTAATTGAAATACATATAAACATTTTAATATAAAAATTTTAAAGCAATACATGCTATCTATACTTCATGAATCTCGATGGTTTCATTGCTATGAGTTGTTCCTCCACTAACACCAATAGCAACCCTTCTGCATCTTAATAAATGATTTTTGAAAGTTTCTCGAGGGGAGATGTTCATCACTCTGGGGGTAACCTTGAAATGAGCCTCTCTGAATTTAGCTAGACTGGCCCTCAGACAAGAGATATAGTCTGTTATTGGACCAAACTCCAAGCCTTTCTAGCTTGGTAGGACTGGACAAAGCATGTACTCTGCTGGCATCACTTTTGAGAATCCTTCAATTACAGTGTATGTTCATGTGTCCATAATCAAATTCTTAAAGAAATATGGTTTCCCATGAGAACCACCTGCTACAATTATGCTGTGCCCACTTACAGAATTGTAAGGACTGGCTTCAGAAGTAGCAGGTGAGGTTGCAATATGCCTCTGTTCTCACAGATCATTTACCAAGAAAGTACCACCAGTCCATGTGACTAGACTTTCAACCAAAATAGTGACTGGCTATTCGGGACATATATTTTTCTACACAGTATAAGATAAAATTTAATGTAACTAAAACTTGAATGGTTTCATTCAGTGGCATATTCAGATTAATTCAATAAATGTTTTTGTACTCTACCACCATCTTTCTGCCTTGTTGTCCTTTATATCATTCCAAATGGATCTCCAGCTTTTGCCCTGGGGCTATACTGATCTGTGAGAACTCACTTTATCTAACCAGCCCCGACTATATTTGTTTCACTTTCATCTCCCCATGTCTCCCCTGCTTCCTTCCATTTCTAGCCCTCGCTATTGGAACAAGGATCAGTTCAACATTAGTAACTGGATCTAGAAAGGATATGTTAGTCAATTGAACCCACAGCCCCACTCATTACCTCTAACTTCACCCTTTTTGAGTCCACCACTCACCGAGATATGTGTCCCCTTTTAGAATGTTAGCTCCTTGTGGGCAGAGACTGTCTTGTATTTGTGTCTCCAGTAATTAACTTAAAAAAATGCCTTTCCACTCCTTCATTAACAATCCCTTATTGTGTGCAAAGCTTTGTAGAGTTCTTGGGAGAAAAACAAAGTTTAGAGAAAAATTCAGTAAGTTTATTATATATTATAGTATATGATAAGAACATGAAGAAACGCAAAGCAAGATGCTATATGAAGTCGAAAGGTTAAGGCTGTTACTCCAGGCTCCCTAATTGTTTTGACTTTCCTGAATTCTATGGGAAAACTTACTCTGCCAGAACATATAAAAATTTGTACTCTGGAAAAATAGGTCTCATACCTACAGGAGACAGGAGAGGAGATAATTAGTCGATGGCAACAACAGGGGAATCAATAGATTTCCCATAGAAACACATAGAGAAGACATGAGTGTGACCATCTGGCACAAGAAAGTAGTTCATGGGCATTGTTGTCAAATCCCAATTTCCTATATGGAGGAGGTGAAATTTTAAATTCTCTAGGCAGCCTGATCCTACAGTCTAGCCTTTAAGCCAGAGAAGGGAGATTCCCTGCATAATACCAGTTTTAGGAGATTGCTTTGTGGATAACCCCTATTTTGAGAGTTTGGGTATTAGACCTTCTAGAAAAGGCATGGGGTTTCTTGATGCAGCAGGAAAGAAGAAATTCAAAATGATTTCTGAATAGAGTCCTATTTGAAGAGCAAAACTAGTGAGAAAAAGGCCTAGAGGGAAGGGAATTTCTTAGCAGCCTCAAAGTTTGTTTGCGTTCTGGAGGACACCCAAGTCAAAGGGTGATCCTACAAGTCTAGACTGTGGAGGATGCTGTGGCAACATTAAGTCCATTTTCCTTCTTATTGGAGCACTCAGTTATTTGAATGTTTGGTTTGTCACTGTGTTGGTTTATGTGCTCTTTCGAGTCCTCTATGCTTTCTGAATTTTTTGAAAGAAAAAAAAAACTTGTCCTACCTACATTGTCACCTCAAGTACCTATAATGGAAACTGGGCCCCTGTTGCCCACATTTGGTAAAAGCTAGACGCCACCCCAATCTAAGCTCTCTTTAGAAACTTTGTTATAATAACTACTGATAGGGACAATAAACCAATTAAAAAACGTCCCTTTGGGTCAGTGCCAGATTTAATCTATTCCATGTGATGCCAGAGTCTTGGGGGTAGGATGGGAGGGCTCTAGGCCATGAGTTACATGGTCATTTTTATTCTGGATTTTCCAGTCTGAAGATCACTCTTCTTGACAGATTCAATGGAAGCAAAAATAGAATTTGAGCAACTCTGCTTTCTCTCAGTTGTTCCTTATCATTGTTCTATCCACCCTGAGCAGAGACCCCTCCCTTCTTTGATCCTCCTCTTTTCCCCAATATTAAACAAAAAGCCCTGTTTTGTTATTCAGAGTTTTCTTTCACTGTGTCATCTCATCCTGAGCTTTAGCACTCCTGATGTTTTTCAAGAATCATGTTGAGTTTTAAAAAAAAAATTATCTTGCATTCACTACCTTTCCTCATTTCCATTTGCTATCTTTTAAAAATCTAAGCTGGTGAATGAGTTCCTTTTTTTACAGCTGCATTAGTCTCTTTTAGAAATTCTTCCTTTTATTTTCTTGGAAGCTTTGGATCTTTGTGCCTCTGAAATGTCATTCTTGAGAGTTTTTCATCCTTTCTGCACTGACTTCCTCTGTAGAATTAATATTCCATTAGATCCTACCTATCCTTTTTCGCCACCCTTTGAAATCCACTCTTCCCAAATTTAGGGTGTCTGCCTTTCCTCTTCTCTATCACAAATTTCAAGATACAGTGTGATGTAATTGCCAGAGGATTACTTAGTGTGAATGTCACCTGACAGTTATTATCTGTGTGAACGGGACAGGCACAACTTACATAATCTCTCTGAGCTCCAGTTTCCTCATTGATAAAATCGGGGCGAGAATATCTATAGTACCTGTTGTTGGGCTCAAATGAAATAATATACATAAAGTAGCTTGAAGACATAAAACACAATAACATGTTAGTTATTACTACGGAACTATCCTCACAAATTTCCTAGTATGTCCATTCTAGTAACCAGTTTTTTATTGGTGAAAATCAGATCCAGAATAAAAGTTCCCCTAGTTAGTTCCTCTACAGTTTAAAGAAAAAAATGAAGATTTAAGCATTACAGAGCAGTAGGAAGGTCAGCCACAACTGTCCTGCTCTTTCCCACTTGCTTTACCTGTTCAATTTTTTCTTGGCCACAAGCTTTTCTAAAACCCAGCATGACTTGTTTGATTGTTCACATGGCTTTGATGAGATGGAGAGTTGTTGTCATTGTCATCCATCATCATCATCATCATCATCATCATCATCATCATCATCATCACCATCGTCATCACTATCACTCCCATAGCCCATCAAGTTTTGCAAAGCATGTTACATATTATCTCATTTGATCCTCATAACAACCCTGTGAGGCAGGTGCTATTATTATCCTCTATTTACAGATGAGGAAACTGAGACTAAGAAGGTTAATCAGTTTGCCTGGGGCCACATAGCTAAGTATCCAAGGCAGAATTCGAACTTGAGTCTTCTTGATTTCAAGTGTGGTGCTCTATATACTGCACCACCAAGAATCACTAGCTCTATTTGTCTAGTGCAATGGGAGAACATCGTCTTACCACCTTCCCTGGAACTACATATGAAAGCCCATCAAGCTTTTCCATTCTCCCTGTCTTTACAGTCTGCGGAGCACTGTCACTGTCACTGATTTGTCGATTTTCTCTAAGGATCTCTGGGCTTTGCTAGCTGTGCCCTTAGGACGTCTCAAGCTTTCTATCTGCTGTAAACCGGAACTTTCTTTTATATGTTGTCTTCCTCTTTGAGAGCAGAGGCTGTCTTATTTTTTCTATTCCATTATCACCAGCACTCAGCACAGTGTTTAAAACATAAATAGGTAAATGCCTTTTTCATTCGTTCAGGCCTTCAATATAGCCATATAACAATGTATAACAATGTAACCTTGTATAGATTTGTCTTGGATTGGAGATTGGATAGCAAAATTTGCCTCTCTTGTTACTCTCGAATTCGTTTTTGAAGTCCATTTGGGATACATCATAATGAAGTCTACAATGATGAGGAATTGTCTTTTGCCTTTTTTTTGTATCCTCAGAATTAAGAACAGAGCCTGGCACATAGCTGCATCATGCCTATTTGTAGTTAGTCTTCAGGGCTGGCCTTCTAGCAGTCACGCATGCTTTGACCCCTAGAATCCATGACAAGGGTAGGTATGGAAGAACAATGGAAGCAAATGCTTGAAGGATGACAACTGGGTCTTAACCTTTTTTTCCCTTGGTAAGAACAAGAATCCAGATTTGACTAGATTCCAATTATTTTGAGAAGCCACTCTCTCAGATTTTTGAGCTTCTCTGTGTTGAGTTCAGAAGATCAGAGTCTTTAAGGGAACAAAGTTCAATTTATGAACCAAAACAAAACAAAACAAAATAGTGGGTTCACTTGGAATAATAGTTCCCTCAAAATCCAGGTTGTCTATTCAAACTAGTTCATATATTTCTCAATTCCACATCTACACCCACAATAATCTCTCAAGGTAAAGGAAGCAGCTGCAGTTTTTCATACTCTACCCTTAAGATGAACTCCAGTAATTCTTTTTCAGTTTGGATACTATTCCTTATTTATGTTTATCTTAAAATGTGTATACAGATGGGAGGATTTTCTGGAAGAATGGACTAGAGGTTGAAGCAACTGTGGCTGTACAACCCTTTTCTGAGTCACAGGCCTCATTCTCCAAAGCAAACGTTTTAATTTTCTAAACTTCGCCACAGATGTACCGTGCATGTGGGTTGTTTGCTCTGGCACAAACCATCTAGGGTCTCTATAAACATGCCTGTGGTATTCTCCCACAGGATGACATGTTGACTGTCAGGCCTAGCTGCTTAATTAGCTTTCACTAAGGAGCCATGCTCCTTTCTGGTTTCTTTCTGGTTGCTTCAATGACTTGAGAGGTGTTGAGGGCTGGGGATGAGGAAAGAGAGAGGAAGCAGTGTCAGGTTATTTGGCTATGGCTCTTAAAGCCCATTTGTTCATATCGCAGCAGACAGATCTAAGAGCAAAAGGGGTTTGTCTTTTCTTAAAAAGATCCTTATGATATCTGTGTTATTGTGTTTCATCAGAGCTCTGATGCCAGGTGAGTGTGCTGTAACTCCCTAGTAAACAAGCTAGAGAACTGTGGAAGTTTCCTTGCCCCTAAGAGATTCTGACCAGTAACCCTACCTCAAATCATCATTTTCCTTCCTCATTCACCTCTGTAAGTCTAAATTTTCTCTTTTTTTCCTCTTTTTTTCCCTTCTTCATTAAAACAACAAGGGTATAGCTATATATACATAGGGACACACATATACATCTAGTAAAATCCAGAAGGAAAGATCCCAGGTGCCAAGGTCCATAATCAACAAATCACACCCTTTCCACGGGCCACCTTCTACAAGCCTTCGGAGACTCGTGTCTATAAATTGTACTATGACAAGTCTCCTGGAAACTTCCTTTGCTCCAGTGGCTCCACACCCATGCATTTCCTTTTTCTTGTAAAAAAAGAAAAAAAAATCTATTCCTAGCTCCGACTCTAGACAGAAGGGCAATTATGTCAACACCTAATGCATAAAGATGCTGTATTTTCAGGAAAATATTTTTACCCCCTGAAATGTTCACATCAGTTTCCTCTTTCCCCCTCTGCATATTTCCCCCTCCTGGAACATTGAATTTAAAGTGGTGCCCTTTGTACACACAGAATGACTCTACTGACCTACCATCAGCAGGGCCTGTGCTTTGATTCTCTTCTCCAGTGGTGGTGATGGATTATTCTGAACCATCCGGATACACTCTCCCTATAATTTACAACATGCATTTGAGAGGGAGAGCTATTTGGGTTTGGGGAATGTGTAGTGAGTAATGCTGAAATGAAGATGGCTGCCAAGCTGGTCTTATTCCTAGGCAGAACTGTTAGCGGCTAGCAGAGTCTGGACCTACCTTCTCATAAACAGCTTCCCTAATGGTCTGCCAAAGAGCAGGCATGAAAAGAGTCAGAGGAACACGATGGAAAGAGCATTGGATTGGGAGTTAAAGGAAGTAGGTCCCAATCCTCACTCTGCTATTCACAGTAGATGGGACCCTGGGCAATGTCAGTTAGTCAGTCAGTCAACAAGCATCCATTAAGCACCTGGTGTGTGTCAGGCATCCTGCTCAGTGCTAGGAATAAAAGAAAGGCAAAAAGTAAACAAAAAAAGTGTTCCCTTACTCTCAAAGAACTTATAGTCTAATGGAGGAGAAAACATGCAAATAACTATCTACAAACCAGATATACATATATGATTACATATGCATCCATACACATATATGTGATAAATTACAGGCAATAAATAGAGGTAAGGCACTGGCTTTAAGAAGGATTTTAAAAGGATTCTTGTAGAAGGTGGGATTATTTTCATTCTTTTTCTTAGTCTCGATTTCTTCATCTACAAAATGAAGAAAATATAAGCCATGTTAGGATGTCTTTTGCAACCTGCTCTGTGCCGGTGATAGTATAGATAAGTAGAGAATATAAATTTAAAAAATATTGCTAAAGTGAAGTCAATATGGACACTACCAATTAAGTTATTTAATTAAACGGATGTGATTTTTGTATCTATTCAAAAGGAACTTACACTTACATAGCACTTTAAGCTTTGTAAAGAATTTTATGCCAAAACCTCAAAACAAAACAAATAAATAGGCAAAAACCAACTCCACAAATCAGTATGAATATTGTCCCCATTTTAAAGATGAGGACACCGAAGCTCACAGAGATTAAGTGCTTTGCCCAAAGTCAAGTACCAATTAAATGCCAGATCAAAACTCTCCTGGATCCTTGTCCACCACTCTTTCCTTTATGCCACCATAGTGTCATGCATGGTGTGATATCTTCCACGTCCTTGACAGCAAACCCAGAATGACAGAATCTCGGAATCAGAACGGACTTTAGAGGCTATCTATTCCAGTCCTTGCCTGTTACAGTATATCCTCTAATCAAATGCTCAAATAGTATTTTAGTCACAAACTTTTTGGATCCCAGATTCTATCATGCAACATTCTTCCTACCTGGTGTCACCTGTAAAATATATACACAAGCCATCTTTGGGAACCCAGGGTCACTTCCACAGTATGATGAGGTAGGGATTGGTGGAGAATCCTCTGTGCCATATACCCCCAAAGTGATCATCCAATCTCTGCCAGAATATCTCCAGTAAGAGGAAAGCCACTACCTCCTGAGTTAGCCTTTCCACTTTTGTATAGCCTTCATTGTAAAGAAAGTTTTCCTTACATTGAGCTTAAATTGGTCTCTGCAATTTTCAACTATGACTCCTGCTTCTGCCCTCTGGTACCAAGCAAAACAAGTCTATTCCTTTTTCTACAAGACCACCTTTGAAATATTTGTGTTCTGCAACAGAGCCACTGGGATCAGGGGATGGGGTTATGTGCATTCTCCCACTTAGGAGTCCTGTGTTGGGCTGATGTAGGCTTTCATTCCTGGGAGATCCTGGCATATAGAGAGGGTATTAGATTTTGTAGTTGTCCCTGGTTTATTATGCTCCTATCTCAAAGTAGAACTCTGTCGATAGTTATTTAATCAAAGCTTGGAAATGACTTATGTCTAGTCCAAAAAATGGACTAACAGGATACCTTCTAGAAAGATATTTAATATACAAAATAGATCAGGTATAGGTCAGCTATTTCCTCCACCACAAAACAAATAATTAAAATGCAGAAGACACATAAGAGTGAATTGACAAATACTTACAAAATAAAGCAGTAACTCATAAAATCTATCATTTCAGTGAAACTGATATTTAAAGCATTGGGAGATTAAACCCTTTGTGGGATTGTTAAACAAGTACTCACGTTCACCTCATCTCTGTGTTGTCCCAGCAACTCATCTGAAGTTCATATTTTTGTCAAGCCAGGGCACAGCTTGGGCTCATCCTTCAGCTAGAGTCACCTCTTTTGGGGAGCATTGTAGTAGTTTCAGAGAGGACCTTCTCTAAGGTAGCTGGTATAGTCTGAGGAACCCAGGAATGTCTGAACTTCTGAGGTTGAAAAAAATCCATATCTTAGTTTACCGTTTGATCATTTGTGCTCAGGGAAAGGAACAGGGAGAAGCAGCTGCTCATCCAGGTCAACAAATGTGCTCTCTGCCAGGTGAAAGCAAGTACCATAGATGTCAGGGGGGACAAGAATAAATCTCTTCTATCTTTTTTAAAACTGAAGATAATACTTTATGCCTTCCCAATTACATGTTAAAAATTTTTAAACACTTTAAAAAAAGTTTTGAGTTCCAAATTTTATCCCTTCCTCCCTCCCTGACATGATAAGCAATTTGATATAGTTTGTACATCTGTAGTCATGTAAAATATTTCCATATTAGTCATTTTGTACAAGAAGACTTGAATAAAAGAAACAAAGAAGGAAACAAAGAAAGAAAAAGGTGAAAAATAACATGCTTCAGTCTGTATTCAGATAGTATCAATTCTTTTTCTTAGAGATAGTATGCTTCACCATTAGTCCTTTGGAATTGTCTTGGATCATTGTATTGCTGAGAAGAGCTGAGTCATTCACAGTCCTTCATTGAACAATATTGCTGTTACTATGTACAACGTTCTCCTCGTTCTATTCACTTCACTTTGTATCAGTTCATGTAAGTCTTCCGAGGTTTTTCTGAAATCTTTCATTTCTTATAGAATGATAATATTCCATCACAATCATATGCCATAGCTTGTTTAGCCATCCCGCATTTGATGGGCATCCTCCTTCTCTCAACCAAGGAAAAGCCAAGGGAGAGCTACCATTGTCCCAAGTCACACATTGTGAAGAGAGGAAAAATAGTCCAGCAGCAGAAGTCTCTCCCTTTAAAGTCTGAGTGGGAAGCTCTTGTTGCTCAGTGGCCAATCATTTTTGATACTATGTGATGGGGGTGGGAGTAAGCTAACCTTGGGGATCTACCAGAAGCCTCTGATTATACATGCATTTGACTGAGAGTCCAAAATGCATGGTCTCACAAAAATTGCCATGGCACAAGCTCAGTTGTCCTTGGGAAGTGTCCCTGTTAGAACATGTATCTCTAGAAGAGACTAAGGTACAAGTCTATCCCCACACATGCTCCATGGGGTGGCCACTGTTAATACAGGTATGATGGACTCCCTTAAGTTGAAATATTGAGAGACTCACTAGAGACCTCTTTCCAAGTTGATATTTAGGCATTAATGACTACTTTTTGGGTTTAGTCAATCAACCATTTTCAAATCCACCTAATTGTATTATGGCCTATCCTACTTTTCTCCATCATATCGACAAGGACAGCCTAAGAGAATTTGTCAAACTCTTTGACAAAATTCTAGATAAACTGTATCTATAGTATTCCTGTTCTGCCTGTCTACTAATCTTGTTAAAAAATAGTGGGGTGGGGGAGATGAATGAGCAAAGCTAGTCTAGCACAATCTGTCTTTGATGAAGTCATGCTGGTTTTTTTGCGATGAGTTTCATTTTTCCTAGTAATGTCCACTAATACATTCATATTACATTGTAAAGCTTTGCCAGAAGGTATATCAACAAAAGCATTGAAAAAAAAATAGTAATGGAAAAGAAGCATCTGGTATATAAGGCCTTAAACTGAGTTCTGGGAAATGTGCAAAGGATTAATGATTTGGAAGTGGGTGAATAGCAAGTTAATTTCCGAGACAATGCTAACTTGAGAGTTAATGAGAAAGGGAGATACTGGGAAAACAAACTTTGAAAAATTAAAATCAGAAACAGGAAGTGGCCACATAAGGGACAACCAGGAACATAATGCAAGTATCCATGCCTGAACAGCTACTATTCAGCTTGTCAGAGCAATAGAAAACATTACCATATTGTTCCCTTTGTCTAGATAAGCTCCTCTATTCCTCTCTGGCTAGCTAAATTCTACTCATCTTTCATAATCCTTTGTATAAGAGCCCAAGAATTATAGGCAAAGGCTTGAATCTTAGCTCCCTTACTTACTGCCTCTGTAGCTTTCAATAAATCATTTAATCACTCTAGTATTTGAGTTTTCTGATCTGTAAAATGTATGAATTAAACTAGACAATCTCTAAATCACTTCATGTTCTAGAGCCTTTCAGATTTACACAGAACTATCCCTCATGGCAACCTTTTAAGGCAGGTTGTGGAATTATCATTGTGCCCATTTTTTGTAGTGGAGGAAACAGGCTCACAAAACCCGAAATGCTCTTGGTCACATAGTTAGCAAATGCAGGAACCAAGATTCAAGGCCAGGTTTTTCTAATTACAAGTCCATCATTCCTTCAGCTACATGTTGTTACTTCCTTGGTGACTCCTCCAGCCCAAATTTGTGTCTCTCTCCTCTGACCCCCTAGAGTATTTAAAGTCTATCTGTACATAATTTAGCCATCATTATCTATTGCCATGTTGTGTGTTTCATGTGTGTTAGTTATGTTTCTCTTACTGGAAACTTATCATTTTGAAGTAAGGGAACATGTGTTTATTATACTTCATTTCTTTCTTTGATGCAGGCATGCCATTGTGAGACATGGGAAAAACTGGCACAGGACCATCCAGCATGGCATGCCTGCATAAGTACCTACTAGGAACTCAATAAAGACTTATTAGTGGGTAGACCGGAGAAGAGGGTTTGAGATGATGGAAGGGAAAAGAATTTTCTCATCTGGTTAGTCATTTCCATATTGAATTTATTTTATGAATTCTCAAAGAATGATGCAAATAATTGAGCTTGGTATTCTAGGATCACAAAATAACCTAATCTTTATATATTTATATTTCTATGCAGAAAACTTTCTTACTTTTTTATTTAGCACAATACTTCCTACTTTCAGTAAGCACTTAGCAAAGTGTTTGAGACTTTCTGTCAATAAACCAAAATGTGTTAGAAACTACATGTGTAAAGCACTTAGCCTAGTGTTTGGCACATAATAGGCACTTAATAAATATGTATTCCTTCCCTCCCCTCCTCGGCCTTCCGTTTAACCAAGTAACCTCTGTCCCAGCTGCCTTCTCACACCAGTAACAGTTTTAGTGCTTTGGTTTCTTCTTCTGAGTGATATAATCATTCTCAGGACTTCTCATTGAGCAAGCACTCACAGCCAGCCATGCTCACTTGAAACCCAGACTAGCCCAAGGCTTCTGGACTATTTCTCCACCTGGCTGCTTTCTTCCCTGCTTTTCAAGAGTAGAATGTAAGCTTCTTGAGGGTAAGATCTGTCTTTCTTTTTGCTTGCATTTGTATTCTCCATGCTTAGAACAGTATGTGTAAACTATACTTATATACATACAGATAATCTCCCCTTGTAGAATTTAAGCTTTTTGAAAGCAGAGACATCTTAATTTTTGTATACTCAGTACCTAGCTCACTGTGTATTTTGTTGGAACTTAATAGAAATCAAAATGACAGTGCTTGATACACATATGGATCCTGGGTTTGTTTCAAGAAATTGGCTCTCAGAGTGGAAACCATGGGGACTAAGTCATTCATTATACTATTCATGCTAAAGTACCATGTAGTCTTGCATTCTATAACTCATACTGGCACTCTCTACTTCACCCCTGATCTTATTGGGAAGGCTTCTAGCTTATCCCCATTAGAGATAATGCCTGCTGATGGTTTTAGATAGATACCACTTATCATTTTAAAGAAAGCTCCATTTTTTCCCTATAACTTCTAGTGTTTTTGATAGAAATTAGTGTTGTATTTTATCAACAGCTTTTTCTGCATCTATTGAGATAATCACATGACTTTTGTTGTTTTTGTTATTGATATGGTCAATTATGCTAATATTGAATGAGCCCTGCATTCCTGGTACAAATTCCACCTGGTTATAGTATATAATCTTTGTGACATGTTGCTATAATATCTTTGCTAGTATTTTATTTAAATTTTTTGCAGTAATATTCCTTAGGGAAATTGATCTATAGCTTTCTTTCTCTGTTTTTGGTCTTCCTGATTTAGGTGTCAGCACTATATTTGTGTTGTAAAAAGAATTTGATAAAGTCCTTTTTTTCTATTTTCTTTAAATGTTTGGTAGAATTCACTTATGAATCCATCTGGTCCTGGGAAGTTTTTCTTAGGGAGTTCATCAAGCATCAGGTTTGTTCAACTTTTTTCTAAGATAGGGTTATCTAAATATTCTATTTCTTCTTCTGTTAATCGTATATATGTGTATGTATGTATGTAAATATTCTTCCATTTAATTTAGATCATCAGAGTTATAGGCATGTAGTTGGACAAAATAACTCCTAATAATTGTTTTAATTTTCTGTTCAATGGTGGTAAATTTGCCCTTTTCATTTTTGGTGTTGGTAGTTTGGTTTTCTTCTTTCTTTTTAAAAATCAAAATAATCAATGATTTATTTGTTTCACTTTATTGTTAAAACCAGATCCTAGTTTTATTAGCTCAGTGGTTTTTTTTTCAATTTTATTAATCTCCTCTTTGATTTTCAAGATTTCCAATTTAGTATTTAATTGGAGTTTTAAAATTTGTTCTTTTTCTAGTTTTATTGTTCTGTTCTTTCTCTATTTTATTGATGTGTTTAGAGACATAAAATTTACCATAAGTACTGCTTTGGCTACATTCCATAAACTTTGGTGTGTTGTCTCATTGTCGTCATTCTCTTTAATGAAATTATTGACTGTTTCTATGATTTGTTCTTCTGACCCACTCATTCTTTAAGATTAAGATTTAGATATTTAGTTTCTAATTAATTTTAATCTATGTTTTCATGGCCCTTTTGTGAATATAAATTTTAATTGTTTATGGTCTGCATTTAATACTTCAGCTTTTCTGCATTCAACTGTGAGGTTTTTATACCCTCATACATGGTAAATTTTGTGAAAGTGCCATGTAAAAAAGAGAAAAAAAGTATATTTCTTTCTATTCCTGTTCATTTTTTCCCCAAAGATCTATCATATCTAAATTTTCTAAAATTCTATGCATCTCCTTAACTTATTTCTTGCTCATGTTGTGGTTAAATTTATCTAGTTCTAAGAGGGTGAAGTTGAGGTGCCCCATTAGTATAATTTTACTATCTCTTCCTACAAATCACTTAACTTCTCCCTTAAGAATCTGGATGATATGCCATTTGTTGCATATGTATATATATATATATATATATATATATATATATATATATATATATATATATATTTAGTATTGATATTACTTCATTGTTTATAGTATCTTTTAGCAAAATATAATTTCTCTGCTTATCTCTTTTTAGGTCTATTTTTGCTTTTACATTTTCTGAGATCACGATGACTACCCCTGCTTTTGCTGTTGTTGTTGTTCAGTCATGTCTGACTCTTTGTGATCCCATTTGGAGTTTTCTTGGCAAAGATACTGGAGTGTTTTGCCATTTTCTTCTCTAGCTCATTTTACAAATGAGGAAATGAGACAAACTGGGTTAAGTGACTTGCCCAAGATCACGCAGTTAGTAAGTATTTTAGGCCATATTTGAATTCATGAAGATGAGTCTTCCTGATTGCATCCACTTTACCACCTAGCTGCCCTGCATTTTTTTTTTTAAATCTCAGCTGAAGTATAACAGATTCTACTCTAGTCCCTTATTTTTATTCTATGAGTGTTTCTCTGTTTTAAGTGCGTTTCTTTAAACAACATATTGCTGGATTCTGTTTTTGAATCCACTTTGCTATCCGCTTCTGTTTTATGGGTTTGTCCCATTCACATTCTCAGTTATGATTATTAATTATGTATTTCCTTCCATCCTATTTTTCTTCTGTTCATCTTTCTCTCTCTCTCTCTCTTTCCCTTTCTGTCTTTTTCCCTTGTCCTTCCTCAAAATTTGTTTTACTTCTGACTGCTAGCTTTCTTAATCTCTCTTCCTTTCTATCAGCCCTCCTCTACTTTTCTTCTCCCCTTTTCTTTCTACTTTCCTATGTGGTAAGATAGATTTCTATACCCAACTGAGCGTATATGTTATTCCCTCTTCGAGCCAATTCTGATGACAGTAAAAGTAAGGCATTGCCCACCACCCTCACCATCTTCCACTCTATCATAAAAGCTCTTCCTTTCATGCCTCTTTTACGTGAAATAATTTTCCCAGTTTTTTCTTTTCCTTCCATTGCATCCCACTTTCTTATGCATTAATTTTTACATATCATCCCATAATAGTCAAGTCATACCTGTGCCCTCTATGTATACTCCTTCTAATTGCCCTAACAATGACAAAGCTCTTAGGAGTTACAATTATCTTCTTGCCATATAGAGATATAGCTATTTTAATCTTATTGATGGTCCTATGTTTTATCTTTCTTGTTTTCTTTTTTATGCTTTTCTTGAATCTTGAATAACAATTTTTCTATTCAGCTCTGGCCTTTTCATCAGGAAGGCTTGAAATTCCTCTAATTCATTAAATTCTCCTAAAAGATTATACTCAGTTTTTCTAGGTAGGTGATTCTTGGTTGTAATCCTAACTCCTTTGCCTTCCAGAATATCATATTCTAAGCCCTCAACTCCTTTAATGTAGAAGCTGCTAAATATTGTGTGATCCTGACTATGACTCCATGACATTTGAATTGTTTCTTTCTGGCTGCTTGCAATACATGCTCCTTAATCTGAGCTCAGGAATTTGGCTACAATACTCCAGGGAGTTTTCATTTTGGGATTACTGAAAGAAGATGATTGGTAGATTCTTTCAATTTCTATTTTACCCTCTGGTTCCAGGATATCAGAGAAGTTTTCCTTTTATATTTTTTTGAAATATAATATCTAGGCCCTTTTTTTGATTGTGGATCTTAAGTAATCCATAAGTCTTATATCATTTCTCCTTGATCTATTTTCTAGGTCAGCTGTTTCATGTTTTCTTCTATTTTTTTCATTCTTTTGATTTGATTTGATTTTGTTTTTTGATGTCTCATGGACTTCCCTTTACCCACTTCTACCTATAGCTTCCACTTTACCCACTTTTAATTTTTAAGGAATCATTTTCTTCAGTGAGCTTTTGTACTTCTTTTTCCATTTGGCCAATTCTGTTTTTCAAGGTATTCTTCTCTTCATTGAAGCTTTATGCTGCTTTTACCATTTGGCCTATTCTGTTTTTTAAGGTGTTATTTTCTTCTGTGTTTTTTGTGCCTCCTTTACCAAGTTGTTAACTCTCTTTTCATAGTTTTCTTGCATTGTTCTCATTTCTTTTCCCAAGTTTTCCTCCACCTCTCTGATCTTTAAAATCCTTTTAAAATTCTTCCATGAATTCTTTTTTGTGTGCATGCCTGTGACAAATTCCTATTTTTCTTTGAGGCTTTGCATATAGCTGTTTTGACTTCATTTTCTTCAGAATTTGTGTCTTGATCTTCCCTGTGGCTGTAGTAACTTTATATGGTCAGATTCTTTTTTCATAGTTTGCTCATTTTTCCAGCCTATTTCTTGACTTTTTTATTTCTTGACTCTGTTTCTGGGTGGGAGGTGGCATTTCCCCAAAGTTCTTGCAGCTACTTCCAGAGTTACTTCTAGAGGTCTGTAGGGTTTTGGTGCTTCCAAGGTGGTAGGGTTTAAGCAGAGGTGTGGTCTCTGCTCTCCCGGCCTGTAGTCTGGTCTTTTCCTAGGAAAGGACCTTATTCTCCTTTAGCCACCAGTGTTAGTGTTCCTTCTGGCCTTGGGACTGTCACCATGTCTCTTGCTCTCCTGCAGATGCAATTGCTAGTGTTCTCCTCTGTCTTGGAATTGAAACCAGGGTCCCTACTCCCCCATGAGCAACCAAAAGCACTCCTCTCCACCTGGAACTACAGCCAGAGATATTATCTAATAATATCCACAAGTGATATCTCTCCTTTTGGCCCTAGGACTGTGACCCAGAATTGCATATGGGAAATGCAATAGGGTCCTGAACCCAGCACCAGCAAAGGGTCTTCTGCCTCCTTCCTACCAGTTGGCAGACCCTGATCCTCCCTCATCACCTTTCGTGGGCTGAGAGCTCCTGAAACTGTTGCTGTTGCCAATACAGCCTCCTCCAAAACCCACTGCTGGTGCCCCTCTGCTTAGTCTATTCTGCTCTCTAAGCCTGACTACCACCCTGTGAGACAGACCTTTCCTCATGACTGCCTAAGTTGTCTTGGGACAGAAAATTGTTTCATCTGATGTTTTGTTGGTTCTGACATTCCAGAATTCAATTTGAGGCATTATTTTTGAGTTGTTTGGAGAGGAATTTATGAAAACTTGGCTAAATTTTCCTTTCCACCATCTTGGCACTTTCTCTCCAGTAAGACTGTTTCCTTTAATACTTCATATTTCTGCCACCTAGCATGAAATGCAGCACATAATAGGCATCTAATGAATGCTTATTGAATTAAATAGAATTGAATAAAAATGTTACAAGTCTTTCTCTTTGTGCTGACCCACTGTATATTTTGTTATGGGCAGCTGTGAGATTGCTCCTGGATCTGGCTCTGCCTTGTACAATGTAAAAAAATAATAAATTAAAAAGTGATTGATGGTTATGTTGAATATACCTAGGTTGCTAATCCTCAGTTTCTAACTGAGGATTTGAAATTAATTGGATAAAACCAATGTCCCAATTTTCTCTTGGCAAAAGTGTAATAAACCTCATTTTCTCTTTTGTGAGAGTCTTATTTCTATTTGGCCAAGTCTTCTTCCTTTTTTCCTTTTTATTTTCTGGTCCAAGTTATGCTTAGGGTTTTCTAGGTCACAAACAAAGGGGATGATTTTTGCTGGGTGGTTCCCTCATCTAGAAGCTGACCCTGTAACTTTGTCTTTTTACTCTGATTCATAACAAAATCAAGCTAAAGAAAAGAAAAAAATTTCAGAATATGTGACTTAGAATTGACAATAGAGCCAATAAATGAGGACCTAGATTCAGCATTCATAGAGGAAAACAGCCTCCTATGAAGGACCTTACGGGAATTTTGAAAGAGTAATTAAATGGAGTGTAGAAGGCAAATTTAATAATCATGAAGAATTTATTCAAGGTGAAAATAAGGTGACCATGAAAGGCAACAGGAAAGTATTTAGGACAGTAAAAAAAATTGAGGAATGAAAATTTTGGATTGGGAAAAGGAATAAAAATGGGGTAAAGCACATTCAAATTGGTGTCTTCCAAAAAAAATATTTTAACTTAATTTTTATTATGAACTCTACAAACATAAACAAAGGAGCATTTCTATATACAAAAGACAAAAAGACTTTATGAAGCTGTGAGTCTCTCTACTGCACCAGTTAAAAAGTATATGTTACATTTAAAATAGTGCCAGCACCACTCTGCTTGTCTATGCCCTCTTCTGAACTTCTCTGCTTTCTTCTCTGAATTTTAAAAATGTTTTGTTGATGCTATTATATTTCCTTTTGGTATCAATATTACTCCCTTACCACTCTCTGTCACCACAACTCCCCCCAATCTAAGAAAAAAATGAGGCCTTCCCTTGTAACAAATAATATAGGCAAGTAAAATAAATACACCCATTGTCAACTTCTAAAAAAAAAGAAAGTGTAGTTTCATTCTGCATCTTTAGTTCATCATTTCTCTGCTATCAGGAACGCATGCTTTATCGTTAGCCTGCAATTGGGAATGGTCATTACAATGGTCAGAATATTTGGCTATTTGGTTTTACATTACTGTAGTTGTATGAATTGTTCACCTGGTTCTGTTCACTTCATTATGAATCAGTTCATATATCTGCCCATGTTTCTCTGATTCAAATACTGTTTTTAATCTCTCGGGGTTCAATAATATTCCATTATATTCACATGCCACAATTTGTTTAGCCATTGCAACCAATCAGTTTATATGTATCAAGTACCTACCATGTGCCAAGAACTATGCTAAGTTCTAGAGATAGAAAAAGAAGCAAAAGATGTTCCTTTTATAATCTAAAGGGAGACAACATAAAAACAAATCTATACAAAGCAAACTTGCATAAGATAAATGGAAAATAATTAAGAAAGGGAAGGCAACTGGAAATAAGAGGGGTTAGGGAAGGCTTTCTATAGAAGGTGAGATTTTAATTGGGACTTAAAGGAAGCTAGGAAGGTCAGTAGTGAAAGCAGAGGAGGAATAGCATTCCAGGCATGGGGGACAGCCAGAGAAAATGCTCAGACCACAAAAAATGGAGTGTTTTGTTTGTGGAACAGCCAGCAGGCCAGTATTACTGGATCAAAGAGTACATATGAGGGACTAAGGTGTAAGATGATTGGAAAGGTATGAGGGGACTAGGTTTTGAAGGGCTTTGAAGATTAGACTGATGCTTTTTTATTTGATCCAGGAGACAGTAGGAAGACACTAAACTTTATTATTGGGGTACGAGGGGCAGAGAGGTGACATGATCAGAACTTTGCTTTAGGAAAATTACTGTAGTGGTTAATGAAGGATGGGCTGGAGGGGGAGAAACTGGAGGCAGGAAAATCCACCAGTTGGCTATTGCAATAATCCAGATATCTACAGTGATAGCAATATCAGAGTAGAGAAGGGCATATTCAAGAGATATTGCAAAGGTGAAATCGACAGGTCCTGGCAACCACTTGGATACAGGGCAATGAAGCATAGTGAGGAATCCAGGATGACTTCTAGATCGTGACCAGGAGGATAGTGTTGCTGAGAGACTGGGCAGGATGGTGTTGCCCTCTATAGTAATAGGGGAGGTAGGAGGAGGTGGGCTTTAGGGGAAAAGATAATGAGTTCCATTTTGAATATATTGGGTATAAGATGTCTATTGGACATCCGGTGAGAGATGTCTGAAAGGCAGTTGGAGGTGAGAGATTGGAGGTCACCAGAAAGATTGGTAGATTTAAGAATCATCAGCATAGAGAGATGATAATTTCCCAACTAATGGATATTCACTTTGTTTTCAATTCCTTGCTATAACAAAAACACTGCTATTAACATTTTTGTATACATGACCTCTCCCTAATATACACTTCTTATAGTATTACTAAGTTCAAAAAATTACTAGTTCAAAAAATATATACAATTTAGTGTCTTTTGGGCATAGTTCTAAATTGCTTTCCAGAATGGTTGGTCCAATTGACATCTCTATCAATATCAGTATGCTGCTTCTCCTACAGCCTTTCAAACAACTGTTGTTTTCCATTTTTGTCATCCTTGAACAATCTGATGGATGTGACAAAGAACCTCAGAACTGCTTTACTTTCCCTGTTATTATTAATAATTTAGAACATTTTATATGTTTTTGATACCTTCTATTTCATCTTCTGAAAATGGTCTTGTTGTATTATTTGACCATTTATATAGTGGCTAAAAAATCTTTTATATTTGTATCAATTCCCTCTATAGTTACTGAATCATACTTTTATCAGAGATTTTGCTACAATGACTTTTCCTGAGGTATTTCTCTACTAATTTTAACTCCATTGATTTTATTTGTATAAAAATGTTTCAGTTTTTTGTAGTCAAAATTGCAAAATGGTATAATTTACTAAATTTCTGGCTTGTTACTCTTTATGGTATCATTATTGTCTAAAAAATCCAATATAAATTATGAAATGACTTATTTTAAGCTCAACCATTGTCCAAGTCTTAACAATTCTTCAGGGCCTATCTCATATCTAACTTTCTTCATAAAATATTCCCTTGTTATTCTGGGAAGCCCTGATCACTTCTGTTTTCTGAAACATGGCACTTCCTGGTTAGAAAGGGTATTTGTTATTCAATAAAAAAAAGTCAATAGATCATGACTCTAGGAAGAAAGAGCATTACATGAGATAGAAAAACTAATGTGTTAACATAACATAATCATAACATATGATTGTACAGCAACAGGATGAGTTAAATTGGGGAAAGCTCAGGCTCAGATTTATAGTATTAAAAAAAAGTTTATCTGATGTGACCTGTTTTTTTAAAAAAAATTGATATCTTTTATCATTACATTACATTTAATTTCTTAATATAGCTTTTCCTCCTCTATCCAGAGAGTTATCCTTTTTAACAAAGATTAAGCTACAGAGAGGATAGATGATAAGCACATAAAAGGCACTTAATAATTGCTAATTGACTAATAGATAAAGCATTTACTGTGCACCAGATACTATGCTAAACTGTAAGGAGACAAATATAAGCAAAGCAAGATAATCTGTGCTCTTAAGGAACTTATATTTTAATGGGGGAAGTCAACATATTGAGGGCTACTGGAAAGGGACAGTAAGATAGGTGGTGAGGCCTTGGAGAGATAAGGCAAGAGCTCTCCTATTGGGGCTGGCAGTATAAGGGATGGAGTCCAAAGCTTTTGAATTACTCCAGGGTAAGGAGATTGCTAGGGGAAGGGGTAGGGGATGGGGAAAGCAATTCAATAAAATCAACCAACATATCTACCTCTTCTGACAATATATGCAATATTCTACACCTATACACTTCCCTTTCTTCAATGAAAGGAAGGAGATAATTTTTCAATGCTTGTTTAAACCTAATTGATTATTATAGTGATGGTTTTCAGTTTCCAAATGCATGATGAAATCTGGGCAAGAGACATTCTTCATCCCCATGTTCTTTCTTATGTGGAGGACATACCAAACTCTTTTAAGGGCTTATAGAGCTTTACCAGGAGGCTCTGCAGTGTTTCTAGTCTTAATGTAGTATACACAATGTCATTCATAAACAGGAGAATATGGGGGACTTCTCCCTCCTCGGGGAATCCCTCTTTGACCTGGACTCCATTGGATCTCCTCTATCACAGTGGCAAATATATTGATAAGCTTACATCTCCCTGTTTTATGCTTTACCTGGTGTTTATTAGCAGAGGATTATTGGACAAGATTATTTCTGTGGCTTCTTTTTCCAAGGAATCTCGAATGTTCTTGGTGAATGTATATATGATGACGTCCTATGTAAGAACATTTAAAATAGAATTCTGTTCTCCCAAACCAAATTCTTTTTCTGGTAATTAACTAAAAATAAATAAAGTGGGAACTTATTTTCTCTCCATCTTTCAATTAATTATGTAAGGATAAAGATGTAGCACATTGTTTAGTATTGATTTTAGAAGCCTGCTTATTCCTTACTAATGCCTTCATGGAGGATGTCCTTGATTCAACTATAGATGACTCTCTTTTTTTGGGCAGGGAAATTGGGGTTAAGTGACTTGCCCACGGTCACACAGCCAGTAAGTGTGTCAAGTGTCTGAGGCTGGATTTGAACTCAGGTCCTCCTGACTCCAGAGCCGGTGCTGTACTCACTGTGCCACCTAGCCACCTCAGATGACTCTCATAAAGACTTTGTATAGTTAGGAAAGTAGTCATATACATACAGAGTTATTGATGTTTTCTCACTCATTTTTTTTTTCAAATTCAATAAGGTCTATCAGTAAGCTTTCCCTCCCATTCCTTTGATATCTTCTTTTGCACGATACATTGTAGTGAAGGAGGTACTTCAAGAGATCGTTCAATGCCCTTGAATTGCTTGAGATAATTTTGCTTAGTTGCATATATTTTTTTCAATTAGCATTTATTTTTTATCCTTCCCACTTCTCTACTCTCCACACTTTCTTTAAATTAGTTTCCTCCCTTCCTCTGAAGTTTCTGTTTTATGAGACAATCTTATTCACAATCATCCATCAGTATACTTCTTTCTAAGTCTAACAGGAAACTACAATGGGAGCCCAGCCCCTATGAGCATGCTCAGTATGCTTGGCTTGAAGTAATCCCCCACATAGACTTCAGAACATGCTCAGATATTCTTGGCTGTTTGTCCCACTTGCCAAGTGGTAAAGAAAGGGTCTCTTCTAGTGCAGACAAAGAACTCCAACTTCTAACTTTCCTGGTGGTGAGTGAGGCAATGACTGCTGCAAGCCTCTAAGAGAGAGGTTCTGATTTCTGCTCACAGCTGCCAATCTCTTTTCCTGTGTTGACATGTAGCCGTGAACATGGTGTGTGTTTCCTTGCCTCATTGTGTTTGCTTTTTCCTGCATTTAGATGAGGGAGTATTGGGGATGGAGTAGAATAGATAGCAAACTTGTCAACTTTGAAAGGACAGGAGAGCCATTGGGAATATAGGATGTGGAGTCCATGCCAAAGTCTGTCAGCAATCAAGCCAAGTAAAGCACCAGGGAGGTCCTGAGGAGTGACTAGCTTGACATCCCTGAAGTGTATTGATTGTGAGACTCTGTTCTGCTGTAGCAAGGGATCTATTCTGTGGCATTTGGATGTGAACTTCATGTGGGCAATGCTTTAGAGCAATCACTTCAAATTTGAGTCTAGTACGCTAGAGAATGAGGGGAGAGTGTGCCCTCACTTGGCAGGGTTGGGGAGGGATGTTTGTACTTCTGTCCTTGCTACGCCTTTTCTGTAAATATCCCTTTTGCAAAATTAATTGAGGTTAATTGGTTAAATGATACTGAGGTACAAATCTTAGAATAATGACGATATTGAGAAGATATTAACCAGCACTGGTTAGATAGTATTGAAGTGATAACCAACTTAGGAGATTATGAAGAACACCGCAGAATGGGGACATAATCCAACGACCTCAGAGACAATTCTATAATCTCTTGGGGTTTCCCTAGAAACCCTGAGAGTTATCCTCAAAACTTCATGGTTTACCTTATTTCATTCTGCATCAATTTATATGTTTTTCCATATTCTTCTTAGTCTAGTCATTCAGTAAGTAAAAAAAAAATTATTAGATACCCACTAAATGCTAAACACTATGCTAAATGCTAGGGATGCAAAGAAAGGTTAAAAATGTAGTCCCAAGCATGGAATCCTGAGGGAGAGGTATAGCTAGTAAGCCCTCTAGGGTAACTGACCAGGTAAGTGGGAGTTGAGATAAGCACCTGAGAGTTTATAATTATTATTTAAATTTTTACAAACACGTTTATGTTTTGACTCAGCATTACTTTTGGTAGTCATCTCTTGTCATTTGGCAAGCAATTCAGTTTGCTGACTAAGTCACTTTCCAGGCTCCTTTGGTCCCTTTCTTACAGAAATTAATTTCGTTGGCTAAATTTCTGAGATAATTATAGTTGGTGCTGATGTCATTTCTGTTATCTATTTCTCATTTTTCACTTTCAATTGTTTATTTAAATAATTCAGGATTAAATCATTTTAATTGTGTACGAAAACTTTCATTATTTTTCTTTCTTTTGGGAGAGGGTGGAAGGGACAGTAATTTTAATCTGATCTTAGCTCTGACAAGATGACAGTGGCTCAGAGGTAACCAGTGCATAAAGAATAAGTCTTTTCCTGTTTATTAAAATATAATTTTTACTTATGGTATTATTTGGTGCTTGACATGTCCAGTGCCTACTGCTTCTTTTTGGAAAGAAAGTATTCATGAACCAAACTGGAAAGCTTCTGTGTAATATACAAGACTGGCTTCTCTCGTGCATTTTTCTGAAACCATATCTTTCCCCCAGCCTCATTTTTTCCCAGTTTTAAATTACCAAGGGCCAGAGTGGTGATTAGAATTTGAGGATTAGTCAAATTCTTCATAGTATTTCTCCTCTAATTCATCTTCATCAGCTGATCTCAGCGCATAAAGTGGCAATTATTTTCATAGTGGTTTCTTTGCAGATATTTATTATTTTGTTCTTTTGGCATTTTTCACTCATGTCCAACTCTTCATGACCCCATTTGGGATTTTCTTGGCAAAGATATTGGAGTGGTTTGCCATTTCCTTCTCCAGCTCATTTTACATATGAGGAAACTGAGGCAAAAAGGGTTAAGTGATTTGCCTAGAGTCACATATCTGGGGCCACATTTAAACTCAGATCTCCTTGATCCTAGACCCAACACTCTATATACTGTGTCCTCTAGCTGCCCATTAGTACGGCAATATGCGTTCCTTATTGCCTCTGGACGTATGATAAACTTCACTCTTTGCAACTTTTGTTGCATCTCAAAAGTTTTGGTATGTTGTCTCATCATTGTCATTTTCTTCTCTGAAATGATCTACTGTTCCTATGAATTATTTTTTGGTTTAACAACTCCTTAGGATTAGATTAGTCTCCATTTAAGTTTTATTCCTTTCTTCAAAGGTCCTTTATTGATTATAATTTTATTGTTTTATGGTTAGTAAAGGATGAGTTTAATATTTCTGTTATTCTGCATTTAATAAGCTTTTAAGCACTAGAACCTGTTCAGTTTTGTAAAGGTACATTATGTAACTGAGAATATAGATATTCCTGTCTGTTCCCATTCAATAATCACTAAATATCTATCACATGTAAATTTTCTAAAATTCTCTTCAGACCATTAATATATGGCTTATTTGTATTTTTGTTACATTTATCTTGTTCTCAAATGAGTACAATAAAGTCCCCAACTATTTTAGATTTGCTATTTCTCACTGTAATCTTATCAACTTATCCTTTAAGTTCTTAGATTATATATACATTTGATGCATATGTAAACATATTGAATTTTGATATCACTTCATCTTAGATGGTGCCTTTAAATACAATATAGCATTTTTTTTGCTGATTGTTTTTAAATATATCTGTTTTTGCTGTTGCATGATCATGATTGTTATACCTACTTTTTTTTGAGTTCATCTGAGGCTTAAATTCTGCTCCTGCCCTTTATTTTAATTATGTTATTCTTTATCTTTCAAGTATATTTTTGTCATAAAAAATTGTTGGATTATGCCATCCCATCCATTTCTTTTGTTATATGGGTGAGTTGTTCCTATTCATACTCATCGTTATGATTGTTAATTGTATATTTCCCTGCATCACTGCATTCCTGCTGATCCCCTTAATATAAAAGATGGTGAAAGAAAAAGGTGACTAATGATAGAAACCTATAGTTGAAGTAGTCTGATCCATTTCTTGCCCTCTCTTCTGTTCATTAATTCCACATCCTGATCACTAGTTCTTAAATTTTATTTCTCTTCTTTTGCTTTCCCAATTTATGACCTACCTTCTGAATTTAAAGGTGTTTTTCTTTTGCTTATGAATATCCTTTCCCCAACTCTGCCTTTCCTATAAATCCTCCTTTTTCTATTCTCTGTCTCTGCCTGTTCCTCTGTTGAGTTTAATGTATTTTTTCCTCTTGCAAGTGATTACTTCCTTTAAAAAAATTATCAAGCATTTCTTCGTCCCTCCCACTGGAAAAACAAAAAACAAAAATATTTATAACAAATATGCATAGTCAAACTAAAATCCACATTTTGATCATGTCTAAAAATCTATTTCTCATTCTGCATATTGATATATCACCTCTCTGTTAAGAAGTAGGTGGCAATGTTTGTCATCAGTCTTCTGGGATCTTGGTTCATCTTTGTGTTAATCAGATTTTGATGTGTTTTCATGCCAAACCTTTTCTATTTATGTGTTCAAACCTTTTTTATGAGTTTCAGATAATGATGAGGTTCATGAGATATCCCCTCCCTGAGCTACTCCTCCACGTATTTACATTCTTCTTGCATACCCCAATTAAACAAAGAATAGTAAGTTTTTCTTGCTTCTTCACTTATTCTTAGTGTATTGATTTACCTTTTCTTTTCTTTCCTCTCTTTAATGCCATAATATATGACAAAACAAGTCCTGGGCCTTGAATTTGTCTCACTCTCCTCTTTCTGACTCTAGAAGACAATGGGAATTTAAAGGAAGACCTGTCTCTTCTCTCCCTCTCAGAATATAATAAATTCATTTTTCCTTTACCCTCTTCTAATCACTTGAATTCATCTTACTTTCTAGGTATCTCTTATTTCTTTTGCTTGCATTTTAAAGATTCCACTCAACTTTAGTCTCTTTATAAGGAATTTTTCAAAGCCCTCTATTCTGTTAATGATCCTTTTTTAAATCTTGGTTTTGCCAGGTAAATTATTTTTGTTTGTAATCCTTTTTTCCTTTCAGAATATTACTCCTAGATCCCCTTCTCTTATGGTTGTGGCTATCAAGTTTTACGTTATCTTGACTGGGGATGCTTGGTATTTGAACTCTTTCTTTATGGCTGCTTACAGTATCTTTCTTTTGGCCTAGAGTTCCTTGATTTTTGGCTCTGGATTCCTAGGAGTTTTCAATTTGGGTTATCTTTTAGGAGATGATTATTGGATCTTTCCATTTTCACTTTGCCCTCTGGGTTAAATAGCTCCTGGAAGTTTTCTTTTATGATTTCTTGAGCTGTTATCTAGGTTTTTTGTTCAGTCATGATTTTTAAAGAGTCCAATGATTCTTAAATGATCTTTTCCTGACCTGTTTTCTGACTGTTGTCTTTGTAGTACATTCTTTATAGTGTTTTTTTGATTGTTTTAGTCTTTTGACTTTGGTATATTTCCTTTTACCTCATGGAGTTATGTATGGAGTAGGAGTTATGGACTTGTGAAATTGTTGTGGTTGTCTCATGCAGAGTACATTTAATTTATTTTGAAAAGAGAATTTTGTTTCATTTTCCTTCAAAGAATGATACTTGTTTGTAGTGTTCTGACATCTTTAAATTTTTACTTTCTTTCCTTATGACCTTCTCTGTTGATTTATCTGTTTGTGAGTTAGATTTTTACTCAAAATTTCTCCCTAGCCCTTTTGGTTTTTCAGTCTTTCTCTTTGTGTTCCCAATCACTTGTCTCTGTTTATTTTTTCCATTCCTTTTTGGTTCCTTCCTCTTCTGGTGCTACATAGATTCCAGAGGCTGGGTGTTCTCAGCCTCCTCATGTTTGAGGGAGTAGGATTGAAGCTAGATCTGGTTCCCTTCCCAGTGTAAGATTGGAAGGAAGGGGATGGAACCTAGCTGGGGTCTGAGCTGGGAAATCTAAGATTTCTCTATCTTATATCTTTGTCCTCCTTTGGGTTGTGACCTTTTCCTTCATAGGTCTGGGTAGAATACATTTTTGTCTCATCTTGTGGTGTGATCTTGTGGGCTGAGTGTGTGTGTGTGTGTGTGTGTGTGTGTGTGTGTGTGTGTGTGTGTTGACTGGACAAAGGTGTCCATAGCTTTCACCTGCAGTGAAAACCTGTGAGGTTGTACATTTGGCAGCTACACAGAGCAGGTTTGGTGGGTGGGGTAGGAGACACAGAATGGAAGTTCTGGATACTTAAGTTCTCCAATAATATTTCATAGATTTTTTAACTACATGTGGTGTTTCTGTTTTTTTTTTCCTTTTTTGCCTTGTGGATTCAGCTTTGGTTATCCTATACTTTCAGAACAAAAATTTTGTGAGCCTTTTGGGCTAGAGTTTTAATAAAACAACTACTCCACTCTCTTCTGCATAACCTATTCTTGATAAAGCCCTGTAGATTCTTTGGGATTATTGCTTTGTTTTTCATATATTTAGTAACTAAATCTTGAATAAGCTCTTCAAATTGTTTAAGGTTGAGTCAACACTTGCCTTTTAATGGATAGTGAGCCAGCAATCACATCTGTCTGTTTTCTCAGAATGTTGAGATGCACTTCATCTAAGCTTGTTGATTTGAACTCATCTAATGCAGTGAGATGCTCTCTTACTGTCTTATGATAATAGGGTATAAGACAATATATTTAGAACTGGAAGGTGCCCTAGAGGTCACCTAATTCGAGTACCTCATTTTATAGACAAGAAAACTGAGATCCAGTGAAGTTAAATGACTTGCTCCATATCAAATTCTTTTATTAAGAGGATTTGTTCTGTGAAGTTTGCATTCAGTCAAAGGGCTACACTTAAGGACCTAAAGGGTCACATGTGGCCTTGAGGCTGCAGGTTCCCCACCCCAACTATGTCAAAAGGCATGTCTTAGTCTTTCTGGTTATGACGTTTATGTGTGTGTATATATACATATATATATACATATATATATACATGTATATGTGTATATACACACATATATTTGTATATAAACATGTACATATGTTATATGTATGTATACAATATGTGTATATATCTGTATATAAATTAGATTTGTGTATTTCTCCTTTATCTGTTGGATATAATCATAGAATCTTAGACTTAAGAACTTTAATGGATTCTTGAGAGATCATTATCTCCTACCTTAAGGGAGATTATACATGGAGATCCTAGGGAGAGAAGCTTCTATCTTGTTTTTAAGGTACCTTCTTTGATCTCATTCTAATAACTTTTATTATTCCTCTCAGAATCTCCTTGTAAATATGTGGCAAAGGGAATGAGTAAGCTTCCAGATAGGCAAGGGCTGAATATGTCCAGAATCAAGGGCCACATGCTGCAGGCCTTTGAACCTTCTTTTTTGCATTTCCCTGCCCTATAGATCTTAATCTGAAATGTTTTCTTGAAAGGGCCCATTCCTTAGTCCATTGCAATGGCTGTAGCCTGTAGTACCTTCTCATCTGGTTCCCAGCAGTTGGAATTCCAAGTGTTGTTTGTCTCCTGGCCAGCACACATAAACAGTTCTGGGGCTGCCCACCCATGTGGGCTGTGAGCACAGGTTTTATCTGTTCACTGACACTCAGCCGAA
This sequence comes from Phalanger gymnotis, assembly GCA_028646595.1. Classification (NCBI taxonomy): domain Eukaryota; kingdom Metazoa; phylum Chordata; class Mammalia; order Diprotodontia; family Phalangeridae; genus Phalanger; species Phalanger gymnotis. The sequence goes on from CM053622.1 coordinate 434,809,363, forward strand.
TTTTCTTTGCAGCTTTGTTAACATACACTTCAAATGAGTGTGGTAGGCTTAATCTTAATCAAATGTCTCAGTAATATATATCCACAGTGTATCCATTGTTTAGGAATGCTGTATGTGGAATTCATATGCATAGCATATACATATACATAAGCAAACACCACACTAACCACCCCGCTAGTTTAAAGGGTCCGTATATTTATGTGATGAGTCTATTTTTCAACAGGACTGGTTTAAATAAATGGCTTAAATAAACACTTCCTCTCCTGGCAATACTTTCTGAAGGTCACCCAGCAAGTTCAGAGACAGGATAAGCACAGACCTAGGAAAAGCTTCTCTCCTGACAATTTGGTACTTACTAACTGGTAAATATGTGTGAATGCAGTTTTGTGATGTCCATTTGCTAAGTGATCTGGTCACTGGAACCAGGCTGCTATATGAAGCTTTCATCTCACTTTGTTTAGTGGTAATCTATTTAGGGGCAATAGAAAAGTTGGGGTTTCCATTCTTGATTCAGGATATATCAGGGACATGGGAGTTTTGTGGCTTGCCATGAATTACTGATGAGGCTAAGATTTATAAGAAGCTTTTTTCACCATAAAAAGCAATGGAACCACCTTATTTAGATTACAACGTTACAATCCCAGATGTACTTATAGAGAAAGTGGAAATGGAACCAAAGAAAACAAAGATAGAGGGGGAAAAATCCAGCTAGACTAGACTAACAGTATACAGAAGAGGCCTGTGCAGGGGGTTTCATAGTGTTGAGGGCAGAGAAGGATTGATTTTTCAAGGCATTTGAAAGAAAAGAAAGTAAAACATGGGAACACATTTCAGATATTATTATTTTAAAAAGTGAAAATATTAGTAACTAACAATTCATATTCCTGCTTTCTCACTTATGTGAAACATTTATGATAAGTTGAGGACATCCTTGCTAAAAGCATTAGAAGTGAGCAAGCAGACTTTCACAAATGACATTTCAAACTGGATCACACCTTTGCTATTGCACAGTTGACTGACATTTAGAGAATACATGATTGCACCGAGCAGCACACTTGATAGAACGCATAAATGCATAAAGAGTGAGTGTGCTAAAATTGATGGCAGTGTAGAGTTATTGCATCGAGTTCACGTGAATCTCACAAAGAGCATCAACCTTTGCATCACAAATGATGGAAATTATATTGAAGATGTAATTTGTTAATATTCCAGTTAAATAAAAGATTGTTGAAAAGTTCATTCATTTCATTTCTTGAAAATATGCATTTCTGCCTATGTGTCCAGACTTTAGGAACACCCTGTACAATACAAATGAAGAATTTTAAAAAAAATAGTATAAATAGTGCAATAAAAATGCGTGAATGGAAAACAAACAGGTTGATTCCATAAGGAGAATGAAGGATAGCCAATGAAAAGTGTGTGTGCTCTACTGGTATCCTTGTGGTATCAAGAAAAGTATGGTATCAAGGTGTGGTCTCAAAGTAAGGAAGAGCCACACAACATTGGGTGGAACCCCACAGGGAACTTTGGGGAGAAAATGGAAAAGAATCACACAGGATAGGTAAATATGGATGAGTTTTTAATCTATGTTTCTGGAGGGAATACAAACATTGATAAGATCATAGATCCATTTGAGTATTTGAGAGGCTAATGTGGAACTCTTGGAAAATGACTTCTATGACCAACCTTTATATCTCTTATTAAACCAACCACTCTTTCACTGCAAGTGCAGTGTTTGATGGAGTCTCCTTAGAAAGGGTCTCATTTCAAGATATATTATTAAGTAGCAAAATAGGTAGATCTTTGAGCAACTCCTATGAATTATTCATATGAAATTTCATAGCATCCTCCCTTAGACAAGTTACTTAACCTCTCTGATCTTCATTTTCCTCATCTGTAATATGGGGGAAACAACATGGAATTACTATGAGGAAGATGTTTTCTATGCTTTAAAGTCCAGTATGACTTGTTATTCATATTCCTTGACTCCAATTATATTGTATTTTTGTTACGCATATTTATAGGCATGTCTTAGTACCAGCACTCCCTTTGACCCCACAGATGATAAAGTCCTTGAGGGCAGAGATTTAGTATCTTACTAATTTTTCTATATTTCTCAGAACCTAATATAGGGCCTTGCCTTAATAAATGTTTGAATCTATGAGTGAAAATGAATAAACTAATTGGTGGAACAGTCAAAATAACTTCATTAAAGTAATAATATGTTTTACAAAAAGATGAGATTATTTTAAATTAATTCAACAAGCACTTGTTAAATACCTCCTATGGGCAAGGTGCTGTGTCTAAGTGAATTTTGCTGGAATGCTGTCCACTTTTTGAAGTATTTTACATGCCTTTTCTAATTTGATCCTCACAGCTCCTTAGACTTAGAGAGATTAAGGGACACATAAAGCTCATGAGGGATGAAATTGAGATTTTAATTCCAAAGTTCATTGCTTTTCTCACTATACCATATTGACTTCCTTTACCTGAATAGGTAAAAGAGAATGGTGGGGGGATCAGAGATCAAGACACAAGGGTGGGGCAATTTTGGGCCCTAGCACAAGGTGGAATTATTAGGTGATGCCACAGTGAGGTGTCAGAAGTTGGCCCTGGAAGAGTGGAGGGGTGGGGAATCAGGCTCCAGTAGCAGACCCAAAAGCAGGGATTCTGTGGAGTTCGGATTCAGTCAAAAGACTGCACTTGAGGACCTAGAGGGCCACATGTGGCCTCAAGGCTGCAGGTTCTCCACCTTTGTCCTAGAACCAATGGTGTTTCTGGTAAAGATCATTCACATCCTAAGGACTCAGTTCTTCAGGAGGGAGGAGATGAAATCTAGGATTTCTAGTCTTTGTTCTCCAGATTCTATCACTCTCCTCAGGGAATAATTGAGTTGCTTGGGGGGTTTTTTGTAAGTTTTTGGTTTTTTTTTTTTTTGTCAATCAGTACTGCCTGTGTTAGACTTCTTGTGTCCCTGAGATTAAAGTAGTCCAGTAATCTTTCTTAAGCCATTTAAATGGTAGAAAGTCCTCTAGAATCACAGAAGAATATAATTTGTGACTTGGAAGGGACTTCTAGTCCAATGCTTACATAAAAGGAACCCCATTATAACATACCCAGCAAGTGGTCAGCCAGTCTCTGCTTGAAGACCTCCAAGAAATAAGAACCCACAACCTCTCAAGGGAGCCCATTCTACTTTTGGACAACTCTGTTAGGAAATTTTTTCCTGACATAAAGCCTTACTTTTAATTTTTCTAACTTCTACTCCATTGTTTATGGTTATACCCTCTGGGCCCAAACAGAATAAGACCTATCAGTCTTCAACATGGCAGCCTTTCAGATACTTAAAGACAACTGTTATGTCTTAACCATAAGTCTTTTCTTCTCTAGGCTAAATATTCCTGGTTTCTTCAACTAATCCTCAGATGGCTGTTATATTTGTCCTTGTTTCTAAATATCAGTGTCTTTCCTGTGATGCCTTGAATTGAACACAATACCCTAGATGAGGTCTGACAAAGGCAAAGTACAGTGGAACCATCACTTCTCAATTCCTAGAATGTTTCTCTTAATGTAGCCCGAGAACAAATTGGCATTTTTGTATCCCACATCATATTGTTGACTTACTTTTGAGATTATTCTACACTAAAATTCCCTGATCTTTCTTTTCAGAGCAAATGCTGCTTGAGTAAGCCTCTTCGGTGGTATATACTTATAAAGGTGATATTTTAGTATCCAAGTGTAAGACTTTGCATTTATCCCTATTAAATTTTATCTTGCTAAATTTAGCCCAATGCTTTAGACTGTCAGGAACTTTTTTTTACCCTGACTGTCATTCATGTGTTAGTTCTCTTACCCACCTTTGTGTTCTCTGAAGATTTAATGACCACAACACCTATACTTTTATCTAAGTCATTGATAAAAGTAGTAAACAAAGAGGACCAAGCACAGATCCCCGGAGTACTGCATTGGAGACCTCCTGCAATGTTGACAATGAGTCATTAACAACTACTCTTTGTATCCAACTATCCAACAAGTTTTGAATTCATTAGATGATAATTTCATCTAAGCTGTCTCTAGATCCTTATAAGAATAGTATGAGATGCTTTATCAAAGGCTTTTTGCTAAAAGCTAGGCAAACTATATCTGCTGCCTTCTCTTCATTTATTAGTTCAGTAATCCTGTAAAAAGAAAATGAGGTATGATCTATTTCTGATGAAGTCATCCTGGCTCACTGTAATCACTCATTCCTTTCTAGATATTCACCAGCCATCCGTGTAATGATCCATTCTAGAATTTTCTCTGGAACTGAAGTCAAGTTCACTGACTTTTAGTTTGAGGACCTTTCCACCAAGTGGTGTGATGCTGAGGTAGAAGTAATATCTGCCATACAGCGTAGGCTAGTTTTTCCTTAAGAGTTACTGAAGCCATCTCAGAGACATAATTGGCTCAAAGGTCTAACATTTGGGCTCTTGATATAGTTTCTTGGTGGCCTAAGTACAAAAGCCATTTGATAAGGAGGCAAGAAGAATTCTCTCTCAATCTTGACAAGCATGGCAGTATTGCCAATACAGAGGAAGGAAAACTGCATTCAGAAGAGGCAGTACTGTATCCCCCTGAGTGTCCTTTCCATGTTACAGTTAGTAAATCTTTCGTTAACTATTAGATTGTTTATCAGTATTTCTCTTTTTTCACTTTGTCTCGTTCTAAAATATTCAATCAGACTGAATCATGTCCAACTTATAACAACAGGGTATCTGCTCAATGTCCTAGAGTCCTGGATTCTTTTGGATTATGGCAATGAATCACATGGTGGTCAAATGAGTTAATGTATATGAAAGCATTTTGTAAATTATATATTATTTTCCCAACAGAAGGTAGTGTCATAACTTACCATGCACATAACGGGCATTTAGAAAATATTTTTGAATTGAGTTTATTCTTGAATTTCTCTACCCCCCTTTTTGCCAAACTTTAAATTATCTTTCACAGGTCCTGGGAACCATATTGATATACGCCAAAGAAATGTCTGGACTACAAGGTCTGAATTAAGACAATGTCTGGGAGCCCAGATGAGTTTTTTTTCTTTTTACTATTAGAACACAGAAGTAATCTCTTTAGTGTGTTTAATGTTAGAAATGGACAATGGATAAGATAAAGAGTTGTGGTTATATTATTGTTTTTATAGTTCTGCCTAGTTTTATTTTTCTCTAGGAGCAATTAGTATTTCTTAGGTCTCTGGCACCAAGAATCATATTTCTGAAACACTATTTTCATTATGTCTATACCTTCTTTAAGAGCAAACTCTACTTTCCAATTACTTCTTGAATCAAACTGTCAGCTTTATGGCCTTTTCAGTATGTTCTAATGCTTAACTGTTCTCATACTGGCTCATACTCTGTATTATAGTCAAACTTCCTTTCCCTTAGAACATACTCATCTATATAGATATGTACAAGTGATAGGTGACCAGTAGAAGGATATGTTTTTTGGGTGATATGTTTTTTCACTTCTCAGTTGTAAAGGTAGTGAGCCAGTACCAGACATCAGTTCGAGTGCCTGGACTGTGGTATGTGATTCTGGTGGCACAAGCTTTGGTAAGGGAGGTTATTATTGAATGAAACACTATTAGGAGGTTTCCATGGCTGTATGAACCAGAAATCTTTTAGTATTTTCCCTCGAGCTTTAGAGTTATTTCAGTTGGTGTATCTCTTAAAGTTTGATTGTTTGAGTCTAGGTCTGGGAAGTCATATTTTCTCAGGGGAATAGGAGCTCCTGAGCAGGAACTATGTTACATTGCCTGTGGACAACGTGAAGGAACCACACATCTAGCCTGAACTGTGTTATTATAGGTGGTTGTCACAGATGAGAAAAGATTTTTTTAATGAACTGTAGGAATTCAGGATGGGTTAGACAACAAAGAGGTATGGCTATAAGACAATTCATATGAAAGAAATGTAAAGATTTTAGGATACTACAAGCTTAAGATGAGTTAAGAGGGGAAATGGCAGAAAAACTTTTATATGAATGTTGTGGAATAGTCTTGTACAGTGATAAAGGACAAACAAGAGAAATTCCTAGATGTGTGGAAGATTTGTATGAACTAATGCAGAGAAAAATAAATAGATTCAAGAGAACAATATATACAATGACTAAAATAAGTGAAAAGATCACAAGAGGGAAATGTTAGTAAATGAAAGAACAATGAAGATCTCAAAGAAGAGATAAACATTACTCCTAGAATGGCAGAGAAGTAGACTATTGAATTGGTTTTGTATACATTAGCAGACACACTAAATGTGGTGCACATTTTTTGCTGAATTATTTTTCTTTGTCCTAAGCAAGGATTCAGTTTGGAGAAGGGTTGGAAGTAATTGTGATAAAAAGACAAAATACACACATATGTATATGTATACGCATACATGCATACTCACTATATATACATATACAGCATTATATATAGATATATACATTGGGTGTGCATATATATATATATCATATACACATATACATTGCATATATCAAAGTGTATTTCTAAAAGATAAGCTAACCATGGCATTTAAAAAATTAATGTGATCCTAGGTGGCAGATAAGTGGTATAATAAATAGAGTGCCAGGTCTGGAGTCAAGAAGACTCACCTTCCTGAGTTCAAATCTGCCCTTAGACACTTAGTGACCCTGGGCAAGGCACTTAACCCTATTTGCTTCAATTTATTCATCTGTAAAATGATCTGGAGAAGGAAATGGCAAACCATTCCAGTACCTTTCCCAAGAGAAACCCAAATGAGGTAACAAAGAGTCAAACATGACTGAAAAATGACTTAACAACACCAAACAGAATATAATTGGCCTATATTATCTATATTGGCTTTGCTGTAATCAGTTTTGTATCAATATCTTACTTTATAAAGAGTGTTCCTAAATCTCACTGACTCTCTCAGCACTGTCTACCCTCATCAGTCTCCTAACTTTAACATCCTTCTCCCAGATAACTTTGTATCACCCTCATTTGATTTTGTTTCCCCAGGATTATAAAAATGATTTGCCTACCCCAGACAGTTGAAACTATGACTCTTTGTGTTAGGATACATTCCTTCCTGCAATATTTTGGCCAAGCCATAAAAAAAAATACTGAGTCAATTCTTCAACATGTTTAACACTTTCTAAAAGTATGATCTGGGATAGCTAGGTAGCACAATGGATTGAGTGCTGGGCCTGGAAGACTGATCATCCTGAGTTTAAAATCTAGCTTCAGACCCTTACTAGCTGTGTGACTCTAATAAGGCTGGTGACTTTGCACAGCCCTCCCTTACCGTAATCCAATTCATTTGCAAGTCATCACATCATCTTCCTGATGTCATGGTCCTCTTCAAGAATGAAGGACAAGCCACAAGCAAGTCACTTAACCCTGTTTACCTCCATTTCCCCATCTGGACAATGAGCTAGAGAAGGACATGGTGAACCACTCCAGTATCTCCGCCAAGAAAACCTCGAATAGGGTTCCAGGGAGAATGGGACACAACTGAACAACCAAACTATGATGTTATAATCTGATTATTTGTCAATAGACTTATTTCTTCAAAGGTATATCATCTTTGATCATTTATTTGAATGAGAAGGGGAGAACAATTTCCTACACCCTCCCTTTAGCTCTAGTGCTTTCGAATAGTCTTTATGCTAAGACAGTTTTTGCCTTAACATTGCTTTATTTGTGGATCTGTTGCCTGAATCTCCTGGCCTCAGGAAGTATAACCAATTGGGAGTTGACTGTAATCTGGAATAGTACTGACCTGAAGGCTCCTTAATAATTTTTTTAGCAGTAGATGAGATATAAGAGCCCATTATTCTTTTTTTTAATGTAAATAGCTTTTTATTTTTTCCAATTACACGTAAAGATAGTTTTCAACATTCATTTTTATAAGATTTTGAGTTCCAAATTTTTCTTCTTCTCTTTCTTTCCTCCCCCCTCCCCAAGATGGCAAGCAATCTGATATAGGTTATATGTGGGCAACCATATTAAATATTATTTCCACATTAGTCATATTGTGAAAGAAGAAACAGAGCAAAAGGAAAAAACTATGAAAAAACCCCAAAGAAAGTTCTTTCTCTGAATGTGGATAGCATTTTCTATCAAGAGTCTTTTGGAATTGTCTTGGACCATTGTATTTCTGAGAAGAGTTAAATCTTAGTTGATCATTGCACAACTATGTACTATGTACAATATTCTTCTTGTTCTGCTCACTTTACTCAGCATCAGTTCATGTAAGTCTTTCCAGGTTTTTTGAAATCTGCCAATTAATCGTTTCTTAAAGCACAATAGTATTCCATTACATTCATATACTATAACTTGTTCAGCCATTCCCCAATTGATGGGCATTTCCTCGATTTCCCATTCTTTGGAGGACCCACTATTCTTTGAGAGTCCTGATGCTTGTTTTTAATAAAGAATGGAAAAAAATTCCAAAGTGTAGCTCTCTCTGAGACAAATTGGAAATTCTAGAGTCCACTTCACAAGGAAACCTATACAGGCAGATATAAGTATGTAGGAGGCAAAGGGATCCAAAAGCAAAGAAGAGTTACAGAAGGGCTTGTTAATTGAACAGATCCAATACATTCTATTCTGATGTGCTGAGAATTGGGTCAATGCTTCCTAAAGATGGCTTTGCTGAAGCTAAGAAAGATTTATTGCAAATTTCTGTTTGCTTATCTGGGTTTTTTGGGATCTCTATTATTTCCCCATTTTAGGTTTTCTTTGGATGAAAAGCAAAGATAATAACTCAATAATGTCCTATTGGAAATTTAAGTCTATTCTAGATGGACTTAAACAAACATTTGGTTATCCAACAAGATGTTTCTTATGTTTCTACATCTAAAATTTCTCTGTGGTTTGGCAATATCAAAGCTTTTTTGTGGCTAGAAGTCATATCTTAATTGGATCACCTCCTGGAAACTCATCTGAGCTCTTTCTAGAATTTGTTTTGAATTTCTCATGTCTACCAACCTTCACACTCACAGATGAAACAAATAGAATACTATTCTCTCTTTCTCTATCTAATCAGCCTTGTCTTCAAGGAAGAGCCTCTCATATACTGTGGTCCACATTGTTCTACATGTATCCCAAGTAGTCACTAGCTCTAGGATGCTTCGAGTCCTCTTTAGGTATATCTCATCTGACTATGGAAAAGAGAGGACCAAGGGCCAGAGGAAGAGTAAGAAACCTTGTGGTTTGGACTCACTCAAGTCATTAGGGAATATTTGTCATCCATGGATGGTATTTGAGTAGGCATTGCAATTTTGTGTAGAAATTTCTAGCAATTTGACTGATCTCTTTTCATTTTGTCATTTTAATTGAAATAGTGCAGAGTTCATAATGTATGAACTACAGGGTTTCATTTTCTTGGGAATGAACTTTCTATAACAAATCAATTTATCTCTTTTTTCTTTGGGTTTTTTCTCACACTTGGCTTAGGGCACCACTTGGCCAATTATTGGACATGGTTATTTTAGGACTTGAATCAGGGGACAGCTAGGTGGTGCAATGGATAGTGTGCTGGGCCTGGAGTTAGGAAGATTCATCTTCCTAAATTCAAATCTGACCTTAGACACTTACTAGCTGTGTGGCCCTGGGCAAGTCAATTAACCCTGTCTGCATCAATTTCCTCATCTCTATGAGCTGGAGAAGGAAATGGCAAATCACTCCAGTATCTTTGCCAAGAAAACCCTAAACAGGGTCACGAAGAATTGGATGTGCCTGAAAAAGCGACTGACCAACAATAACAAGACTTAAATCAAGATGTGAAATGGTAGTATGGAATCTCAGAGCTGCAAGAGGTCTCAGAGATCATTTAGAAATGTCCAGAGTTTGGGACCTCACTTACCTTCTGAGGAAAGTTACACTTTGCACAGATCAAAATTGGGACGGAACTTTTCCTCATGTGAAGTTGAAATTTGTGTCTCTGGGACTCCTACCCATTGATTTTGGTTCTGCTTTCTGGTGCCAAGAAAAACAAGCTTAATCCTTGCTCTGAAGCAAGCGAATTGTACACCTTAAAGCATGATTTAATTTTGTTGCAATTGTTGTTATCATTTCTACTCCATATATTTCACTCAATTCATTTAATAAAGAGGCAGAGACAAAAATGAAACAGTAGCTGCCTTCACAAAGATTATTATATTATTTTCAGAAGGACTAGCATGAGCACAGATAAGTAATTACAAATTATATGCAAGGTAAGTAAAAATTAATTTGGAAGGGGGAGGGCATTGGCAATTGATAGTACCAGGATAGGCCTCCTGTAAAAAGCATCATTTAAACAGAGTTTCAAAGGGTTCCAAAGCATCCTGTTCTGTGGAGGTGAGGAGGATGTATATTCTGTGAATTAGGGACCTCTGTGCAAAGACAAAGATGGAAGAGAGAATGTTGCATACAGAGAACAGAAAACAAGACAGTTGGCTAAAAGATATAGTGTTAAAGAGAGTAATGCACAATAAGTAGGCTTGGAAAGGTAGACTGGGGGCAGTTTGTAAAGGATTTTGAATGCCAAACAAAAGAATTTGTATTTTATCCTGGAGGCAATAACTTCCCCTGGAATAACATAAAACAATTAAAATATATAAAAATAAGGTTCCACCAGAAACTTAAAATGTTTAAAGGAAGTGACCATAATCACTCCCTCAAACAAAATATGCCCAACAAAGGAATATGAGGAGAAGTTGTGATACCCATTAGTTTTGGTATATTGTCTCATTGGGCATCAAACAGGTATGAGGAGAGCCAGTGGTCAATATTGTCAAATGCTACAGAGAGGCCAAAGATGAAGATCAAAAAAAGGCCAATGGATTTGTCAATGAATATCATATCTCATTTTTGCATATAATTTATGTTGCCAACAAGTATTTATTGATTTTTTTCTGCAGGAGGGAAGGCAGGGCAATTGGGGTTAAGTGACTTGCCCAAGGTAACACAGCTAGTAAATGTGTCAAGTCAAGTGTCTGAGGCTGGATTTGAACTCGGGTCCTCCTGACTCCAGGGCTGGTGCTCTACTCACTGTGCCACCTAGCTGCCCCCAACAAGTGTTTATTAAGCACCTACTATGTACCAGATACTACGCTAAATGCTAGGGATTCAAAGAAAGGGGAAAAAACCCTTAACAGTCCTTGCTTTCAGGGATCTCACGGTTTAATGGGAGAGATACAAACAACAAGGCACAGATAAGATATATGCAGGATAAGGTGGAGATGAAGTGAGAAAGCATTAAGATTAAGGGATATTGGGAAAGACTTCTACAAGAAGGAGGGATTTTAGCTGGGATTTGAAGGAAGCCAGGAGGTAGAGATGAATAGAGACTGGGACTTGAAGATGAGAGAAAGAAAATTCCATGCACAGAGGAAAGCCAGTGAGAATATATAGTCAGAAAATGGAGTGTTGTGTTTAAGGAACAACACCTTGGCCTGTGTCACTGGATTGAAAATTGCATTGAAGGGTGCATAGTTAAAAGACTGAAAAGAGAAGTTACTTTATAATGAAGCATTTTTAAAGTCAGACAAAGGAGTTTATATTTGATCCTGGAGGTAATATGTTGCCAGTGGAGCTTATTAGGTAGGAAAATGATATGGTTGGATCTGTGTTTTATAGGAAGATCAATTTGACAGCTGAGTGGAGGATGGATTGGGCTGGGGAGAGACTTGAGGCAGAGAGACCAACTAGACCATTGCAGTAGTCCAGGCATAAGGTCATTGTTATTTATCCTTTGTTCTTGAAGAGGATCAAAGACATCATGAGCATGATGTCTTGATAGGCATGAGGTAATGAGGTCCTATAATAGAGTGGTAGAATTGTCAGAGAAGAAAAGGGGGGTTACATGAAATATTATAAAGGTAGAAACAATAGCGTATGTATAATTCACTTTATTGTGCTAAGCTTTGTGGTCAAGTATTTATTTATTTGCAGGAGGTAAGGCAGGGCAATTGGAGTTAAGTGACTTGCCCAAGGTCACACAGGTAGCAAGTGTGTCAAGTGTCTGAGGTCAGATTTGAACTCAGGTCTTCCTGACTCCAGGACCGGTGCTTTGCAGATTTTGTGGGGCTTTTTTTTTTTTACAAATGAAGATTTGTGGCAACCCTTTGTCAAAGAAGTCTATGGCACCATTTTTCTAACAGCATATGCGCACATTGTGTCTCTGTGTTATATTTTGGTAGTTTTCACAATATTTAAAACTCTTCCATTATTATTATATATCTGTTATGGTGATCTATGATCAGTGACTTTTGTTGTTGCTTTTGTAATTGTTTTGGGGTGCCATGAACCACGCCTGAGACAGCAAACTTAACTGATATATGCTGTGTGTTCTGATTGCTTCACCAACTGCAACCACCGCCATAATCAGTCACGAGTCATCAACACTGAGGCAAGACCCTCCCAGGAAAAAGATTTTAGCATTTTTTAAGCAATAAGGTATTTTTAATTGAGGCTATATGTAGCTTTTAAGAGATATAATACTATCGCACACTTTCTAGACTACAGTATAGTGTAAACATAACTTTTGTATGTACTGGGAAAGGGAAACAAAAAACTTCGTGTCACTCACTTGATTGTGATATTTGCTTTATTGCGTAGTGGTCTGGAACTGAACCCACAATGCCTTTGAAGTATGCCTGTACTTGGCAACTATTGGACGTGGGAAGTGAGAGTGAGTAATTAAGGATGTTACCAAAATTTCAAGCTTGGCTACCTGGGAAGATGGTGAATCATAATAGGGAAATTAGGGAGAGAAGAAAGTTTTTGGGGATAAGATGTAGAGCTCATTTTTGGATATATTGAGCTTACAGGGATGGGGATTTTTGTTTTGTGAAGTTTGGATTCAGTCCATGAATAACTCTTGATGACCTAGAGGGCCACATGTGGCTTTGAGGCCATAGGTTCCTCACCCCTGGAAAATGTCTATGGGTTATATAGTCCTAGATATCTAATAGGCAGTGGGAGATGTGAGACTACAAGTAGGGAGAGAGGTTAGGGCTACAAGTAGAGTTTAGTGATTTGCATAGAAATAACTGAAACACTTGGAGTTGATGAGATCACTAAGCGAAATGATGGAAAAGGGGAAGAGGGCCCAGGACAGGGCCTTGCGGAGCATCCATAGTTAGCAGGTATGACCTGGACAAAGATCCAGCAAAGGAGAGAAGAAACAGTCAGGCAGGGAGGTAAAGAGCCAAAAGAAAGTTGTTTCACAAAAAACTATGGAGAAGAGAATATCAAGGAAAAGAGGATGATTAATAGTGTTAGAGTCTGAAGGATAAGGATAGACAAATAGTTATTAGATAATGGGGAATTTGGAGAGGGCAATTTCAGTTGAAATTGAGTTAGGAAGCTAGACTGCAGAACATTGATGAGAGTAAAGGAAGGATAGGCACTAATAGTAGACAACCTTCTCAAGGGGTTTAGCTATGAAAAGAAGGAATGATTCCATAATTGACATGATCCATTTTCATTCTATTGCTTCCCCTTCTCTTTTCTATCTCCCACTCCCTGATCACAGATTTTTATTTTTTCCTTATAGTCTTTCAATCCTCCCTCCATACTCTATACTCTGACATTAGAGTTTATTTTGCTTATAACTACTCCCTCCCTGATGCTTTTCTCCTTCTCAAATCCATTCTCTCTCCTATCTTTCCTCACCTATTTTCTGGTTAAGTGAAATGCATTTCTACACCAAACTCTCTGATGTGTATGTATGTGTGTGAACATGTGAATGTGTTCAATATTTCTTTGTCTGATTCATATAAAAGTGGGATTCATGGGATGCTCATTTCCCCTGCCCCTTACTCCATTTTGGATATTTTTCATTTTATGCACTTCTATTATGTGAGATATTACGCTTCCTCACTTTCTTCCTCCTTTCTTCCCCAAAATATGTTGTCATTTCCATCTTTTCCTAAATACACCAAATCAGAAAAAAAACCCAAAACCTCAGACCCTGTTTTATTTAATTCTTTCTGTGACCCTTTAAAGCATCAGGGTTCTGAGGGGACAATTATTTCTTCTCTTTTTATTAGAAGGTAAAGAATTCAACATTATATAGTCATTTGACCAAATATATTTACCTTTCTGTGTTTCTGTTGACTCCTCATTTGTATTTCTAATTTCTATTTGCTTTTGGCATTTTTATTAGGGATTCTAGGAAGTTCTCTATTTCATTTGTCCATTGTTCTCTTTCTAGAATTATACTCAGTATTTTTTGGATAGTTTATTCTTGGTTTCTAGGCTTTTGTCTTTCAGAATATCATATTTGAAGTTCACCTCGACTTTATCTAGAGACTTCTAAATGCTGTGTGAGCCCAACTCTCACTCATTTTTGAATATTTTATTTTTGACTGCTTACAGATTTTTTTCTTTGACATGGAAGCTCTGGATTTTAGCTATGATTCTCCAGGGAGTTTTCATTCTGAGCCTTCTTTCACAAAGAGACCAACAGACTCAGTTTTCACTTTTCCCTCTGGTTCTAGTAGGTCTGAATAGTTTTTGTTTATGACTTCTTTACATATTGCATCCAATTTTTTGTTTGTTTGTTCAGGTAGTCTGATGATGTTTACATTATCTATCTTGATCTGTTTTCTAGGTCAGTTGTTTTTGACAGAGTGTACCTCACATTTTCTTCTGTTTTTTTTCCTCCCAATCTTCTGATTTTTTTTAATATTTCTTATTGTCTGCTGGAGTCGTTGCTTTCTGCTTGGGCCATTCTAATTTTCAAGGAATTCAGTTCCTGAGTAAGTTTTGTCCCTATATGGTCTAAACTATTCTGCTTGTCACTCCTTCCTCCCTTGCTGTAATTTCACTTAAAGTTAAATTGTTTTTCTCTTGATTCATTTCTTCCAGATAATCTTGTATAGTCCTTGTGGCCAGGATATTCTTTTCCATGAGGTTCTCCTGGCCTTGTGGAGTTAATATCTTCTTCTGGGTTTTCCTCTTGAGATTCTCTCTATCCCTGGTATTTCTTCCTTGTATTCAGCATTTTCTTCTGTTTGCTTGTATGTCCTGTCTCAGTTTCTTGATTGGGGCTTTGGGCTCAGGTCAAATTCTGAGCGTGGACGATATTCTCTCCACCTTGTCTTACAGAAAGTAGATTGGCCCATATTTGGAACACAGCCTAGAACACAGTCACTCAGCTATGGCAGAAATGCAAACATCATACACTTGTTGAAATCATTGCACAAATTTTCCTTCCTCTCCATGCCGGTTGAGATTTTCAGCTTTGGGTTTGTTTTTGTTTTATTCCCCCACTACAAATCAGTATTTACACCCTAACTCTAGCTAAAGTACCTAGCTAAGACTTTTACTCCCAATTATCCCCTCTTACCTGAGACCAAGGGAGGTTAAGGAATGCAAACAGTAAATAGTAGGTAGATTCATGTTTCCTGAAGCAAAATCCTGTGCTCACACACATAGAATCTTAGGGCTGGGGGGGAACCTCAGAACCACCTAGTTCAGTGGCCTCAAGGCCCCACTCCTGGTTCTAGTTCAATGCATACTTGAACAAGAAATCCCTCTGTATTATACTTAAAAATGATCATCCAGACTTGCCTTGAAGATTTCCAGTAAGTGAGAACCCACTTACACCTGAGGGGGCCCATTTCACTTCTGGATCATTTCTTTTCTTTTGCCTTTGCATTGGGTCTAAATTGACCTCTCAGCAACTTTGACCCATGGCTCCTCCTTATGCCTTGAAGGGCCAAGAAGAACCAGTTTGATCTTTCTTGTCTTTCCAGGTTCTTGAGATATGTATAGATCGTTATCATGATCTTACTTAATTCTTCTCTTCTCTAACTGAACCTCTCTAAATCCTTCAACTGTTCCTCAAAAGAGAAAACACAATGATCCTTCTCCATCCTGGGTACCTTGCGCATCTCCCGAAGAACTGAAGTTAAAATTGCTGCAGGTGACTTTGGGGATCTTTAGGACATTCAACTCTGAAAAAAAAGGTAATATTTTTGGGTTTGAAAATATTAAATCATAAATATTTTTAATATATCTAATGATAATGATGCTACTATTCTAAGGCAAAAGGACAGCTTTGTATGCTTCCTGTTAAGGCTGGCCCTGAGCAGGAGTGTAAAGAAATGAAAATTTTCTTTGGGCCTTTCTCCAATATGTCCTTCCTGGAATTTTCTACCCTATGTCTTATTCCCATATGTAATCTATCAATGTTGTAAAATATATGTTGCATTAATCTAGTATGTCTAAGATAACTAAACTTCTAAGAGGCATTTTTATTTCTATAACGGAGCTCTTTTAAGGGAATGAATTTCTAATGGTAGAATTGGATGGTGTTAAAGCTAGATGGCTCAACGAATAGAGCACTGGGCTTGGAGTCAGGAAGACCTGAGTTCAAATGTATATTCCAAAACTTACCAGCTGTGTGATCCTGGGCAAGTCACTTAACCTGTTTGCCTTAATCCATTAGAGAAGGAAATGGCAAACTACTCCAGTATATTTGCCAAGAAAATCCTATGGACAGTATGATCTATAGGGTCATGAAGTGTTAGACATGACTGAATAGCATCAAAGATATTTTATTTTGGAGATGGGGGATGGGTGTGGTAGGGAAGGCATTCCTTGCCATCTCAGACATCTTCCCATAGACATGTAAGCCCATTCTGTTTACTCTTGTCCTAGGCTGGATGTTCTGACCAATTTCTCTATTAAAAAAGTGTAGAAATGAGCTAACATGCTGAGCAATAATGCTTGGAAATGGCATCATAATTAATGTTGTTCATTTGTTATTTCACATTCCACTGGATACAATTTGGAACTTTAATGTATGATGCAAATGCCCTCTAAATCCCAGGAATTGTTTTTATGCTTAGCTATGGACTCCTCTTGTCTAGACAATGTCATAATTGTTCCTTTAGGAAAATACAGGATAAGGGAAAATTATAAACATTGAAGTTGCTTGATGAAGAAATGATTCCTTTAGAGTAGGGCATCTAAAGTTTTTTTGTGTGTGTCATGCATTCTCTTCTCAATCTGGTGAGGTCTATGGGCCTCTTTCGGGAATAATGTTTTAAAATTATCTTTCCCAACTCCTAAGTTTTCCATTAATATAGAAGGCAAAACCATCCTTTCAGACCCTCAGGTTCTCAACCTAGGAGTCATCCTGGATTCTTCACCATCTCTCATTCTGTGTTTCCTAGCCAAGGCCTGTCAATTTCACCTTTGCAACATCTCTAGAATATGCCCCCTTATCTCTTCTGACACTGCCACCACCCTAAGGGTGTGCCTTCATCACCTGGATTATTGCAATAGTCTGCTGGTGGTCTGCCTGTCTCAAGTCTTACTCCACTACCATCCGTTCATCTTTCAGCCACCGAAGTGATTTTCTTAAAATGCAGGTCTGACCATCTCATACCTCCTCTGCTCAGTAAACTCTAGTGACTTCCTGTTCCCTCTAGGAACAAATACAAAATGTTCTGCTTGGCACTCAAAGCCCTTCATAACTTAGCCACTTCCTACCTTCCTAGTCATTGTATACCTTACTCCCCAACACACACTGGACTCATGGCTAAGAAACTTCCTCTCTATTTTCTGGGCATTTTCTCTGGCTGTTCCTCATGCCTGGGGCGCTCTCCCTCCCCACCCCAACTACTAACCTTGGCTTCCTTTAAGTCCTGAATAAAATCCCACCTTCTACAGAAAGTCTTCCTTAATTTAATTCCAGTGCTTTCCCTCTTTTAGTTATTTCCTATTTGTCTTATATATAGCTTGCTTTGTATATATTTGTTTGCATGTTATCTCCCCCATTAGATTGGAAGCTCCTTGAGGTAAGGGGCTGACTTTTGCCTCTTTTCGTGCTTCCAGTGCTTCGCATTTAGCATTTATAGTGGGAGGAAAACACTGGAATTTAGTACATGGTAGATGCTTAATAAATGTTTATTTAATGAACAAATGCACAAAATGAAATACATAGGATTATAAAGAAAACAAATGACATTGAAATACAATGATCAAAATAGTCAAAACAAAACAAAGTCTAATAGATGTTGACAAATAAAATTTAGGAGAGGTCTTTAATGACATTTTTTTAACCTTTGTGGAGAAGACCAGTGACTTAATGTGAAATTAAGTCCTGCAGGATGAGAAGTTGTGGTTGGATTTTAACTGACAAAAGTATAGAAAGTGGCCACGTAGATGAAATTTGGGGTCACATAAAATATCAAACAATTGGAGATGTGGCTGGCAGGATGATATTGGTCTTCCATATGATACTCTAAGCTAACAACTCCAAAAGAAAACAAAATGTGCCAAATCTAGACATACATACATATGTATAAAATACATATATACACATGTGTATAATAGATATATTATACACATTAGACACAATAACTTATGCGCTTAGAAGGTTGAGTGGAAGCTCCAAGTACTTCAGTTGCCCAATGTCATTTCAAGAGGCATTTTACCTTATGTTTCTGTCTTATTATCTTGTGGATTGATCTTTATACTCTAGATCCACTTATACCAAACGCATTCAATATCCACACCTCTAGCTCATAATGAATGCTACGTGCAGTCAGTGCAAGCAGTACAGGTCTGTTCTACACAATACAACCTAGTCCTGCCATGGCAGTGATTCATTCTGAACCCCTTTCCCTACCCAGCCAAGAAGCTATGAATTCTGCCTACCCCTTTGAAGTAAAAGAGTAGGATTGAGTAAGAAGAGAGGGGGAAAAGATGGCAACACACAGTCATCTTTTGGGTTTCGGTGGCCAAGGGAAAGAGGACTAGAAATGCAACTGGGGACAGACTCCTGTGCTCAGAATTTATTTTGGACAGAGAACTAGCCAGGGCTTCATATAATATACCCCTAATCAGAAGAATCAGTCTGTGAATGGGGGATTCAAGAATTAGGAGAGAAATGGGAGATAAGTTGCTGAGAGTATAAGAAAATGACTGAAAGAAAAAAAGGCAAAAAGAGAAAGGATGTGTACATCTAGCTTCCATCAGATAAAGAAACAATGAGACAAGAGAAGGAAAAATTAATAAAAATCCCAAGTAAAGCCATGGTACATTGAACAAGTATTGTACCATGAAGGAAATGAACCAAAAATTCCAAGTCAAAGAGATAACTTTCCAGATTTTTCAGAGGTTGTGGAACAACAGCAAGAAACTTTGAGATGCTTCAGAAGAAAAACTAAAACTTTTAAAAGAAGATATTAAAGATGGAAATTAGAAAAGAAATCAGAGCTTTTCAATAACAATTTATGAAAACAAAAAATGATAGAAAAACAAATGTAGAAATAGAGTTTCTGAAAAAGGAAATGAGATTAGACACTTAAAATAGAAATTAGAAAGAAAATATAATAGAAGTAAAAGATAATTTTGTAAGAAACAAGGGACCAAGAAAACATAGATTGAAAACTAATTGGAGATTAAACAACCTGATCCTAAAGCAAGAGTGAGTTAAAGAACAAGTCATAGAAACAATTAAAAATTTCATTGAAGAGAATGACAATAATGAGATAATATATCAAAATCTACAGGATATGGGAAAAGCAGTGATTAGAGGGAAATGTATATCTCTAAATGCTAACATCAATAAAACAGAGAAAGACCAGACTAATAAATTGGGTATGTGATTTAAGAAACTAGAAAAAGAACAAATTAATAATCCCCAATTAAATATTAAACTGGCAATCCTAAAAATTAAAGGTGAGATTTATAAAATTTACAGTTAAAATTGAATTAGTAAATAAACTAGGAGTTAGTTTTATGAAAAAACAAAATAGATAAACAATTGGCTAATTTGATTTTAAAAAAAGAGGGAAGAAAACCAAATCACTGTTATTAAAAATGAAAAAGGTAACTATACTACTAACAAAGATGAAATTAAAGCAATTATAAAGAGCTATTTTGCCCAATTCTATGCCAACAAATTAAATAATTTAATTGAAATGGAAGAATATTTATAAAATATAAATTGCCTAGATGAACAGAAGAGGAAATAGAATCTCTAAATAGAGCTATTTTAGAAAAAAAAAGAAATCGAACCAGCCATAAATGAGTTTCCTAAGAGAAAAGCACCAGGGCCAAATGGATTTACAAGTGAATTCTATCAAACATTTAAAGATCAACTAATTCTAATATTAAATAAGTTATTTTGACTAACAGGTAAAGAAGGGATTTTACCAAACTCCTTTTATGCAACAAATAGGATTCTGATACCTAAACCAAGAATAATAAAGAGAAAGAAAATTATAAATTAATTTCATTAATGAATACGGATGCAAATATCCTAAATAAAATACTAGCTAAAAGATTACAACAATATATTACAAAGATAACAAATTGTGATCAAGTGGGATTTATACCAAGACTGCAAGGATGGTTTAATGTAAGGAAAACTATTAACATAATTGATTACATCAATAGTAAAAGTAAAAAAACCATATAATTATATCAATAGATGCAGAAAAAGCATTAGATAGTATTCAACACTCATTTCTATTAAAAAAAACTTGAAAGTATTGGTATAAATGGACTTTTCCTTAAACTGATAAAAAAAACCATTTATTAAAAACCATCAGCAAGCATTATTTGTAATGGGGATTAACTAGAGGCCTTCCTAGTAAGATCAGGGGTGAAACAAGCATGACAATTGTCACTAATATTATTCAATATTGTTTTGGAAATCCTAGTAATAGTAATAAGAGACGAAAAAGGGGGCAGCTAAGTGGCACAGTGAGTAGAGCACTGGCCCTGGAATCAGGAAGACCTGAGTTTAAATCTGGACTGAGACACTTGACACATGTACTAGCTGTGTGACCTTGGGCAAGTCACTTAACCCCAATTGCCCTGCCTTCCCCCCTCAAAAAAAAAGAATTCAAAAAAAAGAGGAGAAGAAGAAATTGAAGGAATCAGAATAGGGAATGAAGTGATAAAACTATCTTTTTGCAGACATATGGTGAAATTCTTGGAAAATCCCAGTCAACTGAAAAAGTTAGTTGAAGCAATTAATGATTTTAACATAGTAGCAGGATATAAAGTAAAGCCACATAAATCATCAGCATTCCTATATACCACAAGCAAAACTCTGCAAGAAGAGATAGTTAAAAAATACCCCATTTAAAATAAATCTAGACAGTATAAAATACCTGAAAGTACACCTGCCAAAACAAAGCCAAGAACTATATAAACAAAATTAGATTTAAATGAAAGGAATGTAGGCTCCCCGAGGACAAGGGCAATTTTGTTTTTGTCTGTATCTAATACGGTGCCTGGCATTTCCCCTAATGTACTCTGCATTTAAGTTAAATAAATAAGGTTGACAATAGACAGCCTTGTACTCCTTTTCCAGTCTTAACCCAATCAGTTGCTCCATGTTTAGTCCTAACCGTTGATTCTGGACCTGTTTACAGGCTCCTCAGGAAAGTAAGATGATCTGGTATTCCTATCTCCTTGAGAACTTGCCACATTTTGTTGTGATCCACAAAGTTAAAGGCTTTAGTGTAGTCAATGAAGCAGAAGTAGATGTTTCTGGAATTCCATTACTTTCTCCATAATCCAGCAAATGTTGGCAATTTTGTTTCTAGTTCTCCGCCTCTTCAAAAACCAGCCTACTTTACTGGTAATTCTTGGTTCACATGTTCCTAAAACCTAGCTTATAGAACCTTAAGCATAACCTTGCTGGTGTGTGAAATGCATGCAATCGTTTGATAATCGACATTCCTTGGCATTGTCCTTTTTTTAGGATTGGGATGTAAACTGATGTTTTCCAATCCAGTGGACACTACAATTTTCCAAATTTGCTGACATAGTGAGTGTAGCACTTGAATAACATTACAGCATCATCATTTAGGGTTTGAAGTAGATCAGCTAGAATTCAATCACCTCCACTAACCTTATTGTTAGCCATGTTTCCTGAGGCCCGCTTAACTTCATTCTCCAGGATGTCTGGCTCTAGATCAGTAACCACACCATTGTGGTTATCGGTGATGTTAAGATCTTTCTTGCATAGTACATCATGTGAAATGTCAGGCTAAAGGAATTCGAACTTGTAGTTAAGGCTGCTGGGAGAAATATCAACAATCTCAGATGATACCACTCTGATGGTGGAAAGTGGAGAGGTGGAGAAGAATTAAGAAGCCTCTTGATGAGGGTGACAGAGGAGAGTGTAAAAGCTGGTTTGAAGCTTAACATCAAACTAATATCTTGGCGACTGGTCCCATTACTTCCTGGCAAGTAGAGGAAGAAGAAACAGAAGCATTGTCAGATTTTATATTCTTGGGCTCAAAGATTACTGCAAATGGTGATTTATAGGCATGAAATTAAAAGATATTTGCTACTTGGAAGGAAAGCTATGGCAAACTATAGACAGTATACTAAAAAGTAGAGACATCACATTGCCGACAAAGGTCTATATAATCGAAGTTATGATGGCTGCGAGAATTGGACTATAAGAAAAGTTAGGAGCTGCGAAATTGATGTTTTCAAATTGTGGTGCTGGAGAAGACTTCTGGGAGTCCCTTGGACAGCCAGGAGATCAAATAAATCAATACTTAAAGAAATTAATTCAGACTATTTGCTGGAAGGTTAAATACTGAAGCTGAAGCTTAAATACTTTGGCCATATAATGAGAAGATGGGACTCATTGGAAAAGACCCAGATGTTGGGAAAGATAGAAGGTGAAAGGAAAAGGGGACACTAGAGGATGAGATGGATAGATAGTGTCATGGAAACTATGAACATGAACTTGAACAGATTTTGGAAGATAGTTAAGGATAAAAGGGCCTAGTGTGCTATGGGGTCAGGAAGAGTCAACCATGACTGAACAACTGAACAGCAATACTAATAACAATAGAGTTCTGGCACATAGGCATTTAAAAATTCTTCTTCATTGATTGGTTGTTTGATAAAATGTTAAGAATAGCAATCAGCTAAGAAAAACATTAAAGTCTTAAGTAGAGACAAAATTCGCAAAGTGGAGACAAAATTAATCCTATTTGTAGGCAACTTGATGGTTTACTTAGAAAACCTCAAAGAATCTGCAAAGAACTTGAGACAATTAATAGTCAATAAAGTAGCAAGCTGCAAAATAAATCCACAAAATAGATACCCAAGACTTATAAATATAATTACATTATTTAAAGAAACAAATTAAGACTAAATATCAGGAGGAATATTAATTGCTTGTGGTTGGGGAATACCAATATAATGAAAATGACAATACTAAGTTAATTTATGGACAGATAGGCAGTACAGTGGATAGAGAGCACTGGGCTTGGAACCAGGAAGACTCCTCTTCCTGAGTTCAAATCTGGCCTCAGACACTTACACAGACTCTGGGCAAGTCACTTAATTTTGTTTGCCTCAGTTCCTTCTCTGTAAAAGGAGCTGAAAAAGAAAATGACAAACCACTCTAGAATCTGCCAAGAAAACACCAAATGGGATTGCAAAGAGTCAGATATGACTGAAATGACTGAATAACAACAAAGTTAATTTATGGATTTGGTGCTATGTAATAAAATTACCAAAGGAGACCTACAAAAAATTCTGTCAAAAATATTCAAAGGAAGAAAATGTCAAGAATATAAATAGAACTGAAAATATAGTGAGTGGTTAGTTAGAATAAACACATTCAGACCTCAACCTATAATATAAAGTAGTCATTTTCAAAACTGTTTGGTGCTTGTTGAAAAACATAAAAGCATATTAAAAGAAAGTACCAGATAGATAAGAATTAGAAAAAAATCTAACAACAGTTCAGAAATAAATATACTCAAGAACATTAAGTACTTGGTAAAGGACTTCTTCTTTGATAAGAACTTCTGGGAAAACTATAAAGCAGTCTGGCAAAAACTAGATTTAGAACAGCATCACATACCATATATACTATATTAAGTTCCAAATGAATATATGACACATATAAAAGCTCATATCATTTAAAAAAAATTAGAGGCACTTATTACATCGTATATGAAAGACACTGCTGGGTAATGAAGAGGACAATGGACTTTGAATCAGAAAGATTTGGGTTCAAGTTCTGTCTCAAATATTTACAAGCTTTGTGTACTGGTACACGTTATTTTAAGCTTCTCTTCCCTCATCTTTCAACCTTCTCATATTGATGGACTCCAAGATTCATTTCAAATCTAATATATTAGGATAGCCACTTTGTTTTTTTCTCCCATTCCTCTCCTGTTTTTTTTCCTCCCCACTCTGACTGATCCCACCCCCTGCCCTGAGATTCTAATGTTAAATAATTTACATTAAATACTACCCCTGACTACTTCCTATCTCTTATGGTATGACATTATTTGGGCTTGTCATCTGTCCACTTTCTATCTCAATTTGTAAAGAAAATATTCCTGTTATAAGTGTGACATACTTTGGAATAGTCTACAAGCCATTCATGACTAATTTCTCAATACCATATTTTTCATCATACATTTTGCCATTCTCTTTTGTGCTTCCTTTTCTAACGAAGTCACAACGCCCAAGTAAAAGTTACTTTGGTTTGGTTGATCTCATCAAGTTTTTCAAAAATTTTTTCAAAAAATTTCTCTTCTTATCTTTTTCTGCTGTAATTTGTAGTCCATAAAACTACAATAGTCTTCAAGGTGGTCCAACTTCTTCATGGTGGATTTTCAAGCTTCGAACTAATTACCAGGCACTATATTAAGCACTGTGAATACAAAGAAAGGCAAAATAGAAAGAAAGAAACAAACCAAAAAACTATATTTACTTGCTCTCAAGAAGGTCACATTCCAATGGGAGAGACAACACACAAAAATAATGATGTACAAACAAGATATAAACAGAATAAATTGTGGTAGTCTCAGAAAGAAAGCTCTAAGATTAGGGAGGGCAGGGAAGGATTTCTTACCGAAGGCAGGGCATTAGCCGAGACCCAAAGAAAGCCAGTGAAGCTTGAAGATATAGACAAGGAGAAAGAGTATTGCAGGCATGAGGGGTAGCCATTGAAATCACTTGGAGTCAAGGGATGATGCATCTTGTTTGAGGAACAGCAAAGAGGCCAGTGTCTCTAGATCACAGAATAAGTGGAGGGAAGTAAGGTGTAAGTATACTGGAAAGGTAGGAAGGGGCCAGGTTATGCCAAATAGGGGATTTTATATTTGATATTAGAGGAAATATGGAGTGGTAATTAGTGGTGATGGTGATATGGTCAGACTTGCATTTTAGGGAGATCAGTTTGACAGTTGAGTGCAGGATAGACTGGAATAGGGAGAGAGTTGAGTCAAAGAGTGCCTGTACCAGGATGGTGGCACTGTCAGAGGGGGGGCATATGTGACAGAAGTTATAAAGGTAGACATGACAGGTCTTGGTGACAGATTGGACATAGAGGATGAGAAAAAGTGGAGAGTTAAAGATAACACTGAGGTTATGAGTCTAGGCACCTGGGAGGATGATGTTGACCTCAACCACCAACCAAGTAGGAAGTTAAGAAAATGAGAGGGCTTGAGGGGAAGGATAACAAGTTCAGTTTTGGATGTATTGACTTTAAGATGTCCATCAGAAATCCAATCTGATATGACCAATAAGCAGTTGGAGATATGATTCTACAGGTTAGGAGAGACATTAGGGATGAGGAAATAGATCTGACAATCATATGTAGAGAGAAGATAATTGAATTCATGGGACATGAGAAAATTATCAAGTAAAATAGCATACATAAGAGAAGATGAGAACCTAGGAGAGAGCCTTGGGGAACATCCATGGCCTGGTTAGAAGGTATGACCTAGAGGAAGATCCAGCAAAGGAGCTGTTAAACAGGTAGGAGGAGAATCAGGAGAAAGTAGTGTCATAAAAACAGAGAAATGAGAATATTAAGAAGAGAATGATCTATAATGCCAAAGATTGCAAAGGAGACAAGAAGGATAAGGACTGAAAAGGGTATTCTATTTGGTAATTGAGAGATCATTGGTAACTGTAGAGAGTGGTTTCAGTTGGATAATGATGTCAGAAGCTGGTTGCAAAGAGGTAGGAAGAGAGTGAGAGGAAAGGAAGGGAAGGCATTCATTGTGGATGACCTTCTAGAGGAGTTTAGTCATGAAAGCAGAGAAATATACAGGATAATAGTTAGTGGGACCAGGATGGAACAAGTGAGGTTTTTTGAGGATAGAGGAAACATAGGCATGTTTGTAGACAGTAGGTAAGTAGCATGCCTATCTATCTATCTATCTATCTATCTATCTATCTATCTATCTATCTATCTATCTATCTATCTATCTATCTTTTTGTCTATCTATAGTATGAAGATAAGTGATAGGGTGGGGGTGATAGAAAAGACAATCTGCTGGGGAAGATGAGATGGAATAGGATCACTTGAGCACTTAGAGGTTCCTTTTCTTGGCAGGAAGAGCCACCTCTTGCAGGGATGAAGGAGAAGATAGTACAGGAAGGTATTTGACCAAATCTAGATGATAAGGAGGGGAGAAGCGAGAGCTTTTGACAAATGACAATTTTTTTTCAGTGAAATATGAGGCAAGATTCTCAGCTGAGAGGGGAAGGGAGAGAGGGAATCAGGGGAGTTTTGGGGAGGCATGAAAAAGTCTGGAAAAGCCACTGTGGTAAGTAAATGGAGTGTAAAAGGATTGCCTTGCCACAATGAGAACACAGTTGAGATTATGTAATATAAACTTGTAGTGGACCCAGTCAGTGTGGTTTTGAAATTTTCTCCGGCTTCATTTAGCAGTACATGAATGGGAGCAAAAGGAGAAGACACTGGGAGTAACTCAAGGCTGAGGTTTGGTAGGAAAATATTTTTTAATAGTATAAGGGATCAAGGGTCATGAGAGAAGAGGACAATGCAGAGGTGACCTGGTTCACTAAAGGTTAATGGTGGGGAAGGGAAGAGAGGATAGCCAGTGTAGGAATGATGATCTGAAAAAGAACTGAGGGATGGATGGAGGAAAAATCAAATGAACTGACAATGTATGTTATTGAGATCATAATGCAATATTGGGCAGGTGGCTTATCAGTAAACAAAGCTTGCAAGGCACTGGAGATAGACAATGATCTTGGCCCTAGAATGAATTAGAGAAAAAGAATGGACAGGATTATATTTGATAAATAGTATAGTGCCCTCAATAATCCCACTTTTAAACACCAGCATTCTGCTGGTGATCCTATGTGCTACAAATCATGAAATAATATTATGACCTCAGAATAATTGAAATTGCTAATGACCCAAAGGGCAATGGAAAGACACATGGTGAGAGTAAGCAAGTCTGCATCACATTACCAGTGATGACTTCTGTATGAGTGGTGGAGTAAAAGGCATCATTAAAAGTGTGCATGACTAGAAAGGGAAGTGGATTGGTCATGTGGCCAAAGTAAAGGAAAACAAATGGATAATCTGAGCTGCCCTCATGTAAATCACACAGAGGAAAGATGCTTATGAAATAAGAATCATGGGACCATAATTCTAAGGTTAGAAGGAACCGTAGAAGTAATGTCTTCCAACCTTCTCACTTTATAATTAAGGAAATAGAAGTCCAGGGAGGTTATAAGGTTATATCCAGCAGTTTGCTGTGGAATATTTAACAACTGGCCCTATAGGGGGAAAAATATGCAGGACACATTTTAAAGTTAATCTGCATTGTTGTTCAGTCATGTCTGACTCTGGGATCCCATTTGGAGTTTTCTTGGCAGACATACTGGAGGGGTTTGCCATTGTCTTCTCTAGCTCATTTTACAGATGAGGAAACTGAGGTAAATGGGGTTAAATGACTTGCCTAGGGTCAAACAGCTAGCAAGTATCTGAAGCTAGATTTCAACTCAGACTTTTCTGACTCCAGGCCTGGCGCTCTCTCCACTGTGCCTTCTAGCTGCCCTCTTTAAGTCTAGACAACAATAAAATAATAAATCAAACCTAATAAATCAAGCAAAATTACTAATCAAGCCCTGGTTTGTAGCATTGGCTGATTTCTGAGGTGTAAATATTCACACTGAAAATTTAGCAACTGGTTCTTGCTGGTTCAAGGTGCTGCAAGCACTATAGATAGTGTATAACAGAATGAGGACTCAAACTCAGGTCCCCTGATTCCAAGTTCAGTGCTCTTACCATTACACCTCACACCTAAGAGTTACCTAGAATGAGAAAGTATGGATGGACTGGGATTTGGGGGAAAGTGTATCAAAAATACAGCTTGTCCCAAAAATCTTAGTGCAGTTTTATGCTTTGATAGCTTTGGTGCCAAAAAAAAAAAGACCTTTGGAACATCTTACATTTCCTAAAATAAATGGTCAAAATATTTTAGTGGGTCAATCTATTTTAGTTCAGTAGAAGTGCTTTTTCATTATAACAGTATTGTTTAAAATTGAATTGGATTCACTGTAAATAGGTTGAGTATGGTCTCCAGAGAGTGAGTCAAAGGAATTTTAAGGAATCATCTCACATACTGTGCTCTGAGAAAAGAAATTTCATAAATAATGTATTTCTTATAGTAAATACTAAATCTTGATTCCTCTAAAAATATCCATATGCTCTGAAAATACCTCTATATACGTATACATGCGTATATGTGTTATATATATGTATGGGTATATGTGTGTGTATATATATGTGTATATATGCATATATACATATATATATATAACACATATATAATAAATTGCAGTCACATTTTCATGTGGTTTGGGCTTGGGGGTCTTGTTTTGTGCCTTTAACATCTCAATTTAACACACGGCAGAGTTGTTGCTCAACCGTGCGCATAAAACATCTGTAAATTTGTTTATCCTTTAAAAAACAAACTCTACCTTAAGCAATTTAGCTGAGAAATTATAGGCATAGAAACTTCCTATTTGTTTTCCTTGAGAGGATGTATGGAAAGTTTGCATTTCATTACATTCCATTTCAAACCCCCTCCTCCTTACCCCCCAACACACACACACACACACACACACACACACACACACACACACACACACACACTCAGTTTGATAGTATAGTGGTTGAATCCTGTCTCATACTTAATAGCTGTACCACCCTTGGCAAACCTAAGTTTCCTAATTTGTAAACTTGTCATCATAACAGAAACCCACCTCACAGAGTTGTTGTGAAGCACAAACAAAAAATCATTTGTTTGTCATGCTCTTCTTGAAGATGACACCCCACAAACCCATGTTGACTAATTCACAGGAGCCAGGGACATGGTAGGCTGAGGGGTTAGGCCAGGACCTATGAATACCCATCATACCTACAGAAATGGATATCTCTTGGTGACGCTAAGTTGGAGTCCCCCAGAGGACGGTGCAAATCCATTCCCCTTTTGTCTGTTCCTAAACCTACCTTGATTATATCTTTTGCTCCTGTTCTTTCAAGCTTCCCCTTGGTTTTATTTTATAACCTGTTAACACCTACCTTGTGCCTCTCTATTGCTCTCTGTGTTATTAACTTTCCTTCTCCATAGACTGTTGCATCTCATGACTTGAAGCTACATAGCAACTGGTAGAACGTTGGTATTAATAAAAAAGATTGATCTTTGTTTCTGGGATCATTGAGAAACTTTGCAATTCAGCCTGTTCTCTTTCTATATTTGTACTATCTATCCAAGATATATACACTGATGGACATGTTCTATAGGTCATACATTCAACTGTATGGCATTAAATGGGCAATCAGTGTTCTTCAGTCCCTTGGTTTTTCCTGCATGGATAATCAGGACAAACCCTTTGAGCAGTTACATATCACTACCAGGAACCTCAGTTATGGTATTATTGCTGGAGATGTGCAAAGAAAAGTAAGTCAGTCTCTGCTCTCAAGGAGCTCTGACTACATTGTATTTATCTACTTTGTATATTCACTTTGTATAAATAGAAAGACTTTGTATTTATTCGCTCTATATTTATGTTGTATGTATTATATGTACATGTCTCTATTAGAATGAAGCTCTTTGTGAACAGAGATTGTTTCATTCTTTGTACTTGTATTGCTAGTAACTTTCCAGGTGCCTGGCATATAGTGTGTCCTTAATAAATATTTATTGATCACATTTCTTCTTGGGATATTTTCCAATATCATGTATGAAGGATGCTTTACAAGAGCATAGTAAGGCTGTGTTTCTTTTTTTTCTTTTGTTTTCTTTTCTTGATTAAATAGCCTGCGGATAATAATAAACCCATTGTTAAAAAATTAGACAATAGGTTTAAGTAGAGTTAGAAGTTGTAGTGATAATATAGTTTAACATTTTCATTTTACACTTGGGGAGACTAAGACCAAGAGACATTAAATGACTTCCCCATGGTTGTATAAGTAGTAAGTGGCAGACCCAGGATGTGAACCCAAGTGTTCTGATTCCAAATCCAGTGCCCTTTTCTCTGTACCAACATGGCAGTTGAACTAGTTGTTGGCATTGTGGAGACAAAATAACTTCTTTGAAGACAGATTTTTTTTTTATTTTTCTATTGGCTTTTTGTGGCTTAGGTATTCAAACAGTAAATCATGAAACAAGGTAAAGCATATGCATTTTTATCATGTACATCATTATAGTGTATTGTATTAAACTGTTAATCTATCGCTAAAGAATAGTTTCTCTTTCTGAATGAACCTTATGTAATGGCTTTAAAAGCTCATTGCCTCGTCCCATGTGTGTAGAAGGAATGGAAAAAGGAAACAGGAAGTAGGAAGAGGAAATCCGTTTGGATTAAAAGAATCCCGAGAGTTCGATTCCTTCTTGCAGTCCAGTTTAAAAGTTGTATGTGAAGGGTGCCAAGCAGAGGGTTGAAAACTGGAAAAATGCAGCCAATTATAGGGACACTTTACCCACATTTCAGAGGGGTGTAGATAAAAGATCATATGTCCTCCATCTGAATTCAAAGGCTCAGCATTGCACATTATTTACAATGTGGTGAGTGGCAAATTTGATCTGCTTACATTCTTATTTGGCCTAACAATATTAAAACAGGATGACTGGTTCCTCTTGCCAGGGGGCACATTACATGCTTTGTAAGGATAATTGTAATGACTGACAGATGTCATCGAAATGGCTTTTGACCCTTCTACCTTCGGACTAGGTTTCATAAGACGACTTATTTAGCAGTACATGTCTGCTAAATGCCAGCAAACATGGCAATGTTTTCAGTGATTTACCTGGCTAAATAAAGGGGCAGGATGGGATAAAGTGCTGGGCTTGGAAGCGGGAATACTTTGGTTCAGATCTCACCTCTGAGATGCATTCAGCTGTGTGATGCCCAGCAAGTCACTTAACCTCTTGGTGTCCCAGGCATTTCTCTAAGACTCTAAGTTATTTACATCAGGGGAGGTAGTTTCCACACCAGGAGTTTTGTATGCTTATGAAATCACAAGTCTAGATACCCCAAATACAATTATCACACCAGTCTCTGTAATCTCTTCCATTTTAAGAAGTATCTGTTTAGCTGGCTGGGTCTAAACTAAAGTAGGAAAGAGAAAAAGCAAATATATTAAGTTTTATGTTTTTAATTAGAAATCTCAAAATAGAAAAGATCATGGCCTTTATTGTGCTGCTATTAAGTTCTCTTAGACTTTTTTTTAAGTTAGCCTAAGATATGCAGCATTTCTGAAATGGATTTTAGAGATCATCTAATTCAAATCCATTATTTTTCAGATGAGGAGACTGAAGCCCAGATGGGGGAGATGACTCGAGTAAGGTCACACAGCCAGCTATTTGCAGAGAGGCCCCTGCCCCATTTGCCTGGCCATCTCCTTGGGAGGTATGGACATAACCATCTGCACATGGCTTCCCCATTCTCTGCTAAATACTTTAAAGCTAGTTGTGGTTGCCAGATGTGTGACCTTTACAGTACAGCTTTCTGGATCACCTCTTCTGCCTGAAGGCTCTTAACTCTTGATGTCATTCCCTAAGCCTGCTGTAGGGTTCCAGCTGCCAAGAGACAACCAGTACCAATGATCTTAGGTTTGGGCGACACCACTGAGATGGCCACTACATAACATGTATGGTGGAGGAATTTCAGTGGCTGGAATTATATTCCTTTTTAAGTAGGCTCCTAAGAAAGCCCCATTCCTTTCCCAAATTTTTAAAAATCCAGTGACCTTGACTCCCCTCATTCTTGGTGCTCTACCTTCATCTTTTCTCTCTCCCTATCCAACCAAACCCTTTCTTTCCCAAAGTGATTTTGATGCTTATTATACCTGACCATTGTTTTAGACAATGAACACTATTATCCTCTTCCTCTCACTTCCTCAATTCCTTGCTTTAAATAACTCCCAGCTTCAAAAACCAGGCTTAACCCCAAATCACTCTGGTCCCAGACCAAGCCCTACTTTGTCACTGTTTGGGCCCTGATTGACTCAGAATGAATGTAAATAGCAATTATTTCTGTTTGGGCCAGAAACCCTGAGGATCTTCCCCTCCCAGATCTATTTTTTCAAGATGCTATTCTTTGCCTCATTTTTTATTAAGTCTTAATCACTGAAAGGGCACTGCCTCAGTCAAACTGAGACCTGTTAAAGACCTTAGCTTGAAAAGGCCAAGGTCCCCCACTGCATCCTGGGCCATCTCCAGTCGTCCTGATCCATATCTGACCACTGGACCCAGATGGCTCAGGAGGAGAAAGTGAGGCTGGTGACTTTGCACAGCCCTCCCTCACTTAAATCCAATTCACTTATACATCATGGCATAACCTCTCTGATGGAGAACAAAGGACAAACAGCAGCAGCAGCGATAGCTAAAGCTTACACAGTGCTTTAAGGTTGGCAAAGTACTTTACATGTATTATCTCATTTGATCCTTTTTGAGGAAGTTCTCAGGCCTGCCATGCTCATTCTACTCCTCTCCTGAATCTCTGCACTTTTCCACCTTGTTTGTACACGGGTGCCTTCTCCTCCACCCCCTTTTTGGCTTCCACTTGTATCTGTGTGTATTTGTGTTTGTGTTTGTGTGTGTGTGTTACTCCCCTTGTTAGAATGTAAGTTCCCTGAAGGCACAGATCATCTATATTTTTCTTGCATTTTTATTCCTAGCATTTACATAGTGCCTGGTGCGTAATAAGTGCTTAATGAATACTCGTTAGTTTGACATGGTGCTCACAACAGCCCTCTGAGGTAGGTGCTAATATTATTTCCATTTTACAGATAACAAAACTGAAGCTGAGAGAGGTAACATGGATTGCCCAGGTAAGTATAGGAGGCAAAATAAAAGCTCAGGTCTGACTTCAAGTCCAGAATTCTATCCATTCTGCCTTCTAAATGCCTTTCGAGTTTTTGCTTAGCCTAAACTCACTCCAGCTCTTTTAGTCAGATTGGTCTCAGAATGAGGTCTAGGCATCATCAAATCTAGGGAGAGATTGTTTTCTGTTCCTAAATAGAGCCTCAAGTTTACCTAAGGCCATTTCCGGAGTCTGAAAAGACATAGTCTGTGATCTCTTTAGATTGGAGAGCCTGGACTCCTGGGACAGGCTTACATCCAATTTCCGTGTGGACCTGATGTGTGATTGATCTGAAATTTACATGATGAATCAGTTCTACTTAATGTAAGAGGAGGCTCATCATAATCTCCACCAAAAACTTACTGAGTATGTCGTGGTATGTGGCAACGTATGAATGTCATTACTGTGGTCTTCTAATATTATCTTGATATATGTAGACAAGCATGAAGAAAACAAAGTCCAGAAAGCACATTTTGTTTTGTCTTTATAAATTTCCTCTATTTATATGTTTGTTTGAAAATATACTGCTCATTACTTATGCCATTATTTGCCTGAGGCTGGGTGCAAAGATAGGAGAAAATCTCAAGCCCAACTTACAAAACCACTTCTGACTTTCAAAAAATTTGGTTAAATTCTGGGCGCTGGTTCAATATTGTTGTTCCTTTCTTTTGGTCAGCAGTATTCTTTTCTTCCCTTAGTTGTTTGTAGTGGCATGCAATCTTGGAGTTTGGCCATCTGGTCCAGTCGATACCAGAAGCAAGAGAATGTCCAACAATTTCTCCCAAATGGTTAAACAAATTGCAGTACATGAATATAATGGAACATTATTGTGCTATAAGAAATGATGAATGTAATGAATACAGAGAAGCAGGGAAAGATCTACATGAACTGATGCAAAAAGAAGTAAATAGAGCCAAGGAGACGATATATAACTAAAACGATGTATATGGAAAGAACAGCCACGAAAAAAAATCAGTGTTTCAAAATTACATCGCTCAAAAGAAGAGTTAAGAGAACACACCTCCACTCATTCTCTTTCAAGCAGTAGGAGGTCTGCAAGTGTGGTACGCTATAATTTCAGACTTTTGTATGTATTTATCAGTGATACTGATTTTTTTTTACTTTTTTTTGTCTTGAAAATTCTACTTGTTATATGGGATGGCTTTCTGGGGGAAAGGGGAACAAATCTTGGGGTAAATGATGGTAATATAACCCCCCAATAAATCAATTAAAATTTATAAAAATTTTAAAAGTACATATGTGTGTATATGCACATATAGGTATATACACGTGCATATACATAGCACACACACATACATGTGTAGACACACATGTACAATGTGCATGCACACATATACATGTACACATACATAATATTCATATACATATATAATACACAGTGCACTATGATACACATACACGTGCACACACATACATACGCATGCATATGCTCATACATATACATACACATGTGCAGCACATGCATATACATGTGCATATACACACAATGCACACAGGCTTACAATACACAGTACACTCAACATACATGTACAGTGCACACATACATATGTATGTACATATGCACACATGGTAGACATATACATGTACATATGCACACGTGCATATACATACCCACATATAACTATCTAGCTTCTGCTAGAAGACCTTGAATAAGGAATCTTCCTCATAATACCCTTTCCAAACAGCCCATTCTATTTCAGGGCAGATATAATCATTAGACACATTAATTTTTAATATCAATTTGATTCTTTGGCAACTTCTACATATTGCTCCTCTCACTTCTTGGATCTTTTTCTTCCATTTTTTTCCTGTTTCAAAGCAAAATAATATTAATCTTTACTCTATGTAATAGCCCTTCAACTATTTGAAGGCAATTACCACATCCTTCCTTAAATTAATTCTTCTCCAGGCAAAACTTCGGCGTATTTCAGCTGGTCATTATATGGTATGGTCTTGAGTCTTACCACCTTGTAGATATGGTACAATTTGTTGTTTCTTTTTTATGTATTTCAAATTTAACTTTATAACAGCAACATTACCCAGCTTGTCTATTCTCTTCTAAATTTCCTTCTGCTCTGCTCTCTTTTGTTGACTTTAAAATAATTTGTTGATGCTCTTTTCTTTTGATTCTTTCTTTGCTTTTTAGAATCACTATTGCTATTCAGCTCTCCCTCCACATTCTCACAAAAAGTACTCTTGTAACAAATAAGTATAATTACACCAAACAAATCCACACATTGGCTATGTTTGAAAATGTATGATTCACTTTGTGCCTCTAGTTCATGGAATCTCTGCCAAGAGGTGGGAAGCAAGTTCCATTACAAGTTTCCTGGAGTCAGAGTTAAGTATTTCACAGTTGTTTTCCTTTGCAATGTTGTAGTCATTGTATAGATTGGTCTCCTTTTTCTGCTTACTTCATTCTGCATCAGTTCATTTAAGTCTTCTCACATTTCCTTGAAGAGATCCTTTTCATAATTTCTTGTGATATAATAATACCACATTATAATCATATTTCATAATTTGTTCAGTTGTTCCCCAGTGCATAGATCCGCACTTTACTTTTTGTTCTTTGCTACAACAAAAAAGTATTTTTTTATAAATGTTTTCATACATATGGATTCTTTCCCTCTTTCTTTGATCTTTTAAGGGTGAAAAGGCAATCAATGAATGGGAAGATCTTCCCCTCCCATTTGAGTGAGCTTCAGGGGCAGGGCTCTCGGGGTCCTGGGAGGAGTGGCTAGGACTGGAGCCAATTGTAGGCACCTGAGTTCTGGTCCACTTGATGACATGAAGCCTGTGGTGACAGGAGCTTGCTGAACGGTTGGAGCAGAGCTAAGAGGCAGTTGGTGAGAGCAGTTAAGAGCTGAAGGAGAGAGGAAGCAGTCAGCTAGCTGGATCACAGCTTAGAGATTGCAGTGGAAGTGGCAGTGATGGTGGCAGGCCCTATAAAAAGGCAGGACTTACCCTCTTGGAGACCTGAGAATGCTGAGCAGGGGCTTGGGGCCAGTGGGTGGTCTTCTTGCTGGAGGGCCCTGGCATTGAGGGGAAGCACCAGTATGGTTTGGCTTGCTGCCATAATGTTTTTCTGTGGCCTCCTGGTCACTATTGTGAGATGGGCATACTGGTTTTGGAAGGTTCTTGCCAGGATGTCGAATTGGGGACGCTGGTCCATGGGTCCGCTACTTTTGAGTTTCAATAAATGCTTTAACTCCTCTGCCTTCTACTTAGAGAATTCCTTACATCTGGTGATTCTGAACCATTAAGGCGTATTCATGGTCATCTTTGAAGTCATGAATCCTGCCTTAATGATATATAAGGGTGTAAACCTAGCAGTGGTATCACTGGTCAAAGCATATGTACAGTTAAGTGACTATTTGGTTATAGTTCCACATTGCTCTTCAGAATGGTTGGATCACTTTGTAACCTCAACAATATAGTATTGTGACTGTCTTCCCACATTCGCTCCAATAATCATCATTGTCTCTTTTTTATATGTAAGGAAGAGGAATGGAGCTCCACATGCATAGTGAAGCTACAAATGTTGTAAGGCACCTGTTGTGGGTATGGCTCAAAGGGATGCAGAATAGGCATTTCTAACCTCCCCCCGACTCCTCCACTGTTCTCCAAGAGAGAGTTTCATTTCTTCCAGGAGAGGAAGCAGAGAGGTTGGGGCCATCTTCTTAGATAGAGAGGGGTATCAGAACAGAAGTATATCTATCTGCTCCCTTAAATATTGTGCATCAGGTTTGAGCTAACTTTTGATTGCTTTGTAACTTGGGGGTAGGGGGAGAAAAAGATTCAAAATTTTATATCCAAGGCTTGAACCTTTCCCCACCTAAAACCAGTTCTGCAATGAACACACACAGAGAACAGCAAAGAAACCCATTTATCTAAATCATAGCAAAACAAAAACCAGAGGTGGTATACATAGGAGAATATATACCAGACAATACATAGTGAAGAAGCTCTCCCATTGGTAGGAAGAGAACTCAGCTCAACCAAGATAATGTGTCCTGGGTCTTACCCAAGAGAAAAACCCCCAGTCCCTAGAGTAGCAATGGGAATAAGGGCATGATGAAGACTACTTGCTCCTCTCATGTCTTTCCTAAGTCTTTTCCTTAAACAACCTGAAGTAGAGTTGTTCTCTTTCATCTCTCTTAAAGCTGGAAGTCAGAAGCACCCAAACGAGTCTCCAAAGAGGGACTGACTGAGAACTGAAGCTCTCACTTCTTGCCAACTCCACCCTGGCCCTCGTAAAAGGAATGCTATTCATCTCGACCAATAAGGAGAGTGTCCTATATCAATGAACCTTGGGACAAGGGTGACATACAATCTTTGCCAATCTTGATTTGTGTGTTGGAAAACCTCAATATTATTTTAATTTGATTTTCTCTTGGAGTAATTTGAAACATTCTACCATATCCTTTGACCACTCATCAGTTGGGAAATGAATCTCATTCCTATATATTTATATGAACTCCCTATATGTCTTAGATATCAAATATGTATCAGAATATTTGCAGCAAAGATTTTCCCCAATTATCAGCTCCATTTTAGCTGCACTGATTTTGTTAATGCAAAAGCTTTTAAACTTTATGCAAATGAAGTAGTCTATTTTTTTTTGGTCTTCTCTATGAGTGGTTTCATGAAGAATTCTATTACCATTCTTTTTTAAATTTCATTATGTGACCTTTTATATTGAGCTCATTGTGACATATAGTATGAGATGTTGATCTAAGACCAATTTGTGTCAAGCTGCTTTCTAGAAGTTTCAACAGTTTTTGTTGAGTTGGGAGCCCTTAGTAGTACCTTAGTAGCTGCTTTTGGATTTATCAAACAATGGACTTTTTCTGTGTCTTTCTTACTTAATCTGTTCTTTTGATTATCACTTCAATTTTTAACTCTTTGCAAATAATTTTGATGATCATTGATTTACAGCCTACTCTGAGATCTGTTAATGAAAGGCCATCTTAATTTCAACTAATTTTTAGTATTTCCCTCAAGATTTCTGCTTTTTGCTCTTTTAGATGAACTTTGTTATTGCTTTGTCTCACTTTAGCCATTTCTGTCTCAAAAGTCCTCAGTTGGTTGATTGATATGGCACTAAATATGTAAATTAACTTAGGTGGTTTAATAATTTTCATTATTTTGACTTGGCCCAACAGTGAACAGTTAATTTCTCCCCAATTACTTGTCTTTTATTTCTGTAGAAAGAATTTTGTAGTTCTAAATGTGTCTTGGTAGGTTGACTCACAGATATTTTATGCATTTTGTAGTTATTTTGAAGGAAATTCTTTTGCTACCTTTTCCTACTGAGTTTCATTAGTAATATACAGAAAAGTACATAGTTTCTGGGTTTATTTTTGTATCCTGCTACCTTACTCATTAATAGTTATTTAGCTCAATTTTCATCATAACTCTAGTGTTCTCATATTACCTGAAAAGAGAGATGTTTTTTCTTCCTCTTTTCCTAGGCTGATAGCTTTCTTTTTTATTTTAAACTTGCTACATCTAGTATTTCTAGAACCATATCCAATGTTTTATTCACCCCTTATCTTAATGGAAAATTTCTAGTGTTTCTTCATTACAAATAATGCTCTTGGTTTTAGATAGTGTTTGCCATATTAAGGAATATTTGTTTCTTCTTTTTAGTGGGTTTTTTTGGAAGCAAAAATGAGTGTTGTGTTTTGTTTAAAGATTTTTCTTCATTTGTTAGTATTGTTTTTTTTAAAAAATTGTTATATGATTTATTACAGTTTTTTAAAGGGTGATATAGAAGTCTGGACAATATATGTTTCTAATGATTTCAATTCAATATTTACCTGAAGTTAATGGTATCTAATTTTTCTAAAATTCTGTCAAGGTTTTAAACTTCTTGGTGACAAATATTTTCTTTTGCTTTCTGACAGATTATATGTTCTCTCAATTGTTAAATATGATGGTGTTTCCTCCGTCCTTATCTCTTTTAACCTATCTGCAGCATTTCACACTGTAGACCGCCCTTGCATTCTGAATGCCCTCTCCTCTCAGGATCACTCTGAGACAACTCTCTTGATTTTTTTCCTACCTTTCTGAATGCTTTTTCTTAGTTGCCTTCACTTGTTCATCATCCATATCCTGTATTCTAATTGTGGGCATTCTCCAAGGTTCTGTCCTAGGATCCCTCATCTTATCCCTTTATAACTTCTATGCAAATGACTATATATGTATACAACCCCCCTCCCCACACACATACACATACACATACATTGCTGATTGAATCTAAGGGGAGAGACCAGGGACCTATACCTATAGCTATATATTTACATCATCGTGTAGATACAGTTTCTTAATGGACATTTAAATGTCCTAGACATGTCCTAGAGACACCTCAACTCAATGTATCCACTTTGAATCATGATATTTCCTCTTAAACTCTCCTTTCTTCCAAACTTCTCTCATTTGGTCAAAGGCACCATTATCCTTCCAATCTCCCATGCTCATAATCTTGGCATTATCTTCTACTCCTTCTTCTCTCTCATCATATTTAGCCAACCAGTTGCCAAATCATGCTGTTTTCATCTCTATCATTTCTCCCTTCTGACCCCTTCTCTACACTCACAGAGGTTCTACTTTAGTTCAGGCCCTCATCATCTCTCACTTAGATTATTGCAAAACCATCTTAATTGGTCGCCCTGCCTCTCCCTAATGTAGTCTGTTCTACGCACTGCTGCCAAAGTAATTTTCCCAAAGCGCAGATCTGATGATATGACTCCTCTACTTAAATAACTCCGGTGGCTTCCTAATGCTTCCAGAATAAAATATAATCTTTTCTGTTTCATTTTTAAAGCACTTCACAACCCGACCCCCACCTGTCTTTCCAACTTCATTGGATATTACTCTCTCCCACACTCTACAATTCAACCAAACTGACTTTCTGTTTCTCAAATTTGACAGTCCATCTCCAGTTTCGGTGCCTTGCACTGGACTTCTCACATGCCTGGAATTCACTACCTACTCACCTCCACATCATAGATTCTCTTTCTCCTATTAAGATGCAGCTCAAGTACTACTTCCTGAAGGAGTCTTTCCTCCCCTCTGCACTCCCTCCTATTGCCAGTGCCTTCCCTCTCAAATTACCTGGCAATTAGTTGCTTCATTTTTTAATTTATATATACACATATGTTTAATTATATTCTGAATTATTGGGTACATATTAGGCTATTTTTATATATAGACTATATATACACATACGAGCGATTATCTCTCCTTCTAGAACATGAGCTTCTTATGAGTAGAGATTGTTTCTTTCTTTGTATTTGATTCCCACCTAGCTTCTACTTGCCAAGGCAGCCCTTCAACTCATAGCTCAACCTTGTCCTACAAAAGTTTAATATAAGGACTCCCTCCAGGGAGTCCTTGACTAGATAGTCCTATACTGCTGCCATTCTCTGATGCCTTTAAAGTAAAAATTTTCTCCTCCTCTTATGTGGGAAAAACTTTATGATTCCCCCCAAGAAAGTAGAAGCTTCCAGACAAAATATGCCAGGGTGTTCCATACAGTTCCTAGACTTTTAACCCAGACGGGTCTCTGGAAAGAGTAACAACAACAATCCACATACACATAGTACTTTAAAGTTTGTAAAATGCTTTATATATCATATCATTTAATTCTCTCAACAGCACTCTGTGGAAGGTGCTATTATCCCCATTTTACAGATAAAGAACCTCAAGCTGATAGGTTAAAGGACTTTTTTAGTATTACCCGGCTTGGATTTGAATACTGGCCTTCCAGCCTGATTGCAGTTCCAACATTCTATGTATTGCATCACTGAGCTCCCTCTAAATGGCATGGTCCATCCAGGAGGACTGAATATCTCTCAGGTTATGTGTTTTTTTTTGTTTCCTTAAGGAGCATTTTCTTCTAAAATATAGGGTATAGGCTATTCCTGGTATACTCTCCCTCATCACAGCCTCTAAGATGTTATGGTCCCTAAACTAACCAGTTACTCCTCATTGATCAGAATCTGTTGCAGAATAGTTTTATCTTTATTTATTTCTTCCTCTTGATTCTGAACCATGAAATGTTAACTGCATTTTGAAAAGTCTAGAAAAGAATTCTAGAGCTCAGAAGGGCTCTTAAAAATCATCTGGTCTAATTTAATTTTGCTGATGAAAAACCAGATTCAGAGGCATTTATTCAGGCTCATACTGTTAACTGGTGATAGAACTGGCAGCAGACCAGAATCTCCTGACTCCTAGTACAGAGGGCTTCATGCTAAGCCATGCTGTCTCTACCACAAGACTGGAGCACCGTCTGGGTGTCCTGGAATGAACCAGACCCCCAGGCTGGTTGAAGATGCTCCTGAGCTCTTAAAGACCCACTGGAATTCACCAGATCTCTTTTGGACTGGTGATAACGTGGGAATAGTCCAGTCCTGAATTGACTCCTGATGAATGATGATGCCCTAAGCCCACCCCAGACTAGATAGATCCTCTAGTCTAAAATCCATGGAGTTTGGCTGGATCAGGGCCAGCCTTAAGCATACAGCAATTGAATGCCTATTACACTCATTCTATTTATTTCCATTCTAGTTGACATCTGAATCTCTTTCTCTGTGCTACTGTTGATTTCATTTAGGGCTTTGCAAAGATATTTTGCACTATATTTGTGTGTTTGTGTGCGTGAACTCTTGTAAAAGAGGAATCAAAATCAGACACTGAGTTGTAATAATCAATCATTTACCTCCGGGGGGGAGATGTCATATCCCACAACTAACTTTGTTGTTTTTCCTGCAGCAAAGAACTGAACCCCATTGTGGTGACATAGGGCCCCATCTGAATGGAATTCTAGTAAAACTAAAAGTCTGGAAGAGAAATATCTCTCTTTAGTAAAGACAAGAATATAATTCATATCTATTAAATCTTATAGTGAGCCAATTAACAAATGGGAATAATTAAGGCAGAGGTGACTTGGTTTCCTAATCCAAAAAAGAGAATGACATAATGCCACTCTCTGTTCTTTGTTATTTAATTAATCTCATAGCAATTCTTAGATTGTTGCTTTATTTTATAATATTTGAGTCTCAAAATTAAAATTCAATATCTCTCCTGAAGCCTGGGTCTAACTATTTAAGCATATTTTAATAAAATTAACTAAATGAAAAAATATGGGATACTATTTTTGAAAACGACAATTTAAACATACCCATTTCTCTCTACTTGCAAACTAGTGGGACAGACTTTTTATTTACACCATGTTCCTGGGTAAGAATAGTTGGATTATATATTAGACGGCTAACACTGTCCTCTGAGATTCTGATTTAATCACCGAATATATGGAGATAGGGCTAAAGCACCAAAGATCCAACATCATGATGGTTATTGTGACTATTATGTGTCATCGAGACCTCTTTCACAGACATGTGCTGCTTTCACATGGAATCCCACATTTCATGAGCCTTGTGAATTTGAAATCTCTTAGCTTTGCCAATAGTCTATCTTGGCAAATTCATTCAAACAATTCACCCTTTTATAAGGCTTTGTGTAGGGGAGGGAAGGATGTACAGTTATTAAGCTCATTCAAATACTTACATGGTACTCCACTGGATCTCTGATTTTACTGACATGCATATTCCCTCCAATAATGCAGATAAAAACTCATCTACGTCTGATTATTCTATGTAACTATGAGGACTACAAAGGTCTACTCAATGTGCTGAAATTTCCCACTTTTTCTTGACATCATGAGGACATTAGTGGAGCACATGAGCTGTCCAGTAGTTATCTCATACTGTTCCCACATAGCCCGCCCTTCTTTTTTATTCAAACCTTTCTTTGCTTCTCCTTCATAATGAATGAATCAATGAGAACGGTTTAAGTAAGGGACTCACTGTTCACAATAATTGGGATGCAGTCATTGTCATTGTGGTGGTGGTGATTGTAGTAGTGATGATATTAGATCATGGGGGTGAAGGCTTATGGGTTTTAGCTGATTGCATGGTCAGCATTTTAAAATGGACAATGACAAATTAAAAGATGTCCAAAGGAAATAGCCAAGATGAGATGGCTCTTGAAGTTATGGCATATGAGCAGTGGTTGAATGATGTGGAAAGCTTTAGCTTGGAACAGAGAAGACTTAAGGTCTTTGAATGTTTGAAATATTGTCATGGAGAAGGATTAGACATTCTATGTAGTTACAGATGGAAGACTAATGACCAATAGGTAGAAGACAGAGACAGATTTCACTTCATTGTAAGGAAGAACTTCCTAACAATTGAAGTATCTAGAACTCGAGGAGACTATCTCATGAAACGAATTCCCAGCCGTTGCAAGTGTATAATCAGAACTTTTCACTGATGTTTTAAAGATGATTCTTGCTTTGGGGCAGAAGGGAAGAGGTTGGACTGAAGAATCTCTAAGTTCGTCTACAGCTCTAAGATTCTCATGCTTCTAGGTTTCAAGTCTCTTTGTAAAGCCTCTAAGAGAGTGATCAGATAATTTCCCTCTCTTGTACCTCTTATAAAATCTACTTCAATACATGAGTGCATGGTAGGTTCTCATAAATGCTTGTTGATTAAAAATGAGTGGCTTAATTTAGTACACATGCTTATATTCTCCATTTTGGTGGGACAAAGGATCAAAATGAACCGTTACTTTCTAGTTAAGCTTCACTGATTAAAAACTACTGAATCCCATGTGATAGGAGAACTCAAAATTTTCTCATGAAAATTCAATGAATAAGAATGTGTCTAAGTATTCATTAGATTAGGAGACAGCAATATTCAATATAACTTTTCTATTTCATTATCTATCACATTACAAATGCTACTTTTCTTTGGCCTGAAGTGTCAAAACATAAGCAAATGAAATGGAGTGAATTTATTTGTTCTTCCAGTCATGAATGAAGCAACTCTGTTGGAGTGCCTACTTGGTACAAGTCTCTGACCTAAAGCAATTGAGAATCCACTAGAACAGTAAGACATCTACTCAAAGAGTATAGTCCAAATCAATGTGATAAATGGCAAAAGAATGGCAGAAACGAAGTGATAGAGGAGTTTAGGAGAAAAAGAGGCTTTCTACCACTGAGGCTGGCATGCAGATTTCCTTAGAGGAAAGGTTCCAAGTATCATAAAGTGCTGATTTTACATGCATGATAACATCATGACTCCATGATTCTTTAGAGTGTTTGTCTGTGGAAGCCATGCCTGTGTTCTGTGATCCACTGCCCTTTCACTGCCCTAATTTGACTCATCTTGGACTTATTTTCCCAATAGGTTCTCATTATGACCAGGGGTGTGCTGGGGTCGGCTTGTGCCAGCTTGAAAGAGGCGACAGTTAAAGTTTCAGTGTGAGTATATGTCAGAAATCAGCAAATG
This sequence comes from Phalanger gymnotis, assembly GCA_028646595.1. NCBI lineage: Eukaryota > Metazoa > Chordata > Mammalia > Diprotodontia > Phalangeridae > Phalanger > Phalanger gymnotis. Next base: position 434,853,898 of record CM053622.1, read on the forward strand.
CTTATCAAATCAGGTTTGATTTATTGTTTTGTTGCTTGTCTAGACTTAAAAAAGCGATGTTAATAGTGTAAATTAAATTTTAAATTGTGTCATGTGTATACTTCCTTTCCTCCTCCCCTGGGAAGCTACCATCTCCAACACTCATTAACCCAACACCGACACATAATGTTCATGATTGGCAAAGTCTTTTTGAAGGCTACTGTCTTGGTTTGTCCCTGGAAGAAGAGTTGAGTAAATGCTACTTTGTTTACTCTGTTGATTTCCCCCCTCACCTCCCCCATTTACTCTACCTTCCCTATTACCATAGAGGGCAATATCATCTTCCCAGCCCCTCAGGTTTACAACCTAGAAGTCATCTTGGACTCATTGCTGCCTCTCTAGTACAAGCCTTCATCACTTCACACCTGTATTACTGTAATATCCCGCAGGTGGGCCTGCCTGCCTCAAGTCTCTCCTCATTGCCACCGCTGGAGTATAAGCCTTCATCACCTCGCACTTGTATTATTGTGATATCCTGCGGGTGGGTCTGCTTGCCTAAAGTCTCCCCTCATTCTAACCCATCCTCCATCCAGCCTCTTAAGTGATTATCCTAAAAGACGGGTCCAATTATGTCACTCCCCTATGCGACAAACGCCAGTAGCTTCCTATTTCTTCTTGGAGCAAATACAAAATGCTCTGTTTGGCATTTAAAAGCCTTCCTAACTTAGCCCCTTCTTACCTTTCCAGTCTTCTTATACCTTCCTTCCCTTACTCTTCAATTCAATGACACTGGACTCCTGGCTGGCCCATGAACAAGACTTTCCATCTCTTGGCTCCAGGCATTTTCTCTGACTGTCCCCCATGCCTGGAGTTTTCTCCCTCGTTCACTCCAAGTGGTTTTCTTTAAGTCCCAAGTAAAATCCCATCCTCTACAGGAAGGTTTTCCCAACCCCTCTTGATTCTTGTGCCTTCCCTCTGTTAATTGTTTCCTATATATATTTACATATATATATGTATACATATACATATATAGCTTGTCTTGCATATATCTGTTTTCATGGTGTCTTCCCCATTAGATGATTGATAAAATCCTTGAAGGCAGGAACTGTCTTTTGCCTCTTTTTGTACCTCAGTGCCTGGCATATAGTAGAAATTTAATAGATGCTTATCAATTGATTCTATAAAAAAGAAATTGCGCTAGAATATATCTAGTTTACAAAGTGTCACTTTGTAAACTTATTTCATTTGAGATTTGCCTTAATTAACCTACTTAGCTCCTCTATTAATATCCTACTTTGATACCTCACCATGAAATGGAGGGAACCTTGAGCTGTTGAAGGTTGTTCCAGGAACATTGGTTCTTCTGGGTCCTTCCAAATTGCAAAGATGTCAAATATAGGCTTAATATGTGTTTGTTGTTTGAACGTACGTACTCATGTCCAGGAGAGCCTACTAAATCAGAAGCTTGGTGGATTCTACCATGGCCATTCTGGCCTACCGGTGCTGGTTAGGGGCAGGAAATATAAGCAGCTGTAATGAAAGAGATCAAAACTTTGCAGAATTAAGTGGTGTCGTATAAAATGCATTCACTGTACTTTGGTTTTCTAAACTTAAAGATCTTTTTAACTCTTTACCTTTCCCAGGTAGGGTCTCTCTTTCCTTTAAGATGAAACTCAATGAGGACCTTCTATGTCAAGCCTTTCCTGATCTCCCCAACTACTAGTGCCCTCCCTCCAAACTACTGTATATTTAACTACTTTGTGTATGCTTGTAGTTGATAATTTTATTTTTATATTGTATATGTTTACATATATACTTGTCTCTGCAAGTTCTTTGTGAATAAGAATGGTTTCATTTTTTGTACTTGTATCCTCAAAACAAAACAAAACAAAAAAACCAAATCAGTAAGCTGGGGGAAGATCAATTCTGCCTGGGACCAAGGAGATAAGGCCAGAATTTGGAAAAGAACATTTGTGAACCAAAAATCTAGGCAGATCAGTACCAGGACATCTGTGGAGAAGTGAGATCCAAGGATTGAGTCTATTGGGAAGACACATTGTTGGGTGGAAATTCAGGAATGGAAAAGGTAAATCAATCAATAAGCATTTATTAAGCACCTGCTGTGTACCCTGATCCAATTAAACTTCTGTTTCTTAATTATTAGAAAGCACAGCTTCATTTTTTTCCAATCTTGGACTTGATGCACAAGGCTGTCCTGGGTCAGGCCCAGCTTACAACAGCATGATTTCAGGGGGAAAAATAACTTCCTAATAATTGTAGCTATCCAAAAAATGGAATGGTTTTCCTCATAAGGTGGTTGTTTCCCAAAAAAGCATTTGCTGAGTATGTTGTTGTAGGGATTTTTGTTTAAATATTGGTTAAGCTAATATCCTCTGAAGTCTCTTTTAATGCTGAATTTGATAGATAATGCTGAACTTAGTTTACAATGCACAGAAGTCATCTCATGACTTCAAAGAAAATTAGAGAAAATGTTGCTTGCATTTTTCCTTTGTGTGGACTTCAAGAAAAGCCATCATTATATGCCCATTATAAACACACTGGTCCATTGAAATCTTTTTGGATTCTGACTTGTTTGGAGATGATTAAAGTTCTTTCCAGTTTTAAATTATGATTCTATGAATAGCTTTGGTATGACTCCCATCTTTGTGTCATCTGCAAATTTGTTATGTATGCCAGCTACACTTTTATCCAAGCTGCCTCAAAGTGAGAACTCAGAAAGACCTTAGCTTAAATAGGCTAACTGCATCCTGGGCCATCTCCAGTTGTCCTGATCTATATCTGGCCACTGGACCCAAATGACTCCAGAGAAGAGAGTGAAGCTGGTGACTTTACGTATCTCTCCTACACTTAAATTCAATTCACTTGCAAGTCATGGCATCATCTTCCTGAAGCCAAGGTCCTCTTCAAGAACAAAGGACAAACCACACAACACAACACAACAAATGGCACAGGGTCAAACACACACTCCTGCACAATCCATGAGAGACTTCCAAAAACCAAATAAAGCACAGCAAAGCTTACTAAAGATATATTTTATGATACAAATCCTTGATATTGTGCTTTAAGATGTTGCTTCCCGCATAAGCGGAGTCATGACCATATCATGGTGCACTCAAATAAATTGTCTGACAATTAAATAGGGATAGGGCCTTTCTATGGACTATGTCATACTGAGGAGTCTGTCTGGAGAAGGAATCAAAGACAGTGGTGGGGGCAGTGTGGAAGGGAAGGAAAGCAGCACGTCCAATAAGAGATTTAAAAGGATGAATGGGAAATGGAATAAAAGAATTCAGACACAGAGCAGTCAGTCATAGTTGAAATCAAGAACACCAAAGCAAAGTATCCAAGAAGCCAAAGTGGAAAAGAGAAATAAAAGTTTAAAAATCAAAAATCAAAAATTCGTGAGAATCCCTCACAACAGGGTTCAAAATATGGTTTTTCCTCTTGTTGGTGGCCTAATTTACATAGTCAACAGTTTTGTCATCCGCTGTCTTTTATGACCAAGGACTACCCTCACCAACCAACCCCTCCATAATCTTTTGCACCTGCTAGTGGTAGGGCCTAGGCACATGGTAATTAGACATAAATGGTTAGTAGTTCATATAAATTACTGTAATTGGCAATTACTGTAATTGGTTCTTATATAGGCAAACCAAGCATTTTCTCAGGTCAGCTGGGTTTGTGTGGGGGGTGGGAATGGAAGGGTAGGAGATGAAGAGGAAAACCTGGGAAGAGTAGAAAGCAGTGCTAAAGAAAGCTCTTTGAAAGGCCCCTATGCCTGAATATAGGGGGACTCAGGTGCCTCTACTTCTCTAGCAGAATGTGCCCATATTTATATAGGGTTTGGGAGTCACAAATTCTCCCTTCTCCTACAACCCCATAATTATCTTCATGTGGGAATAAGTAGGGTGATTTAAGTAAAAACCTCCTTGATCAAATAAAACTGTCATTTCCAAATGTAGAATACTGTAAGTAGACTGCTTTCTTTTTATTTTGGGGGTGACATAATCAGGGTTAAGTGGTCACCCAGCTAATAAGTGTCTAAGGCCAAATTTGAACTCAGGTCATCCTGACTCTAGGGCCAGTGCTCTATCCACTGCACCACCTAGGTGCCCCAGTAGACCACTTTCTTATAGAAGCAGTAGGATATCTATTAGTGGACAAAAAGGCGGGCATCAGTCTGGGGGAGACCTGGATTCAAATTCTGCCTTTGCCATATGCTGTCTGGGTAATCCTACACAAATCACTTGGTCTGCCAGGCCCTAGGGAGCAGCTGATTAAGTTGTACTTTATAGAGCAGCTGCTAATCTGTGTTAGTAGAGGGAGTTCTTCACCAGGAGGTCTAGGGAAAAAATGCTTTTACTGACAGCTGGTTGGTTTAGGAGATAGAGCGGCAGACTTGGAGTCAGAAAGACCCAAGTTCAAATCTTGACTCATATACTCATTAGCTGTGTAACCCTTGGTAAATCATTTAAGCTCTCTGTCTCAGTTTCCCCATCTTTAAAATGGGGATAATAATATCACCTATCTCTCATGGGTTTTATTAGGATAAAGTGAAATAATATACGTAAAGTGCCAGACAAATATTATCATCATTATTAATTATTATTCGTTTTGATCTTCTAGGGAGTGTTTTTATGCTAACCCAAGGCTTATGGATGGAAATTTCAGGCATCGTGGGGGAGATCAAATGTAGATTTGGGGTAAACACATCTGAACTGGCTTCCAGAGGAAAGGGCCATTGGTGGAATCAGTCCTGGTCAAAGCTGTGAACTGAAGTTGGCCCTCAGTGTCCTTCCTTTTTCCTTTCTGCCCTTCTTGTGGCTTAAGCCACCTTTGCTTTTCCATGCCTCCCCAAATCCAATTCCTCCCAGCCATCCAGAGCCTTCCTAATATGGCACTCTACTCAGCATTGTTCCTCCCTTCCCAAATGCATCAGAGCAAAGCTGAGGGCCCAAGAGGTGCTTTTTAACCTTGTTCTCACCTTTGTAATTCAGTGGAACAATACTGGTATTAAACAGATGAGTTTGCCAGGGAGCAGCTTGATATAGTTGAAACATCTATTTCCCAGGAAAGCTAATCACTGACCTATACTCAGGAAAGGAAACAGAAAGGCAGAGGGCAATGAGGGTCTCCAGGTCCAGATGCAGGCCCACCTTGAAGAACACATGTTCCCAATGCCAGCTGCAGGGATATAAATGAATTATAAAGTGAAAAGAGCCTTATGTCTTCAATCACAGGATGTAGGTTCAAAAATCAGCTTTATGATGTGCTACCTGTGGTGACCTTGGGAAAATAATTTATTTATCTAGGTTTTAATTTCTTCACTTATAAAATTAGGGAGTAAGATTAGCATAGTTGGATTGGGAGCTAGGTGGCACAGTGGATAGAGCAGTGGGCCTAGAGTCTGAGAGACTCATTTTCCTGAGTTGAAATCTAACCTGAGACACTTACTAGCTATGTGACCCTGGATGAGTCACTTAATCCTGTTTGCCTCAATATTCTTATCTATAAAATGAACTAGAGAAGGAAATGGCAAATCACTCCAGTATTTTTGCCCAAGAAATGGAATCACAAAGAATTGGACATCATTAAGCAGAAGGGTCTCTTTAGATCTGTTAAGATCCATTTAGATCTTACAAAAATGCAGAGCACTACTAATATTTTCTGGTAGGACAAAAACAGGTATATGTGTACAGGGGTGTATATGGCACAGATGCATAGTTATGTTAGGGGAGAGAGTAGTTGTAGCTTTATGAGGGACTGGAAGGAAGGTGGGCCCTATGAGAGGGGAGTCACAGCTATGGTATCCTGAAGCAGAGCGAATAGCCAAGGGACCCAGGGAGGTCTATGAGTTGAATCATAGACTTTAGAACTGAAGAGAACCCTAGGGGTCATCGAAGTCTAATTTCATTTTATGTAAGAGGACTCAGGCCCTGAATGATGAAATGACTTACCTAGTTATGGCACATTGGAACCCAGGTCCCATGACTTCAAATCTGCCATTCTTTCCACTTCGGTATAGCACATTTACATAAATATAAATTTACTTTAATCTGACTCAGGTGACCAATCAAATGTCTGATTTAGTTTCATGGTGGAGATCTAAAGAAATTCTAAATATGTAGGCTGTGTGTACTGGACTTTGTCAGAAAAACAACCTGCTGCTTCCTATCCCGCTCACACATTCACCTCAATGTTGGATTGGTGGTTTGTGGCAATCTTGATGACCATCCCTAATAAGTACTATATAGCTTATATATGCTTAGAGGTAAGGTGGCATATTAGAAAAAAAAAATCTGGATTTGGAGAGAACTTGGTTTCAAATCCTGACTGTCACTTACTGTTTTTGTGTCCTCAGGCAAATCAACTCACCTCTGAGCCTCAGTCTCCTTTCATCTCTAAATTGAAGCTCTAATTTTCCCCTGACCACTGGTTTAAGGTATATGATTCTTGGTCTCTGTTATCAAGGATATCGATTTCTACTCTCCCTTCAGGGAAGACAGAGTAATTTCTTAGCTGCTGCTTTTACCTGGAATTCCCCAGCTAATTCCTGATGTTTTTAAACTAAATCAGTTTCATTTCCCCAGATATACCTGCTGTTAGCAACAAAAGCCTAATGAAACATAGTGCAGAGAAGCTGAAGTAATAAACTTCTTGAGATTTTCAGTCTTAATATTCTGAAATTAGAAAGAGATTCCGAGAAGGAAGGAACATTTTTCAAGTTCTACAATTCATCAGTGGTTGGCATTCGTTTGAGTTAAACTGATCTCTCTAAGCTAAACAATACGTACCAGTCCTTTTGCCACTGCCCAAATTCCTGCCAATGCCTTCCTTTGATCTAAATAGGATGCTATGTTAGTAACCAAAACATAATCCCCCAAATTGTCATTACTGGGCAGTAAAGATGTTTCTAATCAGCTTGGATTCATCACCCTATTCTAGTTGTAAATTTGAGGGTTTAGGAGATTCAAAATATTTGCCAATATCAACCATAATCAAAGAAATGATCTCAATAAATCAGCGGATTCTCTGACATAGGAAGGTGCCCATGGAAATGAAAGCAGTTTTTCTCTCACATCATCATTCATTTGCCAGGCCTAGTTATAATGTCTCTTAGGATCATTTAAAACATATTTTTGGGTCTGACAGATTTAAGCCTCCCAGAGAGTTTTTTAGTTTTTTAATTTTTACTTTTTTGAATAGAGACTTTCTAATGGGAATAATTTGTGGTCTTTTATTGAAAGTTATTCAACTATACCAGGTGGTAGAATTATCCAGGCTTCATTTCAAATTATTTAGCTTATTTCTATGTGGACTCTCCTTTCTATGTGAAAATGATGCTCCTACCTAAAAATGTAGGGACTTTTTAATTTTTTCCCGCATCAGTAGCGATAGGAAATAGTGAGATATCCATGCTCTTCAATGACTGAAGGCATGGTGGTTTTGAAGGTAGAAGACCTATGTTTGAGTCCTGATTGCCACTTTATAACTTGTGGGCATAGGCAAGGGATTTCTCTGCTCTGTATCTCTGTTTTTCTGTCTGAAAAAAGCTAGTATTTACATAATGCTTTTATAAATGGTATCTCATTTGATAGTATGAGATGAGATAATATCTCATTTGATAAAAAATGAATGGAGGGGGCAGAGCACCAGATAATCTCTACGATCCCTTTCATCTTTAACATGTTCTGATTTTATGACTCATTTATGATTCAGCTGGTGAGAATTAAAAATACAGTGTGTAGTCATAGAAAAAAAAATCTGGTTAGCTCATTTATTTGCAAGCATGGCACTAATGAGGCTAAATGAGTTTAATCCTGTCTAAGAGAGTTTTATACAGAAAAACCTCACAGCTTTTCCCCTACTTTCCCCTGCCATGGTATGAATTTCCATAACCATTTCTTAAATACTTTAATATTTCAATGAATTGGTTATCTTAGCCACGAGGGCATTCCTCCCATTGGTGCAGATTTCAACCCATCTATAATTTCTTATTCTTCATGGACTCTTTATCCATGTCATCACATAAATCCTCCATAGAGGATCTAACCTATGCTTTGCTCCAGGTTTTATGACATTCTTTGGGAACCAATGCCACACTCAAGCTGTGCTTCTATTCTATATCGCCCTTTCTCACCTACCACCTCCTTTTCCAGCAATACATCTTTTGAAATATTTTGTTATTTTTATTTTTATTATTTTACTTTCTAAACCTAAACATTTCAACATACCAGACAAAACATGAGGAATATATATGAAACTGAACTTCTGTTATGTATAATTTTTTAATGTTGGCCATCCATCTCATGGCTGACATCTTTTATGACATTCTTTGGAGAGAGTCAGCATTACTAATGTTCTATAACCTATTCATACCCACAAGGCATCTATTGCCCTTTGGATGACTCACAAAAAATCCATACCCATTGACTGAGAGAACCCTCTGTTGGATATGTTGTCCCAAGGAAGTCAAAGACAGAAAAATCTTGGTTGTCTTGGCTCTATGTAGAACTAAATATTCATAGTAGCATTTGTGTATTAGCTAATAACTTAACAAAGTAGGTATCCATACATTGGGGAAAAGCAAAAAATAAAGCAAAACAAAACTGTGGTATGGATGGGCCAGTACTAACTCAATGTAATCAGGCATAGTCTTTATCTCTCTTGCCTTTTGGGGCTGAAGTCCTTGAAAAGTTTATCTGCAATAGGTGTCTCCACTTTCTCTTCTTAATCCCTCACAAACCAGCTTCTAACCTCATCATTCTACCATAATTGCTCTCTCCAAGGTTAGCAATGATTTATTATCAAAGCCAATTCTTTTCAGCCTCTAACATTGTTGATTACTCTCTCCTCCTTGATATACTCTTCTCTCTAGGTTTTTGGGACACTACATTCCCTTGGGTCTTCTCACTCTGCTAGATCTTCATCCAGATCATTCCATGTCACTGTAGGTGTCCCACAAGAATCTGTCCTCCTTTCTTCTATAACTACTTCATTTGATGACTTAATAGCTGCCACAGATTTATTTACTGTCTCTATGCTGATAATGATGAAATTTACTTATCCTGTCCTAAGTTCTCAGCTGACCACCAATCTTCTCTCCAATTGCCTTTCAGACATCTAGAACTAGATTCCAGCAGACATCTTAAACACAACATGTCCAAAACAGAACTCCTTATATTTCCCCCCAAACCCTCACCTCCTCCTATCTTCCCCATTACCATGGAGGGCAACACCATCCTCCCAATCCCTGAGGTTTGCACCTTAGGTGTCATCCACAACCCATGGCTATCTCATAGCACTCTGCTTCCCTCCATCCAATCTGTTGCCAAGACCTGTCAATTTTACCTTTGATCCGGTGACATTGGCCTCCTTTCTGTTCCCCAAACAAGACACTCCATCTCATGGTTCCAAGCATTTTCTCTGGCTGTCCCCCATGCCTAGAAAGTCCTCGCTCCTCATCTCTACCCACTGACTTCCCCTGCTCCCTTTAAGACCCAATTAAAATCCCTTCTTCTGCAGGAAACCTTCTCAATCCCTCTTAATTCTAGTGTTTTCTCTCTCTTAATTATTTCCTATTTGTTCTCTCCATAGTTTGCACATATTTGTTTGTTTGTTTCAGTCAAAAGATTGTTAGCTCTTTGAGGGGAAAGACTGCCTTTTGCTTCTTTTCATATCCCTAATGCTTAGTACAATGCCTGGCACATCATAGGAACTTTAATTAATGTTTATTGACTGATTGGCATTAGAATGAGCTAAAGAAGATGGAATTCAATATGGACAAATATAAAGCTTTACATGTGGGCACAAAAATTTAACTTCACAATTATGAGATAAGCACAAGATGGGAGATTTTAGATAGCTGTTTGAAGTAAATCTAGATATTTTAATGTTTTGTGATGCAGCAGTGTTTACAATTAAAGCTAAGGCTATATTAGACTGCCTTAAAGCAGGAAGAGCTTCCAAGAATAAAGAGGTAGTAGTCTTTCTGTACTGTGCCCCCATGAAACCTCAGTTGAAATATTGTGTTCAGTCCTGGGCATCACAGTTTAAGAAGGACATCTAGGGTATCTAGAGAAGGGCAATCAGGAGGATGAAAGATCTTGAGCCCAGGTCGTATAAAGATGAGTTGAAGGAAGGAAACACGCATACTGTGCTAAGTACTTTATAAGTTTTAGCTTATTTAATCCTCCCAACAACCCTGAGAGGTAGGTGCTATTTTTATCCCCATTTTACAATTAAGGAAACTGAGGTAGACAACAGTTCATTGACTTGACCAGGATCACACAGCTAGTAAGTGTCTTAGGCTAGATTTGAACTTAGATCTTCCTGATTCCAGGCCCAGCATTCTACCACTGCCTCAGTGGGAGGAACTGATAAAAGCTAGCCTGGAAAAGAGAAGACTCAGGGAGCTTATTTTTAAGTATTTGAAGACCTGTCAAATGGAGAAGGGATTAGAATTGTTTTGCTTGACCCCAGAGGGCAGAATCAAGTGGAAAGTGATGAATTTAGGTTTGCTGTCAGGAAAAAACTTCCTAATAATTAGCGCTGTCCAAAAATGAATGGACTGCCTCAAAAGGCGCCAAATTCCTTCTCCTTGGAGGTCTTCAAGCAAAGGCTGAATGACTGCTTGCTGAGGATGTTGTAGTGCGATTTCCTTTCATGGATAGGTTGGGCAGGATGGCCACCGAAGTCCTTTCCAACTCAAATTTTGTGATTCCATGATGGAATAATTTTGTGGTATTCCAAAATTTGCAGCAACATAGGACCACCAGAAGTATCGATGTTAAAAAGATGGGATTTTGTTTCAGGGAGAAGTGTGGGGTCATTACAATTTCCCAAATAAAATCTAACCTGTCCTTTTCCTCCTTTCTGTTATAGGTCTTTTTTCTCTATTTGTTATCTGCATTAACTGTCCAAGATATTATGTGCTGGTAGATGAGCTCTATCGGCTATCCATTCATTTCTTTACCATAGTCTGAACAATAAACATTCTTTTATCATTGCTATTATTATTGGTATCATTGATGTTAATAATATTAAATATGTTTTACCATTTGGCTTTTCCTGTGTGGATATTAGGCCAAACTCTTTTGATTTATTATGAATCTCATTAGATGACCGTCTGAAAATGCATACTTCCTTCTTTCACTCTGGTCCGTCGCTTCTCTGCCACATGGTGATAAACATGCATCATCATCATCGTCAGTGTTCTGGAGTCATGCTTGGCTATTGCTTTGATCATAATACTTAAGTCTTTCAAAGTTGTTTTAGTTTATGTTATTATATATCCTGATTCTGGTTCTTTTATCCTGTGTTGTCCTCAAGATTCCACTGAATCAATTCTTTGCCCTATTTATTTTGACTGAATAATATTCAATTACTTTAATATACCATACTTTGTTCAGCTATTTCTCAAATGATGAGCACCAATTTTATTTCCAGTTGTTTACTACAACAAAATTGATCATATACATTTTTGTTTACATATGAATCCTTTTCCTCTGTCTTCAACCTCTCTGGGATGAATGGTATCACTAATGTCAAAGGGCAAGTACATTTTAGTGACTTTGGGGGTATACTTCTGAATTGCTTGCCAGAATAGTTGAATCTATTCCAAATGGTTGAAACTTCTCCACCAATAGTGTATTATCCCATCTGTCCTCTCACAGCCCCTCCAACAATTTTCATTTTCCTTTTTTGTCATTTTTGCCAATTTAGTTTATTTATTTATTTATTTGTTTGTTTGTTTGTTTATTGCTAATGGTTTGGGAAATTTCCCCTAGCATTCTTGACAGCTTGCATTTCTTTTTTGGGATAATTTCCTGTTTACATTCTTTGACTATTTATCTATTGGAGAATGACACTTGTTCTTATTTTTTCCTATAGGTACTTATAAGGTCCTTTGTATCAATTCTCTATATATCTGATAGATCAGACCTTTGCTGAAAAGATTTTTCCCAGTTAATTTTTCCCCTTCTCACTATATTAATTTTCTTTGTACAAAGACTTTTCAGTTTTATAATTCCTCTTCCTTGTTTGATCAAGAGCTCTTCCCTATCTATAAGTATAAATGATAATTCCTTCTCTGCTCTTCTAATTTGTTTATGATATGACCTTTTATGTCTGTGCCATGTATCTCTTTGGAGTTAATTGGGGTATGCCTTAGTCCAAATCTATTTTCTATTAGATTGCTTTCTGCTTTTCCCAGCAATTTTTGTCATTCCCTGATAATTGATGTCATTGGGTCTATCAAACATTATGTTAAAATGTTTGATAAAGTCAAAAACAACACCACCTCCTGTTTTCTCACTAGAATAATGCCATAGAATTCCTTTTAGAGATCTAAATTTTTTTCCTTCTAAACCTTGAATGAAGACAAAAGAGAAAAACTTTGCCAAGTGTTAAGCCTGCATGCAAGCAGTGAATCTGCTTATCTTCAAATTTATTTTTTTTTTCCGCCTTTCTCCTGGGAGGAGCCGAACAGGTAGTGGAGCCTCGTGTGAGTGGAGGCAGCGCTGGCCAGTGCCAGGGCCATGGACTGTGGAAGGGCAAGGGGAGAAGCGGGCGGCATTCCCGGCCTAGTTCCCCACCTCGGCACCCGGGAGTGGACATGGCCCAGAATCTGAAGGACTTCGCGGGGCACGGCGCTGAAGCTGCTGTTTGGGGCCGGGGCCGTGGCCTACGGAGTCCGAGAGTCCGTATTCACTGTGGAAGGTGGGCAAAGAGCCATTTTCTTTAACCGAATCGGAGGTGTGCAGCAGGACACCATCCTCTCGGAAGGACTGCATTTCAGGATCCCCTGGTTCCAGTACCCCATCATCTATGACATTCGTGCCCGGCCCCGCAAGATCTCTTCTCCCACAGGCTCCAAAGATCTTAAGATGGTGAACATCTCCCTTGGAGTGCTCTCCCGACCCAATGCCCTGGAGCTGCCCAGCATGTACCAGCGCCTAGGCTTGGACTACAAGGAGCGTGTGTTGCCCTCAATCATGAATGAGGTGCTCAAGTCTGTTGTGGCCAAGTTTAACGCCTCACAGCTTATCACGCAGCGGGCCCAGGTGTCCTTGCTGATCCGGCGGGAGCTGACAGAATGGGCCAAGGACTTCAGCCTCATTCTGGACGATGTGGCCATCACAGAGCTGAGCTTCAGCAGAGAGTATACAGCTGCAGTGGAGGCCAAGCAAGTGGCCCAGCAGGAGGCCCAGAGGGCTCAGTTTCTGGTGGAAAAGGCAAAACAGGAACAGCAACAGAAGATCGTACAAGCTGAGGGTGAAGCTGAGGCTGTCAAGATACTTGGGGAAGCTCTGAGCAAGAACCCAGGCTACATCAAACTGCGAAAGATTCGAGCTGCCCAGAACATCTCCAAAACCATCGCCACATCTCAGAACCGAATCTATCTCACTGCTGAGAACCTTGGACTGAACTTGCAGGATGAAAGCTTCACTCGGGGAAGTGACAGCCTCATCAAGGGCAAGAAATAGAGACCTCCTCCTGACCTCCAGAGAAAGCTGATCTCTTCCTCCCTGAGTTAGCCTTGGATGAGCCAGCAGATGGGTCCACCTCCCTCACCCCCACTATCATGTGACTTTCCTCCACCACCACCAACCACCCCCTCCCCACTCGTTGGATAAATGAAGACTGACAGATGTTCCTTTCCCTAATCTCCCTCCCCATATTTTTCTGGGGGCTTGGGGTATAAGGACTGTGTGATTTCTTAGTGATTTCCTCTCTAGCTGGTTTCCCTCCAACACTGGAAGGAGATAGCAGCTATCCCAGGAATTCTCAATAAATTTTTATTACTTAAGTGGAAAAAAAAATTATCTTTTTCAAAAGAGGAGATTTTTTTTCCTTCTTAAAAGAGTCTTCCCACTCCTATCAGGTATTTTCTTGAATTTTGCATACAATACTTACATTTATGGAACAGAGACTTAAAGGGACATTAAAATAAGATACGACTAAGCTTTTTTTAAAAAAAAAAGACACAAAATGGTTTTCTTTTCCTCCCACAGCACATAGTAGAGTTTTCTTTATAACCTTCTTCAAGAAAATATCCCCTTGGAAAAGAATAATGAATTCTTCTGGGTTCGAGTTAAAAATGGATATGGAAACCTCTTGATGTTTGAAGAATATTGGGCAAATTACATTAGCAAAATGATTATAAAACATTGTAAGATGACTATTTCTAATAATAGCAGTTCATATTACTATGGGACTTTGATGTTTACAACACAGAATCTGAGTTGGAAGGAACCTCAGAGGCCATCTCTACGTAATTCATGAGGTTTCTGAAGCAGTGTCCCCTTTACAAAGTACCACAAGATATGACCCACATTTTGTATGAAGTTCTCAAATGAGGGGGAACCTAGCATCTCTTTGATGTGGCCCATGTTACTTTTGAATAAGCCAAATTGTTAGGAAATATTTTTCTTCCATCAAGACTAAATATTTTTATTTTATTTTATTTCTTTGTAATTTCTACCCCTTGCTCCTAGTTTTCTCTCTGGAATCAAGCAAAAGGAGCCAGTTCTTTTTCCTATGAGATGACCCTTTAAGAACTTGAATACTGCTATCACATCACTCCAAGCTTTACCTTCTCCAGTCTATATATCCTCAACTCATGACCCTAACTTGCGTTTTCTGGATATTTTCATCACAATGACTCCATGTAAAAGAGGCGTCACCCTCAGCTTACTTCATGGTGTCGTCTGCTGGGAGCCCTTTATTCCTAGACACACTAGAAAAGAGAGGGAGAGTGTTCCAGTTAGTTTTCAAGTTGCAGTCAATTCCAGCTATGTAGTGGTTGGGTAGCTCCCAACCACATGGTAAGCCAACACAGAAAGTTCACACATCTATCTTACTTTATCTTATCTCCCAGTCCACTTATCTCCCAGAAACAGGTCTCCAGAGCCTTCCACATGGGTGATGCCATTTTAGGTGGTCTGGGCATGGGTCAAACTCTTGCTATGTCTGGAAGGTTAAATAGTGAATTATCCTTATTTTACAGATTAAGAAACTGAGGTATAGAGCATTTAAGTGCCTTGTCCAGATTCACTCAGCAGGAATTTGTTAAAGTAGGATCACTGATTTAAGGGTATCTAAATTTAGAGGGACTTAGATCCCCTAAGTCAATGATTTTATTTTAATAATGAATGTGCTTGCTTTAATTATAGTTTCTTTTCAGTGGTGGCCCTCCTTGTCATTATTTATGTCTTGGCTTGGGAAAGACACAGGAAGACATCCTGTACTTCTAATAATGAGCATAAAAGACCGTTGCTTTTTTGAATATCCTATTTTCTATCCACACAAAAACTAAAGAAACTGAGTGCAGATGTTGTATGTTACCATTCTGAAGAAGTTTTCTAGTATAATGGTGGCTAATAACAGACTAGAAACTAAGAAAAGCCAGTGAATTGAATAAGAGCTGAAAACAGATTTTTTGCCTTCTTTTACATGGTAAAAAGTGACTTTATGCCAGGGGCTTTTGGCCACACCCTTGTGAAAAACTGTTTTAACAGTGTCAGGGAAGAGATGTAATTGACTACATGCATTTAACAACGGAAGTCTGACATAATGGACTTGAAATAAGATGAAAGTTAAACCCAATGAGTTATTCAGCTTTATCCTCTTCTTGTGTGTGGAGCACACAGACTCTCCTAATGGCATGGAAGCCACCCTGCCTGCCCTTAGAATAAGGGAGAGAATTATCCTAGCTCCAGAGAACTGTGTAGGAGGTAAGCCTTCTAAGAGCTGGGAGCTCTGGGTGGGAAAGTAGACTTGCCTGGGTTACTTCTCCAGTCCAGTAACAGTATATCATGACAGTTTTGTCTAAGGCAGGGCTGTCCAACCTTAGATTTTTATTGAAAAAATAGACAATATATTTTGATTTGCCATTTTAGTGAGAGTTCTGTGGTAGCTTGGCTTGGTTTACTAAAGCATTTATGTAAATTTCTATGCTTGTAGGCGGGCTGCATAAATCAATCATACTGGGGGCTGCATGTGGCCCACAGGCGACATTTTGGACAGTCCTGGTCTGAGTGGAAAAGGATGAATCATTCCATTCAAAGTGACTTAGGGCCTTCCCACCATCATGGAAATCTATGCTCTGAACTCAGAGATAACCTGCAAATATTCTGTTATACAGGTATTGAGGATGCAACACCAGCCTTAACAACTTCATTGTTTTATGAAACATAATTTGGTCCATGGATGTCTGAAATGAATGAAGTAATGAGCTATAGCTGATGAGTCCATTTTGAGCTACGTCATAGGGCAGACAGAGTGTTCCTTTGGCGCTTTTGCCTTTTTCCATTCTTCCTCTCCCTGCCTTTGCCTCTCTGTAACACCAATGTTACTAGCAGCTGCTGCGGAGGTGTGAAGACCAGCAATACCAGCACACAGGAGGGCTGCTAGCACAGATTCTTTGATCTGATTTTCTGAAGGAAAGCAACTTAAAGGGGTTTACAATCTCACTTGAATTAGACATACATATATCATTCACTTATTTCAGGGGAAAAAGTCAGCACCCTGAGCTTCAGAGATAACACAAACAAGAATTACAAGCAGAAGTTAACCCAGATCAATAGATAGGACTTCTAACTGTCTGACTATAGCAATATATACATAGTCACCAGAGAGAGAAGCATCAATATCTGGGTTTTTCAAAGCCGGCTAACCCTAACCCCAACCAGCTATCCGGAATCTCATCTGGCTACATCACACGAACACTCTTCTCACGAGTGAGCCCCAAAGCAAAATTCTAACCTCAGAGTATATATTCACTTCTTCAGGGTCAGAGGCCATCACAACCCTTCAGCTCTAGCTTCTCTAACTCCTCTAACTTTCTACGCCACCCCCTCCATTCATTCAGCAAGCTCCTCCCACTACAGGCTTCATGTAACTTAGGCTTCATATGACTTAAGCAGGGCACATGGGCCTATTAATGGATGGGAAAGACCTTCAGATTTACAAAAATACATTAACAATATACTGTCTCAGAAGATCAAAACTCTTTCTGCTTCTTTGTTGTGCAGAGCCCTCCCATGGTGTTAGTTTTGGTCATTCAATTGTGTCCAACTCTTCATGATCCCATGGACCAACTGTCTGTGGGGTTTTCTTGGCAAGGATAATAGAGTGGTTTGCCATTTCCTCCTCCAGTTTTATGCAGGCAGAGATTAAGTGACTTGCCCAGAGTCACATAGCTAGTTAAGTGTCTGAGGCCAGATTTGAACTCTGGTCTTTATGGTTTTTCTGACTTTAGGCCCAGTGCTCTTATGAACTGTGCTACCTTGCTACCCCCTGCATGTCTTCCACTGTGACATCTCATTAAAATTGGCCCTCTTCTGTTAGGGAGCTAAATTTAAAAATTATCTTCTTCTTCCTCATCTGCTTCCTAATTGAGATTCATAGATCGCCAGCATCCTGATCTCATCTGTCACTGGAGGTTGGCCGCCGGATAAACTGATCTATATTACAAGGTTTGATAATGGACAATCCTTCGATATTTCACTTCAAAGAGCCTTTTGATTTCACCAGTGTAGGTAATCCCTTCATGTCTATAGATTACAACCCTTCTATGACTTAGGTCTTAAAGAATTTCTGTTGGACAAAAACTTCATTACCTATGGCCAGATTGGTGATGACCTCTTCAATTTATCTAGATTGGTTCTTAGATAATAGATAGTCTTCCCTTGTACCTATACTCTTTATCTTTATTACTCAGTAGCCAGAGCTTATGCTTCTCTGTCATAACTTTTGTTAACCCAAGATTGCCTCCTTGACTCTAAAAGGCACAAGAAAATACTGGTGAAGCAGTGAATAACAAAAAGTGAGCACATTTTGCATGTCTAAAGGAGGATTTGGAAGCAAGTGGTTGGATAGCTTACCTACACCAAGATAATCACAAAACCAAAAGTTTGTTATTATAAGGAACCACAGAATTATCAGAAGAAAGAATATGCTGATAAAGATTTAACAATTAGTTCTTCCCCCACCCAAACATACATAGGACAATTTTTAGGTTTAATCTGCAACATTGTTATTTAAGTAGGTTTGTGTCTATTCACTATTGTGGTTGCCCATGTAGGTTAAGTCTTACACTTGAATCTGCCTAGATGTGGATCACAGGAAGGCAAGAATTGCTATTACTAATATGTCTTCCCCTCTTTCTCTTCACCTTTTAGTGCCCCCCCCCATTCTGCAAGGAAAACTTTGATTCCTGTTAGGAAAGGAAACAAAAGGTAGGGACCAGAGCCTGGTCATTCTGCTCTCCTCAGAGAGGGGGGTACTGGGCTAGAATTATATCTATCTGCTCTTTCAAATATTGTTAGTCTAGGGAAAGTAGTTTTTAGGTTCAAGCTGTATTCCTGATCATTATTCATTAACTGGAAAGGAGAGGCCCAAACTATATATCCAAGGCTTGACTCCCTTCCCACCAGTGTCTGTTCCACAATAAACACACATAGACACATGGCCCTACTTCTCCTCCAGCATAAAGGCCATGTGGTTGATCACTTCTTCTTCAAGAGGACCATTGCTCTTAGAAATTTCCTTCCTTCCCTAGAAATTGGGGTCCAGAATTTTCAAAATTAGGAACTTTCAAATTTGGAGCTAGTTAGAAGGAAACCACCAAGGTTGGTACTACCAAAGGACTCTCCCTTCTTTGACTGGTGCATTTTCTCAACTCTTCTCCGAGGCCAAATTTGGTCATTATTATTTGATAGTGTTCACTTTAAATTTTTTCAGTTTTTGTATATTATCTCTCTAGTTTCATTTATTTCACTCTGCATCAGTTATTACAAGTCTTTCCATACTTCTTTGAATTCTCCTTATTCTTTTTCATTATGTCATAATGTTGCATTACATTTATATGCCATCATTTGCTTAGTCAATGGGCATCTGCTTTGTTTTGTTTTTTGCTACCATAAAAAGGGCTTCTACAAACATTGTGAATGCTTATTTTCTATGGACTTAAACAACAAGCAGTCATAGCAGCAAGATGTATCATCAAGACAATATTCACAGCAGTTGCAATTGCAATGAATATGGTTCTGAATCGCAAAATATAACAGACTCTCCGTATAGAAGACAGAAACAAAACATTTATTCAGACATCAGAGAACCAAATCCCAACACCAGTAAACCATCATAGCAGCAAAGAAATCTATGCATAATAACGATGAAGGTAGCATTGTCATTCCCAAGCCTTCCCCACCCCTCTGGGGCCTTCCCACAAACACTCACAGCACAGCTAGCTTGGTTCCGCTCTCTCCTTCAGCTCTAACTGCTCTGACTTCACTTCCTCTCAGTTCTACTTCACCCTTCCTGCCCCCCCCCCCATTCAGCCATCACCTCCCACCACAAGCTTCATGTCACTTTGGTTCCATGTGACTTAAGCAGGTCACATGGGCCTATCAATGCATGGGAAGTTCTTCAAATTAAGCAAAAATATATTAACAATAAACAAGAACATAAGAGAAAACAAATAATTTCTTACATTGGAAACTTAGCTGCTCTGAGAGTGTCAATACAGGTAGTCAAAATTTTTCCGTTATGTGAAGCTTTGTCACCTGGGAAGAGTAGGAGCAAAGGCAAGGAAGTAAATGGGTAGCTCTATATAGAAGAATTTTCATGGTGCCTTTCAAATCCTACTCTGTTGGCTGCCACCTGGTCTACCTACAGGTAAAAACTGTCCATGTATGGGAGATTCAGGGCATAGAATCAGCACTGAAAAAGGACCTTTGAATAGAACAACCCCTCCTCCTTTTATAAAGGAGCAAATTTAGGCCCAGAAAGGTTAAGATCTTATCCCAGACCAAACAGGTAGTGTCCAGTGGTATTGATTAGGTTCTCTGACACACAATGTCATGCTTTACTATGATGGAGCTCTTGAATCCCTACCACCACTACCTGTCTGACCCACTTTCTAGAACTTTGTTTGCAAACACTAGCTCATGTCGGAGACTAGAAGTTCTCTTGGCTTTTTCTCCCTCAACTTTGTGATCTCTAAAACAGCACTCTGTGCAGCTCATACAGGCAAAAACAAACAAAACATCTGCCTATCATTAAATGGTAACACAATGACTGCTTATTAACACTTTTTAAAAAATTTCTGGGAGCTTGTAGTAGGAACGCTGAATTTATGATCTCAAATATAATCATGTATATGTTTGAATGGTCCGAAATCGCAAGGTATGAGAGATTCTCTAAGGAGAAAACAACAAGAAATTTATTTAGGCCCCACCGCAGCAAAAACTTGAACCAGCCTCCCCATTCCAACATCTTGTCAAAAAGACTCCAGGCCCAGAAAGCCCATTTCACAAGGAGGCCACAGAAAAACAAGATAGTATTTAGCCAAATCATGTTCACTGGCCTCACGTTCCTGCTCGCACTTGGGTAAGCCCTGCTTCCGCAGCTTCCTGCCTCCTCAGCTTCTGGCAGCTTCTGACTTCCACACCTTCCGCCGCCGCCGCTGCTGAAGTTGTCTCCCGGCTCACCCCTCCTCACAGCCAAGCTTCTGGCATTCTCAAGCCCTGCCTCAATGACCAGAGACCATTGGTTCCTGAGCTGGCCCCTCCTAAGTCACCAATCCACACCCACACAGGTTTCACACCTGACAGGGCCCTGGACCTGGGGCTTAGTACTTAACAGCTGAAAGTACTTCCACTCAAAAGAAACAAAAGCCATGCTAA
>CM053622.1:434875090-434920290 GCA_028646595.1 Phalanger gymnotis
CTAAGTCACCAATCCACACCCACACAGGTTTCACACCTGACAGGGCCCTGGGCCTGGGGCTTAGTACTTAACAGCTGAAAGTACTTCCACTCAAAAGAAACAAAAGCCATGCTAATGAGACAATTTTGCTTAACAACACATGCCCGTTATCCAACAAAAACTGTTGGGAAAACCAGAAAACAATCTGGCAGAAATTTGGTTTAGGCCAATATCTTACATCACATAATATAATTAGCTCCAAAAAGATACATGATCTAAATTTAAAAGGGTCACATCATAAATAACTTAGAAGGGAGGGAAGTAAATAACTTTCACAATTATGGGTAAGGGAATAATTCTTGACAAGCAAAGGATAGAGAAAATCACAGGAGATAAAATGCTTTACTTTCATTGCATAGATTTAAAAAATTAGCAAGAATGTAAGCAATGTAATTAGAATTAGAAAGGAAATGATTAACTGAGAAAGAAAACCTGTTCATCAAGTTTCTCTCATAAAGGGTGGATATCCAAAATATGCAATGAACTGATTCAAATATATAAGAACAAGATCCATTCCACAAGAGATAAATGGCCAAAGGATACAAATATAATATTAATATAAATATATAATATAATAAATATATATTTAAATTTTGTGTTATTTATTAAAATATTTAAATTTAAATAAAATAAATATGTTTACACTTAAATAAATATACATAATATTACAAATATAGCATAATAAACAAATATAAATATAATATATAAAATATAAATAGTTCTTAAAAGGTGAAAAACAAACTATTAACAACCATAGGAAAAAGTGCCCCCTTAAATGAAATGAAAACTAATCTATGAGGGTCCACTTCATAGTAGTCAGATTGGCAAAGGGAACAAAAAGAAAGGAAAGAACATTTATTGGAGGAGAAGTGAGAGCACTGGCATACTTATGTATTGTTGGTAGAGTTGTGAATTGGTTCAGTCATTCTAGAAAGCAATTTGGAACTATTGCCCAAAAGTTACTTAACTGTGCATATCCTTCGACCCAACAATACCACTACTAGGTTTATACTCCAGAAAGATTGAAGAGAGAAAAATTCTCATTTGAACAAATTATTCATGGTAGCATTTTTTTTTATTTTGTAGTGAATGAAGACCCTCTTTGATCACTTCAGTAGAAGTCTTTGGCAGTTCCTGAAGTACTTCCTGAGACCTAATTTGACTTGCCAGAAGCTATCCTGGAAGGAGTTGTTTGGACGGTGTGGAGCCAAGGTGACATGTAACAATACCTATTCAGCAGCTTCACAAACTGCTAGATATACTATATTTAGGTCTCAAACTACTGAGAGAACATAAAAGTTTACCTAGCTTCTGCCAATTTGAGCTCGTGAGGGCCTTTTGTATTTAACATTTCTCTTGTGTATAGGAAATAAATACCTATTCCAGATCTCATTTCCATTATACATTTAGTGTCTTTATAGCTCTTCCTAGAGACGAGCCAAGGTTTAATCTTTAAGTAATTTTTCCTCGGGGTGCCAGGGAGAGACTCTAACAAGCCAAAGAGCACAAGGAGTCTGACCTTTCTTTTGGGTAGCCAGACTCCTCTAGTCTGGATTGCACATATCTGGATCTAAGCTTCAAGAAAACTTTTAGTGAAGAGGGAGATCTCCAGTTACTTATAGCCAGCAGTAGTTTTTCACTGTTAGATGTGCATACTTACTTATTTGTGAATTATATACTTGTATTACTGTATGATGACAAAGTCACACAATTTGACAGTTGGAAGAGACCTCAAGGGTGATCTAATCCAACCATAGTAATATTTACATACATTACAAAAATTACACCAAAAAGGATGAGATAAAGATGATGTAATATTTGATTCTTAAGTCAATAAGGACATCCTGGAGTTTATTGAGTGACATGGTCAGACTTGCATTTTAGGAAAATCACTTTGTCAGCTGTGTGGAGGCTGGATTGGAGAGGGGGGAGACTTGAGGAGACAGGCCCATTAGCAGGCTATTGCAATAATAATAAAGCCCTAAATTATGGTAATGACTGTGTGAGTAGAAAGGAGACTGATATGAGAGATGTTATTGAGATAGAAATGACAAGATTTGGCCACTCATTGCTGTATGGGGTGTATGAGAGTTTGGAGGGGTGTGTTTGTGGGATAAACTGAGAGCTACAATGCAGATCACAATCTATCCATTACAGCTCATTTTGTGAGACTCAGTCTGCCCCACCCAAAATAAAGTGGAGGGAGAAGAAAAGGGAAAGATGGGAACAAGTATTTATTAAGCACCAAGTATGTGCCAGGCGCTCTGTTAAGCACTTTATAAATATTATATCATTTTATCCTTACAATATCCCTATGAGGTAGGTGCTATTATTATCCACATTTTTCAGTTGAAGAAACTGAGGCAGAAAGAAGTTGTCATTTGCCCAGGGTCACATAGTCAAGTAGTGTATGAGGCTAGGTTGGAATCCACTTTTTCCTGACTCCAGGCCCAGCATTCCATCCACTGAATCACTTAGATGGAAGAGGGGGATGAAGAGATGGGGCTCCTACTCATCAGTCATTGCCCCAAAGTGCAGAGCCCATTCTCCAAATGATGCTAGCCAAAGCCATTGAGGTGATAGTAGGGGAAAAGGGGTGGTATCCTGGGCAACGAGTGATTTTCCTAATGATATTTATGCTAATGATATTTATGCTACCTGGAAAAGTGATTAGGTCTTAACTGCCCTGAGGAGCTGATTCTCAATTCAGAAAATAGGGTGCAGTGGAGTTGCGAAGTCGAACAGAAGAGAAAGAAGGAAGACTAGGGATGTTTTAGAGGGTAGGTGTGTTTATGCTGGAGACAAACCTGTGATTAGCTATTGTGAAGAGGGTAAAATGTTTTCTGTCTTTCCACCATCGAATTGGTAGATTCCATATCCTTTGGGGTCAGACCACAGCCCTAGGGGGCCACCACAATGCCAATGTACAAAATTTTCCCCACGGAGATCTACATAATTTATAGGAAATATTGGCAAAGAATGAAATGAGCAGCAGCTTAATTTTATCTGGAAACAAAATAAAAGTACAGAGAGCAAACAGATAAGATTTAAAGGTAAGAGTTGCCAGTTCACCGGAAAGCAATGTAACAGAGGAGAGGAAAGGATTGGGGAGGGAGTGGAGTGAGGTAAGGGAGAAGGACATGAATTCACCTAGTCTCAATAAATTCTGGCAGAATAGTTCACTCTTCAAAAGGGTCCATGAGCAGCCCAATCACTTGTGTTTATGTTCAGGGTGGTATCACCCTTCCCTTCCAATCCACCGTTGGCCACAGGCATATCTACCACCATGTTCCAAAGTTCCCCATTTTCCTCAGTCCTTCTTCAGTCTCCTTATCCATCTGGGAAAAGCTACACTTCCCATCAGCCACTTTGCTAACAATGGGCCTATAATACCTTTGGGAGAGAGTTTAGCATCCTTAGTAGAGCCACTGTTTCCACCTAGAGCTCAGCTGTACTGTTTGCTTGACTGTGGGAACACATTGGCTGGTCAGAGATAAAAGAACGGTTCTAATTAATTCTTAGTTACAGGTCAACTAGCTATTGGCCTATGAATCTTTGTCCTTTAAAAACCTGGATGGATCCAGGAACACAATCTATGGAAGTGTACTATTTGGGGCTCTTCTCTCTGCTGAGATCAAAAAAGAATTTGAAGAGTGAGATGAGTAAGGCAGCATTGCTTAATGGATAAATGGCTGGCCTTGGAGCCAGGAAAAACGGAGGTCATGTCCCACCTCTGACACATATTAACTACATGACCTTGAGTAAGTTATAACCTTTCAGTTGTGCACCAGGCAACTCTCTAAAACACTTATTGATGGGCTACTAATCAGTATTGATGAAAGGAGTTTCCATACCAGAAGTTCCCTACCCTGACAAATCACCCAATTCTTATTCCATTGACATTGTGTGTTGGAGTGGAAGTATCTTAAAAGAACAAAATTCTGCTTTTCATCCAATTTTCATTCAATCGAACTTAACATTATAGAAAGATATAACTGTTAACCCTTTTCGTTCCTGTTGAGTTGACCTTGAGGAAAGATGTTGTGACTGACCTATAGCCAAAACCCCATCTGTCACAATGAGTTGGTTGGCATTGAGGTAACCCTTGGTTCAAGCCTGTAAGAGGGGCAGAATTGGTGTGAGAGCTTATAAAGGGAGATGTTATTTTTTTTTCCTGGTTTGAAAGTGGACATACATGGTGCCAGACTTGGGGAGAAAGGTTGGGGGAGAAAAAGAACAGAGTTTGGAAGGCAGACATGTAGGGGAAATGTGACTTCCCAATATATCCCTGATTTCCTGCTTGGCTCCTTACAGACTGGAGCATTGCCCTTTGAGTGAGATCAGGGACTCTTGATTGAGACAAGATAGCTCCCTCCCAGTGGGAGAGTAATTCACTCTATGTATTCTCTAGCATATTCTCATTGGTATAACCCTTGATTTTTGTTTTCTGCTTGGATAGTTAGGTTTACTTGCTATTCCCTATTTTCAATGGTGTGCAGCTAGACTTTTTTGATGGGCAGGGGTAAAGCTTTTGGCATAAGCTTGGGGCATCCTTTCTACTTTGAGGGATAGTGACCTGTAAAGTGGCATGAACCTAAGAAAGAAATCATTTTCCCTAGACCGACAATATTAAGGGGGGAAAGGAGGGAGATATAATTCGAGTCTAGTAAACCCTCTCTGAGGAGAGCAGAGAAACTAAGCTTATGGCCCCTTTTCCTGCTCCCCTCTGGGAAGGAATCAGTCTCCCTTGGAGAGGAGTAGGAAAGATTCATGTCAGAAGCTTTTCACAAGATGTATTTCGATGAACCCATGTGGACCTACCAAGCACACAAGGGCAACACATGCACCCTTCATAAATAAGGATATCTTGAGTACATATAGATAATATAGTTGGTATTTATAGTCTTGAGAAACAGTAGATCGATGGACTTAGAATGCATCAGTGATAGAGACAGTATCTTATGAGACATGCTTTCTACAAAAGGCAGCTATATCTTTAAACCAGATGACTATTTTGCCATATATGGAGTGTGGAAAAGACTGCTAGTAATATACCTCATCTTTTAAGTGATCTGTGCACACCTGGCTAATGCTTCAGTGACAATATTTTTTAATACCAAAGGCAATCTAGGATAAGATTGTCATAGTGACTAGCACTCTAGACTTGGAGTGAGGAAGACCAGGGTTTAAATCTTGCCTTAAATATTACTTGAGTGACCCTGGACAAGTCTTATTACTCTTAAGCCTCAGTTTTTTTCACTTGCACTACGAGGACAATAATTTGTAATCTTAGGCCCCCTGACTGCCTTATTAGCCTCAAGAAGAGCTTTAGTCCTGGGGGCTATTAGAAAGATCAAATGTTTGGAGAAGATTCATTTAGACCATTCAATAACATCAGCAGGTTACAGTGGAAAGAATTACGAACTTAGAGGACCCAGGTTCAAATCCTATTTCTGACAATTATTTGTGTGACTTTGGGTAAGTCATTTTAACCTCTCTGGGTCTCAATTTCCAGATGGACTCTGAGGTGCCTTTTATTCTAGATGCATGATCCTGTAAACCTGTGACCTACCTCACAGGATTACTGTGAGGAGCAAATGATTTAACGTATAAAAGGAGCTTTGCAAACTTTAAAGTATTATGTAAATACCAGCTGTTAGTATAATGGTGTATGTGTCTGTGAGTGTGTGAATAGACACCAAAGACACCACCTCCTTGAGGAGGAAGCCTGTAGTCTGTGAAGCTTGACTGTAAAAACTCAATGAAATTAAGTGATGGAGGCAGGGGGTGGAGAAGTATGGCTAATTTTGTCTGATGTAAAATCCAACCATAAGTATGAAGCTTGAATGGACAAAAGGTTTTGCCCAAGTGTTTCCAATTATGACAGGAAAATTAAAAAATGTTTTTTACGGTTCTCAGGTCTCATTATTTCAAATGCATTGTACTTCAAAACTGTAGGAGACAGAGATGCAAGTAACTGTTTTCTTTACAATTATCTGCTATGAGGCTTGGAGTTTCTTTTTTGTTTTTGTTGGGAGTAATTTATCATTTCTGAAGCTTTGTCAAAAGTCATTTCTGTGAAAATCGGGGTGGAAAGTTTCCTGTGGCAAATGAAATCATGATTTGACTTGTCATTATTAGAATCACAGAGTGTATCATTTTTTTTTCTGGGTCGCCAAGAACATAAACAATAGAGTTTTTCGCAAAAATAAATCAAGGAAAATGGCAGATTTCTGGGTTTTTTTCAAGCAAAAATGTATTGAAATACACTTAGTGGCTTCTTTTTAATGTATAGAATACTTAACATACAGGCACTAGAATACTCAAAAATGTTTTTGGGAAGACATTATTTGTATCAGAGGATGCTCCCCCTTAACAAGAAACTTATATTTTTACATTTAGAAATTATATATTGACATAACCTCATCTCTAGTTACTTATAATCTAAGTAGTCAAACAGAAATCAGTAAAATAATTTCTGTAATGTGATGCTAAATGAAATATACATATATGTATGTGTATGTGTATATATGTATATGTATATGTGTGTGTGTATGTAACAGAAGATCAAAAAAACCAACCGTGTATTTCAAAGTCAAGATATCCATCCAATGGCCAAACAAGAATTACTAAATTATAAATAGTCTCCCAAGTTCCCAATCTAGTTGTCATACTTGCTTCCTCACTCCCTCACCTCTGATATCCAACTAGTTGCCAAGTCCTGTCAATTCTACCATTGCAACATCTCTCACAAATGTCCCTTTCTCTCTTTGGACACCGCTACCACCCAGTCCAGACCTTTATCATCCCACAGGTGGACTATTGCAGTAGCTTGCTGGTTATTCTCCCTGCCTCAAGCATCTCTCCACTCCTGTCCATTCTCAACTCAGCTGTCAAACCGATCTTCCAAAAGTGCAGGTCTGACCATGCTCTGCCCTCCACTCCCAGCCAATCCACTCCTCATGCTTCTTTATCTCAAGGAACAAACATTAAGTTCTATTTGACTTCTAAAGTCATTCATAGCCTAGTCTCCTCCTATCTTTCCTGTCTTCTTCCATCTTACTTCCCTCCACATACTCCATTGCTATTCCTCACCCAAGACACTCCATCTCCTGACTCTGGACATTTTCACTGGCTGTGCTCACCCCTGAGATTCTTTCCCTTTTCCTGTCTGCTTCCTTGCTTTCCTGGCTTTCTTCAAATTCTAGCTAAAACCATACCTTTTAGTCATGATGGAAAGTGCTGTCCACATCCAGAGAAAGAACTGATGGAGTCTGAATGCAGATGGAAGCATACGATTTTCACTTTCTTTCTTTATTGTGTGTGCTTCCCCTCCCCCTTTTCTTCTGTTTCTTCTTTTAACAACATGAATAGGATGTACTAATGTGGAAATGTGTTGAGCATGTTTACACATATATAACCTATATCAGATTGCTTGCTGTTTTGGGGAGGAAAGAAGGGAGGGAAGGAGAAAAAAATTGGAAGTCAAAATCCTACAACAAATAAATGTTGAAAACTATCTTTACATGTAATTGAGAAAAAATACTATTTACATAAAAACTCTACCTTTTACAAGGAGCCATTCTCAATCTCCCTTAATTTTAGTGCTTTCCTTCTCTTCATTATCTCCCACTTATCCTGTATAGATCATGTTTGTTCATAGTGGTTTGTAGATCATCTCCTTCACTAGTTAGTTGTATGCTCCTAAAAGCTGGGACTGGTTTTTTTTCTTTCTTTATATCCTCAGTGCTTTGCACGATGCCTAATAATAAGCACTTAATAAATACTCCTCGGCTTGACTTGATAGAGTTGGGATTGTTCGGTTACACCTTTATCTTCCTTCACTTTCTTGGATCCAGCTGTGGTCCCCTAGGGCCTACTAGGGGTGGGGAACCTGTGACCTCGAGGCCAGATGTAGCCCTCTAGGTCCTCAAGTGTGGTCCTTGGACTGAATCCAAACTTCACAGAACAAATCCCCTTAATAAAAATATTTGTTCTGTAAAACTCGGATTCAGTCAAAAGGCTGTACCCAAGGACCTAGAGGGCCACATGTGGCCTTGAGACCACAGGTTCCTCACTCCTAGGCTCTAGAAGGGCATCTGCCTCTTTAGTGAGTGCTATGCCACAGACCTCTGCTCCAATCTCAAATGGAATTCTGGCAGTCTCCATTTCTCTTTCTGCCTTCATCTTCTTCTGACCAGCCATACCTTCAAAAGAGTTCTAAAGCATTTCCACCAAGATCTTACCTTTCATCAATTCTTTGGATCTCTGGGGTCTTCATTAGACTTTGCATGGCTCTCATTACTTCTATGCTCTTCTATAAGGAGTCAGACACTCATAGGACAGCAAATTGGTTCTTTGTTTGCCTGTGAATGGTATTAAGATGTACTTTCAATGTACACAGCTTCCTTGACCTGATTGTCTTGGCTACAATCCCACAGACATCTTCTCTGCCTTTTGGAGAAATATCCTTCATTGATTGCTTCATTTTTTTCTTCTTCCCTCTGGATGTCTGATTTGCCTGTTGACTATCATTACATGAGGACTGAAGCTAGGTAGCACAGTATCTAAAATGCTAGACCTTAATTTGCAAAGATCTGAGTTCAAAATCTGCTTCAGACCCTTACTAGCTGTGCGACCTTAAGATCACTTAACTTCTCTCAACCTCAGTTTCCTCATCTGTAAAATGGAGAAAATAATAACACCTGCATCATAGCATTGCTTTGAGGCTCAAATGAGACAAGATATGTTAACATTTTAACAAAGCATTACGTGATTACTAGCTATTATTTCTTTTCTTATGCCTCCACAGTAGGTTGTGTTGGCTACCTGGCTAGAAACTCTTCATTGAATAGGTTTTTATTTAACTGTATCAGAAGATACTTTGCACACATGGTCATTAACACATTCATTTTGGTTTCAATGACAGGTTATGATCAACATTTAACTCTGAGAATTTGTTGAGTCTATTATTCCCTGAGCATGGATATTCTTCCCAGTATATGCCTGTTATAAAGTCTGGCTCCCAAGAATCCTTTTTTAGGGAGGAAATATTGAGACAAAGTTCAGTTGGTATGAGGACCACAGATTTCATCATTATTTTCCCAATTCTGGGAAGCATGTGTAAGAATGGAGCTTCATTCTGGCCCCTTCCAATGGGCCACATGTGCTAAAGGACATGTATGAACAATGACTTTTGGTTGCTCCCTTAGTCTTTGAGATGGGGCTGTACATTGAAGAGAACTGGTAGCCAAGTAGAGACTCATTTCCCATAACTGCAGCAGTCCTTAAAGGAGATGAATACTGCTGCCAGAAGATTCATTAACCAAAGGGCTAAAACCCAAGCCACAACTCATTTTGCTAGGAGACCCATGTTTTCTCAACATGGATGAGACGTGATACAGATTACTCAACTAGTCCAGATCTAAAATGGCTGTGAATTATCTTTTCAGCAGTCTCATGAGTCTTCTGGGAGTTTTCAACCTCCTAGGTTATTGGCCAATGACAGGAAAGTGTAGCTCTTGTAAGAGGGCAAGATTCCATTACCTACACAGTGTTATTTTGGAGGTTAACCACTAGGGGTCACTAAAGAGAGACTCAGTAGACTCTCAATCCCTCCTAGACCTCTGGTTAAATACTGGGGATGTGTATGATGAAAGTTCACCTCCATGAGGTCAGGGTGTCAGGATTAAACAGCTTCCTTAGCTAGCAAGAGATGATGTCCCCACCCTGCCCTAGATCTGATTTTGTTGTTGTTTTTGCATGCTTTTGTTTCATCTTTCCAGCCCAAGTTTGGGGTCAGTCTCCTCAAAGGGAGGCATATTCAACCCATTTGTTATGGTAGATTTGCTCATGAGATCTAGGTTGGTGGTGCTAACATTTGTTTATCAAACTAAATAAAGAACCCATTAGAGAAACATCTCCCATGGAGCCCAGAGGCATTGCATAGAGTTAGAAGTGTAGTTTCTCTTGCCAGTTTAATCTGTTTTGCAATAAATCACATGTATGCAGATTAAATAAGCCAGTCTTGAGCAAATCTGTATCTGGCTGAGACAAGCAGCAGTCCTTGCTTTAGCCTCCTTTGGCACCAAAGGAATTGGACAGCTTTTTCTGAATGAGTGATTGATGAATTCAAGTTGTTGCTAAAAAAGGGCAAAATAGTCAGAAACCCATTTAAGCAATGAAACAGTGTGCCTTGTACTTAGTGTCTGAATTTGACTTACTTTCGGAAAATACAATGCACTATTCAAGTGATGGTCTCATTGTGAAATAGAAGGGAACAAACATTTATAAGGCATCTACTATGTGCCAGGCACCAAGTTAAGCACTTTACAAGTATCTCACTTGATAGACTATTAAAAGTCATTATCTAGATTATTAGTGGTGTAAAGTCAATCAAGAAGTCTGCTAGTAATTATTTTAGCATTGGTCTCTGGCATACTGTCCGTTTGTATTGACACCATAATTCCCTTTGAACGTGTCAGCTGGGTAGGGCTTTTCTCTTGATAGCATCACCCCCTTTAAGGAAATACTGGCTGCCATGTGCAGATCTATTGTAAAAGAAGTCAAGGAAAGCAATAAGTGTTCTACTTTAGATTGCTTTCTGTTACTCTCGAGAAATTATCCAGTCTATAACTGACCCTTGTTGTTATTGTTGAGTTATCGCAGTCATGTCTGACTCTTTGTGACCCCATTTGAGGTCATTTGGGGTTTCTTGGCAAAGATACTGGAGTGGTTTGCCATTTACGGGTGAGGAAACTGAGGCTATCAGGGTTCAGTGACTTTCCCAGGGTCACACAGCTAGTAAATGTCTGAGGCTTGATTTGAACTCAGGTCTTTCTGACTCTAGGCCTGGCACTCTCCCACACCATCTAGTTTGCCCATCACTGGCCCTCAGTACCTCAGCATATGGATTCTCCGTGTGTCTGTCTCTGTCCCTCTTTGTCCCTCTCTGACTTTCCCAATCAAACTCTGACTGACATGTTTGCTTTATCCTACTGGAAACACATTCCTTTTTCCAGGGTCATATTCACCTTCTTCTTCCAGTCTTCACAGAGGAAGCAGTTTGGAGCAAGATCTCTGGTGCAGTATAGGGTACTGAGAGTGTCAGAGGATCTGGATTTGAATCCCGTCTCTGCACCTGGTCACTTAAATGACAAGTAACAAATCAAAACTTTCTAGTGTCTCGGTTTCTTGATCTGTAAAATGAAAGATTCACACTTAAGACAGTGTAGTACAGTGGAAAAGGCATGGGATTCAGAACCTAGTTCACAACCCAGCTCTGCCACTTACTGTCTATGTGACCTTAGGCAAGTCACATTTTCTAGGCCTCTGTTTCGCCATCTATAAAATGAAGGAATTGTAATTGAAAGCTCCAAGGTTCCTTCCAGCTCTAAATCTATAATCCCTTCTGCCTCTAGATTCATGATCCTCCCATTCTGGCAACTTTTGAAAGTAATTGGTCTGAGACTCTGTCCCATTCCTTCCAGGGTGTGTGTGTGTGTGTGTGTGTGTGTGTGTGTGTGTGTGTGTGTGTGTGTGTGTGTGTGTGTGTCTGTGAGAGAGACAGAGACAGAGAGAGACAGAGACAGGGACAGAGAAAGAGAGACAGATAGCGGCAGAGACATACTCCTCTACAATGTCAGGATCATTGAAGACATAGAATTACAGAATTTCAGAGCTGGAAGGGACCACTGATGTTTCTATGACAGCAAGAAGTCATACAGGGTAAGCAGTTACTTCTTACCTGTTCAGGCGGAAAGATGGCTTCTACTTGTAGTCAAAAGACATAGCCAAGTTTGGTTAAAAAAGAAAGCCCAAAATCACAGAGCAGAGGCAGTTGAAGGCCTCATCTGAATGTGTTACTTTACAAAGTTTGACACGAGCTCTCATAAAGCAAGGAAGGAAACAAACATTTATTACATTCCTGCTACGTTCCAGGCACAGCATTAAGCCTTTCGCAAATACTATCTCACTTGAGCCTCACCACAATCCTAAGAGGGAGGTGCTATTAATATCCTCATTTTACAGTTTGAGAAAACTGCCATTTGAGGCTGACAGAAGTGGAGTAACTTGCCCGGAATCATACGGCTAACAAGCATCGGAGGCCACATTTGAACCCATGTCTTCTTGACTCCAAGGCTTGCTGCATTCACTATGCTTCTTGTATGTTACAAAGGCTATATGTTACCCTAAAACTGTAGTCACAGTTGCAGTAGCCACTTCACCTAGCTGAGTGTAGAAGGGGAAAAATTGAAAAAGGAAGTGTGGGAAATTATTAGAGCAAAGGGAGAAATATTAGTGTTTATAACCCATCATATTTCAACCAAGGAAGTTTAAATACCCTGCCAAACTGGTGACTAATTTGCTTCAAAGTAATTTAAGTTATATTATCACTATTATTATGTCCACAACTTTGCCCCTTGCAAGCTGCATAAGTACTTTACAGGCTGCCTGTGAGAATGTATGACTAAGAACATAATAGCATGAGAAAGCCCAACATGGCTAGGCTCTGCCTCAGTAGACAGACTATCAACAGATAAAATCACAAAATGATGATGACCCCTCATCTCTGCTTTAAGGTTTAGGAAACACTTCCCTGGAAATAATTTCATGATTAGTACAAATATTATCCCCATTTTCCAGATGTGAGGAAACTGACTCTCAGAGAAACTTAGTTATTTGTCCCTGGTTGGTAAAGGTTGGCTCCAATTCTTTTCACTCGGGGCCCACCGATTTTTGTGCTTCACCAAAGTATTCTCCACCAAAATACAAAATATAAAAGTAGCAACTTAATACTGAAGTAATGCTTTGGAGTTTGTACAGTACTTTTCTTATAACTCAGTGAAGTAATTAATGGGAATGTTATCTCGATACTGCAGAGGACAAATCTGAGATTTAGAGGAACTGAATTACTTACCTACAGTCACACAGCTAATAATTTCCCACATTTCCTTTTTCAATTTTTCCCCTTCTACATACACTCAGTTAGGTGAAGCGGCTACTGCAATGCTGACTACAATTTTAGGGTAACATGTAGCCTTTGTAACATACAAGAAGCATAGTGAATGCAATAAAAATTATCTAGACCTTTTAAGAGATCTTTCCACTACTAGAATTAGCTCCACTATGCCCACTAAAGCACCATTCTCTGAGAGTGGCACACTGTAATCTAGTGTCCTGAAAACCATACCCATCGATCTATGAGTGGCCGGGCCAACCCTGATTGCATCTCTTTTGCTTACTTATAGACTATGCCTGGGAGGTCACCATTAGGCTTTGCTAGAACTGATTAGCTCAGAGGGTAGCGAGAAGTCATTTCCTTGTAAATCAAACACCACTTTTGCAGCTAAGCGTAAGTTCAAAGATTATCTCTGACAGCCCTGAAATGTTTTCTTTACTGTAGATCTTAATTATGCAAATCCAATAGGATATGAACGATAAACAAGCTGCTCCCTTCAGTTTTATTTTTAAAGTCTTCAGGGCACATAAAATAAGCAGCCTCATCACTTTCAATGCTTTTCTTCTCAGAAGTGCTTCTGGAGGCACGGACATCAAAATGATGAACTGAGAAAGTATGTTCAGATAGAACACTGGATTGAGGGGGCCGGATTTGTTACTGATGTGATCCTGTCGCCTTTGGCCTCGGTTTACGATGAGATTTATCTTCTTGCAAGAGACATATACAAATATCATATTCCTTTATGAATAATAGAATTCCACAGGGCCTAGTTAGCTTGGGACAATTACTGTTTTGGGGAGAATTAATGGCACCCAGCTCTGTACTTAATACTGAAGGGATATAATTATCCCATGATAACCCTGTGCCCTTTGTTCTAGGAAAGTCTCTCATCTTCCTCACATTTTCTGGACTTCGATTTCCTATGAAACCTTTATATGCATAGGAACACTTTAGAACTCACTGAGACCTTGAAAATTAGAGGGGATTAATTCAAAACCATCACTATTTTACCTACTTTTTTTGGAAATAGAAAATAAATTCTGACATCTGGTGAGTCGGATACTTCCCCCTGGATCCCAAGGAACAAAGTTTTATTTTCTCATCATGAAAGAGAAGGGTCTCCATTGGTGGCCTTACTTATTTACACCACACACATGGCAATCGTTTTGACATTCTGTTCCCTTACTATAAACAGAAAGGATGGTCTTTTTTTTTCCCCCTGTGGAAGTTAATGAATTGAAAAACAAAGCTGTTCTGTATACCCACTCAGTCCAAATACATAAAAGAACTACAGTGCTCTAGGACCGGGGGAAAGTTGCTGCATTCAAATTAATTTTCCCCCTTCCACTTTTCCTCCCTCCACTCCCCACCACCTTTTTTTTAGGAGAAGAAAAAGACCCATTGAATCACCATATAAGGAGGACAGGGAGAATGAGGGAAGAATGCAAAAGTCAGAAGACCAAGGACTTATTCTTGGCTTAGATAGTGGCTCACTGTGTGATCCTAGGCATGTCCCTTAACCTCCCTGTGCCTCTGTTTATCCAGCTGTACCATGGGGATAATGACACTTGTGTGATGGGGTGGTGCAAAACTAAATGGGAGAA
Source organism: Phalanger gymnotis (assembly GCA_028646595.1). NCBI lineage: Eukaryota > Metazoa > Chordata > Mammalia > Diprotodontia > Phalangeridae > Phalanger > Phalanger gymnotis. The sequence goes on from CM053622.1 coordinate 434,889,695, forward strand.
AGGAGCATTTCTCTATTCCTGCTTTGTTTTCATTTAGAAATTGCTGCTTGTTCAGAAATTGGGAAGTAAATTGGTGGTAATTATTAGAAATAAAGAGGCACTTTTGAAAAAATGCGTTGTGAGAGTTTCCTGACCTCCTGGAATTCAGATATCCTGGGAGGGGGCGAAACTCTTACTAGTGGTTGCCCAACTCAACTGAAACTGAAAAAGTTCTTTTCTCGATGTTCCATTCATTGTTTCAAAAGATTTCTTCTTAGGAAGATGTGGTATAGTTGAATGTTGAACTAAGTGTCAGAAAGACCCGATTTTGAATCCCGCCTCCGAAGTTTAGTAGTCATGTGACTGCGGGCAAGTCACTTAACCTCTGTTAGCCTCAGTTTCCTCATCTGTGAAATGTGGATAACAATAGCACCTGTCTCACAGGGTTGTTGAGATGATCGAATGTGATATGCTATGTAGTGGACTGGGCAAACCTTAAAGCACCATGAACTCATCAGCTATGACTAAGCTTCTTAGAATGCTAACTTTCTAAATGAGTTTTCTGTGGTATATCCAAGGAAGAGAGTGGTCAACAGATAGTCTTTTCCAGTTCCAGCCCATTAGGATCACTACAATAACTAGGAATGTTTTCACCTGAAAGTAAAATGTTTATGGGATACGGCAGGAGATGACAGCATGTAAATCCATCCGAGCCCAGGCATAATTGTGCTGAGAACTGGGTCACTTTCTCTTCGGGGACTGAGGGGATGGTAAGCCCAAGAGAAGGATAACTCTATAACAGGCTGACTCTAGGGGATGATTGTGCCACACAACTTAGAACACTGTAGAATACTATAAGGAGAGGAAGTAGATGAGAGGTTATGGCAGGAAGGCTCCTTTCGGGGAGGAAACATTTATTGCCTTGCTCCCCACTCCCAGAGGAAGAAGCACTAGGATGTCAGTTCCTTGGGGCAAAGTTTCACTTACCCCTTGTCAGTTATAGCTTTGTTCTGGGTCCTAGGAGGTCTTTCTCTTTTAAAAAAAAAATTAATTTGTTCTGATACCTTTTGTAATTGCATCACTTTTATTTCCTGATATGATCGCTGTCTTCTGTTCCCTTAAAACAAAAGAATTTAAAAAGAGGAAAAAATAGTTCCGCAAAAAAACAAAACAAAACAAAACAAAACCAATATACCAAGTCTGCTCCAGTTTTCCACATCCATAGTTTCCTGTCTAGATATGAGAGATGGGTTCTCATATCTCTTTTTGAGTGTCTAAACTTGGTTTTGTTTTTGAACATTGTTCTTTACATTTCCAATATTATAGGCATTGTGTGTGATTATGATTACTTCATTTTGCATGAGTTCATTCTCTTTCCTATACTGTAACAATGATACCACTTGCCGCTGCTGTGGCTGTGCAAGACCAGCAACAAAAGCACACATGAGGGCTGCTAGCACAGGTCCTTTGATCTGCTTTTCTAAGGAAAGCAACTTTAAGGGGTTGACAATCTTATTTTAATTAAACCTACATATATCATTCACTTAGTTCAGGGGGAAAAGGCAGCACCCTGAACTTAAGAGCAAATACAAACAGAAAATATAAACAGATCAACAGACAGGCTTTTGTCTGATCATAGCAATACATGCATAGTTACCAGAGAGAAAAGCACCACCATCTGGGTTTTCAAAGCCAGGGCAGGGGGTGGGGACTCTTTTAATGGTTACCCAGAATCTCCTCACCAACACTCTTTCAATGAGTGTGCCCCAAAACAAAATGCCAACCTCAGATCTTATATATGTCTCAGGGCCCTGGGTCATTTGATTACCTCAGTGTTGAGAAGCACTCAAACAAAAGATGAAAGGGTCCCATTTTACTTGCCCCATTCAAACAAAGGTAAGACTCATTAAGGGCACTTGATGGCCTTAGCATTACAAAAGAAAAGACAACAAAATAGTCCAGCCCTAATTACCATAACATATATTTCTTGATATTCGTCAAATTTGACATTTCCTAGAGCTCAGTAATATTATATTATATTCATATACCACAATTTGTATAGCCATCTACTAATTTGTTTCCCATTTTTAGCTACTTCAAAAAGAGCTGCTATAAATATTTTGGTGTATATGGGTCCTTTTATTTTAATACTGACTTCCTTGGAATCTAGAGCCTAGCAGTGTTATCTCTGGATCAAAATATGGACATTTTAGCAAATGTGTTATCACAGCACCAAATTACTTTCCAGACTGGTTAGACCAATTCGCAGTTTCACAAATGGTATATATTAGTATGCTTTTCTTTCCAAATTATCTATTCTCATCATTTGTCATCTTTGACTATTTGCCAGGTTTCATCTGAGAATTGTTTTGATTTGCGTTTCTTTTGTTGTTAGTGGCCTAGAGCCCTCTTTTATATAATCACTCAATCAACAAGCATTTATTTTATCTTTTGCCTTTTTCTTTTAAAATATATTGGTATTTATTTCATTAAATATTTCCCAATTACATATAAAAATTTTTAATAATGGGTTTTCTCTAAATATTGATTTCCTAATTCTCTTCCTACCTCCTTCCCCTATCTCCTCCTTGGGAAGGACAGCAATTTGATATGGATTATACATGTGAAGTCATGCAAACCATATTTCCATATTAGACACTAAAACAAAACAAGATCCAAAAAAACAAGAAATTTTTTTTTTGAAAAAGGTATGATTCAATCAGTATTCAGAGTTCATCAGTCTTTTCCCTGGAGTTGGACAACAATTTTCATCATGGGTCCTTTGGAATTGTCTTGTATCATTGCATTGATGAGAACAGCTAAGTTTTTCACAGAGCTTTGTCCTTACAACATTTCTGTTGCTGTGTACAATGTTCTCCAGGTTCTGATCACCTCATTTTCCTTGAGTTCATATAAGTCTTCTTTCCCCAGTTGTTTTTTCTGAAACCATGTTGCTAAACATTTCTTATAACATGATACTATTCTGTCACGATCATATCATAGGTTGTTCAGCCATTCCTCAATCGATTGACCTCCCTTTTCTATCTAATTCTTTGCCACCACAGAAAAGAGCTGCTATAAATATTGTTGTACAAATTGATTTTTTCCCCTTTCCTTTGATTTCTCTGGGACACAGATGTAGTAGTAGTATTGCTGGGTCAAAAAGTATGCATCATTTTATAGCTCAGTGAGTGTAGTTCCAAATCGTTGTCTAGAATGGTTAAACTAGTTCACAACTCTACCAACAGTGCATTAGTGTACCAATTTTTCCATATCCCCTCCAGTATTTATCATTTTCCTTTCCTTTTACCTTAGCTAATCTGATACATGTGAGGTGGTATCTCAGAGATGCTTTGATTTGCATTTCTCTCATCAGTAGTGATTTAGAGCATTTTTTCTTGCGACTATTGAAAGCTTTGATTTCTTCTTCTGAAAATTGTCTGTTCATATCCTTTGACTACTTATCAACTATTTTTATAGTTGGCTTATAGGAATGGTCCCATTCCCTGTGGAGATTGAAACTATTAATCAGGGAGAATAAAAAGATTGCTTTGCCACTGTGATGGTCTAGCTGAAGTTAGATAAAATAAATACAGAGTGTAACCAGTCAGGATGATTGTGTGATTTCTGCCAATTCTCTTTGGGAGAACATGAGTAAAAGCAGAGGAGGCAGGTGGTGGAGTAATCCAAGATTGGGAGTTGTCAAGTAGTAAGATCAAGGTAGGTAAGCGATTCTAGAGTGAAGATTGTGACATATAAAAAGTTCAAGAGACATAATTTCTAGGTAGCTATTTTATTAATAATGCTAGCATATTATTAATAAAAAGGGATCAGTGACACTTTCAAATGCCAAAGACCCCTCATAGAACCCATCCAATGCTTATATGCCCTTGGAAGAGTGGGTGTTCCTCAGGGTAGCAATCACTCTGATTGGTTAACAAGTAGTGAGGAAAATGAATATTATGATGAGAGGTGGACCTATTCTAACAAGGGCTTGGGAGGACCTAACTTTGGTCATGTCATTTACTTCCAGATCACTCCCAACCTTGGGTAATCTAATCAAAGAATTTATTCCCTCTCTTCCCCCCACCCCAGTAGAAACACAATGAGCTTCCTCCCCTGGGTGGGTGCTGAATAAGATTGTGAATAAAGTCAATCCAATCTCATTATCAGCAATGTCCTTCAGAGGCTGGCTTGGCCTAATAATGTTTCAGACACCTAATAACATTTCAGAAAGGAAAAAAAAATCCTATTTCCCCAATATTAACAATTAGTTATTTAACAGTCATTTCTCTCAAGTTGAATTGGCTAACTCATAGGATTAAGATGAGAAAGAGAGTAAAGTGAGGTAATGGGGTAATGACCTGAGAGAGTACCAAGGAGCAGAGAGACTGGAATTTGAAATGAGGACAAAGAATAAGTCTAGGAAGGAAGAGGCATAAGGAGAGATGGAATCATAGGAGAGCATGGCCAGATGGAAAGAAGAATGTCAGTTTTTGATCAAAGAAGCAGATCATCTATGAGAAATGGTGAGATCCAAGATGTGTCCATCCTGTCTATGGATAAGGTGGAATGAAGGAGTGGGTTAATGGGACTTTTGGCAACTGAGGATCAAAAGGCTTGGAAGTTTGATGCAGCAACCACATGAATGTTGGAATTCTATTGTATGCAGGCAAGACTTTAGGAGGAGGGAAAGGTACAATGAGCTGAATACCTTGAGAAAGGAAGGAGAATAACCTGGGGTCTGGTGCACAATAGCTACTGTAATTTTAATTAGAGTGAAAATTTTAATGAAGTGAGTTTCAAAGATTAGGTGTTACTGAATGATGGCAAAGGGAGAATCTATAAGTGAAAATGGAGAGTGAAGACTATTCCATGCTCAATGTGTTGAGAGTTATAAGTGATGGTACAACTTGTGCTAGAAAGGATGGACAGGGACAAAGTGTTGCCTGAAGCAGCAAACCTGAAGGCATCAGTGAGAGCAAGTAGTTGGAAGGGGTAAGAGAGGAAGATGTGCAGGATGGTCAGAAGTTTGTTCATTATGGTACAGAAATCCCATAGGCACAATGAAAGAGTTGATCAGAGTTGGAATGGATTGTAGGTGGGGTAGGGTTGTGGATGATGGGAATGGGAGAAGGGGAAGTGAGAGCTGGAGACAGTTTGCTGCTAGGTAGTCAGTGATTAAGAAGACAGGGACAGAGAGAATAACAGGTAGTGGTAATTGGCTAGCCTAGAGCTTTTAGTGGGTGGCAGTTGAATTATAATGATCACAGTCTCTTAGGGTAAGTTTTGGTAAGCAAGGACCAGCATCAAACTCTCAGTTTTCTATCCTAACTAACCCCTACCCCCACCCCTAACCCCCATCAAATTACAAAAAAAAAAAACTTTTTCTGCTTAGTAGGACAAGAATTATTATTATTGTTATCTTAAAGATAGACAAATTGACCAAGGCAGAGACAAAGAAAGCAACTTACCCAACATGACAGAGTTGTACAACAATAGAGACTAGGACCCAAGCTTTTTGTTTTCATAGCCTAGTCCAATATGTTATTCTTCCTCTTGTTCACCAAAGAATAACTTGGTTCAGTAACTTCATTATATTTCTAAGACAAGGTGATGAATTGGAAGCTCTCAAAGACCTTTTACTAATTTATAGAGAGGGTGTGATTTGTGCAAATGAGGGAGTGTTCACATTGATGAAATTAGGGATCTCTGAAGAATGAATGGGCTTTTTGTATTAGACTAGTTAAGTAAACAATTTCTGGTCAGGGAAGGGAAAGGGAATAAGCATTCATATAGTGCCTACTATGTGCCAGGCCCTATGCTAAGCACTTTTTACAAATATTGCCTCCTTTGGTCCTCAGAACAACCCTGCAAAAGAAGGTGCTTTTTCATCCCAGTTTTTCCATTGGAGAAACTGAGGCAAACAGAGGTTAAGTGAATTTTCTATAGTCACACATCTAGTAAGTGACTCAGGTCATCCTGACTCCAGGCCCAGAGTCTACTATGCCACCAGATGCCTATTAAGGGAACTATGTTATTTAAATCAAGAATACCTTGCCAACCTCACTGCCTCATTATGATGTGAAAACAACCCTGAGTGATTGAAGGCCCGGAATAATAGTCCTGGCAGGTTTTATCAAACTGAAAAAGCTTTGAGCATGGGTCTAGTGATGGGTTCTATATCTATCTTCTAGGGACATTCTCAGCTAAATTTAAAGAGGTTTGTTACTGGTCTGGCTTCAAGTTGATGAACTGCATAGCCACAGAAGCTCTCAAGGACGATCTACTAAGTTATAGAGGTGTTGCCATCTGCACTGGTTGAGGGAGTGCCCGTATGGATGAAATTACAGCTCTGTGACCTACTGGACTTTTGACATATGACTTACTAGACCAACCATGTAAGTAAGTGATTGTCATTTATTCTAAATGAAAAGCAACTAGTAAAGATCTTATTTGTTAACTTTAATTGACTCCAAACAATTCTTTGGAGGTTTGTGTGGCTTTTAAAGTTTTATAGCTATTTAGATGAAGGTCACTATTAGAATGAATACTCATCCTTATTAAGTATAGATCTCTTTCCCTCAAGGGAAAAGTTTCCCTTGACTCTGCCACCACCTCAAGCTATAATTTTATTTTTTTCCTCCCTTTTCCCATCAAATTTCTGAAAAGAGTATCTGTATTCTCTGCCCCTACTTGCTCACTACTTCTGAACCCTTGACAATCTGATTTCTTTTCCTACCATCCTTTGGAAACTCCTCTCTCTGTAGTCACCTGTGATAGTATTGATAAGTCCTTCCCCGCCCCCCTTCCATCATCATTTACTTTGTCTTCTCTGTCTCATTTGACACCACGGACCAACCTTTTCTTCTTGGCTTCTATGGCATTGTACTCTTGTGACTCGTTGACTGTTTTTGGCAAAGACACAAAGATTTCCTAGTTCCTCAGCCTTCTTTGGCCATTTAAACATAGCTCTACCCCTAAGATTCTATCCTAGGCCCTCTTTCCTCCTCTCCATATGCTTACTATTCTGGTTCTCATCCCCTTTCATGGCCTTAATTACTGCCTCTTTGCTGGTGTGTCTTAGATTCATATCCCAATCCCCAATCTGTCCCCAGAACTCAAGTTCAGTCATTTCCACTCAATAAATATTTCTCCCATCTGCCTCTCCTTCTCTTTATTCACTCCAACTATGCTAAGTTGAGCCTTTGTCTCTTTTTATCTCTTCTATTACAGTAACCTCCTAATTGGTCTTCCTCATACACTGGAATGACTGTGTCACTGATCTAGTCAAAGACTTCTAGGATTCCTCTCTGCTTTCTAAATCAAATATAACCTGTAGAGCCTTGCATTCTAAGACGTCCACAATCTGGCATCATCCTGCCTCTATGACTTGATCTCATCTTTCTTTACATTTCCTCTCCTTATCTTTTATATTTCAACAAAACAGAACTACTTTCCATCGTCTGTTTCCAGCCCGTCCCTTAATCATTTCCAAGCCTTGGTTAACGTCATTCCCCATAACTGGAATGAGCCCTTTCTTTATCCATCTCTTGGTATCCCCACCCCCTTCCTTAGATCTCCAACTCAGATATAACTCCCTTCATGACATGTACTTGCAATGGAAACCAATGACCTTCCCCTCCCCTCCAAAGGAAAGTTATTTCTCTTTCCTCAAATTTCACTTTTTGTCTCCTTTGTCCTTATCTCCTCATTAGTAATTTAGTTATTGCACACATGCCCTTCTCCTCCATTAAACTATTAGTTCCCTGAAAGGCATGGGGTTGAGAAGTAGAAGAGATCTTATTCATCATTTACGGATGAGGAAACTGAGGCTTAGAGAGATTAATTGACTTACTGTGGTAAGGCCAACTAATAAAAAACAAAGCTAGAATTTGCATAGTACGCTGGCTCCAAATCTAATGTCCTTTCTAATACACTGAACTATCTTATGATCCTATGTTTCTATCTTCCAACTGCCTTTGTATCTCTAGCACCTGGCGTAGTGCCTTGTGTATTTGTGAAGGAGCTCTGATTTTTTTTTTCAGGTCAGGGAACTTCTATTGAGGATTATCCCTCTACCAATGCAGATTGCAAATTATCCATGACTTAGTAGATTATTCCTAGAGATTTGTCTGAAGAATTCACTGTTATTCCCAGATAGTGTACTCTACTGATTTAATAATGACAACAGTTGGAGATGTTCCATGGTGTGTTGTACAAAATTGTAACTGATCCCAAATGTGGTAGCAATAAGTAGATGGTACTACCCAAGCCATTTTGCTCTAGGGCCAAGAGGGGACAATAGAGGACATCTGAGCTAGTAGGAAATAGATTTTATTAGCTCAATAGATTGTCAGATGTCTATGTAGAGTGTGAAATGTGTTTGGAGGAAAGTGCTATAAACTTGCATTGCATCTTTGGAGAGTATTAGAAAGAAGAAACCTTTGTAGATGGTGAGCATTGACTTTTGGTCTCTTGAGAGAGGCAGTAAACTATGCATGTTGGTGCCCTCAGAGAAATTAACCAAGTGTTTCTTGATCCCAAGCAGTCCTCTGTGTAGACAGGGAACATTAAGAGAGCTGAACTCAGAGGTAATCCATTTCTAATAAAAATATTTTGTCTTTAGAGACAACTAGAGAAGAGACAGCACTTACAAAGAATGGATATAGTAATAAATAGAGATATCCATAAACACAAAGCCTATGGATGTTCATAGTTGGCCCATACAATCTAAGCTCAAAAGCCACCATAAAAGTTCCAGGACAGTGATTAAGTTTACCATGTTAAATGATGATGCTTATGATTTAGGTTCATGGATGTTTATGTGCATCCTGTGAATTTGCAAGGGATTGCAAATGTTTCACTGGGGAGGAGATGCAGTGTCCCCTCCTTCTATCTACTGCTCCTCTCTTACGGATGACTGGTCACTGGCAGGATCAGAGCTAGCCCATCTAAGGAGCAGAGGGAAGCTCAGTGTCATCATTGCTGGACCTGGAAGCCCTCTCCAGTCAAATACCCACTTCTCTGGCAAACAGGCTGGGGGGAGGGAGTAGATGGACTGAAAGTATCTCTATCTATTTAATAAATGTTTTTGAGTGAGTGAATAAGGAGGTTGAGTAGGATAGCGGTATTAAGGAGCATAATATGTTTATGAAATATAAAATTAGTCAAATAAATATGAGTGGTCGGCTTATAAAGGTAATTTGGAAGTCATTTCATAAGCTATTTTAATATCACCTGGAAAGCAAATATCTGGTTTAAAAAAAAAGATATGATTTAAAAACTTCTGACAACTAATGAGCTAAAACTTTCTGTACATGCAGTTGTAAGTAAAATGAACTTTTTAAAGAAAAACACAAAAAACTTTGTTTTACTGGGAAACTGTTATTTTACTGGAAAAAAAAAAGTATGTTTTAAAACATACCCCTTCCCTAACACTCAAAGTCCTGTTCTTTCATCACGATAGTATTCTTTGTGGGTGAAGACACAGCTTAACTGTTCAAGTAAGTCCACAACACAAACTTTCCTAATTCAGAATTAGGAGAGTTTGTGTTGTGGATCTCACTAAAGCTTTGTCCATGATCGCCAATATCCACATTGAAAGAAATCCATACTGGTAGAACCTTCTTTCTCCAACCCTCCACTTTTCACATTTATAGTCAAGATGATGCCAAACCTTGAAGCGTGAGCAGCTGGTATCCTGCTCTTATGTGGTTATTCTTGTTGACTGCCTTCTCTGCCAGTGGCACTTTCTTGCTGGAAATTAAAAGCTTTGTCATTATGCTTTCCCACATTTCTAAAGATGGCTTTCATGGAAACTGGAAGAGGGGAAAGAAGAAAACAGAAAAGATCAAGTTGGTGAATTCAGCTTGGGAACCTCAATTTCTAGGCAAAAAGAACATATTTGACCAGGTTACAGACTTCAGTTTAAGTTATTTATTTTAGTACGTTTGCAATCACATTCAGGCAAAGAGTGTGTGCGTGAGTCTGTATGTGCGCATGTATGTGTGTGCACATACATACATGTATTCAAGGATTAAAATGGTCATGTGTTTTAATTTTACCAGCTCTTAAATTCAGATAGTCATTGTTATTTTCCTTAAATCTAATTATGAATGGGGATGTATAATTTCTAGAAAAACAAGGAAGTCTGAGTTTGTGGAATTTGCTGGAATCCTTCAGATACCTAGAGGCTCAAGAGAAAAGTCGATGTTGTTATCCATGAAACCGGCCCCCAAATCTATAGTTCTTTCTGTCTGCTCAATCCTCTTTATCACTTTGTGGTAATTCAGTCCTATTGACTAGAGGGTATTTCAGTGCTTTTATTGGTGGCTAACATAAATGCTAGTTACTCCAACTTTTGGTCACTGTTCTAGAAGCAAGATTTTGCTATTATCCACAACAAATTAAAATGTCTCCTCTTTGGACTGGCAATTTAAAAGACATGCTGTAATTAATATAGTGAGATTTTGAGATTTGATTTAATTTCATGAAAATGTTACCTAAAAGGCTTTAGCTTTAAGAAGAACTTAACAAAGAATCAAGGAATAGAATATGCTCATAAATATAACAAATTTGTATTAGGTCCTTGAGGTGCAGCTAGGAATTTTTTCTCCTGAGGCCAAACAGTTGAGATAGAGTAGGCACAGGGTCCAAGAAGATTGTTCTGAAGTAGAAACTGATTGAGGGAGCGTAGAGGACACAGGTGCAGTCACACCTGGTAGAGATGTGCCCCAGCAAGATGGCCACAGGAGAGGAATGCCATAGCTACTAGACTCCTGAGGGTAATGGCTTAGGGGTAATTGTGTCCTAGTGAAGAAATGGTCCTTGGACCACAAAACAAGGTGCAGGGGCAGATTGCTTGGGATAGGGGTGGAAGTTGAAAGGAGAGCACACTACAGACATCAGTGTCCTAGAGAAAAGCCCCATTTGTGGGGCTTGATAGTTACAGCCTTGTAAAATCTGTTAGCTTTTCAAAAATTCACTGTAACCTTCAAACTGTCACTTAATTTCTCTGTGCCTCCCTTTTTTATATACAAAATTAAAGGACCTTGAAGAAGGAATGATCTTTGCTGAGCCCTTTACCACCAGCCTGCCCCAGTTCCTTTGCAGAAACATACAAACGACTGTGAATGAGGAGAGTGACTCTTTGGAGACCTGTACCATCAGATCTTATAGCTTCACAAAGTATTTAAACTACAAGAGAAATCACATAGCATCTAGTTCAATACCCTTATTTTAGAGATGAGGAAATTCAGACCCAGAGGGATCCAAAGCCACGTAGCCACCGGAAAAGCTAAAAAGAACCGGAGATTTGATCAGTGTTCTTTCCACAACACTGTGGCTCTAAAGGCTCCTCCAATAACTGAATTGTATGATCTGCCTCCAGACCACCTGAACTCTTCATTCTTGCTGTCATTGTGAGCATTATCCTTTCTATCCTCTATTTTTCCCTTTCATCTCTTCACCTTGTTAATTAAAACCCAACTTTCCCTAAAAATAAAACTTTCTTCAAAACCTGCCTCCAATAGGATCCACTCCTTTTACTCCCTCTTCTACAATGTCCAAAAAATTCTAATGAAGTTTTTACCTTCCTAATGAAGCTTCAATGGCTTAATACTTAACTTTCTGAGACTTAAACTATTAAGATACTTACAGGCTAATGAAGACTTAAACTTCACTAAAACTCTAGGGATACACTGTAGTTATTACTAAAAAGGTAATACTCCATCTATACCCTTCTTACACAAGTATCCGTTAACAAACTCTTCTCTTTTGAAGTCCACACATTCTACAAATCCGACCTTCTACCTATCCTCATCGCTGTTTTCTATTTGCTTCCAGGATTATCTTCTATTTTTAGCCCTTATCTTTAAGCACTTAACTCACAGTTCTCTCTATTACCCCTTTCCCCATCATGATTCTAATTAGATGATGTAAAAATTCAGCTTTGTATGAATAATCCATAAGATATTTGTGAAAGATTTAATAAATAGAAAATGTAACCTTTGGTGGTGGTTTTTCATTAAACCAAAAGTTTAATCTAAATCCAAGAAGGTGACAGTAACAGAGAAAAACATAAAATCATATATTTAGGTTAAAGGGATAGCTAGGTGGTACAGCGGATAGTGCACCAGGCCTAGAGTCCAAAGACTCCTCTTCCTGAGGGCAAATCTGGCTTCAGACACTTACTAGCTGCATGATCGTTGATAAGTCACTTAACCCTATTTGCCTCCATTTCATCATCTATAAAATGAGCTAGAGAAGGAAACGGCGAACCACTTTAGTATCTTTGCCGAGAAAACTCCAAATGGGGTCATGAAGTTTCAGAAACATCTAAAAAGTGACAGAACAACAACATTTAGGTTAATAAAAAAAAAATCAGTGCATGAATATATGATTTGGGGGTTCCATGCTTGGCACTAGTTTATGTGAAAAAACCTGCATGTTTTAATTGATCACAACGTTAATATGTCATAGTTACCAAAAATAAAAACAAAAAATGCCAGTATATCCGTGAATTATATGAATTAAAATATTATATCCAAATCTTGGGAAGTAATGATTCACTGCACTATATATTCTCAGAACACATATGGCAGATTGTGTTAAATTATGGTTGCCATGTTTTCAAAAGTTCATCAACAAACTAAAGAGTATTAAGAATAGGGCAACATGAGCATGAGAAGTATGGATACTCTACTGTATAAGTAATAATTTAAAGAAAATAGGATATTTAGATAAAAATGAGATAATAAGAGATGTGATAGGTATCTTCAAACATTTTATTTCAAACTAACATGTATTATATCACCATAGACTATGGTGTTAGTTGTAGTAATGATAAGGAAAAAACAACGGTCCTTTGCCCTCAAAGGGCTTACATTTTAATGGGGATTACCATATCTACAAAAGTTGAATAAATTCAAATTTTCTCCAAAGTATTAGCATCAAAGGGCATTTAGATAGAAGAAAACTTGGAGCAAGTCACCTCACTCTGTGGGCTTCTATTTCCTTATGTATAAGCTGAAGGACTTGGATCAGCTCATCCCTAAGATCTGTTCCAAATCTGAGTTCCTATGATCCAACAAAGTTGACTCATTCTGTGGAGCTAGAGAAATCAAAACCTACATAATGGTTAAAAAAAAAATTCTGTTTAATGAAAGAAAGAACTTTCTAACTCATAGAGATGTTCAGGAATGGAGTGTACTAATTCTATCACTGTGAGTATTCAAGAAAAGACCAAATGACCAAATGTGAAGACTGATGTAAAGAAGTATTTATTTTATTACATATTTTATTTAGATAGGTTTATAATACAGAATGGAATAGAATGTATTATAATATATGATATAGATTCATTATATTCATTACATATTATAGTGTTAGAGGTGGGTCTAGACAGCCTTTAAGGTCTTTTCTTGGTCCGTGTTCTGTGGCGTTGTCAGTAAATGTAAAGGGCAGTTTCTCAGGAAGAAAACCAAAGACCAAATGGTGACATACTCAGTCAAAGTGGTCAACCAGGAGACATACAATCTAAAAAAGTTTGATTGTGCATCTTTACTTATACCCACATCTCATGCAGGCCAACAACAAAAAGGAGATTGCTTTCCACACATTGTTTCAACTATTCTATTGTCTCAGAGGATGGAAGGCTAAACTTTGAGTCAGGAAGACCTGGGTTCCAATCCCACCTCTTGCCATTAGCTGTGTGATCATGGACAAGTCACTTAAACTCTCTAAGCTCCAGGCAAATCTTTAAGACTATCTATCCATTATAGGTGTCTCTTACATTCTTGACATATTGTTTCTCCTGTATGATATAACCTAAACCCGTTGGATTGTGAGGTTCTCAAGGGCAGAGACTGTTTTTTGCCTTTCTTTGTACCCTCAGCAGTTACTACAGTGCCTGACATATAGTAAGCAATTAATAAATGTTTATTGACTGACTTTTAAGAAAAGGAAATATAAGAGTTGGAGTAGGGGGTAGGAACACAAGGCTCACAGGGGTTGTGTGGGATAGGGAAATGGAGCCACACAAATGGCAGCTCTGCCCAAGCCTTGATCTTCCAAAACCAAAAGAAATGAATCAATTAATATAGACCATCTAGGGTGTTCCCATCACCACTGGCAGGTTCATGACATGTACCTGGAAAATTGTGAGGCTCAGCATTTAATTCTAGTTTCTCTTGGCACAGGAACAGTTCGTGGTGCCTTAGTTTCACTTATTGGACTTTGTACACTGTGGACGACATTCGAGAAGAACAAATGTGAGTTTTGGTGACTTCACAAATTCATCTCAGTGAAGAACTGAATCACAAAGAGCAGAAACTCCTAAAAACAGCCACTTCTGATCTTTTTGAAGTCATTATAATTTGGGTTTGCTCAACTATCATTAAAATTTTCAGCTTTTACCAAAATTCCTCAAGAGTTGATGAAGCAGGGGTGCTGGGATTGTTCAGTCATTGAGACTGTTTAACAAGGCAGAAGGAGATGGGTGTGTGTATGGGAAGGGGTTGGGGGGGGGGTGTTTCTGATTATTCTGAACTTTTAACCTTTCTTGGCAATGTTTGCTGGACAGCAAGCCATTCCAGCTGTAACTTGGACAGTACTTTACACAAACAGACAACGCAGACTTGTTAACTCCTAAATTGGAGGCTTTTTACAATGTCTTCATATGTGGGCACTGGGCTAAGGGAGCCTGAGACCACCCGCAGACACACACAGCACATCTCCCATGGAGGTCTGGCTAATCACCCTCCATTTTCACCACCTGTTCAAAAGCTGTGTTATTAGATGTGAAGGAGCCAGTAAATAACAGTTTGTGAGCTTTAAATGGACAAGGCTATGTCAGAGAGCTGATAAACATTTGGGGGCCAACTCTTCCTGCAGAAGCAGGCTTTGTCTTGTGTACCACACTCAATTGCTTTAAAGTATTGGTTTCAGGTTACAGGATGTCCAAATGACTGTTAAGGCTACAGGGGGGCGGGGTGGGGCAGGAAGGGTAGCTATTGAGGTGATGTCTCTTATGGAATCGATTCCGTCAGGAGATAATGATAACTTCCCAGAGCCCTCTGGGCTGTCCCTGAGCCACCCCGAGCTGGGGTTTGAGGAGGAAAGGTTCAAGACTAAAAGAAACCCTGTTAAACCATTTCATGGGTTTCAGGATCTTAATTTAGTGTTAAACTGCTGATCTAAGCCTTTACTATATTGGTGGCTCATTGAGCTGTTTAAAAGCGAGTCCCTGACATGCTCCATTAGTCGGTGTTTTCCCCAGTAAACTAAGGTGGGGGTGGGAAGGATGGATTTAAGACTGACAATTGGCAGTTTGAGGAAATTCCTGACTGAATTGGCTGAGCTGGGGAAAGCACAAAAGGAGTGTTTATGTAAAACAATATGGTTGCAAATCAGCCACCTTATTACCTTGTGTTGCCAGCTCTTGGATTAAAGCTAAAAGGGAATTCCGGAAGTGAAAATGATGGGGTTGGCTCAGGAGGGACTTAGACATTTAAATGACAAAAGTGACATAGTTTTTTTTTTTTCATATAAGGAGCTATAGAAAACCACCCAAAGTTTAGGTTGCAGCACTACAGGATTTCTGCCTTTCATGCGCCAAAGAGAAATCAAATTTCAGAATTCTTAACATTCTTGCTACTAGATTGATACTGGCTTATTGGTGCAATCTCACAAAAATAAAAGGTCCAGTTAATTACTGGCCTTGCCCTGTGCTGTTAGTTATCATTGTGGACTAACAGAAAGATTACTGGGTTCCTCTGTTAGGTCTCACTCTGACATTAATTAACTGTGTCTCCTTGGACAAACCGATATCTAACATTCTTCCAGATCTAAAGTCTGACGTTTATCATTCCACTATTCCAATTTCTTAACCATTCAGGGCCTCATTTTCCTCATCTTGAAAATGAGGATGCTCAATTAGGCAGTCTCTAAGGTTTCTTTTAGCTCTAAATTAAATTTTATTCAAATATTTTCAGTAAACATATATTAACGATCTGCATTGTGCAGAATACTATGTTAGATTGGAGGGAGATTAGATTAAATGATGAGAGTATCAATAATTCATGATTATATAACATTTTCTGGTTTACAGAGAGCTTTCGTCACACATATATCTCTGTGCGTGCGCACATGCGCGCACACACGAACACACACACCTCTTGCCAATGCCAACTTCTATACATAACGTGCCCTTTACCCTTTCTCTTCCCTTCTTCTTCTCTTCTCTTGCAGATTGTCTTCTCAATCATCCCCACTCTCAAATCTTCAATGTTTCTCTTTATTTCTTTCTTTACTGCACATATGCCTGTCTCCACTGCACTTAAAAAAAAACACAACTCACTGGACCACACTGTTGCATCAAGCTATCATACTCAAGCCCTTGTTTTTCTAAGGCAAGCTCCTAGAAAAAGTTGACCGTATCCTCCGCCCTTCCTTCATCTCTTACACCTTGATCCTTTGTAATTTGGATTCTGATCTCATTACTCAAATAAATCTTCTTTTCCTGTCATAAATAATCTCTTAAATGGATAAATCCAACAGTCTTTTCTTGTCCTTTTCATTCTTGATCTCTCCTGTTTATTTGACAGTCAACCCATTTCTTCTCTTGAATACTATCTCTTTCCTGGATTTTTATTATTCTACTCTCTCTTGGTTCTCTTTCTGTCTGACCATGTGACTTCTCAGTCTCTCTTTTTTATTTTTTGGTTTATCACTCATACCCAGGAGTGTGATGGTAAATATTTAACAACCAGCTCTCACACACTTTTAAGTCTAATGTACATTAATAACATTTTCTCCATCACTTCTTTAAGTCTAGACAGTCAACAAAATGATAAATTAAGCCTAGATTTGTAGAGTTTAATGATTTCTGAGGTGTAAATGCTCACACCAGCTTCAGCATACCCTTGTATCATACCCCATAATTATAGATGTTCCTCAAGGCTCTGTTCTGGACCCTCTTCTGTCTCTATACTCTCTCTTAGTGACTTCATCAGTTCCCTGGGTTTAATCATCATCTCTGTGTAGACTACCTACAGATTCCTATAGCAAGCCCCAGTCTCTTCCCTGAACTCCAGCCCTGAATCTATAACAGCCTACTCTACATTTCAAACTGGATAACCCAAATTCAACATGTCTAAAACAGAACTCACTATCTTTCCTTCCCAAACTGACCTCTCTTTGAAGTTTCCCTATTTCTGTCCAAGATACAACCATTGTTTTCAGTCTCCCAGTTTTATAACCTTGACATTGACCTAAATTTTACAACTCTTCTATTCCAAGTTTCCAGATCATTATCATTTCACACCACGTCTTGTATCTGCCCCCTTCTCTGTGCTTTTAGTCTCTACCTTGGTTCAAGCCTCCACGTATATCTATCACTTGGTCTATTACATTGACCTCCTATTTGGTCTGCCTGACTTGAGTGTTTTGTCTCCCCAATCCAATCCATCCTCTAAATAGCTGTCTTTAAGCACAGATTTGACCATGTCATTCCTAAACTCAATAAACTCCGGTGATTCCCTACTGTCTCTAGGATCAAAAAGAAATATCCTTCCTTTGCCTACCATTACAACTCACCTCCCATCCCTCCAATTCTGGCTTCCTATATGTGCTGCTTTACATTATTAGAAGGTAAACTTTTTGAGAGCAGGGACTCTTGGTAGCTTGTATTTGTATACTCAATGCATAGAACATTGCCTGACATATACTAAATAGTTAATAAGTGCTTTTTCTTTCACTCGCTCATTCAAGAGAGAATATACAAATTCACTCTTTTAATCAATATTCCTTTCTGGTTACTTAGCATTTCTCTAGAGCTCTGTGCTTATATAGTACTTTGAAACAATTATTTAATATTTGTTTTAATACTTGTACGGATAACATGATTAGCAAGATGGCAGAGCAGATGTTTTCTGCAAACTTCTCCAATCCCAAAACCTCAAAAAAAGAAATCAGGTGCCAGATATAGGCTAACTAGAGCTAAATCCACCAGCTAAGAAGACACAAACATTTTGTAAGACAATATGAGAGAAGTTAAATACTCAAGGATGCTACTCAGTGTCTCCATCCCTCACCTCACTACATATATGCTAGGTGTAATGTACATAAGCATCACTTCAGGCTTTTGTTTCACATTTGATTGGTAGGGCCCTTAACCAAGCCGCCTTATGACAGTGACTCAGATAGTCCCTTACATCTTGCCGCATTAGAAATGATAGACATTGATTCTAGCCATACACTCAAAAGAAGGGGAGAGCAACCGGAGAGGATGAAGGAAATATGGTCAGCATAGTGTGATGCAGGACATTGTGTTGTGTAGAGTAAACCAGAGGAAAAAAGCTTCTATGCCTGAGTTTTCCTCTGGATAGGAAACCAAGGTAGGGCCATTCCTCTCATTTTGAGTTTAATTTGGACGAAGGCTCTGGTCAGGTTCACAAAGCATGAAGAAAGAAATTATAACAGAAGGAGGCTGAGGAAACTTAGCCTTAATCAGGATGGGGTGGAGGTGAGCAGAATTGGTGTAGCAGTTGAAGGCAGAGGAACCAAAGACCAAATAGGGAGCCAAGAGACATGAGATAAAGGTTGAAAGACTAAAAATCCAAGGGAGAAAGCTTGAATATAAACTGAGTGTTGGGGGCAGGAAAGGATGGGAAAGCACTGCCGCTTAGCATGCCTGCACACACCCTTATAAGGTAACGTTTGCTATACCGATTGTGATTGGCGAATGTGCCCTATAAATGGCTGTATTCCCCGGAAGTAGGGTAGAAGGGATGTGAGCTACGCAAGAATAAACTCCTCTAGAAAGAACCTCAGGTGCTCTGTCTGGTTATTCCTCCGTGGTGGGACTGCGGAGGCCGGTGACGACCGAAGACTTACTGAGATGGGTAAGTAGAGAGGGCGGTGCGGGTGGATACCCGGGCAACTGAGTACATAATTAGATCAACCAACAAAGAAGCTAAAGGCAGAAGGAATGAGAAGTTAAAATTGGTTGAGAGGCCATAACACTCTGAAGAAATATTTTACCATGAAGAGAAATTGAACCAAAACTCTTTATTCAAAAGGACAATCCTGAAGATTTTCCAGAGATCATGGAATAATAGCAGGAAACTCCACTGTTTCAAAGAACAAATAAAAATTTTAAAAGATAGTAGGAATTAAGTGGGTTCATAATCAGAGTCCTCAATGCAAAATTGAAAAGCACAAACAGTAGGGTACAGACTTCAAAGACACACTAAAATGATATTTTCACAGACATAGTGGCTTTGTGAAAGAAAAACAGGTTCTGAACATAAAAATATGCAAATGGAAGAAAATTTAGCAGAAGGGAAACAAATGGTAAAAATTTTAAAAGAACAGATGAATCCTTTATAAACCAAAAGAACTGTTCTTAAAAACAGGATATTCAGAGATCACCTAAGGATAATAGGTCTCCAAGAAAAATATAAAAATGAAAAATCCAGAATACTATATTACAAGAAATAATACCCCTTCCCTCAAAACAACAACAGCAACAACAATGCTTTCTTGAACTTTTGAATAGAGATGACAAAGCCTTGATAGCCCAAATCCACAGATCACTGCCAGAGAAAGACTATGCCCTTGAAACTCCAAGCCACATAGTGGTTAAATTTCACACTTTCCCTAAGAAACAACAAATTTTGCAAGCAGACAAGAGAAAGACTTTTAAATACGAAGAAACATTAATTGCAGTATCTCAGGATTGTGCTTCATGAAAAATTGAAGAGATAGAGAAATAGTTTCTTTTGATGATCCCAATATCCTTTCATTTACTCAGGTTCATAAACTCAGTGTCATCAAGTCCTCATTCTCTAATCCCATATAACCAAGCAAATGACAAATCCTGCCATTTCTATCTCCACCGAATCTTTTGAATACATTCCCTTTTCTCTACTCACTTGGCCATCACTTTTATACATCACCTTTTTATATCATCACCTCCCATCTGAATTGTTGCAATAGCTTCTTAATTTGTTTCCCTCTATTAAATCTTTTCCATTTCCAAAACCATCCTCCACACTGCTGCTGCAATGACTTTCCTAATGGCGTGGATATGCTACTTTCCTACTCAATAAACATCAGTGACTCCCTTTGCCTCTAGAATCAATCAATGCATTCATAAGAATTTATTGTCATTTGAGTTGCTTTGAACTAAATAATGAAACTATTGTCCGTAAATATGGCGTAGCAGGTAAAAGTTAATTGAATTGCAAAAAATATATAGCCACATAATATTTTTAAGAGACTATAATGTTCCTCTCTCAATCATAGATAAACAAAAGGGAAACTATCAAACTGAACCAATTGTTGGAGAAGGTATATTTGAGAGCCTTGTTACTCTTCTGAATGGGCACATTGAATAAAATACACAATGCTCAGCAACATTTGATATATTTACAAAAATAGACCATGGCCAATGTAAAAAGAAATTGTTTTTAAAACATAAAGAGTAGAAATTATAAACTTATTCTGTAAAGGTCATCATACAGTAAAAATAGTTAACTAAGAGAATATGAGCAAAAGATAGAAACCTAAATGAAGAATTAATAACGATACCATGAATGAATGAATCAAAGAACAATTCACAGAAACAATAACTAAACTAAATGGATTAAAAAGAATAAGAAACACAACAAAATTTGTAAAGCAGGGCCAAGTGGGGGAAAGTCTCTCTTAAAATACCTCAAAAACAGAAAAAGCAGAATGGATAAACTGGGTATAATTTTTTTTACTAGAAAATCAACAAATAAAGAAACCTCAAATGTAAGTCTTGAAAATTACACAAGAAACGGGTAAAATTAAAAACAAAAAGATTATAGAATTAGAAGTAATAATATTATTATTACAATAATAATAATACATTAAATATATAATAGAAATAATAAATGAGAGACTGGATGGTATAATGCATAGAGGGCTAGGTTCAGAGTCAAGATCTGGGTTCGAAATTGGCCTCACATGCTAGGTGACCTGGGCCATGTTACTTACCTTCTGTTTGTTTCAGTTTCCTTACCTGTAAAATGGGGAAAATTGGGGGGAAATGGGGATAATGATAGCACCTACTTCCTAGAATTGTAATAGAGATCAAATGAGATAATGTTTATAAAACACTTAGCACAATGTCTGGCACATAGTAAGCACTATATAATGCTAGTTGGAATTATTGCTGTTGTCAAAAGCTGATCCTTTAAACAATACTATAAAAATCAATAAACTTTTAGAAAAGCTGAATAAAAAAGAGGTTGGGAAGAAAAATCATACTGCTGAATTAAAAATAAACAAGGTAAAAACATAATAGAGAAGAATTTTAAAAATTATCAGACCTATTTTAATTTATGCTAGTAAAACTAAAAATTTAAAAGGAATTAATGATTACTCACCAAATACATAAAACCCAAAGGACCAGTACAACCCAATGCCAGAATGATCACATCGAAGAAGTCATAAAGGAAACGCTAAACAGAAAGACCCTAGTCCAAATTGATTTGCAGATGAATTATATCAAACGTTTAAAGAGAGATTAATATCTATGATATATAAATCAACCTTAAAAATGGAGACTGGAAGGGGCAGCTAGGTGGCTCAATGAGTAGAGCACCAGCCCTGGAGTCAGGAAGACCTGAGTTCAAATCTGACCTCAGAAAGTTGACACGCGTACTAGTTGTGTGACCTTGGGCAAGTCACTTAACCCCAATTGCCCTGCCTTCCCTCCTCAAAAAAAAAACATAAAACAATTGAGAATGAAACTATCTTAACCCAACTCAACCAGAGAAAGGTAAAGCAAAGGAAGAGAATTATAGAGCAATATCACTATTGTAATATTCAGGGAAAATTCAAATAACATCCTAGCAAAGATCTTTGGCAATATGTTCCCCAAAATTATGATCATGTCCAAATTAAATTTATAATAAGGATTCAGAGATGGTTCATTAGACCGATAATTATCAGAATTTATCAAATTAAAAATAGAAATTCTCCAAACCACATGATAACCTCAATAAATGAAGGAAAGGCTTTTGTAAAATAAAACTCTTTTTTATGCTTTAAAAAACAAATCTACAAAGCACAGGCAAATAAAACCCATGTTTAATATCATAAAAAAGTATCTAAAATCAAACACCAGCAGCAATATTACTGGAGAAATACTAGAGTGAGGGGTGGAGAGAACTAGTGGCTTTGAGGACTTAATAAAAGGATTTGTCCTACAAAACTTGGACTCAGTCAAAAGGCAGCACCCAGGGACCTAGAAGGCCACACGTGGCCTTGAGGCCACAGGTTCTGGATCCCTGTACTAGAGACTTTCAAAAAAAAAACAAGAAGTAAAGCAAGGGTACCCCCTCCATCTACACTGTTATTTTTCATAATTTTATAAGAGTAATGTTGGCAATAAGATGAGAGAAAGAAACAAAAAAATATAAACAATGGAAAATAAGAGGCATAAGTAGCCCATTTGCAGATGATGGTTTACTTACAAAAAACACCAGAAAATAAATTAAAAAAAACTAATCAAGACAACTGATATTTTCAGTAATACAGTGAGATGCAAAATATTAAATTTTGTATCCAAAATCATCAGCATTTCTATACAGCATTGAGAAAAACCCAGAAACAAATAATAGAAAGGCAAATGCCATTAAAAATAACCTTATTGTTATCCTAATCAAGCTTCTGAGGAAGTACTTCATAGAAGGTAGACAAAATATTAAAAAAAATATTTGGAAGAGCAAAAGCTCTAGAGTTTCAAAGGAAATAACAAAAAGAAACTGGAATGAATAGAATATAGTATTTTCCAGACCTCAAATTATATTATAAAGTAGTAATCATTAAAACTATTTGGTAATGTCTAAAAGAGAAAAGCAAAGGCACAGACTAGATAAACAAAAATTACAGGCAATCAAACTCATTTACCTAGGGTTTCATGAAACCAAGACCATAACCTAGTTGGGAAAGAACTTCCTATATTTTCAAATACAGCTAGGAAAACTGGAAAGCACTTGGGTAAAAGATCAAAATTTTACTGCGTCCATCGCAATACACTCAAAATGTGTATGTGATCTGAATGTGAAAAGTCAAAGAAGGAGGAGGAGGTAGAGGAGAAGGAGGAAGAGGAGGAGGAGGAGGAGGAGGAGGAGGAGGAGGAGGAGAAGAAGACGAAGAAGAAGAAGACGAAGAAGAAGAAGAAGACGAAGAAGAAGAAGACGAAGAAGAAGGAGGAGGAGGAGGAGAAGGAGGAGGAAGAGGAAGAGGAGGAGGAGGAGGAGGAGAAGGAGGAGGAGGAGGAGGAGGAGGAGAAGGAGGAGAAGGAGAAGGAGGAGGAGGAGGAGAAGAAGGAGGAGAAGGAGAAGGAGGAGGAGGAGGAGAAGAAGAAGAAGAAGAAGAAGAAGAAGAAGAAGAAGAAGAAGAAGAAGAAGAAGAAGAAGATTTGTTTATATAGATGGCTAAAGGGAATATTATCAGTGAAATGAGGGTTAGAAGATGTGAAAAAGGTAAGTAGGTTATTTTGATTGCTTGACATTAAAAAAAACTTTTTCATGAATAAAATCAATGTAGCTAGAATGGGAGGGAAGCTGGTACCTTGGAAAAAAATGTTTTTGCATCAAATATCTCTGATAAGGGTCTGATATCCAAGATACATAAGATATTAACACAAATATATAAAACAGAAAGTCATTCTGCAGTGGATAAGTAATAAAAAGTTATGAGCAAATGATTCTCAAAAGGAAAATCACAAACTATTGAAAACTATATCAACACTTGCTCCAAATTACTAACCAAAAAAATCAAATTGAAACAATTCTGAGATTTCATCTTGTTAAAAAAATTGGCAAAGATGACAAAATATGACAATAATGAAAGTTGGAGGGTTTGTGTAGATAGATACACTAATACACTACTGTTTGAGCTGTGATTTAGTCCAACTTCTTTGGAAAGCAATTTGGAAATTCTGTAAGTAATGACTAAAATGACTACATGTCTAAACCATTGACTCCACTGCTAGTGAAAATAGAATTATAATATATGTATATGCATACACATATATTACATTTATAATAATACTTTTGTGGTATCAAATAATTGGAAATAACATAGATACCTATTAATTGGGGAATGATTAAACAAATTGTGGCACATAAATATAATGGAGTATGAAGAACTCAGACATACGAATTGATGTAAAATAAACTAAATGAGGAAAAAATATGTAATGAATAAAATCTAAGTTGAAACAACAATAAAATAAAATGAATGTCTTATAATTATAATGTCCAAGCTCAACCCCAGAAAAGAGTTGAGAAAATTCATTTCATTTCATGGGTGGGGGCTATGGGTTTCAAATAATATATATATGTACATATATAAATATACATACATAATAAGATATATTTAATGCATTGGTTGTTGTTTTTAAAGAAAATTATTCTTAGAAGGGAGAGTTCCCTGGGTAGGAGGATAGGTAGAGGGGAGGGATATATTTGGAAATAAAGGGAATATTTTTAAAAGGTATCAATAAAAATTTAAAAATTAAAATAACTAACAGCATTAATGATTTTATCCATTAGGGTTCTCTATTGACGCAGATCATAAATAGCTCTACACCTTAGTTGATGCCTTTCGTAAGTTTCTATTCTCCTCCCCAACCCTCAAAATCTTTACTCAGTGGCCAACTTTCTGGTGATGAGCCTCTCTGAACTTAGCTAGGCTGCTCCTTGGACAACAGACATACATCTCATACTCAGACCATTTTCATCTTGGAAGAACCTGCTAGAACTTGGGCCCTTCTTGCCTCTTCTCCTAGAAGGTAGAGTCACCTCCACACGATAATGAAGGAACAGAGTAGGACTTCTGTGGAATAATTATTAAAGAAGTATGTAACGCATAATTATGTAAATACATTTATCTCTCTAATTATATTCTTATGATGAGAACTATGCACTAAATGGATTTAATCGGCCCTCACACTATTCTTACCAGGTAAATGTTGAACATTATTTCCATCCTGTACAAAAGGAGGATAAAACATAGAGACCACACAAGCTTTAAGTGGTTCATCTAATATCATACATTGTTCCCAGAAGTTGAGGTTTAAATCCCCAAATGTGGCCTTATATTCACAAAACAGACATGCTACCACCCACAAAGTTTCAGAAAAATATGAGATCAGATACTTCATTTCAGTGATTTTTATCAACTTGAAAGTTTTAGAAATCATTTTTAGAGTTTGAAAGGCATTTCTCTGCAATATGCCTATAGCTATAGTTATAGATCTATACCTATGTCTATCGATCATTGCAACTTTCAAATTTCCTTGGGTAATTTAGGTAGGTTTGTATAATCAGTTGCCTTCAGCACTTCCTGCCTTCTTCTCTGACTTGAGTGATGAAAAATGAGTGTTTAATTAAGAAGAAAAATGTATGCACGTGTTTCATATCTTTTACTGTAAGATAGATAATCCTTCTCTTCTTTCCTTCCCTCCCCCACTCCATTATATTTAAATAGGAACTAGACTTTTGACTTCATTAGTATATGGAACTCCCAGTGAAGAAATTCACTCTGCCAGTGCAGGTCAGTGCCTTCTCTGAAATTTCTAGTCTCAGTGTTGCCTGGAGCACTGAGAGGGTTAATAACTAGCCTAGATTCATGCAGCACACGTCAGAGACAGAACTTGAAATCCAGTCTGGTTGGCTCCAGAGCCTGCTCTACAGCGATTTCTTTTATTTTGAATGTCTTCTGGCAGGCAAAGAAAGGTCATTTCTGAGCATTTTCCTGCAGAATTAGCATTACCACTTCAACTGAGAGACTCCAATTAGTGGGAGACAAAGATCAGATGAAATTGCTGATTGGCAGTTTTAGTGAGATAACAGCTTCTGTAATTCTGGTTTTCCATGAAAATCTATATGCCAACAGGCCTAAAATTAATTCTTATTCCTAAAAATATGTAAAAGATCCTACTTTTTCTTTTATATTGTCAACAATATGAGAGAACTTTTAAAACATTTGATATGAACACATTTTAATTCAATTTAACCCACATATATTAAGACCTGCTAAGCATATGACATTGTTCTAGGCACTACACTTCTTTTTTTAATGCTATGGGGAAGAGCAAGAAGAAAAAATGCATAAAATTCATCGATGTTGACATACACAGCAACAGTCCTTGAATAAATGAAAAATATGGGAGATGAAAAATCATTTTAACTAAGTATATCATAAATAATGATGTTTACCATCCTTTAAAAAAATTCTCATTTCATTTAATGGGCTGTTCTAAATGGTAATCCTCAATCTTAAGAGTTGTAGTGAAGAAAAAAGACTGAGCATGTGCAAGATAACATCACTACATTGCCCTCTGGTGGTGTCAGGATTCATAGAGATGTCCCTCCCTTGAATCTGGAACCCTTGGTGGCTCTTGGACGATCAGTGAAGAAAGCAATCGATTCTGGGATGGTGAGTGATAGGAAGGGAATGATGGGCAAATGACAACATTACACAGAAGGGAGAATGGGAAGAAATGAAAAGAGGCGAAATTACTGAAAAGAAGAAGTGGGAGAAACAGAAGAGTTTGGGGAAAGAAGGATGAAGGAAGGAACAAAGGAATGTAGGAAGGAACGAAGCAACAAAGGAACAAAGGAATGAAGGAACCAAGGGAACAGAAAAGAGGGCTTACAAGAAAGGAGCAGTTTGGGTTACAGTTTTGGCATTACGTTTCTAATTCTATGGTCATATGGGGGAAAGGAGTTTCTTAATGTTGGAGGTCCTATACTTTTAGTGAGAGAAAATTGTAAAAATTTTCATTTTCTGTTTATAGTTATTATATTCATAGACTGCTTTTTATATACCTAAGCACTGAAGATTTTGAGAGGATAATCATGCTTTCTGGGATCATAGATTTAGAGTTGAAAGGACCTGTAGAGATCATATAGTTCAACCTCCTCACTTTATAGATGGAAACATGAAGGCCAGAGAGCATAGTGACTTGCCAATGTCCTGCAGGTAATAAAATGGCTTAGATAAAATTTGAATGTTAGCTAGTCTTCTGACTTGGCATGCTATCCATTGTACTCCACTGCCTCCTAGATAAACATTTTCCCAGATGATTATTAAAAAAGAACACGTCTCCTATGTTCTGCTATGTACATGACATGCTTTTTTTCTTTCTTACTTTATATTTAAGTTTCAATTTTTAATTTTGTGATACGTTTTTGTTTCTTTTCTCTATTTTGTATTTGTGTTCTGGTAAAATAAAATAAAAAACTGTCAAAAAAAAAAACAAAAAAAGAAAGAATGGAAGCTCCTTGAGGACAATGACTGTTTTGTTTTTGTCCTTGTATTCCCAACACCAAGCACAGTCCTTTGCATTTAATAAATGTTTGTGGAATTGAACTAAAAAAAAAAAGCACAAAAACACATCAAAAAAAGAACACAAAAAAAATGTTACTTAAGGTTTAATTAGTATAAGACATAAGATCATAGATGTGGCGTCAGAAAGGAACTTATTGCCACCAAGTTCAAGCCCCTTATTGTACGTATGAGGAAACAGAGACCCAGAGAGGTTAAGAGACTTACCCACATAGTTAGTAATTGTCCAAGACAGGATTTGAACTCAGGCATTCCTGAATCTAAGTCCAGTATTGTATCCTCTGTGTCATCTGTCATATATAACATGGATAACTTGAACATATTGAATTGGGTTATATTTAATTTCAATCATTGTGGATCAATCCATAGTTCAGTGGTCCTATTCAATTATTAACTTAGTTCCTTCCAATGATTAAATGTGACAGTGTTGTAGTCCAGTCATTTGGAAACCATAGACTTTGGTCTTTTCTTACTTTAAAGTTGATCATATTTAAGTAGAAGTGTTTCTTTGGCATAACATCCTGTAAAAAAAAAACCCTATCAACAGCAGCTATTGATCCCTGCTAACATGTCTGTTATTTTATCTACTTCTTTGATATCTCCTTTCCAAAATAAATAACTTGCCATCTCTGCACAAAGAAGTCTGGTCTTATCTGTTTATCTCTTCTTCTCTTCCAATGTTTCTAATGTTTGACACTGATCTTTCCTGAAAATGTTCTTTGTATGTCCTCTGCAAACTTTTAAAATAATGTGCTAATAAGATTTCGTTCCATTCCAGTAAACTACTTTTGAATTTGCATTCTCTGTTTCTTCTTTTCTCTTAAAACCATGGAGACTACCTGGTTTCATAATGGTACCAAATCCACTGAATGTTATACAGATTAAGCCTCAGACAAAAACAAAAAAGTCTGAAAGAGGAACAGGTTCAGCGGAGAAGATAAACTCAATTTTGGATGTGTTGAGTTTGTGGTGCCCATGGGACATCCAGATGGAGATATCCAGTAGGCAGTGGAAGGTGTGGATCTGGAGTTCACAAGAGGGATCAGGACTACAAACATAACAACTCACATTTAGTGCTTTAAGATTTACAAAGCACTTTGTGACTATTGTCTCTTCTTATCCTTATAACAATATTGAGAGGTAAGTGATATTATTATACTAATTTTACAGATAAGGAAACTAAGACTGAGAGAGGTTAAGTGATTTACCCAGGGTCATATAGCAAGAAAGTGCCTGAGGCAAGATTTGAATTCATGTCTTCCTGATTCCAGGTACAATACTCTATCCAAATGCATTACCTGCCTGCAGTTACTTCAGCCAAAGTATTTTAGATACCGATCCAGACCCTTATTTTAATTTTGTGTATCTTTCTGTTTCTTGTAAACAACATATTGTTGGATTCTGATTTCTTTCCATTCTGCTATCTTCTGGGGTTGTTGCTTTTTTGAGGGAGCTCATCCCATTCACATTCACAATTGTGATTGCAAACTGTGTATTTCTTTCATTCTTTACACTTACACTTTTCCTTCTCCTTTTTCCCCTCCACCTTGCAGTTACCTTCATAAATGTGATAGTTGAAATCATAAGAGTGAGTGAGGTTGTTAAGTGCCAGGCTGTAAATAGAGAAGAGGACCAAAGAAAAGATTTTAGGTGAAGATCTCCACATTGAGGGATCAGGAAGAGAAGCAGAGCTAGTGAAAGAGGCCAAGAAAGATTATTTTAAAAGATAGGACAATGAGGAGAGCACGGAATCTCTGAAGCCAATACAAGTCAGGCTATCCAGTAGGAAATGCTAAGATCCTGTAAGAGTAGGCTGTGAGAAATAGAAGAATTGGTTATAGACAACTCAAGATCCTTGAAGACAGAGACTGTTTCATTTTCATCTTTCTATCCCTAGTACCTCACACTCTGCCTTACATATAATATGTACTTAATAAATGTTTTGTTGGATCAGAATAAATTGGTTCTACTCTAACCCACAGGAGCAGCTGGTGGTAGAGTGGATAGAGAGCTAAGCCTGGAGTCAGGAAGACCTGAGTTCAAATCCAACCTTAGATACCTATTAGCTGTGTGACCCTGGGCAAGTCACTTAACTCTGTTTACCTCAGTTTCCTCAACTGTAAAATGAGCAAGAGAAGGAAATGGCAAACCACTCCAGTTTTTTTGCCAAGAAAACCCCAAAAGGGATCACAAAGAGTCAGATACAACTGAAGATGACTAAACAACATCAACAACAGTCCAATCTATACTTGAACAAGAATACCCTCTATAACAGCCACAGGTGGTCAGCATGCTTTTCTGGAGGGCAAACCCACTGCCTCCTGAAGCACCCCCCTCAATTTTTGGGTAGCTTGCATTGTTAAGAAGTTTTTCCTTAATACTCAGGGGGGCAGAGCCAAGATGGCAGATGGAAAGCAGGGACTAGCATGAGCTCCCTGCCAAGTCCCTCCAAAAACCTATAAAAAATGGCTCTGAACCAATTCTAGAACTGCAGAACCCACAAGATAGCAGAGGGAAGCAGGGCTCTAGCCCAGGACAGCCTGGATGGTCTCTGGGTAAGTTCTATCCCACATGGAGCTGGGAGTAGAGGGGAGCGGAGCTGAGCCCAGCATGGGCGGTGTGGACCGACCAGACAGGGAGCCGGGTGGAACAAACCCTAGCGCCCTGAATCAGTGAGCTGCAGCAGTTACCAGACTTCTCAACCCACAAACACCAAAGACAACAGAGTAGGTTAGTGGGAAAAGCTGCTGGGGACAGGGAGTTTGCTGTTCTGCCACTACCCCAGGGGCAGCAGAGATGGGGCAGCTACAGAACTACAGCTGCATTGCT
This sequence comes from Phalanger gymnotis, assembly GCA_028646595.1. Classification (NCBI taxonomy): domain Eukaryota; kingdom Metazoa; phylum Chordata; class Mammalia; order Diprotodontia; family Phalangeridae; genus Phalanger; species Phalanger gymnotis. The sequence goes on from CM053622.1 coordinate 434,919,902, forward strand.
TCTGGCCCCAGGCCCACCTGGTGGGAGGAATTAAGTGGTGGATCAGAGCAGGAGTGAAGAGCCTGCAGAAGATCTAAGTCCAGTCTGGGTTAGGGGTTCTTGGGGAAGGAGGAGTGCTGGTGAGGCAGAGCTGGCACATCCCCCTAAGCATGGAACATAGAACTCTTTAGTCTACAAGCAGTCATACCCTGCTGAAAAACTCAAGGGTTAAGTAAGTTGTCTGGGAATCCACTAATTGCCTCTTGAAAAAGATCCCAAGAGAAAACTCCTAGGAATATTGTTGCCAAATTCCAGAGTTCCCAGGTCAAGGAGAAAAAACATGCCAGCAGCCAGAAAGAAACAATTTGAGTATTGTGGAAACACAATAAGAAAACCCAAGATCTAGCAGC
>CM053622.1:434920790-434957183 GCA_028646595.1 Phalanger gymnotis
ATGATGATGATGATGATGATGATGGTGATGATGATGATGATGGTGATGGTGATGATGATGATAATGGTGATATAACAACAATAATATTATAACCATAAAATAGCTACCATTTATACTTAATCTGTTATATCATTTGATCCTCATCATAACTCTATGCAATAGGTGCTATTATTATCTCTACTTTACAAATGAATAAACAGGTTAAGAAAACTAAATGACTTGCCCAGGATTACATAGCTAGTAAGTGTCTGAGGCAAGTCTTTCCAAGCCTAAAACTCCATCTACTACTACATCTCACCACCTTAGCTGCCTTTAGGAGTAAGAAGACTTTGCCAGTGATCCTAAATGCTACTTATTAATTGTGTGACTATGGGCAAGGAAGTTCAAGTCTCTAGCCTCTGTTTTCTTATCTGTAAAAGAAGGGGATCTTGCTAAGCTATCTCCAATGTCACTTTGAATTTTGACACTCTATGTGTCTAATTCTTACTGGCTTAGTCCAAAAATTGGACTATCTCCAACAAAAGTCCATACCACACCTAACTACACTTGAAATTTCCAGTTCATGCATTGGGTAACATAGGAATGAATATTACTCTGCATAGTAAATACCCAAATCTTGGCAAACAAAATGTGGTGGACTACTTCTGAAGGTCCTTATTAAGGACTGTGGGGGAAAAGACATAGCTCTGAAAAAATAAGGGACAGAAGCATATTCCAAAAAGTGTGGTGATGTATTGTAGGCCAAAGTGAACCTCAGAAAATGTTGCATCTAAGATGTTAATAAAATTGTCCTGTTAGACATTAAACATTATTAAATCATGGCATTTAGGCTAGCATTGTGGCAGCATTAGAAACAATTAGGAGTCTCTTGCAAAATGCCCCAGGCTTTGCTCAAAACTCAAGTTACTCTGGTAAGATGAATAGACATCCTTTTAGGGCAGATAGAGGGAAATGAGACATCAGCAACTCTAGCCTCAGGGATGCAAATGGTTTTAGCAAAGCACCCCTCTCCTGGCCCCTCAAATACTGCTTGACCACATAGCTCTGATTTCTCCCAGGTAGAATCTGAGCTGCTTGAATGCAGGGACTATTTCATTTTTATTTTTGTATTCCAAACACATAACAGAGAACTTGTCACATAGTAGATGCCTAATAAATGCTTGTTCCTTGACTTTTTGGGCCTTCGTGTCAGCCCAACCCATTGATGGGCACACAGTAGGTATTCAATAAATACTCGTGGGCTAGACTTGTCAGCTGATGGTCTATGGAGAGTGTTGTATCACGACTTTCGAGCTGGAAGGGATCGTGGAGATCATCTCCAATTTCTCATTTTACAGATGAGAAAATTGAGGCTATAAAATGTTAAGTGACTTACCTAAAGTTAATTACACAGCTGGTAAGTGATAGAGCTGGGATATGATCCCCAGCCCTCTGAATCCATGTCCAATGTTCTTTCCACAGAGCTATGCTGCAACATTATAATAAGCTCACAAAGGAACACACAGGAAAAACAGTTGCATGTACTTGATAATCATAACATTCCCAAGGGGTTGGAACCATTCTTTAATTCCTTGCACAAATACTCATCAATCAATAGATTGGACATCCTTTCTCAAAAATCAGGTTTTTTTCTTTGCCATGGAATGAACAGTGGTGTTACAGACAGAAAGTGAAGGGTTAACCTTTACCAATTGATTTAAGACTGATCTAAAGATTCCTCTCATTCTTGTCCTCGGGAGGACAGCTGAGAGCCTGCAAAGTTTATCCTACAGTTTGCTTCATGTTGAAAGATGGTTTGTGTCAGAGATTTCTTTTTGCTTCCAAGAATTTGTATGTGTTTCTGTGTGAGTGTGTGTGTGTGTGAGAGAGAGAGAGAGAGAAAGAGAGAGAGAGAGAGAGACAGAGAGAGAGAGACAGAGAGAGAGAGAGAGAGATGCATGCTCTCATGCATGATCTCTGTGTGTGGCCTTGCTGTGTGAATGCACAGTGTTCCCAGCCCTGCTTACCCTGAAGGCTTCCAAACCTCCCTGCACGCCGGCTGGGTCAAAAACATTTCTTAGAAGAGAGGAACAGGAGTAATCTTCTGCCGGAGATATTACACAGGCTGCTTCAATTGGGAATGGGGGAGAGGCAGGGTAGTTAAGGGGCTCACAGTTAAAAGGCTTCCTTTTACTTCTTGTTTTTGCATGCATAGCTCTGGCTGATGCACGTATATGCACGGAAAAAAAAAAAGAGTGCCCACAGATGATCAATGGTCCCAGCAGTGTGTTGGAAGCTGGAAAGGCAGGCTAGTGCTGAAAAACAAGGATCCAAGCCATTAACTATGTTTGGCCTGGGCCCTGGAGCATGCAGAGATACACTGAAGGCTGGAGCTTCTGAGGACAGGAAGCAAGTTTGGAAGTTGAGACTTGTGGAAATTAATGCACATTATTCTTAAAGGGCTTTTCTAGTCTTTTTTTTTACTTAGAGAGGTTATATAACAAAGTGAAGTGGCTTCTTTTGAGAGTAGTTTTCCTTGCCTGGTATACCTTGGCTCATTCTCTTTTCTCCAGGTGGCACAGTGGATATAGTTCTGGACTTAGCATTCAAGAAGATCTGAGTTCAAATCCCTACCTCAGATACTTGCTAGCTGGGTGATCTGAGGCAAGTTACTCAATATTTCTCAGCCTCAGTTATATAACAAAAACATTTACCTCCCAGGGTTGTTAGGGTGTTCAAATAAGATAACATGTATAAATTGCTTTGCAAACCAAAGTGCTATCTAAATTCTGTCTATTATTCTTCATTTCTCCAGATGCAGGCATATCAGAGACTGTTCGAAACATGATTCTAATCTTGCTGTTCTGTGCAAATCCCTCCTGACCTGCCTTGGTCAAGTGTCCCATCCCTAGTTCCTGTTATTTTTTGTAAGAGCAACCTGAAGTTTTATGAGAGACGCTTTGGGCAATGGCCCTGTGCTATCAATGTACACACTTACTGTCTGTGCTAAGTAAGATCCAGGAAGGGTTACAGAAACCCAGGGTCATTAGCAGCTCAGAGAAATAGCCTCTTAACAGTCTTTGACAATGATATCACCTATTCTAAACTGAGAAATTGATTTTTTGTCTTTTTAAAAATTTTTATGGGAATATTGGGTGTTAACAATCTTTTCATTAGTCTTGATTTAATTGCCCCTAGCAGCTTGGGAATTCTGAGTTAAGTTTTTTGGTCTGATACTCTTAGCAGGTGTATTCCTATAAAAACTAGTCTCTTTTTGTTTCTAAACTGGTAACTTTCCTCACCTAAAATGAAGCTGTAATCTAGGTGTAAGAGTGGGAGAGGGTGTAAAGATTTGGCTCCCTCCTCCCATCCCCCAAATTGGTTGATGTAGTCTCAAGGATGTCATCGCAAATGATTCAATGTTAATGTGTTAAGAAAGTGTTAAGACTTGGTGATTGGTCCCTTTAAGAAATAATTATTGAGTTTCTGATTGAATCATAAGGGAGGAAATAATGATTGGTTGCACTCCTGGACCCTGAAAAGGTACAGTCCAGCTGAGTGGATCTGGGAAAGCAAAAATTATGCTATAGAAGGGTATCACAAAGGAAGGGGCTAGAACTCCAGGAGAAAGCTGTTCAGACCCACTGTTCAAGAAAAGTGTTCCTGTAGGTTCTGTGTCGCTAAAAATCACCCCAACCTTCCCCACCCTACGGACTCCAATGTAGTAAGTCTGTGTCTTCTTTCTCTGTCTTGTGCTCCCTCCATAAAACTTGAAATTTTTCCCTCTTGGCATAGGGGAAATCTGTTTACCTTTTGTTTTGTTTTTGTTTTAAAACATTTACTTTGTGTTTACAGTGTTAACCACAGGCCTTTGGTCTGTAGGTGCTTATTGGAAATGCAATGGGGGTGGCATTGTAAAAGGGCATACAGCTTTCTTACCTATACTCCAGAAATGTTCAAATAATGATCAAGAAATCTAAAATGAAATAAACATAAGCAAACCAATTCATAGAGCTCAAGAGAGTATAAAACGATAGCCAGAAGCTCCTAGAAAAGCCAGTATGAGATCAAGTGAACAGATCCACAAGAGTGACCTGGCAGGGGAAGTCTTACAGGATCAGAAACTCTTCTGCACTCTGATTGGGGAGTCACTGCTCACTCCCACCAAGAGGGGAGGCAGTAACAGAAGGCCGAAAGTTCACAGCAGTGAATGAAATTACATCAAAATTTAGTACAAATAAATTGAATGATATAACATCTGAATATTTTAAAGAGAAGTTAAATAAATTAGAGAGAAAAATAGGTAGGAAAAATTATAATTATTGGAGACCTTTATGTACCCTCTCCTACTTAGACAAAACTAACAAAAGGATAAACAAAAAAGAACTTTATAAAATTAGATATAACAGCTCTCTGACACTGAATGGGAAAAGAAGTATACATATATCTCAATTGTGCATGGTGTGTCACCGTTACAATAATTGACAGTATTAGAGCATAAAAACCTCCTAAATGAATACCAAACAAGTAAATATATTAAATATCTTCTATTAAACCAAAGTACGGTAAAATCATGGGGTGTGTGTGTGTGTGTGTGTGTGTGTTTAAAGGGCCTTTTAAGAAAAGTTTCTAACTTAAATGGAGACTAAAAATTTTAATCTTAAAGAAACGGTAGGTCAAAGAATACATGCTATGTGACCACATCAAAGAAAATGACAGACAACATGCAAAAAAATTTAGGATGCTGACAAAATAATGCTGGGGGTGGGGGGAATTATATTACTAAACATTTTGAACATTTTGTTCAACAAGAGAGAGAAAGAATAGATCAATGAATTGGGGAGACAACTAAAAAAAATCTAGATCACACCTACCAATATATACACAGGAATTATATTACTACAACTCAAAAAAAAATCTTTAGAGCCGAAGTTCTTAACCTTTTCTATATCTATAGTGGCAGTCTGGTGAAAACTGTGAAATCCTCAGAATAATGTTCTTTTAGTATATAAAATAAAATACACAGGATTACAAAGGAAACCAATTATATTGAGATAGTTATATTTTTAAAATGTTCATAGATCCCAGGTTAAGAATTCCAGCTTTACAGAAATACAAACTAAATATTTAGCACGATGTTAATTGCTTGTGGTTAGGCTGAGCCACTATAACAAAAAATTAAAGTACTGCCTATATAAATTTATTTATTCAGTGCCATACCAAACTAACAATGTGCTACTTTATAAGTTTAAAAAATATGATTTAGATTTAAAAAAAGAAGAAATCAAGTATCCAAAGGGGGAAAAAATGAAAAAAAAGTTGAAAGGGTACTTAGTAGTACCAGATGCCAAATGATATTTTAAGTAATTTTCTTTTTTAATGTAATTTTTGTTGCATTTTTAAGTTCCAAACTGTCTCCCTCCCTCCCTCCCCACTTAGCCCTAGAGAAAACCCTCATTTCACACAGGCACACACACATGCATATATATACACATATATACATATGTATACATATATATGTAAAACCATGCTATGCATACTTCTATTTATCAGCTCCTTTTTTGAAGGTGAGTGACATCTTCCTTCATAGGTCCTTTGTAGTTGATTTGACTATAATAGTCAAATAGCTAAGTTGTTCACAGTTATTCTTCAAACAATATTGCTATTACTATAAAAAAAACTCTTGGTTCTGCTCATGTCACTTTGAATCAGTTCATGTAAGTCTTTCCATGTTTTTCTAAAATCAGCCTGCTCATCATTTCTTATTGCACAGTAGTATTCCATCACATACATACCACAACTTGTTTAACCCTTCTGCTATTGTTGGTCATCCCCTCTGTTTCCAGTTCTTTGCTACCACAAAGAGAGCTTCTCAAAATATTTTAGAACATACAAGCTCATTTCCTTTTCCCAAGAGCACTTTGGGAAACAGACCTAATCGTGCTATTGCTGGGTCAAAGGGTATACACAGTTTGGCCATGAATCCAGATTGCTCTCTGAAATGGTTGGATCAGTTTACAATTCCACCAACAATGTATTAGTGTCCCAATTTTTCCTCTATGTCCCCTCCAAATTTGCCATTCTCCTCTTCCATCATTTTAGCCAATCTGACAGATGTGAGATGATATCTCAGAGTTATTTTAGTTTGCATTTCTCTAATCAATAACTATTTAGAGCATTTTTTCATATGACTAGATATAGGATTTATTTCTTCATTAAAAAATTGCCTATTCATATCATTTGGAGAATGACTCATATTCTTATAAATTTGACAGTTGTCTAAATATTTGAGATAAGAGGCCTTTATTTGAGAAACTATCTATAAAAATTTGCTTTCAAGTGTTTTTAATAGGAATGAGTGTTGCATTTAGTCAAAAGTTTTTTCTACAGCTATTGATATAATCATATGATTTTTGTTACTTTTGTTATTGATATAATCAATTATGCTGATAGTTTTCCTTATGTTAAACCAAATATGCATTTTTGGTATAAATCCCACTTGGTCATAATGTATTATCTTTGTGATATATTGCTGTAGTCTCCTCGCTAGTGTTTTATTTGGGATTTTTACATCCGTATTCATTAAAGAAATTGGTCTACAATTTTCTTTCTCTGTTTTTGCTCTTTGTGGGTTAGGTATTGGCACTATTTGTTTCATAAAAGGAATTTGCCTAGTCTTGCAAATAATTTATTTAATATTGGAATTTACCTAGTTTTGCAAATAATTTAATATGAGAATTAGTTGATTTTTAGATGTTTGGTACAATTTTCTTGTAAATACATCTGGTCCTGATGCTTTTTTTCTCAGGCAGTGCATTTATGGCCTGTTCAATTTCTTTTTCTAAAGTAGGTTTATTTAGATATTTCATTTCTTCTTCTGTTAATCTAGGCAGTTTATATCTTTGTAAGTATCTTTCCATTTCACTTAAATTTTCAAAATGATTTGCTACTGGTTAAAAATAGAAAAGTTGATCAGTGGGACAGATTAGGAACATGAGATCTAGAAGCAAATGATCCTAGTAGCATAGTGTTTGATAAACCCCCAAACTGCAACTACTGGGGGAAAAACTCACTATTTTCTAAAAACTGATGGGAAAAATGGAAATCAGAAAATTAGTTTTAGACCAGCTTCTCCCACCATTTTACCATGCTATGCTCCTAATGGATACATAATCTAGATATAAAAGGTTAAATTACAAATGACCTAGTGGAATGAGGAAGGAGATATCTTTCATAACTATTTCAGGGGAAGAGTGCTTGACCAAACAAGAGACACAAAGGGTCACAGGAAATAAAATTGACAATATTGACTCTGGAGTCAAAAGTCTTGTTAAAACCCATCTCTGACACTTACTACCTGTGTGTAACCTTGGGCAAGTCATTTGACCCCTCTGGGCCTCAGTTTCTTCAAATGTAAAGTGAGAAAAAAAAAAAGATGACCCCTGAGGTTCTTTCATCTCCAAATCTATGATCCTATAATAATCTGGAAAGCTTTTGCACAAACCAAGTCAATGCAAATTAAAATATAAAATTAGAAGGGAACCTGAATTAAATTAGAAAGGAAATAGTTAACTGAGAAAAATAATTGCAGCAACTTAATAGAAAAGAGATAGTCAAGATATTTAGGGAATTGATTCAAACATATGAAAATAAAGGCAATTTCACAATAAGTGAATGGTCAAAGGATGTAAATAGGCAGTTCTCAAAAGAAGAAAAACATGCTATCAATGACCATATTTTTTTTTCAAATGCTCCAAATAACAAACAATAAGAAAAAAATACAGATTGGTAAAGATGACAAAAAAGGAAAATGACAATTGCTGGGGGATCACGGGAAGACCTTCACATTACTTTACTCTTAGTGGAGCTGTGTCTAACCATTGTGTAACTGTCTAACCATTCTGTAAAACAATTTGGAATTATGCCCAAAATGTCACTAAACTATGTATACTTTTTCACCCAGTGATACTGATCCTAGGCATATACCTAAAAAGAAAAAAAGAAGAGAGAGAGATCTGCTTGTCAAATAACATTTAGGACAGCTCTTTTTGTTACAGCAAAGAACTGGAAACCAAGGGGTTGCCTATTAATTGAGGAATACCTGGACAAATTATGATATGTAAATGCAATAGAGTATTACAGCTCTGAAAGAAATGATGAAAGGGTGAGTTCAGAACTTGTAGAACCATTTACACAATGACTATAACACTGCAAAAAAAATTTTTTTAAAGACTTCAGAAATCTGATCAATGCCACCACTAACCATGACTCCCGTTGGATGATGAAGAGTGGTTCCCAGGTGATGAAATAGAGGTGCTGGATGACGCTGTGTGTATGTATGTTCCTGTCTGTCTGTCTGTCTATCTACCTATCTATCTATCTATCTATCTATCTATCTATCTATCTATCTATCTATGTCTATTCAGACATGGCCAATGTATGGGGTGGGCTCCCTGCATCCCAGTTCCATTTAGCCACTAACAGATTAGTTTTTACACAGAAATATTTGCTTCAGAAGTTATAATCACAAGTATATAGATACTTCCCCAACATGTGGGAAGCCTAATCCTCCTCTCCACCCCACTTACCACTTCAGTCTCTGGGAAGGGGGAAGGGATTGGTTAGGTTCATAGTTTAGCTCAGTACCCAGAGAACACAATCCCAGTTCCAAGTCCAATCCCACCCCACCTCCAAAAAGTTCCAATCCTAGGCACCCTGGCTCCTCAGGGTTTCTATGCCAGGCTAGCTTTACTATCCTACCTACAATTCTGCCTCCAATGTCAAGATGATTCAAACTTTTGGGTTCCATGAGGACAGCACCTGAAACTGAGGGCAAACAACACAGATGAGAAACAAATAACCCTAGGCCCATTTCTCAGGGCCTGGTAAAAGAGAAGGAGCAGGAAAAGGAAAGACCTTCCCCTCTTAGTGGTTTAGTTCATGGTTCCCAGGCTGTGAGTGAACTGTGATCTTCACCCTCTGGACACAGCAGATAAGAGTGGCTGGAAAGTGTAGCCAAAAAATCAGTCTTGCCACTTTTAAGGATGAAGACAACCAAACAACATAGGCTACTCCCATCCACATGTTAGGGGATAAAGGCCTCCGTGTTAACCAGTCTGGACATGGTCCAAGGTTCCTTTCAAGAGTCTTAAAAGGATTGGGCATGGCCAGGCCAGCCCAGCCCAAGTTATATATTCTTGTTCGCAGAGCTTAGTGCTATGTTTTGCATATAATAAGTACTTTATAAATACTTCTGTTCATTCATTTATTTATTCATTCATTTGGCTGCAGTCTTTGATGAAAAAGATCACCTTTTCCCCTATCAGGGTCAGTCCTTCTGCTTATGCCCTCGAATCTCCTTCCTTCCATCTTCTCTAGGAGCTTACACCTTCGATTATACCCTATCTTTCCCTAATCATTAGTCTCCCAATAGAGCCTTCTCTGCTTCCTACTTATCTCCCCAAACCTTTCACTTGACCCAGATGTCTCTTTATATTCTTGCCATTTTTTTCAGCTCCTCTTCAGCTCACAGCCAGACTCCTAGAAAAATGCATTGCCTCCCCTTCCTCACATTCTACATACCTTCGAATTCCCTGAAATATAATTTGTCATGCCATCCTTTGACAAAAAGTGTTCTCTTTGGGGGAAAAATACGGAATGATTGGAGAAGGATCTTGAGATTCTTGGAGTTATCAGTTTAATTTGAGTTTAATTAGTTTAAGTTGTGAGTAACTTTTAAATGGTTAAGCCCAGAGGCTTTTTCTCAGTTCTCATCCTTTATTAATCTCTCCGCAGCTTTTGACACTGTTGAATAACCTTTCTTGCTAAGCGTTCTCTTCTTCCTTGCTTCTTTGGTACCGCTTACTTGGTTGTTTTCCTGCCTATCTGATCTCAGTCTCCTTTGGTGATTCACCATTAAGGGGCATCAGACATGGCCCCTAACTGTGGATTTCCTCCAATGTTCTGTTTTCAACCTTCTTCTAGAGCAGGGGTGGGGAACCTGTTCCTTGAAACCACAAGTGGCCTTCTAGATCCCTAGCGTGGCCACACTTAAGGGTCTAAAAGGCCACATGTAGCCTCAAAGTCACAGATTCCCTACCCCTGCTCTAGAGTGACATAGGAGAATCCAGATGTGGAAAAAGATAGTTTAAATCATCCGTCAAATCTTCTATAGCACGAAATATTATTCCATGAACACTTAATTCCACTGATGCCAACCGGCAGATTTTAATCCAACATAAAAAAAAATGTATGAGAAAGACAGATTAGTGTTTTTCCTTCTCCTTTATATATTTTCCTTTTGCTTTCTGTGATTCCTGCATTTCTTCCTAATTTCTGTCAAAACTGATAGTTTCAAGGCCCAATTTAAATGAAATTCCTGTAATCATGTGTCCAGTATGTTTGTTGATAGCTCTAAATCTTTGATGCAAGAATAAACACAACACTGTCATTTTTTCCATCCAAATGTTCCTAGAATTTCAAATGCTTCCTTTTGGGGGTAGAGTGGGGGTGCGGGGTGGGAAATTAACACAGATGGAACATCAGAATCATTGGTACTGAATGTTGAGATATTTGAGGTGTTATTTTAAGATTCAGTCTAGTCTACCTCTATGCTGTACTACATGGGCATCCAGTGAGAATCACTTTGAATATAAATTTACAAGAATGAGAATCTGGCTCTCTACTACTTTGTGTTCCTGGGGACGATCACCAGGACTTTACTAGCAAGCTAAAGAAAGTGATATTATAAAGCACAGACTTGGCTATGATCTGTGCTGAAAACTACATTACTTTCTTACTTCGTAACAAAGAAAATGGGCCTGCTTAATTGCTTCTCCACTTTGAGGATGATGAATAATCAAATAGGGATATAATATTTTCATACTTCACACTACTTGGTGGAATTATCAACAGACTCTCAAATTATTGGGTTTCTCCAGCTTCTGTCGAGCGTGACAAAAATGACTCAGAGGATTCTGTCAAGGATATAACTATCAGTAACTTTGTGATGTTAATCACTATCCTTTTCTTCTTGTGGTCTTTATTACTCTGCAACACAGCACACGAGACTCTCTTGTGGAATACATAAAGTGCAGGTAAAATACATTGCCATTCATGTAGGGAATAAACCAAGGAAGACTCAAGCCTTGTTGCAAGAAGATTCTATGCATCTCTCTCAATTCTATACTGTTTTGTGCAAGAATATCACAAGGTTCAATTTCAGATCTCAACAGTGAAAGTGTTGTTTCTCAAACGTTTTTATACTGAGAGCAGTTCGCGCTAGCATGGGAGGGAGAGTTATTAATTCCTCCGTTGCCCATAGTTGCTGCCTTGATGCTTTTCCATATCCCCTCAACAGCTGCCCATTCTTTCTAGATGAGCTAAAGGAAGGTTGATTGTTGACATTATTTTATGACGCGACATTATGATCATTTCTACCAACAGAATTACCAGTAATAGAAACAATTATATTTTCTTGAGCACTCAAAGGTGATATTATTTGTTTCTTTGGCTTGATTATGAGTAGTACAAAGTGTTCTTTTTAAAAGTAGTTAAAAAACTGCGAAATGATTCTGTTACACCTGGTTGCTACTAAAATGGGCCAAATATATTCAGTCTTTTACATAGGGAATTAGTTTTTGTAAAGAGCTAGAAACAACTTTGCTGAGGTTATCTTGGTTAATTTTAGGTATTAACCTAGGCTATGCTACTATTTTAGGTGGCAATATTTCACTCTCGCTTTGGTTAGATCTTTGAATATCAAATGATAAAATCATTCTTTCAACCAGAAAGCATTTTTATAGTACTGCTATATACAAAACATTCAGTTAGGCTGATGGTGATATAAAGATACATAAAATATGCTCTCTGACTTTAAAATGTTCATAATCTAGTAGAATATATTAAGGACTAAAGACATCTTAAAATGAGAACATGTCTAATTATATGGGTTTGTTATATTTTACGTCTCAATCAAATATATGTGTGTGTGTGTGTGTGTGTGTGTGTGCTAGAGGTAGAAGAAATCTTAGAGAGAGAATCTGGGACCCAAACAGAACTAACTTGCTCAATATTACATAGCTATTTAGTGGCCTCTTATTCTACAACTTTAAGATTTTTTCCTTTCATTTTTGGGGACCTGTAATGCTAATATAGTTCTTTCTAATATACTAGGAAACAGAGTAAGAAGCAGGAGTGCTTTCTAATGGGTATCTCCTCAATTTCCAATTCTTTGCCACCACAAAAAGAGCTGCTACAGGTATTTTTGTACAAATAGGCCCCTTGCCCTTCCCTCTGATCTCTTTGGGATGCAGATCTAATAGTGGTATTGCTGGGTCAGATATATGCAAAATTTTAATAGCCATTTTGGCCTAGTTTCAAATTGTTTTCCAGAATGGTTGGACCAGTTCACAATTCCACCAACAGTCTGCTAATGTCTCAATTTTTCCCTATCGCCCTTTAGTATTTATCATTTTCCTTTTCTAACATGTTAGCCAATCTGAAAGGTGTGAGGTCATACCTCAGAGTTGGTTTTAATTTGCATTTTTCTAATTAATAGTGATTTAGAGCATTTTTCATGTGACTATTGATAGCTTTAATTTGTTATGAAAACTGCCTGTTTGTATCCTTTGAACATTTATCAATTGGGGAATGGCTTTTTAAAAAAAAATACATTTGGCTCTGTTCCATATATATTTGAGAAGTAAGGCCTTTATCAGAGAAACTTGCTGTGGAAGTTTCTTTTCTCAGTTTCCTACTTTCTATTTATTTCTGCATTGGTTTTATTTGTACAAAACCTTTTTAATTTCATATAATCAAAATTACCTAGTTTAATTCTTGTGATGCTCCTTTTTTCTTGTTGGATCATAAACTTCCCTTATCCATAGATCTGACAGGTAAAATTTTCCATCCTCCTGTAATTTGCTTAGGATGTCACCTTTTTTGTCTAAGTCATGTGTCCACTTTGGCCTTATCTTGATCTATGGTGTGAGATGTTGCTTCATACCTAGTTTCCACAGAACTGCTCCCCAATACTATTAGTTTTTATCAAGTGGTGAGCTCTTGCCCAAAAAGCTTGGATCTTTAGATTTATCAAACTCTGGATTACTACTGTAACATACTACTGTGTATTGTTTACCAGACCTATTCCACTGATTATTTCAATTAGTTTTCTAGTTGATTCTCTAGGTCTCTTAAGGTATACCATCATATCATCTGCAAAAAGCAATAATCTTGTTTCCTCATTGCCTATATTAATTCCTTCAACATCTTTTTCTTCTCTTATTGGTAGAATGAACATTTACAGTAGAATATTGAATAATAGTGGTAATAATCAGCATCCTTGCTTCACCTTTGATCTTATTGGGATGGCTTCTAGTTTATCCTCATTATAGGTAATGCTTATCGATAGTTTTAGATAGATACTACTTCTCGTTTTAAGGACAGCTACATTTACTCCTATGCTTTCTAGTGCTTTTAAATAGGAATGATTTGTATTTTGTCAAAAGCTTTTTCTGCTTCTGTTGAGATATTAATATGATTTTATTGATTTTGCTATTGCTATGGTCAATTAGGCTGATAGTTTTTCTAATATTGAACTAGTCTTGTACTCCTGGTGTAAATCCTATCTGGTCATGGTGTATGATCTATCTGATATATTGCTGTAATCTCTTTGCTAGTATTTTATTTAATTTTTTGCAGTAATATTCATTAGGAAATTGGTCTATAGTTTTCTTTCTCTGTTTTGACTCTTCTTAGTTTAAGTATCAGTACCATATTTGTGTCATAAAAGGAATTTGGTAAGATTCCTTTTTTACCTATTTTCCCAAATAGTTTAAATTATATTGGTAGTAATTGTTCCTTAAATGTTTGATACAATTCACTTGTAAATCCATCTAGTCCTGAGTATTTTTTCTTATGGAGTTCGTTTATGACTTGTTCAACTTTTTTTTCTAAGATTGAGTTATTTTAAATGTTCTACTTTCTCTTCTGTTAATGTGGGCAATTTATATTTGTGTAAATATTCATCTTATTCATCATTTCACTTATATTATCAGTTTTGCTGGTATATAATTGGGCAAAATATCTCCTAATAAGTAATTGGTGGTGCAGCCAACCTTTTCATTTCTGATACTGGTAATTTGTTTTCCTTCTTTTAAAAAAAAATCAAATTAACCAATGGATAAAACCAGTTCCTATTTTACTTATTAGTTCATTTTTTAAACTTTCAATATTATTAATTCTTCTTTTGATTTTCAGGAATTCCATTTTGGTACTTAGCTAGTGATTTCTAATTTGTAGTTTTTCTAGTTTTTTTTTTAAATTTACATACCCAATATATTGATCTATGCTTTCTCTTTTTTATTGATGTATACCTTTAGAGATATAAAGTTTTTCCCAAGTGCTGCTTTGGCTGCATCTCACAGATTTTGGAATGTTGTCTCGTTGTCATTTTCTTTAATGACATTATTGATTGTTTCTATGATTTGTTCTTTGACCCACCAATTTTTTAGGATTGGACAACTAGTTTCCAATTGATTTTTTATCTATACTTCCATGGTCATTTATTAAATGTAATTTTTATTGCATCATGGTCTGAAAGGGTCTTTTTAGTAATTCTACTTTTCTGCATTTGTTTGTAAGGTTTTTATGCCTAATACATGGTCAAATTTTTTGAAGGTACCATGTACAGCTAAGAAAAAGGTATACTCTTATGTATTTCCATTCTATTTTCTCCAGAGGTCTATCATATCTAATTTTTTCCCTAAAATTCTATTCATGTCCTTGACTTCTTTCTTATTTATTTTATGATTAGATTTGTCTAGTTCTGAGAAGGGAAATTTTAAGTCCCCTACTAGCACAGTTTCTATTTCCTTCTCTAATTCACTTAACTTTTAAGAATTTGGATGTTATTACATTTGGTTCATATATATTTACTGTGATATTACATCATTGTCTATGGTGCCTTTTAGCAAGATATTGCTTCTCTGCTTGTCTCTTTTAATTAGGTCTGTTTTTACCTTTGTTTTGTCTGAAATCATGATTGCTACCCTCTGCTTTTTTTTTTTACTTTGGTTGAAGCATAATAGATTCTGCTCCAGCCCACATTACTCTGTATGTCTCTGTTTTTAAGTGTGTTTCTTGTAAACAACATATTGGATTTTGTTTTATAATCTATTTTGCTATCCAGTTCAGCTTTATGGGTGAATTCATCCCATTCACATCACAGTTTCATAATAATTGACTAATAACTGTACATTTTTGCCATCCTATTTTCTTCTATTTTATCCTTTTCTTTCTCTCTTTTTTACCCCATCCCTCCTTGAAAGTCTGTTTTTCTACTTATCATTGCCTTCCTTAATTTGTTCTACTTATCGCCCCCTCCCTTTCTCTTATCCCCTTCCCCTCTTATTTCCCTGTTGGACAAGATAGATTTCTATACTTATTAGAGGGTCTGTGTATATGTCCTTCCCTCTTTGAACCATTTCAGATGACAGTTAGGTTCAAATGTTTACTGCCACTACCACCCATTTTTCTTTCCACTGAAAAATTCCTTCCTCTTTTACTTGAGATAATTTACTGCTCTCCTGGTGCATCTCTCTTTCTCACCCATCCATTTTTTTTGAGATAATTCTAATATAATTGATTCACTCCTATATCCTTTGTCTACATAGAATTCTTCTCACTGCATTAATAGTGATAAAGTCCTTTGGAGTTACATGTATCATCTTCCTGTACAGGAATATTAACAATTTAACCTTATTGAGTCCCTTTGGATTTGTCTTTCATGTTTACCTTTTTATAGTACTCTTCAACCCTGTTTTTGAAAGTCAAAGTTTCTATTCATCTCTAGTCTTTTTATCAGGAATGTTTGAAAGTCTACTATTTCATTAAATGACCATTTTCTTCCCCTGAAGGATTATGTTCAGTTTTGCTGGGTAGGAGATTCTTGGCCATAATCCTAGCTCTTCTGCCTTCCAGAACATCATATTTCAAGCCCTCCACTCCTTTAATATGGAAGCTGCAAAATCTCATGTGATCCTGACTGTGGATCCATGATATTTGATTTTTTTTTTCCTGTCTGCTTGAAGTATTTTCTCTTTGACTTAAGAGCTCTGAAATTTGACTATAATATTCTGGGGAGTTTTCATTTTGGGATCTCTTTTAGGTGGTGAATGATTGGTGGATTGTTTCAGTTTCTATTTAACCCACTGGTTCTAGGATGTCAGATAGTTTTCCTTAATAATTTCTTGAAATATGATTTCTAGGCTCTTTTTCTTACCATGACTTTCAGGTAGTCCGATAATTTTCAAACTATCTATTTTCCAGGTGACTTCCTTTTCTGATGAGATATTTCATATTTTCTTCTATTTTTTCATTCTTTTGACTTTGTTTTATTGTTTCTTGATGTCTCATGGAGTCATAAGCTTCCACTCACCCAATTCTAATTTTTAAGGCATTATCTTCTTCAGTGAACTTTTTTGCCTCTTTTTCCATCAGACCAATTATGTTTTTTAAGGAATTAGTTTCATCATTAAAATTTTGTTAATTGTCTTTTTACAATTTTCTTCCTTTGCTTTCATTCCCCCCCTAATTTTCCCCCTACCACTCTAATTTTGAAAATCATTTTTTTTCTCTTCCAGGAATTCTTGTTGGGCTTGTGTTGAATATACATATGTGTCTCTATCTGCGTATACATGTATGTGTATACATATATGTGTATATATATGTGTGTGTATATTTGTATACACACATACATATACACTATGCTTTTAGCTATTTTCACATCATTGTCTTCTTTTGAGTTTGTGTCTTGATCTTCCCTGTCACCATAGTAGCTTTTTTATGGATAGGTACTTTTTGTTGTTGTTTTGCTCATTTTTTGGGTCTATTTCTTGACTTTGAACTTTATGTTAAAGTTCCATTCTATTCCTGAGGTAAGATTGAAGGATGCTAGTATTACGAGCTTCAGGCTTTTTTACACTTCTCTTTTCAGAGCTAGTTCTGAGGGTTTTAAAGTTTTTGGTGCTTCCAAAAGGTGTAACCAAAGGAGAGGTGTGGTCACTGTTCCCTTATCACTAGAATCAATATTCTCCTCAGGGCCTTGCTCCCTTGTGACCAGAAGCAATACTGTTCCTCAGGGCTCCTGCCTCCTGGGATAGCAAGCACTCTTCATCATCCTGGAACTGTGACCCAGAAGTGGTTACGTTGAAGTTTAGGGGTGCTGGGACCCTAAAATAGCAACACACAGGTCCTGCCTTGAATGAATTCAACTCAAGCCTTTTTTTTTAGCCAAAAACAAGATTTATTAGAGTATCATTCAAGGTGGGTGTGATTCTAAAAATCTGTCCTAGGTATATGAGACTGACTCTTTTTATAGAAAAAGAATGTGGATGGGAGTATCCAGTAGGCTGGGGTGACTGGGAAGTAAGAGAGAAAGGCTAGAACGCCAGGGACCTGGACCGTGTGGCCAAGGGAGAATGAGGTCTAGATAGGATCAAGGGTGAGAAGTAGCCAGGGGTAATCCAAAAGTAACAGAGAATTGGGAGATGGGGTATAGGCAAAAATAAAAGCCAGTTGAGAGGATAACTGGAATAGGTAGATGCTGAATGCCAGAGACTTGACCATGTGGGAAAGTTCAAGGAGAGTTGCAGTGGTGGGGGGCGGGGTGGGGGGTTTCCCAGGCCTATACCCCATCAGTTATGGACAATGTAATCACCAAACGGTTTCCTGTCCTGTGCCCAGTACTAGCACAAGGGGCCCCTGTAGTTTTTTTTTTCTTCTGACCAGTTGCCTGATTCCCACATTTTCTCGTTTGAGAGCTCCCAAAGCTGCTCACTTCTGGTCTTGATGCCATGAGGGCTCTGATCTCAGCTGTCTTAGACTGGGAAAATGTCTTATCTTGACTTTTTCTTAGCTCTACCATTCCAGAATTTGATTTGAGGCATTATTTTAAAGTTGTTTGGAGAGGAACATTGGGAGAACTTGGCTCCTTCCTCTACTCTGTCATCTTGACTCCACCTCCAGAAATCCACAAGTATTATTTATTATCTTCTAATCTTGTATAATTTTACAGATGAATAAGTTGAAGTTGTCTGGGTTAACTATTTTTCTTGTGGCTATGAAGCTAGTAATTGAGGTAGGATTTGAACCCAGGTGTTCCTAATTCCAGGTCTTAGAACTCTAACCCTCCAACTACACCAAGCTACTCTCAACTGCCACTTGTTCACTTCCCCTTCTACTAAATGCACTCTTGTATTCTTGAGAAAAGGTCAGAAGCCCATGAAAGACTAAAACTCTTATTTCATTTGACTTTGCTTCCAATCAAATGCAAAGTTGTTGAGGGACGGTTAGCTCCAGTAATTCTTTAATTCACTGGATAGCTTCAGGAAATACAGTTTCCTGTAAAACCCCTCCATTAGATGGCATTGTTGTCATAACCCTACCAGATTCCTCCTAATGTTGACATTGCTTGTGTCTACCTTTTTCACTTTGACTTTGACTTTGAAAGCAGAAAAGTTAGAAAACATCAAGGTCATCTCCTTCACATAGTGTATTTCACCAAAAAAATGAAACCTTTGGAAAACTTTCACTTGTACAGGTGGTGAAAGAAATGGCAAGCTGGAAAGAAGATGGTCTGTCCTCAATTAATGGAAGCCCATTGTTTTGACACCAAACAAGAGGGTTTTGAACCTGTTCTTCTACTGTTTCTCAGTTGAAAGACCTTTGCCTGTGACAGAAAACATCTTGAATTGTTTAGATCGTTTTGACTTTTAGATTGCAGTAGGTAAAGTTGGTGAGTTATGGCTGGGGAAGTCATGTAGCACCTCTGCCCTTTCCTTCTCACCTCCACAACACTGGCCTCTTTTATGGGTTTAAAATATTTTGGTAAGCAGATGAATTAGTACAGAGATCGATCAATCACACAGCTATTTCTCTGTAGTAGGAAAAAGCCAAATTAATCCAAGTTGTTTAGGTGTGTTTGAACCCTACCTTTCAGTATTCATCAGCCTTGGAGAAATAAAGGATAATGCTTTACTTGTCTTGCCTTTACTGGCTTGGGGGAGTTGGGTGGTGGCTCTGATCTTTAATGCTACTGATACAAATGGAAAGATATGTGAGAAGGAAACTCTTTAAATGCTTGCAGGTGGCTTCTTGTCTCCGGAAACTAGTACTATTGTCCTTTTGTGCGCTCCTATTCAGTTTGTCTCTGGCTGAGCAATAAGCTGAGCCACAGAAAAGGCAGGAAGGCAAGTAGAATTCCCAAACAAAGAACACAGTTTGAGAAGAAAAAAGGAAAGAAAACCCTTTGGAACACTTTAAAAGCAGCCAAGCACTATGCTTAATAATACCAGAAAGCCATTTTCTCTTCTTTCACAATACTGAGTTCATTTTACTTCTTTTTCAATAAGGAAATGAAGATGAAGTGTGGCCCTGTGGACTTTAGGAAAAAAATGGAAATTTAAAAAAATCGCTTTCAAGGAACAATGGCAGTAACAACATCCATATTAATACATAGATCATGTGATCAGCAAGATGGCAGAGTAGTTGTTTTCCCCAACTTCTTCCACCCCCAAATCTTAGAAAAATAAATCATTTGCTAGTGATACAGTGACTAAAACTGAATCTACAAAGTAGAATACTATACAAAGTACAAACCCATTTTAAAAAATCAGAATACCTAAATACTTAGGGTTCTTCTTCCCCTTCCACTAAGTTCCCACTCAGTGTCCCCACACTTCAACCCATGTTACCCATTCTGTGCTCTGAGCACAGAGAATTCAGTCTCATATATCTGTGCCTCAAGGTCCAGTTGTCAGGATCCCCACCTAGAACTCCTTACTGCAGTGCCAGATGCTAATACTAGAGCCACTGAAAGGAAATGGATAATAATTGGAGGTCAAGTCATGGAGCAAAAGACAAGGACAGTATAGATCCCAACAGTAAGACAAGTAGAGTTTCCATTGCCCAGGAGAAAGATAAAAGGAAACCTGGAAGGGATGGGGTTGAGGGGAGGGGAAGATGCTGGCAGTTCTCTTACTACTTAGACAGCCCATTCCTACACCCAAATGCCAAGAGACTGAGTATAGCCAACCTTAGAGGGGTCTGTGCAGCAGTAGATGAGGGAGAGACCAAAGAGAGGACTCAGAAACAAGCCCTAGGAATATAAGTGAAAGGCATACATGCATGATAATTCTCCTTAAATGTGAAACATCTCTGATTTCATATAAAGCAACTAATTCTTAAGGAGCCCAGGTAAAAAGTAGAATTTTTCCCTTTTTAATGTATTTTAAAGATTAGGAAAATAAGGTCTTTCATGCCTCTCAAAAGTTACTTGATAGTTACATATTTACATGCAATCTACTTAGTCAAGACATTGTTCTATAGTTATCTGAAGACTGAAATGCGGTGGTAGAGAAAGAGCTTTAGACTTGGAATCAGGACACTACATTCTAATCCTGACTGTGATACTTGGTGACTATAGATAAATACAGTTATCTCTTCCACATCTCTGGGGTTAGGGGTACAGATCTGGAAAATCCGTGTAAAACTTTTTAGCCTTCTCTTCGTGCTAGAGAAGTCTGGATGTTTTTCTTTTTCTTTTATCAGGTGTAGGTAGTACACAATACTATAAATATATTTTATGCATTTCCGAATTTCAAAACTTTTTTGGGGTTATGTGCTGGCTTTTGGCTGTCATCTGCAGCTTCAGCAAAACTCCTCCCAAGTTCCCATTTAATTCCTTATGCAACCTGTGATATATTGAACCATGATAGGAAATTTGCCATGTGGAAGAGATAACTGAAATAACTTTCTTGAGCCTTAGTTTCCTCTCCCAGTAAGTCAATGTGGTTGTGAGGAAAATGTTCCCTAAAACCTTATCATAAATTTGGAGCAGACTTTAGAAGGCATTGAGTCTTTCCCCCTCATTTCACAGATTAGGTAACTGAGGATGAAAGAGGTTAAATGATTTGCTGACAACTAGTGAATATCTGAGGCAGAATTGGAACTTTCCTCTTCCTGACTCCAAACCCCACTGGAACCACTTACATGCCTTAAAGTGCTACACCTATCTGAGTCGTTATTATTCCATACCCACACTTAATTGGCTGTTATAAGTAGATACATCCCCAGGGCAGGACAAATTGATACGAATGGTCCCTGCTTTAGGGGATCCCACGTGATGCCAGTGATCAAGTAGTGCCTCTGGGGCAGGCAGGGAAAGTGGAAATTTCGAAATGGCTCTATCATTTAAAATGGCTCCATTAAAGAATCTGTTATACTTCAGCCAAAGTAAAAAAGGCAAAGGTAGCAATCATGATCCTAGACATAGCAAAAGCAAAAATAAACCTAATTAAAAGAGATAATCAGGGAACTACATTTTACTAAAAGATACAATAGATCAGCACTTCTTAAAATGAGTTGTGACCCCACAGGGAATTGTAAAAAAATTTGGCAACAGGAAAAGGTTTCTGAACATGCAACGACCAAAAATTAATTAAAAATCAAACACAGAATGAATCCTGCCACAAGCTGGTGGTGCTTGCCAACGTTGCATCAGGTAATTTCTCTGCAACCCTGATTATGAACACAAAGCATGCACACTTTGCACTGTGCACGCCATCAGGCCATGCAATGCCAACAAACGCTGCCTAAGTGCAAAGGGGGCATGAGAGGAAAAATTTTAAGAAGCCCTGCCATAGACAATGAAGTAATATAAAAAAATTATAGCAAGTTTATCTGATAAAGGCCTCATTTACCAAATATATAGGGAACTGAGTCAAATTTATAAAAATAAAAGCCATTCCCCAATTGATAAATGGTCAAGGGATATAAATAAGCAGTATTCAGGAGAAAAAAATAATTCTATATCACTATTGATTAGAGGAATGCAAATTAAAACAACTCTGAGGTGCCACCTCATACCTAACAGAAATGACAAATGCTGGAGGGGTTGAGGGAAAATAAGCACACTATTGCAATATCGGTAGAGTTGTGAACTGATCCAACCATTCAGGAAGACAATTTGGAACTATGCCCCAAAGTCCATGAAACTGTACATACCGTTTGATCCAGCAATACCTAGGTCTACATCCCAAAGAGATCAAAGAAAAAGTACAAAAATATTTATAGCAGCTCTTTTCATAGTGGCAAAGGATTTGAAGTTGAGAGGATGCCCATCAGTTATGGAATGGCTGAACAAGTTGTGACATGTGATTGTTGATAGAGTATTATTGTGTTATAAGAAATGATGAGAGGGATAATTTCAGAAAAAAAAAAACATGGGAAGACCTATATGAACTGATGCAGAGTAAAGTGAGCAAAACCAGGAGATCGTTGTACATAGTAACAGCAATATTGTAATGATGATCAACTGTGAAAGACTTAGCTACTCTGAGCAATATGATGATCTAAAACAATTCCAAAGGATTCATGATGAAAAAATGCTATCCACCTCCAGAGAGGTGACACTGATGAACTCTGAGTGGAAATTAAAGTATGATTTTCTTACTTTATTTTGTTGCTTTTTTTGTGATATGACTAATATGGAAATGTTTTGCATGATTTCATGTGTATAATTGATTACATATTGCTTGCCTTCTCAGTGAGTGGGGGAGGGGCAGGAGAGAGGGACATAATTTGGGACATAAAATTGTTTTTAAAAAGAATGATAAAAATAAATAAATGATTCAAAAATATATATGCCCCTATATAATAGGCAAAATAAATGAAAATGTTTAAAAAATGCTCTGTTATTTGAAAAAAACAAATCCTCAGGGTGAAGATGTGGTTGCACTAGGTTGTGCCAATAACACTGCAGTGCTCATAAATAGCATGTCCCACAAGTCTTGGTGCAGTTTTAAGCTGCTTAAATTTAGTGCAGCTTAAACTGCACCAAGATTTTTGGTACACCAAAATGACTTTGTAATAGGGGTTAAAACTTAACATTGGCAGCTAGGAGGTGCAGTGGATAGAATGTGGGCCCTGGAGTCTGGAGGACCTGAGTTCGAATGTGGCCTCTAGCCATGTGACCCTGGGCAAATCACTGAACCTTGTTTGCCTCAGTTTCCTCATCTGTCAAATGAGCTGGAGAAGGAAATGGCAAACTGTTCCAGAATCTTTGCCAAGAAAACCCCAAATGGATTTATGAAGAGATGGACATGACTGGAAACGATTGAACACAAAAGTTGAAACTGCAATAAGACTTTTAGGACACCAAAGTCACTTTGTAATAGCTATTAAAGCTCAAAAGCTTCAAAAAGAGTTTTGGGACACATTTTTCATGCAGTTAGCACCAGAAAACTCATACTTACACCGAGGTGGCGCATGAATCTGCTCTTCCTCCTTCGCACAGTCACCCCCCCCCCATCCACCCAAAGATTACGTGTTACTTCTTTAGAACTTCTTTTGCTCTTCAAAATTGTCTGTTTGTTTTAATTGATATTCATTTTAATCTCATTTCACTGCTTTAAAAACGTTTGGGGAAGAGGGAAGGCCACACAGTGTTATTTGCCCTAACTGCGCGTTCCTCTGCACAAAGTATTTCCGTGGTAACAACCTTTGCTCATCTCAGCAGATTCCATCCATAAAAAGAGAAATGCCACCCAGTTGCTTTCGTGGTTGCTGACTTAGAGGTTGCTTTGCCCCTGAGCGCTGAATTTTGGAGGAGCTGACAGCACTTGCATTCCTTCAACAGCACAGAAACTACGGAGCTGATTACCTATCAGGAATAATGCTTAAATAGGAAGCTACCCAATGGCACAGATTCCTCACTTTCTCTGCCACACCTGGGGTGTGGCAGATGAGCTTTCTCTGCCCCTCACTGGGTAGACCTTGCTATGTCACAGGGACTCTACTCATGGGGGCTGGTGCCTGGATGCTCCTTATACTTTTGGTCCAGCATTTTTTTCTTTGTGAAATTTCATACACACACACAATCACTCACAATCACAAACATAATGCTAGTTAATGTTCTGCATAGTCATCTAGAATTTCAAATATTACACCAGTAAAACAGGCCGTTTAAGAGAGTGAGTCCTAATTCATTTCCTACTAGAAAAGGATTCAACCAAGAAAAAACCCCAAAATTTGCCCCAGTGTTTGCCCCAATGATAAGGGATTAGAAAGTTGGGGAAATAGTTTAAGAAAAGTCTTGGACACAAATATTTGCAAGGCAAGGCATAAGTCCCATGGACAGCATTATGGATGCCTTTATTTTGAACCCTCTGTGTATTAAAATAATGGACTTTGGTTTTCAGTATCTTTTCCTTTTTTAGAGCCCTGTGATAACAGGAAATAACCAAGACTAAGTGTCTTCATGGATATTTTTAAAGGGCTTAAAGACACTGACTTTATTTTTTTAAATCCTGGTAAGATTTATGTGTCAAATAAATATGGAGTGATAAAAGTTAAAATAAAGGGGGAAACGATGCTAATTCTCAGTGGCTGATTCAGCTTGAGGTCCAGCACAGGATACTCCCTACTAGAGGTGTCCCTGGTGCAGACCCTTACCACCTCTTGCCTGTACTATTAAAGTACCTTCTAGTTGGTCTCCCTGCTCCAGTCTATCCTTCCCAGCTCTGACCATGTCACCTCCCTCCTCAATAAACTCCAGAGGCTTCCTATTATCTCTCAGATCAGATATAAAATCCTCTATTTAGCTTTTAAAGACCTGCATATCCTGGCTCCTTCCTACCTTTCCACAGTCATTTTAAACTTTACTCTTTCCACATGCTCTACAATTCATTGGCTGTTCTCTTTGATGTTTCTTACACAAGACACTCCATCTCCAAACCCTAGACCTTGTCACTGGCTATCCCCTATGCCTGAAATTCTGTAACATCTCATCTCTACCTCCTGGCTTCCCCAGCTTCTCCCAAGTCTCAGCTAAAATCCCACCTTCTGCATACACTTTTGCCCAGTCTTCTTTAATGCAAGTGACTTCCTTTTGAGATTATTTCTGACTTATCCTGTACATATCTTTTTTTTTTTGTATGTAGTTTTCTGTATGTTATCTTCCCCACTAGACTGTGAGCTCCTTGAGAGCAAGCACTAGGGATTTTTTGTGTTTAGGGTTTTGGTTTTTTTTTTTTGCCTTTGTTTTGGGCATATAAAAGATGCTTAATAAATGCTTATCAGTCCAATGTCTTGTGGCCAAGCAGCAAATACTAACCTATTGCAAATTCCTTTGATTTAACTTGCTCTGAAGAATTTTCCAGGTTCAACAGTGCATATGGTTGTTAAAAAGGAAAACAGGAGCAGCAACCAAAATCAGTTGGGGGGGCAGGGAGGAGAGAGGATTGATTTAATTAGAAAAGATATATGTTTTCCTTTTGTTTTGCCAGACGCCCTTCAGTCAGTTCAGTCTATTGTGACATAAAAGGCTACAAAGCTGGAAGAGCCTTCAACCACCATGACTGTAATTACGCTTATTTTAGAAGTAAAACTTAGCCCCTAATTCATTCTCATTTGGGTATACTGTCAAAGTAACTTTAAGTAGACAATGGGGTGGACTGGGGGAAAGGCATCGGGGACAGTTGGTTCTGGATGGCTGAAGTGACTGGTAATGTGATCTGGACCCTTTCAACCACTGCTGTAGGTCACAGGTTCAAACTCCATTCCAGGTTAGTAGTTACTAGACCTATGTGAAACTTTCACAGCAAAACCCAACAGCAGCCCAGGTGTCAAATTTCCTTTATTGCCACACAGTGAAACCAGGGGCATTCCAGGCCTCCAGGCTCAACTCTGCAGCTGCAGTGAAAATAGAAAGACCTTTCTCTTTCTTCCAGTGCAGTTCAGTGAAAAAACACCAGGGAACAACAGCCTTACACTACAGGCCTTCCAGAAATTAGAATGCATCAGATGGCAGATTTCCCTTAAAAATCTTCACGGAATATATTGCTTGTTCCTAACTTACCCAAACACATATATAACTTTCTCCCACACGCATACACATCCAATTCAAACACATAAACTCACCCCTGCATGATATTTTTTCCAGGGATGGTGAATTAATTTTTTAGTTGATCTACATAGATAGTTCCAGATATGTGATTACATCAGGCTAAGGAATTTTCAGGGGCCCCATTGATGCAAATGGGCAACTCCTGCCCAACTTAGAGTCTTAGAAAGTTGACTGGGACACTGAGAAGTTAAATGACTTGCTCATGATCACACGCTTGTTTGTATTTGAGACAGAACTCGAACCCAAGGCCAGTTTTCTATCAACTATGCCAAGATGCTTTTCTGCAGTTATCAATTGATGTTTTGGGTTTGTTTTTTTTTTTTGGTTCACGCTACTCATTTTTCAAAAGGTTTTAAATATACACCTCTTTAAGATTTGTGCTGTGAAGACATTGGTTTTGTATAAAATTTCCCAAGAGTTCATTCTAGGTTTATACTTTTCTCAGTATGGAGTTCTAAGAAACTTAGAAAAATAGGAGCATTTCTGGAAACCACCCCTAAAAATCTGGTTAAAGGAAACTGATCCAAGGACAGGAAACTGACAGATATTGTTAATTGGGTGGAAGAGTGGCACATTTCCTTGAATATAGTAAGCATTGAATAAATGTTTATTGAATCATGGGGCAAGCTAGGTGGTGCAGCGGGTAAAGGGCAAGACTTGAATTAAAAAAAAACAACCCAGATTTGAATCCTGACTCAGGCATTTACTAGTGTATGATCCTGGGTAAGTCATTTAACTTCTCTTAGACTATAAAATGAGGAAAATAATAGCATATACCTTACAGGGTTATTGTGAAGACCAAATGAGTTAACATATATAAAGAGTTTTTATAAACTTTAAAGTACTATATAGATACTAGCTATTTTGATGATGAAAAATGAATGAATGAATGAATGGCAGCCCTTCCCATTCGCTAGTACAGCAAGGTAGTAAATTTCAGAGCTTTGGCTCAGCTTATCTGTCTCTCATTTGGGAACAAGTCAGACTGCTTACTCTATGGCATGCTCCTCCCCTCTGCTGAGGTGGTCTCATGACCCAGATGGAGCAGGGCAGTGTGGGGAAGCAGCAGCTCTGTGGTAACTGCTTGAGGAAGATATGATTTCATTATCTGAAGCTGTCAGTGTCAGTCTGGTACTTTTCAAAACCCCTGAATTCACTTAAGAGGTGGAGTGGCACAAATGAGGGCAGGGAGGAAGGCTCCTTAGGAATGCTGTGTTGACAGCAGTATCTGCTTTCAAGATTGGACACAGCTTCCCCTAAAATGGCTTTAAAATATTCAAATCAGAATTGGCATGTGTTCATGTGTCTAAATTAATTTCCAAAGGAGCACCAGCAAAGTTATGGGGGTAAGGGGGAAAGGTTGTGTTTCTCGCTATAATCCTTTCACTTATTCCACCCAAATGGTAGTCAGATGTTCAATTACAATGGCAAGTCAAGAAAAGCCCAGTGTGGACAGATTAACTTTTTGGATGCAACAGGGTGCTTCAAAAACCGGTGTTACTCTTGTCCTTTGAATCAAAGATGCCTGAAATAAGAATTTATACTGTGTGAATTATGCTGAAGTATGAACGGAAGGAAGAGCGGGACTGGGGCTCTTTAATGGTGGGATAAGAGGCTTGTAGGAAATCCAGGTGGTGTAAATAGTCTTCTTGATCATTCACAAAATCTTAGAGGTCTAGGATTCTAAGCTAGAATTTGGAGTATTCAGGATCTTTTAATCCTGGGATTCTTAACCTTTTGGTAGTCAGAGGCAGAGGTATTGTGGTAAATATTTAACAACCAGCTCTCTGAAAATGCATGGCACACATTAAAGTTTAATACATGTTTTTAACATTTTCTACATCACTTTCATAAGTCTTAGACAATCAACAAAAAATAAAATAAAGCCTAGATTTGTAGGTTTTTGTGAGTTTCTGAGTGTAAATTCTTACACTGAAAATTGGCTCTTATGAGTCAATATAAACTGGATCCAACTACAATCCTGGTCAAGCAGCTTTTTGGCAGTCAGATGAAGTCTATTAACCCTTTCTCAGAATAATTTATTTGATATTTAAAATAAAATCCATAGGACTACAAAGGAAATCAATTATGTTGCAACAAAGTCTCTCTCTCTCTCTCTTTCTCTCCCTCCGTCCGTCTATCTATCTATCTATCTATCTATCTATCTATCTATCTATCTATCTATCTATCTATCATCTATCTATATCCATTTTTAAAACAGGTTCACAGACTCCAGTGTAGGAGCTTCTGATATATATCCTCATTTTACCACCTACTTCACTCATGATCATTCTCCTCATTGGCCCAGCTGTCTCATTTCTGGGCCTATCTCTTCCCTCCCTTCTGGGTGCTAACCTAACCTAACCTAACCTAACCTAACCTAACCTAACCTAACCTAACATAACATAACATAACATAACATAACATAACATAACATAACATAACATAACATAACATAACAGTTCGCATATGCCTTCTCCTGGGTCAAGATGTTATCCATGGAGGCACAACAGTCTCACAGAAGTTCTCCTAATGTAACAACTCCCTTCAGATTAAATCCATCCTGACGTCATCATCTCTCAACATATGCATATAGTTCTTCACTTATGGGAGTTTTCTTCAGTGGGACCCGTTCCGCATATTGTGCTGAGATCTACCATTTCATTTCCTCAATTTTGATCTCACCTTTCTGCCGCTTAAATTCTCCTGGAGCTTCTCTTTATGCTGAGAGATAATAAGTCGCAATCCCTATGCTCTTCACTTATGAACTTGATAAAGATACATGCTGATTTCTCTCTGTCTTTCACCTTTCTTCTCTCCCTTTTATGTACCCTCCTACTTTGCAGTTTGGCCCCCAAAACTATTTCGTTCTATCTTTAGGGGAGTTGTGAAGTATAGTATATAATGCTTCAGTTCCCCTCTCCACCTTCACTTCTCCTATTTCTTTAAATTATACTTATATCTATATCCCCTTGAGTGCTTTTTTATTTCTAATGATCCCTCTCTTTTAAAAACAATTTTGTAGTTATCTGTATCTTTAAAAACATAGACACGAACTCTAAATATATGATGATTTATTTCATTATTTTTCCTTCCTTGGTAACTGTACTCATTTACCTGTCTTGAATTCCTGTTGTTTCTTGGGGATTGCAGTGGCTAGAGCACTGGGCCCAGAGTTTAGGAGAGGAGAGGAGTTAAAATCCAGACTTACTAGCTGAGTGATCCTGGGCAAGTCACCTAACCTCTATTTGCCTTAACTTCGTCACCATAAAGAGGGGATAATAATAATACTATTTACCTCCCAGGGTTGTTGTGAAGATCAAATGATATAATATTTATAAAGTGCTTAACACAATGCCTGGCACATAGTAGATGCTTAATAATGCTTGTTTTCATTCTTCCATCTGATGCATTTCTTTTCAGGAATTCTGCAAATGCTTATATTTGGCTGAATGCTTACATTTCTCATTAATAATTTGACTTAGGTGTGTAGGATATATCATTTTGGATTGTAGCTTCAGTGCTTTGATTTTCAGAATTTAATATTCCATTTCCTTCCAGATTTTTAGGGGGGTGTGGAATAACCTTGTGTTATTCAAATTTCCATACCTTTATATTTGGAGGTCTTTTTCCTGAATACTTGCCGAATTTGTTGTTTCTGTCATTGGAACATAAACTTTAATCATTATATGTCTTGGAACTTACTGAGTTCTTTTTTTTTTTTCTTGAGACTATCCTGGGTTCTTTTGATTGATTTTTTTTCTGTATTCAGAAATTTTGGAAGTTTTCTTGCATTATTTCCTGCATTTTGGTATTCAGGGTCCCCCCTGCCACCCCCTTATGGGAGACCTGTATTTCCTTAAGATGTTTCTGTAAATGTTGTCTTCAAGGTCAATGGCTTTGGTTTATATAGAAATCACTGTAACATTATAGCCTTTTGCTTAATTTCTACCAGATTTACTTCCACTTCAGTATTTCTTCTATTGTAAATCTGTGCATGTCTCTTTTGCTTTCCTGGAGAAATTTCCCACACTGGATTCAATTTTTGCAAATCTGCTAAATGATTTTTTAAATCACTATATCAAGAGCTTAAACTTTTGACATATATTATTTCCTAAATTTTTCTCTTATGGATTTAACTTCTCCTTTGAACCACTCTGGAATTTTTTGTTTTTCCATGTTCTCTTGGAATTCCATAGGAATGTGTTTCATTTGGCATTAATTCACTTTCCATTGTCTTATAATGTTTGTTAAGAGAGTTTTGTAATCTCTTTGAAGGTTTAGCACTCATTCTTCCTTCTAGTTTTGATAACTTCTCTGTTGCTTTATGAGTCTGTGCTCTGGATTTTTGACCAAAATTTTCTCTTCTTGAAATCTTTTGCTTTTAAGCCTTTTTTTTTCTCCCTCACATTCCCCTACTACTCACTTTCTGACTTTTCACCTTTTTCAGCTGAAGAGTTGGGCTGGGCTGCAAAGCTACTTCAAGTTCCTCTAACACTGGGGGATTTACTGTTCACCAAATTCATCTCTTCCCTAACTATCCTCTGGGGGAAACAGACTGGCCCCCACTGGCTTTTAGTTTCCTTTCTTTCAAGCTTGATACAGTCACAAATACTGAATAACCACCCTAATTAATACCTTGTATCCTCCCCTTCATTTCTCTTCAGGTTCTACTCCTGACTCTCCACAAACTTTCTCTACCATACTACAGAAACTTATTAACCTGGAAAGTCATTCATTCCCTGGATTTCTGACTCTGTAAATAACTCCATCTCATCATCCCCTTCCTATGGTTGTAGACTCTTTTAAGCACCTCCATTTAAGGAAAACACTCAGGTCAGTGTAATAGCAATTTAGATTTGAAGATCTCTCCCACCCATTAACAGGCCATGTGATGTGCTTACATCACAGGAAGCCTAAGTCACATGGGGTGGGAGGAGCTTGCTGAGAGGAAAAGGAAGTTGTGTCACAGGAAATGCTGAGAGAGAGCTGTTATGGCTGTTAATGGCCATAGTGATAGTTAGAGCTGAGGTAAAGAAAGTTGGCCCGTGATAGCTGAGCAGACTGTGATAGCTGTACTGTGAGTTTGTTTTTGGGAAGACCCCAGCAGGGGCTCAGAAAGGTTTTGGGATGGCGAGGCTCCATGTTGTGATATTGTGTTTTAAGTTTCTTGCTGTTACGATAAAGTGGGCTAACTGGTTGTGGGAGCTGAACATTTGGTTATGGAATATGATTATCTGGTGTCTGAATAAATGTTTTACTTCTTCTACTTTCTATATGAAGAGTCTTTCATACTTTGTGATACAGAACTACGTAGGCATATTCACAATTACTGTTGATGTTGTGTTTATTGCCTTACTGATACAGTCAGTCATATCTTTTTTTGCCAGGCTCCACTCATGACTCTTCATGGATTCTCTCTACTATGTCCTGTATCACTAAGGCAAAATTCATGATGTCAATGGTGACCATGAATATACCTGTATAGTTTCAAATTGCAAAGTATAAACAGCTCTCTGTATAGAAGGCAGGAGATGTAAACATTTATTTAGACACCAGAGGATCAGATCCTAAAACCAGTAACCTCGATTCGACATAGCAGTAATTGTATCCCAAAAACAGTAAATCCACCTCAATGTAACAGCAAGGAGATTAAAACATAGCGTTACAGTAAAGAGCCAAGCCATCCTATAACCTTCCCTTTTGCTACGGCCTTCCTGTAAATACTCACTCACAAATCCTAACTGTCTGCTTGTCTGTATCTTCTCTTCCCAAAGTTCTGAAAGCCCTTGCAGTTCTCAGAGCCCTTCTAGTTCTCTCTCTGTCACTCCATCTCTCCATCTCTCCCTGTTCTCCACCCCCTCTCATAGTTCTCTCTTCTTTTCTTCTTCTTCTTACAGCTGTCTAATCTCTGCAGCTCTCTAGTCTCCACAGCTCTCTAGTCTGAGCTTAATAGTATATATACCCTGTGTAGGCCTGGGCCTTAGTACCTAGTAGCAAAAGGGTGTGGGCCTAGGGCTTAGCACCTAATAGCAATAGAGTGTAGGTCTGCCTACAAGCAAGCCTCTCCTAATCAAGCTTCCCTTAACTAGGTCCACCTGAGGCTTATTGAGTGTGGGGGTGGGGGGTGGGGAGGGGGAAGATCTTTGATCACATTAGCACCATTATCACTGGGTACTTTTACATTACCCCTTGCTTTTCAGTTTCCTTTTATGTGTTATATTCTATCATTAGAATAAGCTTCTTGAGGACAAGGCTTTCTTTTTGCTTATATTTGTATTTTCAGCACTTAGCACAGTGCCTGACACATAAGTAAACACAAATAAATTCTTGTTGACTTGACTAGGCTGGTTATTCTCTGCTGCTTTTTGTAGGGTTGGGGGAGGGTGGGCAAGAAACTCTGGGAAGAGTCTCTGTAGCCTTGTGATGCCTAATCTAGTAGCTACCCCAGGTAAAATGGGGCAGATGAGGGGAACAGGGGGTAAAATTAAGCAGGAAGAGAACTCAATATAGGTCTAAGTCATCAGCCTGAAGGTCAGATTGTATGGGGGAAGAATGCTGAGGTACTACTTTAAAGATTCACAATTTTTGGTGTTAATTCATAAGGATTTCAAACTTGTCCGGGTTCTTTCTCTCTCTCTCTCTCTCTCCCTCTCTCTCCTTCTCTCTCCCTCTCTCTCCTTCTCTCTCTCTTTCTCTCTTTCTCATCCTCTGGACTCAGCCAAGTTCCTAAGTTCCTCTACATATGGCACACAATTTTTCTTTGGTGTTGAGAGTTAATGGAGGCTAGAGAAAATGTCTAGTCTGCCATATTTAGATTTATTCTTGTTTGGTTTTTTTTTCCCAGACCTATGGTATCATGAGTAGAAGACTTTCTTCTCCGATACATACCAGCAGTTCACCAAATGGTGTGCTGATAGATATTTAACAACTAGATCTCTAAAAAAAAAAGTGCATGACATACTTTTAAGTTTAACCTGCATCAATAACATTTTCTCCATCATTTTCTTAAATTTAGATGATCAACAAAATAATAAATAAAGCCCTGGTTTGTTGCATTTGTAAATATTCAATCATACAGAAAATTTGACAAATGAAAATGTGACAATTGGCTTTCACAAGCCACACCCCAGTCTTCACCTATAGTTTAGTCAAAGCACTGACTGCAGCATTAGATGCTATTGACTTATAGGGTCATAAATTTACACCTAGAAGGAATTTTAGAGGCCATCAAGTTCATCATTGTTGTTTTACAGATGCGGAAACTAAGGTTGAGAGAAATTGTTCATGGTCACACAACTACTAGGTATCAGAAGCTTAACTTAAACCTAGATCTTCTTAACCCAAGGCTGAACTAC
This sequence comes from Phalanger gymnotis, assembly GCA_028646595.1. Lineage (NCBI taxonomy): Eukaryota > Metazoa > Chordata > Mammalia > Diprotodontia > Phalangeridae > Phalanger > Phalanger gymnotis. The sequence goes on from CM053622.1 coordinate 434,954,094, forward strand.
TCTCTACCATACTCCTTTGCATCTATGAACTCTATAAATCATGTATCTAATTCTTATTAGAAAAGTTAATTTTCTAAAATATTTGGACAATTGAAGAGTATTGCAAAATACTTTAACTACAAAGATAAGAACTATCTATAATGCTAGGTTTTAAATTATAATTTACTTGACCATTAATAATAGACTTTAAAATTATAATTTACTATATGATTTATTTTTGACTCGCTCATTCTTTAGAATTAGATTATTTAGTTTCCAATTAATTTCTAATTTATGGTTTCATATTCCTTTATTGAATGTGATCGCCTAATGTGATCTTGTACCACATTTTAGGATACTCCTGGTGTTTTTAAAAGATTTCTAAGTAGAGATATAGGAGTTGAGTTAGCCAAAAAGTTCATAAACTTGGAATGGTGACACATTGTATCTGCCTTTAATATCTTTTTACTATGTAATTGCACAGAAATTAACACCCTCAACCCAGGCCAAAAAGAAGTGAGATACAAAGCTCCTTAGATGACCTGGCAGATGTCTCCAGCACTCTGGAAAAAAAATCCCCACCCATTACTGCTGTCTGAAAGTTCACTATTTTTAAAAGTCTCTAGCTATGAATTTACAGAACATTGGAGAGGCAAGGAGGCACATTCCAAAAGTAGTCTGGGCAAGTAACTTTACCTCTCCAGTTCTTAGCTTCTTCATCTATAAAATGTTGGACTAGATTGCCTTTAAGTTTCCCTCCAGCCCTAAATTTATGATCATAAGATTATTTGATACTATGACAAAGATAGCCAAAGACTCCAGCTAAAGGCAGAAAGAGTTCACTAGTCACATGCCCAGACACATGACCTTTCCTGGAAGTGTGTGGCAGAAGCTACTAACTCAGTGACCAGCAGAACATCATCTGGAAGACATTATGTGTCAAGCAGAGAGCACTGGGCAGCAGGTTTGGTGGGATTAGTGCTATGACATCACCAGAGGACATTAGGCTATTATGAGGTCAAATGGGATAATGTGTGTAAAGCATTTTCTAAATCTTAAAGTGCTAATGAATGTGAACCATTATGTGAGCCATCAAGAGAGCATAAAGAAAGAAGTTAAAAAGATGAATAGAATTTCATAAAAGTTATATGATAGGTCTCTGGAGAAAAACTGAATGGAAATATATAGGAGTATACATTTTTCTCAGCTATAGATAGCATCTTCACAAATTGACCATGTTTTAGAGCATTAAATCCTCACAAACAAATGCAAAAAAAGCCAGAACTATTAAATGCATCATTTTCAGGTCATAATGCAATAAAAATTACATTCAGTAAAAGGCCATGAAGTCACAAATTAAAAATTAATTGGAAACTAAATAATCTAATTCTCAAGAATGAATGGGTCAAAGAATAAATCATAGAAACAATCCATAATTTCATTAAAAAGAATGACAACATACCAAAATTCATAGGGTGCAGCCAAAGAAGTACTTGGGAGAAATTTTATATCGTTAAATGCTTACATCAATAAAATAGAGAAAGAGTAGAACAATGAATTGGGCATGCAATTAAAAACACTAGGGAAAAGAACAAATTAAAGATCTTCAATTAAACACCAAATTGGAAATCCTAAAAATCAAAGGAGAGATGAATAAAATTTAAAGGAAGAAAACCATTGAACTAATAAATAAAACTAGGAGCTGGTCTTATAGGAAAAAACAATAAAATAAAGTATTGGTTAATTTTTTTTTACAAAGAATAAAAACAAATTACCAGTATCAAAAATGAAAGGGGTGAATACACTACAAATAAAGGCGAAATTAAGGAAATTATTAGGAGCCATTTTGCCCAATATATGCCAATAAATCTAACAATCTAAGTGAAATGGATGAATATTTACAATTTAGTAGATGCAGACACACAGTATATCTTAAATGTGGGGTAGGGTTCTCTCTGGTAAGTTAAGAGCTGCCCCTTGGTGCCACATTGTGATCCTACTTCATGACAAAGTTTTCCAGAGCTGGTGCTTAACCTTTTCCAGGAATAAACAACAGCCCGGACAGTGGGAGATATAAAAAACTTCTAGGTATCTGAGAATCTCTTAACTTATAATTAACTAGAGTACCCAACCCCTGCTTTTCCTCTGGTAGATCTTGGATTAACAATAACCTAACAGCCTTTTATTTACTAACATTAACCAACCTCTCATCAGGGATATCAGGCATTGCCTTTCCCTGTTGCCTCTTCTTTTTTATATATATTCCTTCTCGCATTCTATCCTCCATAGTTCAGTGTCCAGTTGTTTCAAGTAAGCAAATAAATATTATCATGGTGTAAAGGAATTTTGTAGTTCAAATTGGCATAAATCACCAGTGTTTCCTCATGAGATGGTATAATGCAAAAGATGCAACTTAGAGTCAGGAAGACTTGGTTTAAAATAATAGTCTCTGGGTAGCACAGTGGAATTGAATGCAAGGTTTGGTCAAAGGACCTGGGGTCAAATCCTAGTTTTGCCACTTACTTCCCATGTGACATTAGGCAATGTCACACCTCTCTGGCCTCAGTTTCCTCATCTGAAAATAAGAGGGTTGAACTAATTCGTGTAATGACCTCTGGAATCCCTTCTAGCTCTAATTCTGTAGAACTAATTTGTTCATTTCCTGGGCAATTCACTTAACCTCTTTGAGCCGTCATTTCCTCATCTGTAAAACAGGGATAATAGTTGTTTTTTTCACCTGGATTTTGAAGACCATGATAAAAGTGAGATAAGAAGACTAGAAGATAAAAAGACCAGAGATAAAAGTGAGATAATGTTTGTAAAGCATTTTGCAAACTCTAAAATGTTGTATAAATGTCCATCATCACAGTTGTATTACTCTTTTTGGTAGGAATTTAAGATAGTCAATGCACCATTCTAGTCCCATCCTTTTGTCATTCCTCTATAGTTAGAAGTTTGGATTCAGTCAAAGGGCCACACTTGAGGACCTAGAGGGCCACAGGTTCCCCACCCCTTCCTTACACCTTTATCCCTTTTACTCTCCTGAGGGGCCAGGTTGCAGCTTCTCCTGTAGCAGCCCGAGTACACCCCTTCTGACTTTTGTTTGCAATT
>CM053622.1:434957283-434986718 GCA_028646595.1 Phalanger gymnotis
GCCCCATAAATGACAAAACAGGGGCTCTTAAAGTTAAGTGACTTTCCCAGGGTCACACAGTGTCTGAGGCTCCATTTAACTCAGGTCTTTATGATTTACCTATTGCACCATGTTGCCACTCAATAGATTGGATTAGATTTCATGTGGGTCAGATCACTAAACAATGATCATCAACTATTTTGCTAGAGTATATTTGGTAATATAGGAAGGAACAAAGGTGAAAGTTCAGATGTTGAGGACCCCGCTCCCTCCATCATTGTTATGTATAGTTTCCTAGCTGCTCTTTTCTGTGTAAGTGCCCATTGGCTCTATTCAGATCTCCAAGCCTCACTGATTTGGGAGGATGCTGTAGACTACCCAGTAATGTTGGGCACTACGGTGCCAGACTTGATGGGTTCGTATTCCTCCATGGCTACTCCCTGGAGAATTGTCTCTACACTTTGGAGAAAATGGAAGTTTCAAGTCCTATTTCTGGAGGTTATGATCAGATATGGGTTATCTCACGACATCTATACTATGAGGACTTCCCCTGTCCCTATGACTAATCCTCAGCCAGAAGTAAAATAGAGTGAAAAGAACAGTGGATGTGAAATCAGAAGCTTGGGTTAATCCTCAGCTGTTTCAGTTACTAATTTGTGACCTTTTGCTGCATCCCCAAATCTCTCTCAGCTTCAGTTTCTTCAGTAAAATGAAAAAGTCAGACTAAATCATAGGTTTATAACTGGAAGAGATCTCAGAGATAATCCATTTCAATTCTTTCATTTTCCAGGTGATGAAACTAGGACCCAAAGAGGACAAGTGATCTCCTCAAAGACACTTAAGTAGCAATTAACTGAGCCAAGATTTGAATTGAGGTCATACCATCATGGAGTTAGAGCAGGAAAGAACTTCAGACACCATTTAGTCCAAAATCCTAATTTTACAGATGAGGAACTCTGGGGGTGAGGTGGGATGAAGTAACTTTTCCAAGATCACATACATAATGCCAGAAAAGGGATTTGAATCCAGGTCCTCTGACTCCAAATCCTGCTCACTTTCCATAACAACACCCTTCTGCCTCCACAGATAAACCCTAAGGACCTTTCCATCTTGAAATCAGCTCTCCTCTGGCACCTTCCATGAGTCACCAGGATATGGAGGAAGAAGTCAGACATTGTGGCAGAGGGCACTGACACTATCCAGAATTATGGCAGTGAAGCAGAAGGGGAATCCAGACTATGAAAGGGATAGAGTAGTCCTGGCTACCCTAACCAAGACTGTGGCATTGGCAGATTCCAGTCCCGGCACAAAGTCAGGAACTAAGGATGGAGGTATGCATAAATAGAAGAAAACTCCATATACAATGAGTTAAGAGAACATTGAGAGGTAAACCCAGAAGAAGAGAGTAATTCCAGGTGTGTTTACATTGTCCCAGGACTAGGTTCTCTTGATTTCTTTTCTCCAGTCTTGGAGTCCTTGTAATCAAACCATTCTTTTTCTCCCATGAGGTTTACAACCATTACTGACCACAACACGATGAAAATGATGGTCAGTAAAACATATTTGAAAAAAAGATTCAAAATTTAATGGAGACTAAATGATATAATACTAGAGAACATGTGGGTAAAGGGCAGATTTTAGAAAGAGAAGAAAATGACCAAAAAAAAGAGAGAGATGACGTGCCAAAACTTTTGAGATACAAACGAAGCAGTCCTTAAGGGAAAACTATACCTCTACACTCTTTCATCAACAAGAAAGAAAGAAAAAAAATAATGAATTGGGCATGTAAATAAAAAACAGAAAAGTAGTAAATCAAACAATTTCAATAGTACATAGATTGTTTACAAAAAGAGAAGAAAGGCATCCTATCAAACTCCTTCTTTGAGACAAATATGGTTCTGCTACTAAGCCAGGTAAAGAAAAAGCAGAGAAACTATTGACTAATATCTCTAATAAATATATATATATATATATATATATAAAATATTGAGTAAGGTAATAACAAAGAAGCTATATCAACATATTTAAAAGAACATATATAATAGCCAGAGTAGATTTATACCAAACTGTGGTTGGTTGTCTATTGAGAAGACCATAAGCATGATAGACTATATAATTAAAAAATTGAAATAACATGATTATACAAAAAGATATACAAAAGCTTTTGACAAAATAAGATACTTTTTTATTTAAAAAATGATACAACTAGACTTGTCCTTAATATAATAAATGGTACCTATCTAAAACTAGAAGCTGCTGTTATTTGTAATTGAGAAATACTAGAGGACTGTCCACTGAGATCAAGGGCAAAGTAAACCATTATCACCATTGTTGTTGGATATAGTTCTAGAAATAACAGTTATAGTAATGAGACAACATAAAGATATCAAGGAACTAAGCATATGCAAAGAAAAAAAATTATCACAGAGGTCCTGAAGGGAGAGAAAGACTCTGGGAAGAAGCCAACATGTAGAGGAGTCATCACCTTGATCATGTCCCTGTCCCCAGCCTACTATACTAGAAACTTTGGAGAATTTCCCTTTGGGTGAAATCTAGAACTCTCTCTTGGTTGATCTGAGATGTCTTGATCTCAATGAGAGAGCACATTCTGTGTATTTTCCAGTATATTCTCATCTGCATATCTTGTCATATCTTGTCTGATTTCTGTTTGCTCTTGGCTTGGATAAATGGTTTTATTTGCCATTGTGGAATTGTCATTTGGTGGGAAGGGAGGGAAGGATCATATGATGGCTTACATAATAAGAGAGATTCAATGAACAATTAATTAGAATAATTTCTAACTCAGTAAAATAACAAGCTATATAATAAACCTATAAAAGTCATTGTCCTTCCCATATATTACTAACAAAGTCCAGCAGGCATACATAGAAATAAAAATTTCACTGAAAAATCTACAGAATGTATTAAATATCTGAGAGCCTACCCACCAAGATACAAACAGGAATTATATGCATATGACTAAAAAATCCTCTTTATAGAATCAAAGACAAATATTTGGGGATATATTAAATTATCATAGTTGGGAGATAGTACATAATGGAAAGGCAGTGTTACTTAATTTGCAATTTAGTACCTTATGAATTTCCCAAGGTTTGCTTACTAGAGCTAGAAAAATTATAATGAAATTCATCTGAAGGAACAATAGGTCAAGAATCTCAAGGAAAATAATAAAGAAAAAATTAAACGAAAGGGGACACAGGGTTTCAAATTATACTACAATGCAATTATGATTGCAATTATTTGGTATTGGTTAGAAAGAGAAGTTGGTCAGTGAAATAGTTGATGTAAATAAGACTCAGAAGCAATAGAACACAGTATTCCATAAAACCAAGGACTCCACCCACTAGGGTAAGATTCACACTTCAACAAAAACTGGGAAAATTGATCAAGAAGGACAAGTTTTGAAGAAAGGCCATCAGATCTGGCAATTAAAAGATCATTAGCAACATTGGAGAGAGCATGTTCAGTTGAGTGATGGTTACTTTTAACTCCCTAAGAAGCTAAGTCACAGAGCCTTAGACATACTAGATTATCAACACCTCTATGTACATAATAGATCAGTTAATATTTTGTTGCATTGAATCAATTGACTTAGATCCTGGGGAAATTGCTCATGATAGGCAATTAGAGATATAAACTAGGAACGCATTTAAGACCTTTGTGCTCTAATTATACTACCTACACCATTGCTTGCCATCTTATAAGAATTTAGAACAGTGGTTCTAAGCATTTTGGAGGACTACTTCTGAATATGTCATCAGGAAGACCTGGCTGCAACACACACTTCAGGCACTAAGTAGTTGTATGTTCACTTCATCTCTTGGAGACTTATTTTTCTCAACTCCCACATAATAAGAATAAGCCTTCTAATATCCATTAACTGGGAAATGCAACTTTCTAAGATTTGAAATTATAGACAGGTTGTATACTGTATTGATGGAGGGAGATACCACACTAGGAGTTCTTACACTGAAGAAATCTATTGATATATTGACATATACAAATATAAAGTTTATCTCTTTAGTCCAGAGGAGAGATATTTGCCTATTTATTACTCTATCATGTCACATACTTTATTGTAGCTAAATAAAGATTATATGAATTATACAGCATAGCTTAGTGAATAGGGTACTGGATTCTGAATAAGGAAGGCTTGCATTCAAATTCAGTTTCTTACACTTACTAGCTGGGTGTCCCTGAAAAGTCACTTGACCTCCTCATGTTTCATGCAACTCTCTTTGGTTAATCTATAAAGTGATAGATGACTTGTGCTAGACATAGTTTCTTCTACTGATGAAATCACAGATTTACTGAATTTGAGTAAAGATCAAAATAAAAATTTTTAGTGAGCATGTCAAGTCAAGGATCTCTTTCAAATAATTATCAAGCTCCCCCCAAAATTATATTATGATCAGCAATCTGTCTTTCTCTTAGAAATATGGATCCTTATGAACATAAAAGAGCAATAGGTATGGATTATACTATACAATAGCTAGCATTTATATAGCACTTTAAGTGTAAAATGTCTCAAAGTTCATTTGTATAAACTTTTCCATTGGTGAAGTGAGGGGATGGGGTTGATGAGAACTTAAGAGAAAAGAAACCTGGCATTTTGACTTCCAACTTTGAGAGAGAAGACAAGCACTTAGAGACAAGCACTCTTCAAAGATAAGTCCTGAAGGGAGAGAAAGACTCTGGGAAGCCAACATGTAGAGGAGTCACCACCTTGATCGTGTTCCCTGTCCCCAGCCTACTATACTAGAAACTTTGGGAAATTTCCCTTTGGGTGAAATCTGGGACTCTTTTTCTCTTGGTTGATCTAAGATGTCTTGATCTCAATGAGAAAGCACATTCTGTGTATTTTCCAGTATATTCTCATCTGCATATCTTGTCATATCTTGTCTGATTTCTGTTTGCTCTTGGCTTGGATAAATGGTTTTATTTGCTATTGTGGAATTGTCATTTGGTGGGAAGGGAGTAAAGCCTTGAATGTATAGTTTAAGGTCCTCTTTCTCCTTTAATAGATAATGATCAGGAATTCAGCTTGAACCTAAAAATTATTTCCCCTAGACTAACAATACTCAGGGGATCCCAAATTCCCTAGCTTAGTACTCTCTCTGTGAAGAGATGAGAGTGGTTAGTCTCTTGACCCAAATCTATTTTCTCCCCTCCTGGCAGGAATCAAAGTTTCTCTTGGATCAAGGTAGGTGGAGGCAACTCTAACCATGCCTCTCTGTGAGCCAGATCTAGACAGACCCATGTGGACACATATAATCTATAGGGGCAAAACTCAGGAAACAGTTATAACATAACATTTGTAAAGCACCTTACATACACATATCATTTGATCCCCACAATAACCCTGTGAGTTAGGTACTATTATTATGTCCATCTTGTAGACAAGAAAATGGAGCCTGAGAAAAGTTCAGTGACTATACCAGGGCAGGATTTGAACTCATCTTCCTGACTCTAAGTTCAACATTCTATCTGTTGCACCATGTAGCTGCCTAAAAAGCATCTTCCCTGACACCTGAAGGAAGACAGAAAGAGAAAGGCATAATATTAGCATAACTTCCAGAACAAATGTGAAATATTAACTTAAAACTGAATTCTGGTGCTTGAGATTCATTAAGATATCTGCATGGAACTCCATCCTACCTCCAGTGTTCCTGCAGTTTACCTATGGCCCAAAACCGTTCAAAGAGTTTTCATGGAGAAGTAAATGAAGTGAATTATATTCCAAATGGCATTCCCACTTAGTCTGTGCTGCCAAACAAAAAGGTCTCTATAAAGGGCCACTGTTGTATAATGAGTCACATTTCAGCTGTACCAACATTTTCAATTTTTCCATCCCACTGCAGAACAAAGTGAAGCATCCCAATTTAGGTCAACACTTTGCAACTTCATCATTTGAAGAAAAAAAACACTTTTTTCACCAGTTGTCCACTTAAACTTTCCTGCTTCAAGAGACTCAACCTTCCTGACATAGGTGGTGAGGTCCAATTTTTGTCTCTGCCCTTTTCTTAATTAGTGTCTCTGCTTCAAGTCCATTTAAGTTTCTTCATGCTTACTTCATGCAAACAGCTCTCCCTATATTGTCATATGATTCTTTCTTTTGCTGTCTTGTGCTCTCTTTTCCCTGGTGCTTTAGATTTGTCCCAAAACAATATTTTCAATGGTGTGGGAGAGAAAGTGTTATCAAACAACCTAATTCATCTGACTCTGATAAGCTCACAGTAGGAGAGAGAGCCTCAGAGCTTCTTAAACTTTTTCCACTGGAGACTCCTTCAGCACTTCTTAAATTGTGGGTTTTGACCCCATATGGCATCCCGAGCCACAGTTTAAGAAGTGCTGAATGGGGAGGTGAATTTGGAGTCAAGAAGACCTAGGTTCAAACTGTTAACTCAGATCCTTATTAGTTGTATAACCTTGGGTGAGTCATTTTAATTCTTAGAGCATCATGTTGCTAATTTCTAAACTGCAAATACCTCACAAGGTTATAAGAATGAGAGGGTTTTCTTCTCATCTTCTCCTTAACTACTCTCCCACCAAACTCCCCCTACATAATTCCTACTTCCCACCATATTTCAAGGCACAGCCTAAATCTGATCCTCCTCTCCCCAAACCCTAGACAAATGCAATGATTCCCCTCCACTGAAAAAAAGTAACTCTCATTACCACTCACAGCATTTTTACATTGCATCTCATAGCTGTGAATGCATCTCATTCCCCCCCTGCTAGATTCCAGAAGCAGGAAGGGCAGTGTCTTATTCTCTGTCTCCCCATGGTACTTTGTACACAGTAGGTGTTCAACTAATGCTTACCATTGAATGAATCAGCATGAGACAAAGAACCATGCTTTAAACGAACTCCACTCCAGCTTTTGACTTTGTCTTTACTGAATGCCGACTCTGAATTTAGCATTGTCCCACCCAATACTAATGCACGAATGAAAATACTTTCTATTTGAATTTTATTTTTTTTATCAGTAGTTAGGTTCTGTTTTGCACCATTACTGAAGTTTGTATTATTGTAGCCAATTCCGATTATCCAGGGGCTGACTGTCTGTTTTGTAGATCATCCAAGACCATTGCTTCTTCCTTTTGTGGCCATTTCTTTACTTGTTAGCACCTCCGATTCAGGGAGCAGAGGTTAGGGTCAGGGCCAAGGACAAGAAGGAGATGAAAGTCAAATCAATCTGTTTTGCCTGCTACTGACAGCATTACAAATGGTTTGATAAGAGAATACGGTTTTAAGTAATGGCCAAGACGAGGTTTGGGGATTTGGAATTGGAATCATCATCCATGTTTCTCCTGTCTCTGATTAACCATAGATCACTGAAAGTACTATGTGGTAGCTATACCAGCATCCAATCTGGAGCAGTTATTTTTGCTAAGAAGGATAAAAGAGAAAGTAATAAAATAACATATTTTTTATGTATCTTTAAGAGTTTAAACAGACTTGAGATTTGTCTATACAATATTCTGCTTACTATTAGGGAAAAAACTGGGGTCATGGGACCATAATCACAATAGTGCTGATAATTCCCACTCTTAAATGACTGCAGTGATCTGGGTTCACAACCTTCATTACCTTTAAATATATTCTCCAGCTTCATATAAATAACACTATTAATTGGAAAATAAAGTATACAGGACTGGGAAGACAATTTCAAATAGCATAAAGTGGAGTGATCCATTTTTAATGATTTAGCTTATTCTTGCTGGATTTTAGTCCTCAAACAAGTTCTGCCTTTTTATCTTGATATTTTAATTCTCTGTTTTATTTATTTCTAAAACTGGAAAACTTACTAAAGAATTTTATTTTAGTTAAAATGAATTAATAAAGTCATTAATATAGAAATGTTTTATCATATACTAGCAATATAATATAAGAGGACAAGTGTGTCTGCAAAAAAAGATGGTATTATGCTTGAGGATAGTTATAGCTTATAGGATAATCAACATTTTTTCATATTTTCAGCTATCAGGATAGGAGAACAAGTGAGGAAAGGAGTCATGGCCTGCTACTCCGGGAGGTTCTGTCAAATGGCCCTACATGGTGGGAATTTTCCAGGACCAATTTGTTAAGATGATCCAACCCCAACCATAAGCGTTCTTCTTCCTAAAATTAAACTTCTATTCAAAATTACACCAACCTTTTTTCCTAGGGTGTGGACAGCTATTCTGGATATAGTGTATATATATCTTTTAAAAATGACGAGGAATAATTGAAACCTCTCATATGATTCTGAGCATTTTGGTCTGGCTGCTAACTTTGGCAAAAGGAGTTGAGTTTTTCCCAGTAGGATGAAAGCCCTGAATTTAATGAAAGCAAGATTCCAAAATTTGGCTCCTCTTCGCAACATTTTGATCTTGTAAATTATAAATGGCTTTTGGACCTCTTAGCTGATACACAGGGGTGGGACATTTTATACAACAAATATAATCTTCCCAAAGTCATTTCACTCATTCATACATTCAACAAACACTAAGCACCAACTACATGCAGAGCACTATGCTGATAGATGGAAAAATTAAAAATTTAGGTGATTATAGAGTTTATATTTTAGTAGAGGAATAAACTTCAGATAATTATAATATAAAATACTTGCTAATAATTCAAATGAACTTAGCCAACAGCTGTTAATTGCCTACTCTGGGTAAGGTACTATAATAGATGCTATAGATACCAAGTTGAACAACAACACAAGGCCTGATAGGAGTTTGCATTCTACTTAGGGAGGAGGTATAGTATGGTTGTGTGAGAGGAGGAGAAGGAGAAAGAGGAGGAGAAGGAGGAAGAGAAAAAAGTCAGGGGAAAGGGGATTGGAGAAGGGAGCAGAAGGGAGATAGGAGGGAGGAGAAGGAGGTGAAGGAAGAGAAAGAGTAGGAGGAGGAAGAGGAGGGAAACTAGTCTAATCTGCATGAGTTAAGGCTTTAGGGTATTGATGCCACCACATTTTCAGATTGTGAGGGGCTTTAAAAGCTAAACTGGATAGCTTGATCCTGGAGGCAACAGAGATACATTAGAGTTTATTGAGTGGGGGCGGGGCAGGGCGGGGAGTAATATCATTAGAGTTACACTTTAAGAAAATTGCTTGGGCAGTTGCGTGTGAGATGGACTGGAAAGGGGGCAGATATGAGTCAGACACCAATTAGGAAGCTATTGCAATAGACCGGGAAGGAGGTAATGAGGGCCTGATCTAGGGTGATGACCATATGAGGAGAGAGAAGCAGACAAACATGAGAGCTTCTGTGAAGGTAGATGTAACAAGATTTGGCAACCGATTAGGTATTTGGAGTGAGAAAGGGTGAGGTTGTAAACCTGAGCAACTATTAATATAAGTTATTTGGAATGGATACATAGAAAAGCATTTGACAGAAATAGTTAAGTTCGGAAGTGGGATACGTTTTGCAGGAAGATTATATCCAAAAGAAGTGTTCATTTAGCCTGATTTGGCTTTAGAAAGGGCATTTAGTATTGCTGTGGTATTTTGTTTATTTGTTTATTTTAATTTTGGCCACTAAAGACTCCAGCATAGCCCATGACCTCTCTCCTTGCTATACCACTGTATACAAATAGGGATGTTCTTTATTGTTTTAGAACCTAAGAAACTCTTAACCACAGGAGTAGTTCACACGCAGGAGTAAACTTGTAGCTCTTAGTGACCTTGGCAAAACTATTCTGAGTAATGGTTTCAATAGAGAAATCTTTCCGAATATGTTTATTTAAATTTTCTTGGCTTCCAGATGGAAGTGCCAAGCAGACATGTAATTTCTTCTCCATATTATTTTATTTTTAGACCAGCATGTTCAGAAAAATTAATGCAATCATGTTTCAATTATTTTCATTTAGTTCAAATTCCTCATTTTCTCTAGTGTAAGTAAAATGAAGACTCCTCTTTAATACTTATATAACTTTCCCCAGTTACCAGTTGTGTATGTGTATGTATGTGTACTCATATGTGCCATGTAGCTACCTTTCCTAAGGAAATATCCCTAACTATTGTTTAGCAGGCATTCATTCTTTTCTTTACTATCTTTCTCCCATCACTTGTTATCTTTTCACCACTACCCATACCCACTATGTTGAGTTTATGCCATTTAATACTACCACAACATATACATTTAAGAAAACTTATTTCCTTGGGCCAATCAATGATAGTTTTCACATCTTTGAGTATTCCCTTCCATTTAGTTCTCTTAAAAGGACATAGCTGACAAGGGGAGGAGAGTCCACACACTTTGAAGCAGACTTTTTGGTTGTTACCTACAACATAGAGGTGAATCACTACTCTAACTTTAGTTTCTCCTTAGAAAGCTTCACTGTGAGAGTAAAATCAAGTTTTAAAAATGTCCTGCTAGAACAAAGGAGTGGAATAAATAGTCTTATAACATAGAATAACAATTCCACATACTAAGTATTGGCTTCTGTGAAACTGCTGGATTCCAACCCCAGAACGAGGAATAGCTGGTATTTGGAGACATAGTTATACTCTTAAAGCATCCTTTGAAATGTGAATCCTGATCTCATCAGGTGTGACAATCCCCATTTTAAGTGAACTTCAAAGTTAGAATGTAGTTACCTTCTCTTTACTCAAACATAAACATGGGTGAAGGTAAGAAATCAGAAATAAGGCAAACTTAGATTTTTCTATCTTTGTGTCAAAGGATGTGTTTTCTTCCACGTAAAATGTGTAGCTGTGGGTCTGTGAAGATTATTTGCACAAGGCAGAAAAGTGTTTTTCCAGAATAGGGAGTTTGAAGTTATTTCTAGGCAACAGTGAACCACCTGGAATGTAAAGTATTGGAGCAGAGGAGTAACTGTGATTAGATCTATGTGCGAAAATAGTTATCCTGGCAGTAGTTAATGCCTGTTAGGAGGCTGCTGTCATAGTCCTTTCTATGTGGCAATGACATCCTGTAATATGATGGTAGAGGTGAGGGAGTGTAAGATACTGTGGAGGTAGGATGGATTGGTCTTGGTAACTGAATGTAAGAGATGAAGGAGGAGAGGCAGAGAATTGAAGAGGGAAAAAATGCACACAGAAGCCCTTTTAAAACCATTACATGTCATGCCATCCATAATGTGTTTATTCCATCCATAATGTCATTATTTAATAATAATTATATCAAATAATATATCAAATATAAACTTGGACATTATCCCTCTGTCTCACCAATACTCTATGCTTCCAAAAAGACCAAAATCTTCCCAACCAGCAGAATGATCTGGAAAGATAACTGACATTTCCCAGTTATGCCACAAGATTGAATCATTCTTATAAAGGGAGAGAAGGGTAATAGTTTCAAGAAAATTTAAAGATTGTTCTTTGAATAATGACATGACCATTCTCCTAGTGAGGCACGTCTGAAATCTAGGAGCCATCATTGACTCTTCCCTCTTCTTTGTCCTTAACATTCTTTTCAAAAGGGATATTTGTGACAGTAGCAAGAAATTATCAAGATCATTCTTTGACTAATGGCGCCGCCATTCTGCCAGTCAACCACGTCTAAAACTTAGAAGTCATCAGTGATTCCTCTGTCTTCGTTGGCCCTAATATCCATTCACCAAATTTTCTCCATTTTACATCCAGAAAGTTTCTTACAGTGGTCCCTTCCTTTCCAACTTTAATCACCTTATTTCAGACCATTGTTACCTTTCACTCAGTCTCTTTCAAAGTGTCCCAACCTCCATTTTATCTATGCCTTCTCCTTTTAAAACTAGTATTCTTAAATGAATATTTTTGAGGAAGGGACTTCAAATTTAGATCCAATTTTTTCAAGGAAAAATTTTCAAGGAAATGTTAATTAATTAGTTACTAATTAATATTGCAAGGAATATTTAATTTGGACCATGGCCAAGACCTAATAAGATACAGTATATAAGGTGTTTTGCAGAACTAGAACTAGAGTGGGACAAGCAAGTCTTTACCCATATTCTGAAATTTTGAAGGGTGCCATTTCTAACCCCTAGTCAGTGTACAAAGACATTTTAGTTACTGGCATCAGATATGAGAACAGCCAGACTCTCAGGGCATTGTCTTTTCCAAAAGCATTTTTTTCTAAACCAGTTGTCTAATGTGGTCAGAGCTTCCTCCTACTTGGGTCTTTTTTATTCTGCTCTAAATACCCTTAAGACTATTTACTCCACTCCTTTGTTCTAGCAGAACATTTTTAAAACTTGATTTTACTCTCACAGTGAAGCTTTCTAAGGAAAAACTAAAGTTACAGTAGTGATTCATCTCTATGTTGTAGGTAACAACCAAAAAGTCTGCTTCAAAGTGTGTGGATTCTCCTCCCCTTGTCAGCTATGTCCTTTTAAGAGAACTAAATGGAAGGGAATACTCAAAGATGTGAAAACTGTCATTGATTTAAAGCATTCTTTGTTTTAGCTACTGGCAAGCCCCAGGCAAGGTATGGATTTCTGCTGCAAAAATCATTTCTTCCAGCCACCCAACTTGTAACATCCAAAGAGATCACACTGGAAGATTTCCAGAATAACTTCAAAAGCTGTAGTATCAGCATCTGCTCAAAATGCCTCAACAAGAGAGGAGTTCCATGGCCATCAGGAAAGGAGATCAAAGGAGCCTGGAGTAGTACAGGGATGGGGAACTGAAAGGACTGAGGACTTGGGGAGCTAATCCTGAGGCTCCATCTCCTAGCTGCCACCCAGCCCTTCACCACCTGTCCCTCTCTGCTGCCCATCCCATCTGAGACAACTCTTCCCACCCCTCACTTTCCTTGGTTACCACATCTGAAAAGCATGCACCTCTCCTGGCAGATGGACCAAGGTGCCTATTGCCCATTATTAATGTATCCCAATATAACCCTGGAGTCATTACTTCAAACTTATGTCTGATGAGGTAGATTTTTTAAAACTCCAAAATCATAGTGATTCTGCCCTTGGAAATGAGTTATAAAATATATGATTGGCTTTTGATTATGTTCCAACTTAGGAGAAACTCTCTAGCTGAGGGGTTGGGATCCCAGCCCTGTACAGAAACAGGTCACTGTCCTTTGTGTGGCTCTTACAGTTCTCCTGATCACCCACACCTCAAGTGAAGGGACATCAGGAAATGCAGGGACAGGATTAAATAGTTAGGCAGTGCATTGGATGCAGTGGTAGTCTTAGAATCGGGAAGACCTCCGTTCAGATGTGGCCTCAGACACTTGCTAGCTGCATGATCCTGAGAAAGTCACTTTTTGCCTGTTTCCTCAACTGTAAAAGGTGGACAGGGGTGTTTTGGACATTCAGAGAGAATGAACATCTTTCATGTGAGGGCTTGCTGAGCCCTTTTCAGGGCTGCTCATCCACCTTTAGTGTCCACCTGGCAGGAAATTTTTACCTGTGACTCTGTAATGTTAATGGAATAGGAAGATCTTCCCTACCCATTAATAGACCTATGTGACCACATGTGTTCAATCAAGGATGTCTTACTACTTTAAGCTTGGGCCCAGCTGTGATAGAGTCACATAGAGGAGAGACATTGGGGGAGAGACTTGCCTAAGGAGAAGCTTGCTAAGGGGAGGCTTGCTTGTAGGAAGGCTTTCACACCTTTTGGTACTAAGTCAATTAGGCGCTGAGTTGTGAGGACTATGATGCATTCTGGCTCTGAGAAGTTTATATGTACACTGAGTTGATATTTTGCTTTGGGGGTTTGCTTATGAGAAGGATCTTTTGACTTCCTGGTCAAGACTCTGAGTAGCCATATATTCAGAAACCTCCAACTACTCAGATGTAAAGGCTCTCTAAAATACAGTGATGTATTTAAAGTGTATAGCAATCAATATTGCTTTGATTCAGGCAGTTAAGAGCCCTGCCTGTTGGTCTTTATGCTAATTTCTCTGCTTGTATTTTCTCTGACGTTCAGGGGGTTGACTTTCCCCTGAACTAGTGAATGTAATTAAAGAAAATTATTGACCCCTTTAAAAGCTATTTTTCATTTCAAAGCAGATTAAAGAACATATGCTAGTAGCCATCCTGGATGTGCCAGTGTAGTTGCCATTACAGACTCCAAGAAGCTGCAGCATGCACGATGGCCACACTCTGTTAAAACCATTTTAGCACATAGACTAAACCAGGCTGAGGGTAACTGACAGGCCTCTAACCTGTTAATAAAATAGGGGATGTCTGCCTCAAGCATGTGAAGACTTCCCCCCCCCACCCCCAGGAGAATGGGCAGATGAAAATAGTTTGTTCCAATGGCCATGAAAGCAGCTGAAGCAGGCGCTGGGGAATATTTCGAGATTGGTCAGACATCAAGGATACCAAGGTTATACACTGCATCCCAAGTCATTGCCACACATCTTGACTTTTATCTTGCCACTGGACTTTAGTGACTCTGGAAAAGAAAGTGAAACTGACAACTTTGTGCAGCTCTGCCTCACTTAAATCCAATTCATGCATGAGTTAAGACATACATGACCCAGTGATGCCATCCATCAAAAACAAAGGACAAACAGCAACAACAAAATGTGGGATAATAATAATAGCAGCTCTGACCTCCCAGAGTCGTTGTAAGGATCAAACGAGATAGTATCTGTAAAGTATAGTGCCTGGCACATAGTAGGTACTATATAAATGCTAGTTATTATTATTGACCATGGAAGTTTATGAGAAATAAGATCAATCAGCTACAGTCTGTATTAGAACAAAAGAGGGGAAACCCCACCCTCAAGTCCTGATCCAGTGTAAGCTTCCTCTCTTCCCTTCCTGGGAAGAAACACAACTCTCTGGCTATTCAGAAACTTGGGTTCCCTTATAGGCAGGCAGTAAACTTGGGCCCTATCCAATGAATGTTACGCTAGGGCTGAAGAAGACAACTTCTATGCTTTTCCTCATGTGCTTTGGGTGTAGGATGGAGTTGGACTACAATCAGTGTCAATGACTTTGCTGAGTAGCTGCCCCTCCCAACCACAAATGGCTCCTGTGAAAGCCAACCTGTAGACACAGAAGATAAGGACCAGCTAATCTGAGGCCTTCCCTTAGCTCTGGTGAGTCCTTCTCCAGCCTGGTCTTGCTCTTTCCTCCTGCTAAGACTAGCTTCACGTTCTTTCCCAAGTCCTCTCCAGATGCCAAAATTCCTACTTTTAGTTCTAAAACTTTCTAAAATTAAAGTGCATATTAGCTTTAATGGATAAGAATCATAATTATTAATAATAATTATCATGCTTAATAGAAACACATAGTTTTGCCCTTTATTGTTATGATAATTGTCATCATTTATTAAGCAAGTATTACACATATGTTAGACAGAAAGGTGGTACAGTGAATAGAGCCTGGCATCAGGAAGACCTGAGTTCAAATCCAGGCTCATTCACTTAATAGCTGTGTGATCCTGGGCAAGTCACTTAACCCTGTTTGCCTCAGTTTCTTCATCTGTATGAAGAGTTGGATGAATATGGATTGAGAGTTGGAAGAGTATAAACAAGCTGGAGAAGGAAATGGTGAACCACTCCAGTATCTTTGCCAAGAAAACCCCAAATAGGGTCACAAGAAGTCAGATACAATTGAAAAATTACTAAATAACAACACACATAGGTCATTGTGCAGGTTATGGTAACATAAAGATTTATAAGTTCCTACCCTCAGAGAACTTATAATCCTTATGTGGGTAAAAGTGATGAGCATGCCTTGCCTCCTTATAGGGATATTACGAGAAAGACATTTTGTACACTATGATGTCCAATATGCATGTGAATTATTATATTGTTAATTATTGCTATTATTGCTATGACAGCATAAAAAGTTAGACAATATAAATCAACACAGGTTAAGTGATTCAGACAGTAAATGATACAGATATTCCAGCATGAGTAATCTTTGAGGGCTGGGGCTGTTGGAATAGCTATGTAGCCTTTATAAAAGGTCTGTATGGCACTTTACATAGGTTAGCTCTTTTGAGCTGAAGATGGCTTCATGGAGGACCTGGAATTTCCAATTCAGGCAAAGAGAGTGGGACAAGCTTTGGTAATGAAGTAGGAATGACCATGGTACATTCTAAGGGCTGCATATAGACCAGTCTACCTGCCCTGAAGAGTTCACATAGAGTGGTAGTTGCAGATAAAGCTGGAGAAGTAGGTAAACATCAGAGGTTACATGTGGTTTGTCTTCAGCTCCAGGTAAGTCTTGGAGTCAGACTTCAAATGCTGGCTTTGCAATCACTCACATGACATTTAGCCTTTCTGAGTTTTCATGTCATCATCTGTAAAATGGGGGTAATAATACTTGCAATGCCTACCTCACGTCGTCATTGTAAGAAAAACACTGTGGAATGTGATTACAAGGATATTTTAGGTCAATGGGAAATTTAGTGTTAGGGTGGCACAGTGGATAAAGTGCCAGTCCTGAAGCCAGGAAGACTCATCTTTCTGAGTTCAAATTTGGCCTCAGACACTTACTACCTGTATGACCCTGGGCAAGTCACTTAACACTATTTGCCTTAGTTTTCTCATTGGAAGAAAGAAATGGTAATGGTTGGAGAAGGAAACGGTAGCCACTCTAGTATCTCTGCCAAGAAAACCCCAAATGGGGTCATGAAGAATCTGATACAACTGAAAACAACTTCAAATGAGGTCACAAAAAGCCCAAAGCAATTGAAATGATTGAACATGACAACAATAGAAATCATAAAGGCACAAATGAATTACACTATGTCATTGCCCCTGGGATAACAGCTGTTTTCTAGTTCCATAACAGTTCAGTAGGAGATTAAAAAGGTGAAGCCCCAAGTCCCCACCCTTGTATTCCCCTATTCATATGGTGACAGGAAGAAACATGTTTGTACAGGTGAAGTAGACATCCAGCAAAGTGGGTGGTTTAAAAACCCGCTGAGAGAGTTCTGGCGTCTCCTCACCCAGCAGCACCATGTTCCCAATTCTGCTCATTCTCCTGCTGCTGGCCCTCCATCTGACCCCAGGAAAAACACAAGAACCAGAATGTGGTCGAAGCCGCCCCCGGCACCGTATTGTGGGTGGCTCCAATGCCATGCCAGGAGACTGGCCATGGCAAGTGAGTCTGCACAGTGACGGAATCCCCATCTGTGGTGGCTCCCTCATTACTGAATCCTGGGTTCTCTCTGCTGCTCACTGCGTGGTAGAAGATGGGACTCTGAGGCCACCAGAGGAGTTTGCAGTGTACCTGGGCTTGTACTCTCAATGGAATCAGTTGATGCAGGACCACGGACAGTACCGGGACATAACAGAAATTCTGGTCCCGGACAATTACAGTGATGCAGAGTTTGGGAGTGACATCGCCCTGTTGCATCTGTCTGAACCTGCCAACCTCACAGAGTTTGTGCAGACCATCTGCCTGCCCCAGGCCAATCACCGATTCCCCCACGGAACCTCCTGCTGGGCCACAGGCTGGGGAGATATACATGAAAGCATATGGCTGCCAGCACCTCAGCTACTCCAGGAGTTGGAACTGGAGATCATTGGACCATCAACCTGTCAGTGTTTCTTTAACTCCAAAGACCCCTTCAACTCAACAATTCAGCTACTACCAGGGATGTTATGTGCTGGCTTTAAGGAAGGCAGAAAGGATACCTGCCAGGGGGACTCAGGTGGTCCACTGGTCTGTGAAGAGGCAGGTCAATGGTTCCTGGCTGGAATCACCAGTTTTGGCCATGGCTGTGCAAGGAGGAACCGTCCAGGTATCTTCACAGCTGTGGCAGCCTATGAAAGCTGGATCCGGGAACGAGTGACTGGTGCGTCCTTCCCTGAACAACCCAAGCCTGTTGCACCAGATATGCCAGAGCAGCCCCCTAACAACTGCACCCTTGCTTTGCCAGAATGTGGTAGTGCCCCCAGACCTGGTCATTGGCCCTGGAAGGCTATTGTAGTTAATCCAATATCCAGTCCCTGCCATGGGGTGATGGTAGCAGAGAAATGGGTCCTCGCACCAGCCACCTGCTTTCTGGGCCTAGAAGTAGACCCTAGCAACTGGCAAGTGATCCTCCCAAGTGCAAGAAGAGTACCAGTCGCCCAAGTCGTGATAAATAGCAACTACACATTGGATTATGGGTACGACTTGGCCCTTTTGGAGCTTGAAGTGTCTGTAAACTTCACTGAAGACAGAAGGCCTGTGTGCTTGCCCAAGTCATATCACTACTTTCTGCCTAAGGGCCGTTGTCATCTGGTCCAATGGGGCCCTGGAGATGTACCCTCTGTCAATAATTCTCTGCTGGAGGCTGAAATGATGGCAGCCTGGTGGTGTTATTGCCTCCATGGCCAGGAGGGGGAGGAAGTGCCTCAGCCTCTAATGAACCCTAGAATCCTGTGTGCTCACTACCAGGAGGAAGAGGAGATGAGCAGCAGTTGGTTTGGTAGCCGCTGGAGCCTCCTATGCCAGGAATCTGGGACCTGGTTTCTGGCAGGTGTTTCAGCGCCAACAGAAAGCTGTGTTCGTCCTCGTGTCTTCTCCCCAGTGCAACTTCACAGCCACTGGATTAGCAGTGTCGCCCTTACGGCCTACCTGGAGGATCAACTGGACTGGAACTGGGCAACTGGAGTGGTGGCACCAGAGACCTGTCCCCTCAAAACCAAATACGGAGCTTGTGGCCTTAGACTAGAGACATTGGAAAATAGTAATCCATGGCCCTGGATGGCAGAGGTGCATGGGACCAGGGGTGGAGTTTGCATAGGCAGCCTAGTGAGCCCTAGTTGGGTCCTAGCACCTACTCATTGTGTGACCAGACAAGCCTCCACTGTAGCTGGTCTCCAGGTTTATCTGGGTACAGCAGGATCCCAGGGCTACCAGGTGTCACGGTCAATTACCAGCATTCACTTTCCCTATGGTATGGGATCCAGAGCACCCCTAGTCCTCCTGAAACTAGAGACCAAGGTGGAGTCCTCTCCCTCTACCCTGCCTGTTTGCCTCCATTCTGGACCTCCCCCAAGTGACACAAGCTGCTGGGTGCTGGGCTGGAAAGACTTTGCAAACAGAGTTCCCTCAGCTGCTCCGGTCAGCATCTTGTCCCCCAAAAGTTGCCGCTGCCTCTATGATGATACACTGCCCTATGGAACCATCTGTGTCCAGTATTCCAAGGAAATGGACAGATCTGGGATGGACTCAGGGTCATCTCTCCTGTGTGAAGAAGAAAGAGGCTCTTGGGTCCTTGTTGGGATATCCCTAGAGGGAGGCCACAAACTTTTTACCCCAGTGGGAACCCAGGAGCCCTGGATCTCCCAGACTGTAGGGGAGGCATCCTTTTTGGCTGAGTCCAAGTTCAGTGGAGTCTTGCGGGACACCAGTGGCCTTTGCCCCCCAGACCCGAGCAGTGCTGCAACAGTTCCAAGAGCTGCCCTTTTAATGTTTTTACCTCTGTTTCTCCTACAACTCTCAGGGCAGGGGGAAAAGATGCAAATGTCCCTGTTTCTCCTCCCTTCCCATCTGCCTCTTGCTGGAATGTGCTCAGACCAGTTCCAGACTGGGAACCTCGAAAGCTCTCACCCACCCACACACCCCCTGTGTGACAGTGATGATGACAAAACCGTTCAACCCTTGGTGTCTAATTGGATTTGTGTTCCAACCACAGCTAATTTGAGCCAAGAATTCTGGTGGTGGAATGAATACCTGGGTTAAACACAATACCAACATTGCCAAAAATAAATAAATAAATGAAAACCCGACGAGAGGACAGGTGGGACATTAGTTAAAAAAAAAAATCCTGGAATAGACTGAGAATATTGCTGGGCTTCCAAATGCCCTGCAGGGCACCTCTCTGTGTCATTCCAATTACCTTATGCACCTCCTTGATTATAGATCTCTAAAGCACTGAGGTCAGAAGAGATAAAGGATGAAACGTGGCTACTCTCCCTTAGAGACCCAGCCGACGGACCGATATGTTTTCCCTTTCTTGGCAGCTGTTAGGAGGGTGATACATGATAAATTGGAGGCTTCCCGTTGGCACCAGACTTTTTCTGATGACAGGTTCTGAAGAAAAAACATCGAAATGATCAAAGAGGCAATATTGTGCCACCAGAAAATTGCCCTGTTTCCTGATCTGCCTCAAAATACAGCAAAAGGCAATGATGGCTTTTGCTCCATGCTACCAACACTGGTGGGAAGGACTTAATTTCTTCCTCATGACAATCACCCCCACTCTCCACCCCCCCTATACACTCCCTGAACTTTGCTTTGCAATTACCACTGGACCATCCTGCATTCAGTAGAAATATCCCTGGGCTTCCCTCGCCAGGTTTTCCCATGGTACCTGCCTGCTAGGATTCATTTCTGCCCCACCTCCCAAAGCCCTGGAGGTCACAGGACTGTATGTACTGGACAGATTGCCTTTTTGCCACTACCCTATGCATTCCTGCCCACCCCCTTTAACTTGCCCCAGGTATACTTATATCTAGGCAGCTAGGTAGGGCAGTGGGTAGAGTGCTGGGCCTGGAGTCAGGAAGACTCATCTTCCTGAGTTCAAATCTGGCCTCAGTTACTTCCTAGCTGTGTGACCCTGGGGAAGTCGCTTAACTCTATTTGCCTCAGTTTCCTCATATATAAAATGAGCTGAAGGAGGAATCAGCAAATCACTCCAGTATCTTTGCCAAGAAAACCCCAAACAGGATTGTGAAGAGTTAGACACAACTGAACAACAACCAAAACAGTTTTTACCTTAGTTACCTAGTAACTGTCTTTTCACAGTGCCACTGACTGCCCTCTTTTTAGGTCGTGACAATTTGGTGCATTGTTAGGTGGATAAATTGAAATAACATTTGTAAAGCATTTAGAACAGTGCCTGGAACATAGTGGGTACTTCCTTCTATGCCTCTGAGGTTACTTTGTATCTACTTTTGAATATTTCTATCTACGTAGCTATCTATCTTTCTGTCTATTTCCATGTTGTCTCCTCTACTAGGATGGCAGCTCCTTGAGGGAAGGGACTATTTTCAATTTGTCTTTCTCCCACTCTTACCTTAGTAGATGATATCTAAATAAATAATCAATAAAGAATTGTTGATTGACTGCTTTGGGTACACATGAGACCTTTATTTCTGTTTTTGCCTTCTTCAGAACGTATGAACAACAGTCGGATCTTTGGGCCAATAGTATGAAGACTTGAGTGATTTTCTTCATAAAATTCCCCACTGTTTTCCAGAATAGTCATACCAGTTCACACTTTTGCCAACATTATATTGTGTTCTTTTCTTCCCATAGACTCCCAACATTGACTATTTCCATCTTTTGTTGTCTTTACCAATTTGTTGCATGACAGGTAAAACCTTAGAGTTGCTTTAATTGAATTTATCTTGTTAGTGACTTGTGGCCATCTTTAATATAGTTCTTGAGAGTTGAAAACAGTTTATATTCTTTGATCATGTAACCATTGGGGAATAATTCTTGGGCCTTAGGTTTGTTTTAATCAATCAATAAACGTTTTTTTCAGGGGCTATATGTCAATGAGTCAAAAAGTATTTTAAGTACCTATGTGCCACACCCTGTGCTAGGTGATAGAGATACAAAGAAAGGCAAAAGAAAAAAAACCCTCTTTCAAAGAGCTCACAACCTAGTAGGAGAGACAATATGCAAATAACTACATACCAATAAGATATATACAGGATGAATTGGAGGTTTAAGAGGAATAGGAAAGGCTTCTTGCAGAAGGCTGGACTTCGGTTGAGACTTGAAAGAAGCCAGAGAAACCAAGAGGTAGAAATGAGGAGGAAGGGAGTTCCTGGCATGGGGCATAGCTAGTGAAAATACAGAGTTGGAAGGCGAAATGTCCTACTTAAGGAACAGGAAGGAGGCCAGTGTCACTGAATTGTAGCATACATGGAGAAGAGAAAGATAGAAGAAGACCAGAGAACCACTGGAGTTTATTGATTGCAGTGCGAAAGGGTAACATGGTCAGACCTGCACTTTAGGAAGGTAAATTTAGAGTCTAAGGAGAAGATGGACTAGAGTGGGGAGAGGGTTGAGTCAGGGAGAGCAAACAGAAGACTATAATAGTAGCCCATGTGTGAGGTAATGAGGGCTTGCACAAGGTTGATGGAAGTGTTAAAGGAGAGAATGTAACATATATGAGAGAGGTTAGGAAAGTAAGATTGACAGAACTAGCAACTGATTGGCTATGGGGGAGGAGGATAGTGAGAAAGACTAAGGAGTTAAGGGTAACATCTATTTTGTAATCCTAGGTGACCAGGAAGATGATAGAACCCTCAGCAGAAATGAGGAAGTTAGGAAGAAGACAGAGTTTGGGGAAAAGATAATGAATTCGGTTTTGTCTTGAACATCAGACTTTTTTTTCAAAAACATTTGATAAAAATATTTTCCCCAATTAATAGCTTCTCTTTTCATCCAAGCTACACTACTTTGTTCTTTAAAAATACTTTACATTTCAAATGATTGAAATTATATTTTATGACCTCCTTTATCTCTCATTTTTTAAATAATTTTTAATCATTGTTAAAGGTATCTCCCATCCCTTCTAATTTATTTTATGATATGATATTTTATATTTATGTAGGATATCTATGTGCAGCTAGTTGTGGTATGTAAAATGGTGATCTAAAGCTATTTTCTCCCAAATTGCATATAGAAGTTCTTTTCAAATGGGGACTTCTTCAGGTGTGTGTATGTGTGTGTATGTGTGAGTGTGTGTGTGTGTGTGTGTGTGTGTGTGCACATGTGAATGTAATGTTCCAGGGCTATTCAGTTGACTGTTTATGTTTCCTTTTCTTTTAAAGAGGGAAAATTGGAACTCCAAATCAGAGACCCTGTGGAAAGAGTTCTTTCAGTGTTAACATTTTTGACCAGTTGTCTTCTAAAGTCACCTCCCACCCCAACCCTGAGTGTAGTTCCCTCAATATCTGGTGGAGTTTCCCAAATCTACTCAGTAAAACCACTGTTTTCCCTGCTCTTCAGTGACTCCCTCATAGTTCTCCCTTTCCCTCTGATGTTGTCCCTAATATTCTTAAAATATGTCCCTCACTATCACTTTCTTTCTATTTGATGACCAGTATTTATGGATTCCACTAATATGTTTCAAGCACCAAACTGTTTCAAAGACAAATAGGTTTTTAAAAAATATAAGCTGTTTCTCTTATTGATCCTCACAAATAACCCTGTGAAATAGGCAGGGCAGATATTATTATCCCCGTTTTTACAGATGAAGAAACTTGGGCTTAAAGAAGTTAGATTAGTTGCCCATGGATTTATAGATAATAAGTAACGAAGTTCAGACTGGAACCCAGGTATAACAATAATGTTGCTAGCAGCTGCTGTGGGGGTATAAGACCAATAACAACAGCACCCAGGAGGGCTGCTAGCACAGGTTCTTTGATCTGCTTTTCTAAAGGAAAGCAACTTTAAGGGGTTAACAATCTTACTTTAATTAAACATACATATATCATTCACTTAGTTCAGGGGGAAAAGTCAGCACCCTGAACTTCAGAGAAAATACAAACAGAAATTACAAGCAGAAATTATAAACAGAGAAAATAACACAAATCAGACAGGTTTCTAATTGTCTGACCATAGCAATACATACATAGTTACTAGAGAGAGAAGCACCAACATTTGGGTTTTCAAAACCAAAGGGCTCCTTAACAGCTACTCAGAGTCTCATCTGGCCAAATCACACAAAAACACTTCCGATGAGTAAGCCACAAAGCAAAATGCTAACCTCAGAGTATATATACCGTTTTCAATCAAGGACTCTTGATTCAAACAAAGGCAAGACTCAATCAAAAGCACTTGATTGCCTTAATGTTGAGGAGCATTCCAAAAGAAAAAAACAGCAAAAAGTCCCATTTTGCTTGCCATTACACCAGGCTATAACAACAATTCCATTTTTCCCTATTATACCTCATTGTAACTTGTAAATGAAACATTCTAGAAGGATCCATCAAAACATCTACCCGAGATGGCTTAAGTATAGTCTTTCTGAGATAGCTGAACTAATAATAATGACATATTTATGTAGGGCTTTAAAACGATCAAAATGCTCACCTCACAAGCACTCCTACTGTGGAGTAGGTAGTTCAATTATCGTTAGCCCAGATGAGCAAACTATCACTCTGAGAGACTGAATGACTTTCTGAAGGTCCCGTAGTTCAGAGGTGTCAGAGACAAATTCAGGCTTCCTGACTCCAAGTCTAAGATTCTTTACCCTATAGTATTCTGTCTTCTACAAAACTATTCACAAATAAATGGGTAAGATTTTTTTTATCCAATGCTAGTAATAGTCATTTAATATACAAATATCTTTTCTATAAAAAATAAAATTTCAAATACATGATATTTTAAATCACATTAACTTGTCATGAAAAACTGGTTAAATCTGCTTTTTTGGGAAGATACTTGAAACATATTTAGCATTAATTAAATCTTCAAGGAGAGAGGATTAGGGGAAAAGGAGAATATGGGGGTCTTCGGGTGTTCTTGAATCCCTTGAATTGCTCTTGAATTTGCGAGCCATGTTTTGCAAGTAAACTTTTTCATTCAAAATAAACTTCCTCTTTTGGTTCTCTATGCATGTTATTCACCTTGCTTAAAGTAAAATGGGTGAAACTTTTACAATCTTTGCCTATATTAGCAGTTTATAATTGTTTTTCATGTAAATAAAGAACTTGCTGTTCTTTATTTCTGACCCCCAACCTGCAAACAAATCTTCGAGAAATGTGACTCTGGAGTCTCTTTCTATTTTCCCAGGGCAATATATGACTGTTTTAGATAATCAGTTATGTTCATTTCAGCCCTAGCCTCCATCTGGTACAATGCTCTATTATTAGACCTTAAAAAAGATATATTATTCCAATAGCAAAAGCATTTAATAAAGATATAAAATGAATGATAAAAACAAATAACGAGAGAGTGAATCAAGTAGTAAAATCATTTTCTTCCCATAAACAAATAGTCACACTCTACAACTTCCCAAATGGAAGAATAAGATAGAGATTGCCAAGGGAAATTTTGTATGGAAGAAGCTATTCTTAAGTATATGGGCAAATAGAGTGTCTGGTTCCTCCTTCCCCTCTACCTGCCATTCTCCTCTCACCAGGTCTACCTAGAGATCTCTGAAGCCTCTCATCTGAGTCCTGTGTTTATCAAAATTCTTCCAGGACTCCTGGGATTGGGAGACATCATGGCTCCACACGCTCCTCAAGCATGGTAGAGTGGAAAGCAAATGGGTTCTGCTATGCCCAAAGGGCTATAAAAATGTGCATAACCTTTGACCCAGCAATACTGCTCCTAGGGTTGTATTCCAAAGAGATCATTAAAATGAGAAAAGGAACAACATGTACAAAAATATTTATAGCAGCTCTTTTGGTGGTGGCCAAGAACTGGAAATTGAGGATATGCCCATCAATTCGGGAATGGCTGAACAAGTTGTGATATATGTAATAGAATACTATTGTGCTTTAAGAAATGGTGAACAGGTGGACTTCAGAAAAACCTGGAAAGACTTATATGAACTGATCCTGAGTGAAGGGAGCAGAAACAAGAGAACATTGTACACAGTAACAGCCACAATGTGTGGGGACTGATTTTGATAGACTTAGCCCTTCTCAGCAATGCAAGGACCTAAAACTTTTCCAAAGGACGCATGATGGAAAATGCCATCTACATCCAGAGAAAGAACTATGGAGTTGGAATGCTGAGTGAAACAGACTCTTTTCTCTTTTGTTTTGTTTTGTTTTCTTTCTCATGGTTTCTCTCTTTCATTATAATTCTTCAATGTAACATGATTAATGTGAAAATGTGTTTAATAAGAATGTATGTGTGGAGCACATATTAGATTGCATGCCGTCTTGGGGAAGGATGGGAGAGAGAGAGGGAGAGAATTTAAAACTTATGGAAATGAATATTGAAAACTGAAAATAAATAAACAAATTAAAAAAAAACAAAAAAGAAAAAAAAGGAAATTAGTTCTGGAGCCAGGATCTGAGTTCAAATTCCATCTTTGACACTAGTTACCTATGTAACTTTGGGCAACTCATTAACCATTCCTGGGCCTCAGGTTTCTCAACTATCAAATGAATAGTTTGGATTACATGAGTTTTGAGTCCCTTCCAGCTCTAGATCTCTTATCTTTCCCATTTAATTATAGCCTAGAGCTTGCCTCCCAGTAGCAGAAGGGATCTCGAAGCTCAGAAGTACCCCAGTAGTGTCTAGATGAGCCCAAGCACCCTTCCAAGCCGCTTCCTCTTTCTTCTCTCCCTTTTTCTAGACTTTGTTGCTCTTGTCCCAGCATAAGTGTTCCAGAATTTTGATGTCCTGAACTTTCTCCAAAGAACAGCAGCTCCCTTTCCCCATAACTGAGGATCTGGAGCTCACACTGGTAGGCTTCATCAATTATATATCCTTCATCACTTAAGCCTTCATCAATTATATATCACCTCCAGGGGCACAATGTTGGGGAGAGCAAATGTCTTGAAGAAAAAAAATATCTTGGAGAAATATTACAAAGGTGAGATTAGAGGCTTCTTGGGGGAATTATGGGAAAATATCTGGGGAGAGGAACAGAATCGGGGCATATATAGGAAAATGGAGAATCTATGGAAGTTAATGATCTCTCAGTTTTCTTTGGTTCTAATGTTCTCTGTCTATATAATTTGGTAGGGGGGACAGAAGGGAATAAGAGTCAAGTAATAAGTGCAATGGAATAGATGACCTCGAAGATGACTCATAGGAACCTTTAATATTCCAACTGATCAGAGTAAATGTCTTCACATAAGCAAATACTACATTGAGGCAACTAGATTGCTCAGAGTTTTGAACTTGAAGTCAGGAAGGACCAAGTTCAAAATCTTGTTTTCAGACAATTATTGGCTGTATGACCCTGGACAAGTCACTTAACCTCTGTTTGCCTCAGTTTCTTCATCTTTAAAATAAAGATAAATAATAGCACCTAGTTCCCGGGGTTGTTTAGATAATACTTATAAAGTACTTTTTGTGGTTGCTCAGTTATTTGAGTTGCATCAAACCCTTTATGACCCATTTGGCATTTTCTTGGCAAAGATACTGGAATGGTTTTGCATTTTCTTCTCTAGCTTATTTTACATAAGAGGAAACTGAGGCAAACAGGATTAAGTGGCTTGCCCTGGACACACAATCAATAAGTGTCTGAGGCCAGATTTGAACTCCTGTCTTCTTGACTCCAGGCCCAGCCCTCTATCCACTACACCACTTAGCTGCCCCTGTAAAGTATTTTGCAAACCTTAAAGCATTATGTAAATGCTAGTTGTTATTATTTCTATTCTATGATTCTCCTGTAAACATTCCTTCTCAAGGGTTCCTTTCATTACCCAAATTCATATTCAATGTCTATGTCATACCCATAAATTATAAATTCTATGTGTGTGTGTGTGTGTGTGCACGCACGCGCATCTGTGTCTGTGTCTGTGTACTAAGGATTGTGGTTAATGCCCGCATACAAAGGTTGGATTACCACAGTGGTAAATCTTCAAAAAAAGTTGGTAGCTCTGATGGCTTTCATACTGCCATCTGGACTGTGGTCATTTTGAAAGTTAACTCTTTACTTGTTTTAATTGGTATGGATATTGTTGCTTATTCTGTTAGATTAAATATAAAGCGAAGAAAAACCATCCTTCAACCACAAAGATGCCGTTTTAGATACACAGTGAGATTGCCTTTGTGAGCTGGTCAGAAGTGAATCATCAAGCTACTTAAAGCCAGAGGCCCCAGTAAATCTAAGCCTTTGATGAAACTTGTTTTTGTTTGACTAAGTGAAATAGAGCCAAATATTCAGCCTTTTTTCATTCCACATGTGAAAGGGGAACAAGTTTTTCTAAAGGTGTGTGAGCCCGCCTTAACTCCCTCCATACCCCACTCACCCCCTCCCATACTTCCCTTCATCCACCCCCAAAAGTAAAGACTGCTGTCTTTGCCCAAAGCATTTGCAACTAGCAAGGGTTGTGCACAGAGAAGGCCAATCCATAAGCAAAGCAGTACTGGGATAGTATCCCAGCATCCATCGTAGTACCTGACATGTAATAGACACAATAAATATTGACTTGATTATGTCTGCTTTGAACATGCTACATCATCAAAATGTCCCCCAAGGACTCTCACATCACTATTAGTATCACTCCATTTTCCCCAGAAGATCCCAAAGTTCACATATGCATGGGTGAGGGGAGAGGTATTCACATCCATTAATGCATTAGCCTATAAGTTTATTTCTGCATATTAACGAATCGTTAATTGACTCATAGCAGAGACAATTGTCCTGAAGGGCTGGGTCCATTGTTTCAGCACCAGTCCCCACCAGAGCCCAACTTTCTTATGTTTATTCCATACCCATTCTTTATCTCTCCATCCCCAGCACTTCTCAGATAATCTCATACCTGATTAGCATGTTAAATTATTTTTTTTTTGTATTAGGGAGGAAGAATGAGAACAAAAAAGGAGCAAACAGAACACTCAGTGAAGGAACCAAATAGCACAGTGGAAATATGGTAGCCATTAACTTTCTTTTGGCAAGGTGGAAAGAAGAGACTTCTTGCTGAGATATTAGAGAAAGGGCTATCCATGATCACTTCCCCCATCCAGTGGAGTCCTGGGGAGAAGTGAGAGTGTCTCTGAGGGGGCTATCTCACCCAAAATAAATTCAATCTGTATCATAGGGGCTGTACCTCCTGTGGCCTGGATCTGCATTCAAAAATTCTCTGGCTTTCTTGATGCAAGCACTGGGAAAGAAACAAATTGGAGGTACTGATTCTTCCCTACCTCAAGATGGAGAACATATACGCTCCCCTCAAACTTCCTGCTTCCTTCTTTTCTTTTGCCTATTTCCCCATAAAAACTTCACAAACTATCCCAGTCACCTCCACATGCAACTTCTCAGTGTTTCTATCTAAAACATCTGATGCCATGAATTCTGGGAATTCTCGTCCTTGTAATTGATGGGGGCAAACCAACGTGATGTGTCTGTGTTGAATATATACAGCAGCATGGTATAGTAGAAAAAGTCCTGGATTTGGAGTCCTCTGAATCTCTGCTGTGCTTCTTATTATCTTTGTGACCTTGAACAAGTCATTTTTCCTCTCATCACCTCTAAGTTGCCTTCAAGCACTCTTTACATGATTCTGTGATACCATATATAGAATTAAGTTGGAAGCCACTAGAAAGCTGCTCAAACAGGGCCCCATTAGCAGATCTACTTCAATGGAGCTCCTCCCCTTAGGTACAGTAAATTTCTACTGTCTAGCCATCTGCTAAAGAGTAGATCAAGTCATATTTGTAGTTCTTTCATTTTATTCTATTAACAAAATAATAACAGTAATAATCCCATCATTCAGAAATATCACTTACCTGGAAGATTTGATCATGTCCAATTTTCTTAACCACATGAAGATTATGGTATGTCTAACTGGGGGATTGAGGACTGAGTTGGCAACACTTGGACGTCAGGAACCAACTGTAGTAGGAAGGCCGAATTTATGATCTCAAATATAATC
>CM053622.1:434987218-435025124 GCA_028646595.1 Phalanger gymnotis
TGGATTGTTTCAATTTCTATTTTATCCTCTGGTTCTAGAATATCAGGGCAGTTTTCCTTGATAATTTCTTGAAAGGTGATATCTAGGCTCTTTTTTTGATCATGGCTTTCAGGTAGTCCAAAAATTTTTAAATTATCTCTCCTGGATCTATTTTCCAGATCAGTGATTTTTCCAATGAGATATTTCACACTGTCTTCCACTTTTTCATTCCTTTGGTTCTGTTTTATAATTTCTTGATTGCTCATAAAGTCATTAGCCTCCGCTTGCTCCATTCTAATTTTTAAGGTAGTATTTTCTTCAGTGGTCTTTTGGATCTCCTTTTCTGTTTGGCTAATTCTGCCTTTCAAGGCATTCTTCTCCTCATTGGCTTTTTGGAACTCTTTTGCCATTTGGGTTAGTCTATTTTTAAGGTGTTATTTTCTTCAGTATTTTTTGGGTCTCCTTTAGCAAGTCATTGCCTTGTTCTTCGTGGTTTTCTTGTATCACTCTCATTTCTCTTTTCAATTTTTCCTCTACTTCTCTTACTTGCTTTTCCAAATCCTTTTTGAGCTCTTCTATGGCCTGAGACCATTTCGTATTTTTCTTGGAGGCTTTTGATGTAGGCTCTTTGACTTTGTTGACTTCTTTTGGCTTTATGTTTTGATGTCCTTTGTCAGCCAAAAAACATTCTATAGTCTGAGTCTCAGTCTGAGTCCTTTTGCACTGCCTGTTCATGTTCCCAGCCAACTACTTGACTCTTGAGCTTTTTGTTGTGATATGAGTGCTTGTAGAGTAGAGAGTACTTTGTCCCAAGCTTTAGGGGCTATACTGCTATTTTCAGAGCTACTTCCACACAGCAAGCTCTGCCACAGCAGCGCTCCTCCTCCCCCAAGAGCTGCCAACTAGGACTGCAACCTAGATCCAAGCAGGGCAAAGCAAGAGAACCCTGACTTTGTGCCAGCAAAGCACTCTCTGCACTCCTGGTCTGATCTGCCATTTGATTTCTCCCGCCATATGGGCCAGGGACTCTGGAAGCAGCTGATGCTGGAGCTCTGGAAGCTGCTGCAGGAGCTTCCTGCTGCTGCCATCATCACCACCACCTCTGCCACCCCCAGGGCTGGGGCCTGACAGCTATCACCTTGATCCAGAAATTTTTCCACTAACCTGCTCTATGGTCTTTGTCATTTGTGAGTTGAGACATCTGGTAACTGGTACAGCTTAGTGATTCATAACCCTAAAGCCTGCTCTGGCAGACTCCTGGTCTGGTTGGTTCTGGCGCTGCCCATGCTGGACTGCGCTCCACTCCCGTCAGGGTGCAATAAACTCTTCCCTGTGACTATCCAGGATCTCCTGGGCTGGAGATCTGCTTCCCTCTGCTGTTTCATGGGTTCTGCAGCTCTAAAATTTGTTCAGAGCCATTTTTTACAGGTGTTTGGAGGGATTTGGGGGAGAGCTTAAGGGAATCCTTGCTTTCTGACCACCATCTTGGCTCCACCCCTCTGATGCTTTCCAACCTCATTATTTCTTATAGCATAGAAGTATTCTATCACACTCATATACCACAGCTTGTTTAGCCGTTCCCCAATTCACAGGTATACCCATAATTTCTGGTTCTTTGACACAACAAAGAGAGCTGCTATAAATATTTTAGAACATATAGGATATTTTCCTTTTTCCCAATCACCTTTGGAAATTCAGTTATCTTCATAATTTAACAGTTTTAATTATTCCTACTGTTTTCCAAAGTACTAGTAAACAATACTAGAAGCAATATTGATAATCTAGAGCTCATTCCAATGAGGGTAGCCAGGATGCAGAAAGGCCTTGAAATCATGCCATGTCCTGATTGGTCAAAGGAAGTGGGTATTTTTAGCCTGTAGAAGAGAAGACTTAAGTGGAACATGATAGCCACCTTTAATTATTTTAAATATTGTCATTTACATGAGGAACTAATCTTCTTCAGCTTGGCCCTAGGGGAGTAAAACTTGGAGCAATGGATAGAAGTTGCAACAAGGAAAATTCAGGTTTGAAATAAGGAATAACCTCTTAAGAAGTAAAACTATGAACAAATGAAATATACTACCTTAGGAAGGAATCATTTCTTCCCTGTCAGAGGTCAGGTAAAGCTTAATAGAGGATTCTTTCACCCCATGTACTTTTACTATAGATACCTTTTGAGTAATTCTGAGATACAGTTTGCTGTTATCAGGCAAACAGACTATTGATTTTTCGTGACTACACACAAAATCCATAATTGAAACCTCTAAAATCATAACATAGAAAAATATGACCCAAGTGCAGTTTTTAGGCGACTATAAAGCAGAACTAAAGATGCAGTGTGATTCAAGCTAATTGCAATAATAACAAAATGGAATGAAGACAATCACTAGTTGGAAATTCTTGCAAGATATTTTCTTTCTAAGCTTAGATGTATGTATATTTGTATGTAAAATTTTTTACTTATATTTTTAAAGAGAATTTAAATATTTTATTGATTTTTTTTCTTTCCTCATTCTTTATTGATCAGGACTATTCTCCCCTCCCTTATTTTCTTCATTATTTTAAGAGATCTGATATTCCACTAGTCTGCATACTTCATTTGCTGATGCAGCTTATATAAGACTTAATAGATGATTCCAAGAGTTGCTATGGCCAAAAAGGTTTGTTACCTAGTGGCAGGCCTCACTGATGAAGCTGTCTGAACTTAGCAAGGCTAGCTGTCAGACTAGAGGCTATCTTTGTTGCTCAGAATTATTTGAAATCTTTCAATATCATTAAGAGCTACAAGGACTTGTGTTCTGCTCTCAGAACCTTCGTTCACCTCCATGACCCTGGAAAACTCTACTGAAGACCTTTCTGTATAATTAAGTCTTGAAAAAGCATTTAGCCAATAAAAATGTATGAACTTGACTTTAAAAACATAATACCATCAATGTTTATGTATTTACATGCTCAAGACAAATAATTTATAAGCAATATTTTCTGCCAATATATTTTCAAAGGAGTAGCAACTTTAATAGTTAAATAATTTTGAAAAAGATGTCAATTTCTAATTATTATTTTTAAGGTGTCAGATAAGAATTCAGAAAAAAGAATGACTCTTTGACTACTATAATTTAATTATACTTTATTCAACATAATTTCTTCAAGTTTTAAGGTGAGGTCTTCCATCAGGAAGTAGAGTTTTGAAAATACGGTTTGCTGTTAAAGCCCACTATTTAATAGCCAGGTGTCAGCCTCATTTGGGAATGTAACCTGCCTTTTATATTTTAAATATGTAGGTCAATTGATTATTGATCAGACTTGAAATAAAGAATTTTCTTTCTGATAAGTTGCTAAATTCTATCAATTCTACCTTTGTAGTATCTCTTGTATAGTACCCCTTCTCTCCTCCACCACAGCTACCACTCTGGTGCAAGCCCTCATTATTTCATGCTTAGACTGTTGCAATAGTCTTCCTACCTTGTGTCTCTTTACTTCCATCCATCTCCCACTCAGGTATCAGATGGATCATCCAAAAAACAAGTCTGATCATGTCACCCACATTACCCCCATTCATCAAACTCCAGTTTTTGCCTATCACCTTGAAAATAAAATAAAACCTTCTTTTTAGCATTCTAAATCTTTCTTCTATGTTTCCAGTCTTCTTATGCCTTCCTACTATCTCTCCCATACACTCTTCAATTGAATGACACTGTCTTCCTTGCTTTTCCTGCACAAGATTCACCATCTCCTGACTTCAGGAATTTTCTCTGGCTGTCTCTCATATCCGGAATTCTCTCCCTCCTCATCTCTATCTTCATCTCTTGCCCTAGCTTCCTTCCAATCCAAGATAAAATCTCACCTTCTAAGAGAGGCCTTCCCAATCTCCCCTATAATTCTAGTGTCTTCTCTCTTTTGATTATCTCAAATTTATCCTGTATGTATCTTATTTGTATATATTTGTTGGCATGTTGTCTCCCTATGAGCTTATTGAGGCCAGAAACTGTTTTTCGTATTTTTTTTATCTCAAATGCTTAGCACAGTGCCTGGCACATAGTAGGCACTTAATAAGTACTTATTAACTGACAGGCTCTTGATCTATCCACCTATTGCTCCTCTATGTTGAATATAATTCCATCCAAATCACCAAACATATCGCATATTTGCTATACACAGAGCACGATACGTTACTTGATAAGTGAGAGGAAAAATGTAATTATGAGTTTCTATACTCATGGATCTTATAATCTTGTGAAAGAATCACACACAATCAAATACATTAAATTACCGAATTACTAATAAATAAAAGAAATATAAACAAAATGCTATGTGAGGACCAATAGTAAAAAAAAAATCATTACCAACTTAGGCAGTAGGGAAGGCTTCATGGAGGAGGGGAGGATTCAGTTGAGCTTTAACAAATGAGGGGCATTTCAATGGATGAGGGAAGTGGCAGTAATGACAGAGGATGGTGGGAGGAGAGACTGTTCTGAGGAAGAAGACTATTTCAGACATAAGGAAGAGATCAAGCAAAGGAATGATGCCAAAAAGCAATGGATGTATATGGGAGATAGTGAGCAGTCATTTGGTTGGCATATAGAAATAGAAAACCTAGTGTCTGAGCATCTGAGTATTAGACCATGATCTGTAACCTGATCATTTCATATATTGATTCCCATATAAATTCTTGGTCAAACAGTAAGACACTAATTTTATGAAGGAAATTGTTAAGCTAATGAGAATAAAATTAAAATCAATCAAAACCCAGTTTTTCAACAGATACAATCAAAAAGATTTTCATGTAGCACATTTTTAAATGATTCTGGAAGTTATTCTAGCGTGGGATATAAACTGTGTATTAATTGAATTCTGACCCCTGGCCACTACAGACTCAAATACTCTATTAGTGGGTGGGATGGAGAGGAGAAATCTCTAGTACATTTTTCCACATGGAGTTTCCATTGGTGACAAAAGACATTTTCCCTTTCTAAAAGAGTCCTCCACTTCTTGTTCAAATAAATAAGACACTGAATATAGACCAGGTTTTATTTAACCCAAAATTAATTGTAGAAGGAGCTTATACTCAAGACTCCTGTCAGTGAGAAAAACTCTAGGTGCCTTTTCTCAGGAGTACCAAACATCACTATACATATGACTCAGTGCCAACAAAGAGATAGGTTTGGGTTTTTCTTTGGTGCTTTGGGTTGCCTGCTATGCCCATACTTCTTACTTGTTTTAACCACATCTTCATGCTGGTCCTCTCAAAGTCTGAATAAGGCCAGGCATTTCCATCTCCTCTACTACCTTCTCAAATCAAAGCTCTTTCTCTCTCTACAATTCTGTCTGAGGATGACAGCTCCTTGTTTTCTGGAGATGGGGTGAGGACAGAGGACAGGAGCCTTTCTGTCAGTCTATGTGTCTGTCTGACTTAAATATAGTTGAGTTGAAAGAGCTAAAAATTAAAAGACTTACTCAAAATGTGTTTTACAATCTGATTTCAGCCATGTTAAATTGGTACTTAGCCTTCATACATTAATGGAAAAAAAGAGTCTAACACACCATAAATAAATATATTTGAATAGTTAAAAGCTGGTATTTAAACTGCCAAGCTAAATCAGCCACATCTAAGTGTGGTAACTATAATGCACGTCTTGCTATATGGTAATATCCAGCAATTTATCTTCAGCTTTCCTGCTGGAGACAGAGAGAGGGTGGTTACATCAAAGCTGCAAAACATTTCAGAGTTCAATAATGCAGATTGATTTCTTCTTATTATTCTGATCTGTGGGTTTATTTAACTGACAAATTGGACTTTATTTCCTAGTTAACTATATCTTTCATTGATCGGTCATCATCCAACCCTGAAATAAATGTTAGATGATTAAAGAAGTAAAGGTTAAAACATTTAAACCACATGCTGTAGATCTCAAAAATCAAGTCAAGATGTGTAAGGGAAAGAATTATTAGAGGATTTATGAAATCTGCCCCGAACAAATTAATTCATCAGTTTAGCCAAAGGCTTGTCAATGAATTCAAGAGACTTTTTTTTTTAAAAAAAAGGAGAACATCTGTTGCATATTTAAGGTCCTGTTTATAAGTGAATGTAGTGAATTAATCTTTCTTGAGAGAGGATACACAGTTTACACAAATTCATTTGAAAGTTAATTTGGAATTGCTCTATGTCTTTCAGGATCAGGGATAAACCTTAGGGGATTTGGACAATTACTGTAATCTCCACCCCTTCTTGATGATTAAGAGAAATTTAAACTTCACTGGAGCAAAAACCAAATGCTATCTATAGTGGCATTCTAGGAATAAGCCACTCTTTAGAAGAGCAACATAGTATATACCTGCTTACCTGTGTATGGTGCAAAATAGAAGAAGTGTATCTAATAGATTGAGAGAAGAAATTGGAATGCTGTCTCTAAAGTATGCTTCCCAACTTCATCATAGGATCTAAATATCCTTTCAAATAATATCATGGCAATAAATTATAGGCTATTTTACTTTCTCATTAAGAATATGAAAAGAAAGGCAAAAGACAGTCGCTGCTCTCAAAGAGTTCACAGTCTAATGGGATGACAGCCTAAAGGTTAAAGCATGATCCATTCAATTATTGAACAGAATTAGTGACAATATTGGGGTAAGAATACAGGTATTATAAAACAAATCAGGAAATACCAAATATTTTCTAACAATGATCTATTTAGGCAGCTTTCCACCTGTTTGAATTCTAAAATTTTTTTGATGGATCTGCATGAAAATCTTCTTTTCTTTCTTTCCAGACATTCAATCTAGTTTATGCTCACTTTCACTACCTACCCACTAGGAACCTTTATCTCTAACTAATCCCAGAAATATTTTCCTAAATTATCATCAGGGATACTTTGAATTCTCCTTTAGGAAAACTACTAAGCCATATACCTTGGAAAATATTTGTTTAAATAATTCTGACTTAACTCTTAATTCACAGTGAATATATCACTCCGCTGTTCAGAAACCTTCAATGGCTCCCTATTGGCAACAGAATAAAATGAAAACGTTCTAATCTGGCATAATCTGGTTCCAACCACTTCCCATCCTTATTTCACTCTGTTTCACCATCTGCACTCTAGGTTCCAGCCAAATTGGACTACTATTTGTTCCAAAATATCATGCTGCTCTCTCCTTCCATTTGTACAGTGTATCCTCTCTTTCCTGGAACGTCTGCTTTTATTGTCTCTTGTTGAAATTTTTCTGATACATCAAGGCATAGTTCAGGGTTCATTTTCTCCAAGATACCCCCAGTTGAAAGTGATCTCTTTCTCCTCAAATTTTTCTAAGGCCCTTTGTCTAGACTTCTCCTTTTCTCTATCACAGTCTACCTTGTTTCATACCTTTTTGTCGGCATATCATGTGTCCTTCACATGGGATTATAATATCCTTTGAGAAGGGGAATCCTTTTTATTGCCATATATGCCAAGTCAAGAACGATGTGTTGTTCATAATAGATACTTAAAAATATCAGTCACGTTTAATTGCATTCAGTATGAAATCCATATTTTTATAAATATTAAAAATGTATATTAACAGTCCTTTGTTCCTATGGTCAAAGCAAATTAATAAAAAATGCAGGATTTAATCAATTTTGTTTATTTTACAGAATGGAGGAAAGAAGGCAGAGTGTGGTGGCTTTGGTTCCATGTTGCACAAAAGAGCAATCATAACAAACATTTATATAGCATTTACTATCTACTAGGCACCATGCTAAGTCCTTTACAATTGTTATTTCAGTTGATCCTCAAAACAACTCTGAGAGATAGATGCTG
Source organism: Phalanger gymnotis (assembly GCA_028646595.1). Taxonomy (NCBI): domain Eukaryota; kingdom Metazoa; phylum Chordata; class Mammalia; order Diprotodontia; family Phalangeridae; genus Phalanger; species Phalanger gymnotis. Next base: position 434,994,988 of record CM053622.1, read on the forward strand.
TTATTATCCCTACTTTGCAGATGAGGAAACTGAGAGAAACAGAGGTTAAGTGACTTTCTTAGGGTTACATAGTTAATAAATGTCTAAGTTTAGATTTGAACTCAGTTCTTCCTGACTCCAGGACTGATGCTCTGTCCACTGTGTCACCAGGCTGCCACTAACTGGAGTAAATGCCAAGAAATTGAAGCAATTTGCTAATAATAACCCCTGATTCAAGAGGACATCTTTTTAGCTTTTTTTCTCTTAGTTATTTGAAGTTTAAAAGTAATAGTTTCTCCTATTCCTTCCAGCTCACACAGTTGTTTGAATGGAAGCAAGAGTAGGTAAAGTAAGATGAATACAAAGTGTGGTATAGTTGTGGCAAAGTATGGCATTTGTTGAAGATCACTCCTTGCTTCTGGGGATATCATGCTTCACTGGCTACAAAGACAGACTCTGGAACAGTGACTGCTCTCCTAACCTTTCAAAACTCATAGGAGCAAAAGCTCTAATCTCTTAACCTGAGATGATTAGAGAAGAGAAAAGAAGAAAGAGAAAAGAACAAACTTAGAAGCCAAATACTGAGGCCCTTTAATAGGACCATATAGCTTCGAAGGGAAGGGGTGACTAAAATCCTCCAAGAGTAGAGCTGAAAGGAAAATGGCTAAAAAGCACTAGACTAGGCCAAGGATGACAATCATTAGAAGATGCCCCCAGTTCTGGCTATATTGCCAATCAAAACAGAGTCCACCTAAGCCTTTGGTTAGCAGATTGGAACCAGTTCCAAAATGTCCTTCCAAGACACTGCCTTTCCAGCGCATTACAACTCACCCAGAATCACATGCCTCAGCTCTTCCACCTGGGGAGACACCCTTTCAGGCTCTATGAGTGTGCCAAATCCCTGTAACAAGAGGAATCGTTAGGAAACATCTACAAAGCTTTATCAAGAACAGGTCATGGCAGATTTGCCTCTTACCCTTTTTATTGATAGACTGGGAAAATGAAGTAGAAGTAGTTTCTCTAAATTTTAAGCAAACATTTTGACAAATCTCTCATGCTATTCTTATGTACAAGAAGGAGAGATGTAAGTTAGAAAAAAGCAGATTTAGATGAATTTGGAACTGGTCGAATAGTCAGATCTAAAGAGAAATCATTAATGGTTTTATGTCAATATGGAAGGAACTGGGAGGATGCCAACTAATGGGGAGTTCGAGGGACAAATACTTGGCCATGAACTGCTTAAGATATTTATCAATTACTTTGGTAAAGCCACGGATGACATGCTTATCAAATCTCTTGATGGCACAAAGCTAGGAGGATTGGCTAACACATTAGATGACAAAGTCAGGATCCAAAAAGATCTCAACAGGTTAGAACATTTGGCTCAGTCTAAGAAGATGAAACTGAATAGGGATAAATGTTCAGTCTTACACTTTTAAAAACTCAACTCCACAAGTTTAAGATGGGGAAAATAGGGATAGGCAACATGTCTAAAAAAAATTGCTGTGGGTTTCAGTGATGTGCAAACTCAATATGAATCAGTGGTGGTATGATGTGGCAGTTAAAAATGAATATTATCTTAGGTTTCGTCTAGAAAGCCTTCAGCAGACCACATGTGGGATATTGTGTTCAGTTCTGTTTATTATTATTATTAAGAAGGATATTTATAAGCTGGAAAGCACCTTGAGTAGGACAACTAGGGTAACCGATTATTAGTTCAACTTGACTTATTTTTTAAATGTTTAATTCAGAGTGGTAAAGTCCTAATGCAGCCAGAAAGCATCCAGAGGGTACCTGGTACCTGAGAAATCAGAGAAATTCATGAAGGGGACTTTAAAAAGAAGACCAAAGAGGCATCAAAACAATTTTTTCCACTTTTGCTTAGGCCTATTGCTTAGGCCCCCCACAGCCAGGAGACACGCAGAATGTAGAAAATCATTTATCTATTTATGCCAAATTTCCTAGTTCTTAATCACATTTCTAGTGAGAATATGCAAACAAAGATTTACTTTTCCAAGACAGCTAAAGTTTCACCAGAACACAAAGGAAATCCAGGCCTATGGAAACATCAAAACAAACTAACACACTACTATGCTGCTCTGTATTGTTTGCACTCACCTTCACCATCCTGCACATCTTAAACTATGTTCCTTCACAAGAAAGGTTGCTCACCCATTTGTCATTGAATTCACATTTCTCCCCTCCCCTTATGATAAAAATAAGATCAAAGAAGACAAACTCAGTTCCTCTGCCAAAGTTTATTTTAGCAAGTGCCAGGCAAGGATCAGTTGACAGGGTCAGTGAAAAGCAGACAATCTCAGTATGACTAATTGGCTTCTACTTTTGAGAGCTTCCTTTATGAGAAATGAGTTGATGTCTTGAGGTTTCACCCCTCACATGTTATTACAGATTTCTGTCCTGCTCTATTAAATTTGTAATAAAACCCAAGATATACAGGTGTTACACGTGTCTTTCTTCTGAAAAGAGCCTTTCAGTTTGCTCTGGGCTCTCCCTCCCTTGAGATCAGAAGACAATATCATTCTAGTCTTGAATACTTTTAAGTACTATTTCTTAAGTGGCTAAATATTATTATTCTTTGTTTTAGATTTTCAAAAATTAATAATGATACTGACAAGGACCTGGTCAGGAGAAAGTCTCTGAATGTAGCAGGCAGATGTAGAACGTTTATTCATTGGTGATTGCCTGCATGTTGGACAGTTCCACTTGATAGAAGGTAATGATCAAGTGTAGTAATATTTATACTGGATTGCAAGTATAGCCTGTGGCTCAGAGATAAAATTCGATACTAGGAGTTTCTCATATATCTCATGTCCCTACCCTCAGTTTCAACTCAAGATATCAGAGTTTAGCTCATTGCTCCCCCCACCCCACCCCACTCAGGCTTTCTGCCTCTTCTGGTAATATTAGAATTTGAGTTTTGTCACTTAACCATCATATGAGCATTCATTTTTAACAAAACATCGAATATAGGACAAAAAATCTACAAAAGACTTACACCCAAGCACATAAATAATCAAGGAATCTCCTTTCAGCTCTAATTTTTCAGGGAGTCTATATATGTGGTCTTTAATATTTAGAGTATTACTTTAGGTTGGCTTTACATGCAAGGGTGAATAATTTGAGATTGCTAGACAGTCAAGCAATGATCACTTGGGGGTTTCTGTCTCTGTAGTGTCTTATACAGTTTTTTAGATTTGCAGTAGTAACCTGGTAGGCACCCCTAACAAGAGGGGAAAAAGTCAACATTGTAAAGGAGCCATGAAATCAATCCTCCTCTATGGTCAGGCCTAGCCAGTAACTGTGAAAGGATAGGTCTGGGTTGTCCCTGCACTTATGACTCTCTGCTAGGCAGACCCTTCTGCTTCCTATCTCCATCTGTAGATGCCTTCTCTCCCTCCATATCTCTGTATAGCAGGAGTTCCTCTCCTTCCATACTTCAGTGTGGTAAGGGTTCCTTCTTTCCTTCTGTTTCTCCACATTCCTAATTTGTCAGGGTCACCATTTAGCAATAGTTTTTCCTCTCCTGGGGATAGGGACTGGGGACAAGGAGGGGGGAAGAAAGTTTGTGTAGCCACTGTGTATAGTCCCTAATTTGTCTAACATCTCCTTTAGAGGTGAAGACCAAGAGCGAAGCTTAAGTATGTGAACAAGTCTTGAACTTGAGTCAGTCAGTGCCAAGGTCTGATCAATAAAACCGTTAGGGCTCAGGCATAAATGGGATTCATCCCTTGTGTAGTGGAGTTCACAGATATCAAAATCCAAGAAAGGAGCCAGCAAGAATATGGAAGACCTCAGAAATCCATATACATATTATAGAATATAAAACAAAAGTTAAAGTTAAACAGAGCTCCCCACAAAAGGAGTCAAATTTGACCTTGGATATCACTGAGATTGATAGGATGAGAACCATGGTTGGAAAATGACTTTGGATGGATATACCTCATTCAAAAAAATAGGCAGGGTATGGAGTGGAGTGGAAAATAGCACTATATATTAAAAAGATATACTCATGTACAGAAATTCAGTAACCAGGAGGGGGAAACATAATGAAAAACACTTAGGTGAAAATCAGGGGAGGAAGAAACAGAAAAAAAATCACAAAAAATCACATTTGGACCATAATCTTATGGTCTAAACCATCAGAACGAAAAGAGAGAACAGATATGGAGTACAGGAAACATCACTAGCCTGGAACAGATGTATTATAAGAGTAATTACGAGGGACTTCATTTATTTGGAAATCTTCTGATACTTGTTTTCTGAGAAAAGAAAAGCAGTTAATTATGTTTTAACTGGTCTTAATGCGAATGTAATTCTTCAGAAGGTAGAGGAACCAACAAGGAGAAATGATTTTTGGAATCTAATTCTGAACAACAGACAGGAACTGATTGCTGGGGTGGAAAAGACGGTAACCTGAGGGCTAGGTGGGGTGGAATAGTGATAATTCCATCTTACAATGTATGATTAGGAAAAAAATACAAGCTGAGAATGGTTTGACATGGATCCTAGACCTTAGCAGAGAATGTGTCAAAGAGTTCAGATAAAGTATGGGTAGAATAGATTAAATTCTGCTGGGAGAGTCAGTCCTGGAGGGACAGAAAGCTCTGAGGAGTAAACTCAGGAAATCAGAACAATTCTGAAGAGGAAGAAAAGGAGAGTTCTCTAAAGACATTTCAAGTCACCTGATCATGATAAACTGCACCATCGACACCAAAAGAACTGACATGTGAATACAAAGCTATTTTCAGTGACCTTTGCAAGATTACAGAGGATGGGAGAGATACCATCAGATTGGAGAAGAGCAAATGTTTTAATTTTCCAAATAGGGAGAGAATGGCAGGGAGAGAATCTTAAAGCTATATAAATGCTAGCTATTATTAACATATAATTAGAAAGGAAAAGTAACGAGCACTTCAAATATGATGATCACAAAGAGCCTGCATGATTTCATTAAGAATGAGACATGACACATTTACTTCACATTCTTTTCTGACAGGTTCAATAAATTGGCAAATTAGGGGATGTGGTAGATGTAATTTACCTAGATTTTAGCAAAGCACTTGATGTTCCCTCTCATGCTATTCATGCGAACAAGTTAAAGAGATATAGACTAGATAAAGTTGGTTAGCTTTAAAATTAGTCAAATGGCTACATCCAAAAATAGTGATATTACCCCCCTTTTATCTCCAAATTGCCATCCTCTCCACTTTTTATAAAACAAACCATGTAAATAAAATTAAGTGGCAGAGCTAGGATTTAAAGCGATCCTCTGAGTCCTAATCAAGCACTTTTTCTAGTGAATGAATGAATGAGCATCTGTTAAGTACCTACTATGTGCCAGGCATTTGTGCTAAGTTCTGGACATACAAATACAAAAGAAAGACAGACAGTTTCTTTTCTGCCCTTAAGGGGCTTATATTCTAATAGTGAGAGAAAACATTCGTAGAGAGGGTGACCAGAGAAAGGAATTTTGAGGAGTCAAAGGAAGAGTAAGTGGAGTCCTAGGATGGGTGATCATCACTTCATTTCCAGAAGCAATTGTAATAGTGATTTGATTGCTGTTCTCAGGGCAAAAAGATGGGAAGATGCAGGTCACTTGGAGCATCATACAATGAAGCATCAGAGCAGACAGGAACATGTCTAGCATGGATGGTTGGAAAGTGTAGTCTGAGGCTAGCTAGAGATAGTAGGTCGGCTGAACTTTCACTCACTCACCAATCAGGATCACTATACTATCTATCACTGCACCATGATACAGCAGGAGATCCCCAGTATCACTAAACTATCACACCAGGTTATAAAGACCTGGAATCAAGAATAGGGGAAATATGTAGAGCTGTTGATTGACTCTGGAGCTACAGTAATCCTATCCAGACCAGACCTGAAGTGTCTCAGGGCCCTCATTCACCTGAGAGGAGAGTCCAAGATTGGGGCATGGTTTAGCCCTAGAAAGATCCTTTGGAAAAGCATTATCCACTCACTCAATCAATAAACATTTATTAAGCATAGAATATGTGCCAGGCTCTGTGCTAAATGCTGGTTCACCCTGATCAACTCTATGAGAAACATTTGTGGGCCCCTGTTTTCACAGTCTTTCCTTCCACCCAGTCCCCCAAGATAGGGTTGTGGGGAGGCAATGGATCAACGCCAAGGTGTGCTCCCCATCATAAGCACCCATCTGGTACTTTCAGTGGTGGGGAGGGTGGATGCTGGTCTTTCTTCTCTGAGGGTGGGGGTGGGGGGTGAATGACCAGACAAGTATCTAGATTCTCATTGAACGAGGTTGTAAAGAGGGGTGCATGCAAACCGATCACAGCTTGTGACAAGCAAGTGCCCTTCTTCCTAAACTATCTGATATTTAACTACTTGATATTTCTTTCCTTTTATTGATTATGTGCATAGATACACACAAATATATGTATACATGTATATACACATGTTTAAGAGTAGGGATTAATTCATATTTTTTTGAGGGGGGAAGGAGGGGCAATTGTGGTTAAGTGACTCGCCCAAGGTCACACAGCTAGTAAATGTGTCTGAAGCTGGATTTGAACTCAGGTCCTCCTGATTCCAGGGCTGGTGCTCTACTCACTGTGCCACCTAGCTGCCCCTAATTCAGATTTTGTAATTGTAACCTAAAATGTCTACCACAATGCTTGGCACACAATAGCCAGTCAGGAAGCATTTATTAAGTGTCTACTATATGCCAGACATTTGTTCTTTGATAGAATGAAGGCAGCAATATTTTTGTCTTTTTGTCATTCACATTAGTGTAGTATTTTGTATCATAATAGGTGTTTAAAAATGCTTGTCAAGTATTTGGTTCATTGATGAAGTGTTAGGGTTAGGTTTAGTTTAAATATAATGAATCTACATAATGGTCATGTACCTTAAGTCTATAAACTCTGTCAAGAAGTGAATGGATAACTTATTTCATCATGTATCCTTTGCAAACAAGCTTGGCAGGATCATTGCATTGATCAGCATTCTCAAGTTTTTCAAATTGTTTTTCTTTACAGTGTTGTTCATGTATAATATTTGTTCTCTTAGTTCTGCTTACTTCTGATTCTGAAATTCTGTGGTGCTGTGATTTTGTGGCCCATGAAATATATTGCAAATTTAACAAGATTTTTTTAGCAAATATTCAGATATCTACATTATACTCTCTGTAATTATACTCTTATTACACTCATATGCCACATGCCAAGGATCTAAAAGAGAGGCTTAACACGAGTATCTATTCTAAAACTAAATTTTGTTTAATCTTGCTTCTGATTATTGAACTGCTCTTTTCTTTTCTCTATTTATCCTGTTATTCCATTCCATTTATCATTATCCTGCCTTTTCCTAGGGTTGTCTTTCTTTTTCTTTCCCTTCTTCCTTCACATGTGAATACACGGATTTGAAATTACTCCAGAGGCAGAAGCAATTTCTAGGAATCATCTTCCTGCAGTGGTTCACGCCCCAAAACAGCAAATGCTGAAGGGCAAATTGAATTTTCCTTGGCACCACTTATCCCTCAAGTGCCAATCTAGAAAAGGTCCTTTTTGAAATGAACTTGGAATATTAGATGAGGTGCTCTGGAAGATTAAGAGGAATTTTTTTTTCTAAGACCGACATTTTTACTGCAAACGGGTATTATTGTCTACAGTTTTATTTTGTAGCCAGGCATGTCGTAGAATGAGTTCAGTCTCCCCACTTTAGTCAATCTTCTCCTTCTTTATCATTAAAAAGGGATAAATTCATGTCCCAGTGAATGTTCATGAAGACTTTTATTGAAAGTCTCCAGAACCTCTACAGTTAATCCATTACACTTTTGCATAGCTCTAACTCTTAAGAAGTTTTCTTTACATTAAGTCTAGAATCTACCTCTTTGAGATTTTCATCCATTATCCCTAGCCCTGCCATCAGTGGCAAAGCAGACCAAGTTTCCATTTTCTCTACTCAGTGTTCTTTAATCTGTCTTCATATGACATGAACTCAAGAAGCTTCACCATCCTGGTTGCTTTCCCCCGGACACCATGCGGCTAATTAATGTCCTTCCTAAATTAATATCCTAATATTCAGAACTGAACACAGTACTCTTGATATGGTCTGACCAGGGCTGAGTCCAGCAGAACTGTCACCTCCATACTCTTAGACATATTTCTCTTTTAATACTTCTCTTTCTTTGATGCCATATTATACTGTTGTTTCATATTGAGCTTGTGGTCCACTAAAACTCTCAGATCTCATTCAGATGAATTGAAATCTAGCTGTTTGTCCTCCATCTTGTATGTGTGAAACTCATTTTTTAAACCCAAAAGTAGGACTTTATATTTATCCTTATTCAATATGGTTAAATATTCTGCCCCATTAATATCTTTGTAGAACCCATCATCCACTATGTTAGCTGTCTTTCTCAGCTTTATGTGATCAGTACATTTAAAATAAACACCATAAAAATACAGGAAAGATAGCCACCTAAGGAATAAAGTAGCTTCAAAGACAATGACCCCTTTTTACCAGAATAAAATACCTGTTATAGATTCAAGAAAGTGCTTTTCTCAGTGAGGAGTTTTGATTTTATACCTTGGACACTAACGGCATTCTACCATCATTATATGCTACATCTACTGTCATATATGTGCTCACTACCATTGTGCTTTACAGTTAGCTACCCCGTTCCCATGGATTTGTCTCCACTTATAGGAGAGGGAGCCCCAGACTTTCAGAAAATGCTGTAGGAAATATTTTGTACCAACTATTCTTGCTCTACTTTTAAGTCAATCCCTTTTCTGAGAGCTAATTCATGTCTACCAGTTGTCTCATTGGCAGTCAATGAAAAACACACTGATGGGGACTCACAAGCCGTGATACTAAAAAAACAAAATAACAAAGACCAACCAGCCAACCAACCAACCACTTTAGCTTTTTAGCATTACCCCAAGGTTGCTAAAAGGAGAAGTAACAGCTTACCATCTGAGAAAGTAGCCCTTGAGTGTCAATGAAGGTCAGAGGAATTGCCCCAAAGGGACTGCTGCAGTATAAAATGAGACTTGTAGGCATGATAGATACTCTAATCAGGCTCTGGACATTTTCAGCTCCAGGAAGGATCACCATGAAAATACTGATAAGGGTCGGAGGAAATGATAAAAATTATGTGGATAAAAATTATTATTAGTAACAAGAAATTTCTTATAATTAGAGCTATACAAAACTATAATGGGCTGTTTTAGAAGGTAATGAATATACAATACCCTCACTGAAGGTCCTTTGAGTAATGTCTGGATGATCATTTCTCAGGTAAGCTGGTATCGTGGTTCAAGGTACAGGTTGGACTAGGGTGTTTCCCATGTCCCTTCTAACTCTGAGATCTCTGAATAGCATTTTGTAATTGTTTCTTTGTGCTTAGTGTCATAAAAAGCACTAAACTAAGTAAGCTAAACTAATCAATTAAAAAAAAATCCAGGCACTTATTAAGTGTTTTTTATGTACTGAGCACGATGTTAGATCTGGGGATACTAAAACAAAAAAGGATTAGTTTCTGCCCTTCAGGAGAGGAATCTCCTCACAGTCACCCCTGTTTGGGATCTGACTTTGATCATGACCACCTTGGTAAGAAAGAGTCAGAAGTCACCAGGTGATAAAAGATAGTTTATGAAGGTTTTCTTCCCCAAATAATCAGAGAACATTTGAATTAGAATCCCATAAATAATTAAATTAGAGGTGGTCCATATAGTCCAACTTTCTCACTTTACGGATTAGGGAACAGACCCAGAGAGGTTTTTTTTTTAACTAGTGTAAATTTTGGGGTACACAGGATTAATGGGGCAGCTTGGAATATTTAAAAGGGGGAGTCTGAAGGGAAAGTTTCCAGAATGGCTAGGGTAGAGTTGGCTCAGATCAGCCAAAAGATCACCTAGATGAATTAGGTTTAGCAATTTAGAAAGTTTTTAGTTTTGATTCCATGTGCCAATTCAGCAATCTTTCATCTTAATTTGTTTTCTTTAATAGATTTATTACTGGGAAGAGAATTTCTTCTCTCAGTGTATCAAATGAAGTTTTTTTCCCATACAAATCATATCAGGGTGATAAGAGCCTTGATAATTTTTTGGTGAAATTTCCATGATTTCTTTATAATATCATAGCTATCAGCCTAGTTACCTAGTTCACATGAGTGAAAGAACCTGTTGTCCTTAAGGGTATGGAAGGTGATCTTCACTTTCTTGGGCAGAAGAGGCTAATTTTTGGGGATTATAAATGCAAATTTATGTCTACCTGCAGGCAGGATTCCTAGTTTGAAAAGGTCTTTGCTACTTTTCATTGGGCAAAGAACATAGTTAAATGATGGCACATGCTTCCTGTAAAATATTTGCTCTTGGTATTAGCAATTTGCAGTTAAGTACTGAAGTGGCTAGAGCACTGGGCTTGGAATCAGGAAGATTTATTTTCATGAGTACAAATCTGGCCTCAGACACTTACTAGTTATGTGATCATGAGCAAGTCACTTAACCCTATTTGCCTCAGTTTCCTCAATCTGTAAAATGAGCTGGAGAAGGTAATGACAAACTATTTCAGTCTCTTTGCCAAGAAAACTCCAAATGGGGTCATGAAGAGCCAGACATGACCGAAATGATTAAACAACATGGATTTAGTTTAACAGAGACGGGACCTGAGACAGTAAGACCTAGGGAGAAATGAAATCACAGGGTTAGTAGCCTAGATGGGTATCAGGAAAGAAGCAGGTGGCTTTTCTGATTGCACAGATGTTACTCACAGGATAGTAAGTTCTCTTTGGCAGGTAATGGGCTCCCCATCATCTGAAGTCTTCAAGTTAGGTTTTACCTCTCAGGGATACTGTAGAGAAAATTCTTGTTCAGATTATAAGTTGGACCAGTTATCTCTGAGGTCCCTTAAAACACTGAAATTCTCTGATTTTGAATAGGTTGAATAAAGCATTTTCCCCCCTTAGTGCTAGCAGACACCTAGTAAGTAGCAGGAGTGGTTTATTTGTAATTGCTGAAATATGGTTTTGAATCCCACCTTTGACATTAGCTGTGTGACCATGGGCAAGACTATGAGCCTCAGTTTTCTCCTCTGTAGAATGAGGACCAAAAAGATCAAATGAGAGAATGTAGACTTTTAAGCACTACATAAATTCTGCTTATTATTGTCATAAAATAGCATTTTAGTTTTGTGAGAACTATTGTATCAGACTTATTAGCAGTTTTGCAACTCTTTAATCAAAAATGTACTGTTCAATTCTTTTTGTAAAATAAAATTACAAATGTCATCAAATTCGCAGAAAATACAATTCTCCTTTGTTTATCTACTATCATGATATCTTCTTTATTCTCCATCCCCTTTGCTCCTGTCAAAGTTAATGAATAGTTTGGCAAATTTTAGCTCACTCTGTAAAATAACTAGTAATATAATGGCAATAAAAATAGAAGACATCTGGAAGAAGTGAAAAAAATAAGGCTATGGCTATACAATGCCAAAATTGGTCAATCATTGAAACAAACTAGTTTTTTGGCAGGGTACAGCCAAAAAAAATCACTTTGACTGACTTTTGAACTTTTCAGTTGGTTTTATTAGGTATGTAGACAGACTAAATAAGATGTAAGTAGTGAAAAGAACAAGTAACAACCACAATTTACAAAGGAAAATTTATAGTCGACCCATATTCTACCTTTAGAAAGGATGCCTTAAAAAGTACTTTAAAAGCTTCAACCCATAGAAAAGGGTGACAAAATTTGGAACTAAATTTTACTGCAGGTGGCAAGGTGTATTATATAAATATGCCTTTTTAGCAACTTTTAGGTATCTGTTAGAGAAGGGAGAAAAATCAGCACAATGATTTTCTGTTATTAGCTGGCCAGCCTCCTGTACTTTTAAGCACATACTATTACTTGACATAAATTTAAAAAATAGATTATAGGCTCACCTACAGAGACCGTTTTATACATCTTTGGTTTCCTTTGTGTTCCCAAAGGAATTTAAGGCAGCTTTAATCTGTACTAAAGGGGTGTGTGTGTGTGTGCATTATGTATCTCCTACCAAATATGGTACCAGATTTTAGAGTTCACAGATGAATGTTTATGATTTTGTGCCTTTGCCAAAATTAACTTGACAATGCATCCTAGATGGATTTTTCAGTGAGTTTCAAAGTGAGCAAACAGGCAAAGGAGACTTTTGCTGTATTTATTGGACACAACTGTTGCAAAACACCTTTCTCTGATTCCTCATTCCCATTTAGAGTTTAAGATTCTTTAAAGGATTCTTTTCTTATTAGCCCAGCTGAACACAAGATCAGGCCGTCTTGACAAGGATTTAGAAAGGAAAGGGTTTGGTGGGGTGTCGGACTGAGGACCAGACTAGTTAAGGTCTGAAACGTCCATTATACCAAGCCATCTACAAGGTGAATAATTTTTTGGCCACTCTTGCAGACTATTCAGTAAGATTTGTGATCTGTAGGGGAGGAGGGAACTCCACTGATTAGTGCACTGTTCTTTTTAAGTACTGACCTATATCAATCTCTTGAGTTCATTCCCACTTCTAAGTTTTGGAGACTCTATGGGCCAGTCTGCCGTCACTGGGCGTTTGTGAACTGGGTCAAACGTAAGAAGGCTGTGCACTAAACAAAATGCCGGGCAAAGCTATTTTTAATTGATAAATTTCATTTCCTTACGTCGTACATACTCCCCCAAACTCACGACTGAACCAAGTATCAAGCACATCCACAAATCATCTCAAAACAGCAGAGCCCAGTGTCTGACTGTATTTGCGACCTCACTACACTGCAGTTTATTGGTTGTCCGAAGTCAAAGGAAGGTTAGTCCACTGCATTTGACGGAATTTTTTTTTAAAAACCATTTTACTTGTGTTAAGTCACTATGCGTGTTACGGTTTTCTTTCGGCTCTGCTCTCTCGCTTTGCATCATCTTATACGTGTCTACACGTATTTTCTGAGTTCTTCAGTCCTCTTCTTTTTTTACTTTAGACTTAGTCCTCTGGATTTCTTCCTTTTTAGAGAGGGAGTGAAAAGGCTAAGACCCCCCCCCCCCCACCTTCCCCGCTTTCGCCCAGGCCGCTGGCTTGCGGTGTTCCACTTCAACTTTGCCTCTTACAACGCAACGCTTGGTTTCCTTCAAATTTTAGCCCAGGAGTTTTTAGCTCGGGGTGTGTGAGCTTTTTGTTTTAATGTGTGTGTGCGTGAAGACTGAACTAGTGGATTTCAGTCTTGTATAAACGCCCTCCACTGCCTTTTATGGAACTTTCAAGTTTGCCAGCCCTTTGCCACATCCTTGTTTTATAACCAACACTTCTGTAACTTTACAGTCTCGGCGCTGCCAGGGGCACAGAGAGGTCAGGCGACTTCCCCCGGGGTCGCACAGTGTGTCCGAACCGGAGGCGAGATTTGAACCAGGCCTTTAGCCTCCTCTCCTCTGGCACTACAGAACACATCTGTTCGCTCATTTCCCTAAACGTTAGGCGCAGATTTGGGTTCCAACGCCCCTCCTTAGGCCACACCTGCTCCCGCGCTACATTGGGGCCTGATCCCTGAAGCTGTGAAAAGAGACCCGCCGCTTCGGCGACTTCTCAGGTCCCGCGAGCTGTCGGAGATCTCGCGGTACCCTGACCGAGGGGAAACCCGGAAAAGGGTTTCGACACTGATCGGGGCCGACCGCTGGAGCATGAGCTCTCGCGAGATTTTCATGGAAGACAGAGGGAAGGAAACGCTAAGCTGAGGCTGTGTGGGCGGGGCGGAAAGAAGGGCCGCGGAGATCGCAGATCCCCGCCCCTTTCCCCACCCTCATTTACCCACTCGGGGTGAGCTTCAGCAGGGTACCTGGGTGGCTTCGGAGTTTCACCGCCCGCCCGGAAATTTGTGCTCCCTCTCCCCTCCCCCTCCCCGCCCCAGCACGTGCTCCCTCTGTCGCCGGGCTGTCTTCCCGGGAGAATTGTGAACCTTGAGCGTCCTGCGTAATGACTGTAACATTAAGCATCCGGTGGGACCAGGCCGGGCGGGCTCCTCAACGCCCGTGACAGGTCGCTGTCCCCTCGCCACATGGATCCTCTTGCTTCAGAGTCATGGATCCCTGGGGGAAAAGCAGCAGAAGGTACAGGTTCTCAGTCGAAGGGGCATAGACACTCGTGTCTGTCTTGTTACATCATTCATCTTTTTGTTTTCCTCCGGGTTTCTTCCTTTTTAGGGAAGGAGTGAAGGGCTAAGTTAGTTCCCCCTTCCGCGCTTTTGCCCAGGCCTCTTGCCTGCGGTGTTCGACTTCAGCTTTGCCTCTTAGAACGCTGTTTCCTTCAGATTTTAGCCCAGGAGTTTTTAACTGGGGGCTTGTGAACTTTTTGTTTTAATGTGTGTATGCATATGTGTGTATGTATGTGTATAATACGTATACATATATATAGGTAGATAATTGGCATCCTTTGGATTACTGTGTATATCGGTTTATTTTTTTTTATTTTTTATTTTTGGCGGGGAGGGGTTTGGCAGGGCAATTGGGGTTAAATGTCTTGTCCGAGGTCACACAGTACCTGTAGTACCTGTCTGAGGCCGCCTTTGAACTCAGGTCCTTCAGACCCCAGGGCCGGTGCTCTACTCACTGCGCCACCTAGCTTTCCCGTGTATATCACTTTAATGCATTTAAAAACATAATTTTAAAAAGAGGTTATCTATTACCAAAGGAGTCAGTGACACAAAAATGGTCTAGAACCCCCCAGCTTTAACGTATATGCCACTTTCTGCTGGAAGCCTTGTCTGTTCTCCCTAGTTGTTCGCTTTCTCCTTCCCCTAATTCAGCATGTATATAGTTACTCGTTTGTATTTTGGATCATCTTCATAAACAGTAAGCTTCTTGGAGGTAGGGTTGTTTTATCTGTATCCCCAGCATCTGCCTATGTCTGGCACATGGTAGGAGCTTAATAAATGCCTATGATCTGACTGACCTGGTGGAGGATCTTTCACATAGAAGGCACCCAAACCAAGCCTTAAACCCAACTTGCTGTGTTGCTCATAGATTGGACAATAGGTCCCTGCCCTCCTAGCACAGAGTGAATGTAAATACTAAATAGTAACTGTTTCTCTTTTGGCCAGGAACCTTGAGAGTCTTCCCCTCCCAGTTTGATTTTTTTTTCAAGTTTTTGATTAAAGGGGCCATCCTTTGATTAAATTCTTAAAGAGCCTACCCAGTTCACTGAATGGGCACTCACTCACAGTAGAACCTGAAAAGACCTTAGCCTGAAAGGGCCAGAGTCTCCCAGTGCATCCTGGGCCATCTCTGGTCGTCCTGGTGAATATCTGGCCACTGGACCCGGATGGCTCTGGAGGAGAAAGTGAGGCTGGTGATCTCCCACAGCCCTCCCTCACTCAAATCAAAGTCAACTGCAAGTTTTGTCGTCATTTCCCTGATGTCATGGTCCTCTTCGAGAAGGAAGGACAAACACAACAACAACCTAATAATTGTTACTGGATTAGAATGTTAGGAACAGTGATGAATTTAAGAGAAAAGATGCTGAGTTTAGGTTTCGACATGTTGACTTTGAGAGCTTTCCTGATACCCAAATCGAAAGGTTCAGCAGTCAGTCAGTGATGTAGGACTGAAGCACAGGAAAGAGGAGAGGGCTGGAGAACTGAGAACAGCAAGAGGAAGACTGGAAAGAGAGAGAAGATGAGGGCCTGGAATAGTACCCCAGATGTACCCACAGTTGAGGGATGGAAGGCCAGGAAAGATGGGTCAGAGAAAAGAACAGTGTACCTAAAACCTAGGAAAGAGAGTGTGTGTCTTTGTTGGAGTGGTAGTTAGCAGTCTAAAGTGTTGTAGAGGTCATAAAGGGTGAAAAATGAAAAAAAGCCGCTGGACAGAGCACTTTCAGTTGAATGATGTGATTAGAAACCAGATTACAAGGAGTCCTGTTACATGTGATTTATGTACCAAAAAAAAAAAGCTCAGATCCGTACTCAGCAGACTTCATCAGCTTCCTGTTGCCTCTAGGATTCAATATAAAACCCTGCTTAGCTTTCAAAGCTCTTCATAACCTTGCTCTTCCTCCCTTTTCAGTCATCTCTTATCTTATTCCCTTCCACGTACTCTGTGGTCCGGTGACACTGATCTCTACTGTTCTTCACGTATAATACTCCCATCTCCCAATTCTGAACATTTTCGCTGTCTGTTTTGAATGCTCTCTCTCCTCACTTCTGTCTCCTAGTTTCCCTGGCTGACTTCAAGTCTTGCTTTCTGCAAGAAACCTTTCAAAGTCCTCTTTAATCTTTGTGCCTTCCCTCCGAGACTACCTCCAATTTAATCTCTCTGTATATATCTGTTTGCTTGTTTCCTTCACTAGACTGTGAATTCTTTGAGAGCAAGGACTGGCTTTTGTCTTTCTTTATATCCCTTAATGCTTATTGCAGTTTCTGGCATGTAGCAGGTGTTTGTTAAATCTGGTTGACTTGCCTGACTTACCTTTGGTCATTATGTAGTTAGGTATCTTACTAGCCTCCTTATATATTATCTCCTTTTGGTACTCTCTGCTCCAGCCACATGACCCTTCTTTCTGTGTCATCCATAGGACCCTCCATCTCTTGGCTCTCTGCAATTGTCCTGGCCATCCCCATACCTGGAATGCACTTCCTCCTCACTTCTCTGTATGTTCTTCCTAACGCCTTTGCTGATCCCAAGAAGATGAGCTCCTTGAGAGCAAGGATTGTTTCATCTTTCGTCTGTATCTTTCTTAGTGCCTAGCACATAGTAGGCATTTAATAAATGTTTGTTGGCAGAGTGCATGTCAGTTCAGGCCTAACCAGAAAACGTTTATTTTAAACTTAATTATTGAAAATCTTTCTTAAATGTTTTCATCCATTGTATTGCTGAAAAACCAAGCTGACCAGTGCTGGCTGCTGCCAATACAGTTTTCAGGTCCCAGTCCTGGTTATAAGACACTTGGTGGCAGGACTTGGGGCATGATTAGGTTTCCTAGGTCAGTCTTCCTGAGTCCAGGTGGCAAGGTAGCTGTGTTTAGAATAAGCTGGCAGTTGAGAAAGCAGTGGTAAAAATGACAGGTTATGGCAAGTTCTTCAGTGGAGGAAAGGAAGAGATGGGGGCTAGGGGTTGGAAAATGACACTTCTGGTCACTGAATTTCAAGATAGATTCCATTTACTTTTCCAGCCTTGTTCAAGTAGCCAGATTTCTAGTCTGTTAGTTTAGTTGATTTCTTTTCGTTTGGTTGTTATATATAGAACTTGTCTAATGTTTAATTGTATGATAGACTGCCTCTAATATGTTCATTAACCCTGACCTTCAGAAGATTCACTTACTTGTTATATTGCCCTATAGCAAGTCTTGACACATTTTTCTTTTATTTACATCAGGTCTGACTACAAGTTTGTGTTCTTTTGGGAGAGAGAGGATGAACCTGTACTCTGATATGCATGTCTTTGTGGTGTTAAAATCTTAACACATGTCTTTATGGGCATCTCCTTATGGATCAGCATCTTAGGGCTGTGACCAAAATTCCTCTAGGCTGCTTTCTTTTTTTTGGTTCATTCTCAGTACAGGGTGTCCCTAAAGTCTGGACACATAGGCAAAAATGCACATTTTGAAATATTTGGAATATTACAGGCCTTAGCCCCCTTGACTTCTTTTTCTGGGGTATGCTAAAGGAGAAGGTGTACTCAATGAAAATCACAGATGCAACACACTTGATTGAACGCATAAAGAGTGAATGTGCTAAAAATGATAGCAGTGTGGAGTTATCCCATCGAGTTCATGTGAATCTTGCATAGCACACCAACTTTGCATCACAAATGATGGAAATTATATTGAAAATGTTATTTTTTAATATTCCAACTAAATAAAATGTTATTGAAAATTTCATTCATTCATATCTTGAAAATATGCATTTTTGCCTACATGTCTAGACTTTGGGAACATGGTGTATGTGGTGTTCTCTTGAAGAAGCTGGTGCTTGAGGAACTGAACTAAAATTTAGCTTGTAGGATCATAGACTTTAGAGATAGAAAGCCCCTTAGAAGCCATCTAATTCAGTGTCTCTTGTTACAGATGAATGGTCTAAGATGAAGAGTTTAGTGATTTGCCCACTTTCTCTTAGTCTATCATTTTTCCCGCTGTGATTCACACTCCTCCACAATGCCAGCTAAGTGAGATGTTACTGAGTATCCACATGGAAATAGGTATGCCTGTCATAACAATTTGAAAACTTCTTTCCCTTTATTTTTTTTCTTTAGATATGTGGCACACTGGAGAAAGATGTCTTGTCCCTGTCACAGACAGTGGAAAGCTTCGTGAAGCAACAGTGAAATCCATCGTGACAGATGAAAATGGAAAGTCTTTTGCATTTGTGTTATTTTCAGGTTCACTGGAAAAGAAAGTACCTTTAAAAAAACTCCAAAAAGCAGCATCTGGTAAAAGTTCTTTCAGAAGTTCCATGTTTGATGATGTTGACTTGGAAAAGCCTTATTTCCCAGACCAAAAACTTCCATCACCCGCCGTTGCTTTTAAACTATCCGAAGATGGTGACTGTATTCCATATACAATTAATAGATATTTGCGTGACTACCAAAGGGAAGGAGCCCAGTTTCTGTATGGACACTATTCCCTGGGAAGAGGATGTATTCTTGGTGACGACATGGGACTTGGAAAAACAGTACAGGTACTTATTCTTTTGTTCATGCAGTAGTTAAAATAGTAGGGTGCTGTTACAGCTTGTTACTTGTAGCATCACTGTGGCAAAGGTAGACACAGAAGTTACTTGAATCATGACTTTCACATAAGTTTCTTGATAAATGTTTGTTGAATTAACAAATGAATGAAAAGTGTGAAGCCATTTAATACCCATAGCATTACTCTAAGGAATAGTATTCTTGCTGAGTTTTAAAATTTCAGTTAATGACAATCTTAGATGGAAAGGACCCCATAAGACATTTGATCCCCTGGCTCCTGATCAAGAATCCCCCCCCTATAACCTTGCTAAAAAGTGCTCATCCAGCCCTCAGTTAATGTATTCTAATGAATCTCCTGCCTTTCAGGGCAGTCCATTCTGTATTTGGATGATTTTATTTCGTAGGATGGCAGATTGAAAGCTGGACAGGACATTGGGGTTATCTATTCAGCCTCCTTATTTTACAAATGGCAAATAGACACAGAGAAGTAAGCCACTTGTCCAAGGTCACACAAATAATTGTTAGAAAGCATTTCCTTAAAATGAATCAAAATTTGCAGTTGTAGTTTCCACCCATTGCTTCTGGTTTAGTCTTTTGGGGGCAAACTGAGTAAGTCTAATTCCTGTTCTATGTTACAATCCTTCAGATTTTTTTTTTGGAGCGGGGAAGGCAGAGCAATTGGGGTTAAGTGACTTGCCCAAGGTCACACTGCTAGTAAGTGTGTCAAGAGTCTGAGGCTGGATTTGAACTCAGGTTCTCCTGACTCTCCAGGGCTAGTGCTCTACTCACTGTGCCACCTAGCTGTCCCTAATCATTCAAATATTTTAAGAGAATGTCATAGATTTAGAGCAGAGAGAGAACTTAGAGGCTATCTAGTCCAATCCCCTCGTTCTGCAAATGAGGAAACTGAGGTTCTGAGAAGTAAATGAAATGACGAGAGGCAGAGCTAAGTGCTAGGCCTCCAGTCCAGTGTGTCTTTTCATACACCGTGCTTTTCTTTTCCGGTTCCTTTAACTGAGTTTACATGAGGTACTTTTGAGGCCCCTTGGCCATATTGGGCCTTCCTTTGGATGCTATTTTTTCTTTAAACGTTTTATTGATGCTTTTTTTTTTAAACATCAGGGCCACTTCTCAGTGCTACCCCTCATCCCCTACAACTCCTTCGTAATTATTGTCAAACAAAAGAAATTGGCCCTTCAGCAGTGTCTGAAAGTATATACTTCATTTTGTAATTATGACTAGAAGTGGGAGGAGGTCATGATTGGCCTTTCAGTTCTGCTGACAACATCTCTCCCACATGTGCTGTCTTTTTCTCCAGTTGTAAGATCACTACCCTAGTTCAGGCTCTCTCACTGCTTGTCTGGACTATTGAATGAGTCTCCTAGTTGGTTTCCCTAATTCAGCGTTTCCCTTCTCTAATCCATTCTTCATACAGTTATCAAAATGACGTTCCCAAAGCACAGTTCTGACCATAGTACTTACCTGCTCAATGAACTCTAGTCGTTCTCTAGTCTGCCTCTATAAATTGTAGGCTTCTTGAAGTCAGGTACAGTTTCATTTCTGTCTTGGTTTCCCCAGTGCCATACACAGTGCATGGTCAGTTTAATCACTGCTTGTAGGCTGACTGATTAATGGTCTCCTCTGTCTCCTTCTGGTAATTCTCCCCTTAGCCTTAGTGCTGAAGGTACCTGATCTTGTTTGTTCTAATTTTTTTATGGTCCGGCCTTTTTAAAATTAGGTTGTGCATCCATTTGAGCTTATCGTGTTATATGATGTAAGATCTTAACCTAATAGCTGCCAGATTGCTTTTCAGTTTTCCTCTCAGTTCTTGGCCAAAAGGAACTCCTCGCAGTGCTTTATGCTCTTGGTTTTATCAGACTCTGGGACATTCCTACTTACATTCCTTACTTAGGATGTACCATCAATCTATTTTTTTTTTCTATTTTCTAGCCTCTATTGAATAGAGTTTATGACTATTGAGTTACAATATAGTTTTATCTCTTACAATGCTATTTCTTACCTTTTTCTCAAGAATTGTTCTTTCACATGAATTTGTTATTATTCTAGCTGCTTCTAAATCGTGTTCCCTTGATAATTTGATTGGTATAGTACTGAATGTTAACTTAATGATCATCATTTCAATTATATTGATATGGCTTGCCTGTAAGCAGTGAGTATCTCCGATTATTTTAGTTTCGCTTTATTTCTTAAAAAAATTCAAAGGAAAATGTTTTATTGATGTCTTTTGTCTTCATATTGGTCATTCCTTCTACCCCCATTAAACCCTCTCTTACAACAAAGAAAGATAATTAGGTAAAAACTAAAATAAAATCTGATTATATGGAAATTTTGTCTGACATATATGAGGCATATTTTGTCCTCGTAGTCCCTCCATCCATATGTTTTGAGGGAAGATGAATGTTTCCTTATCTCTTCTGGTGGCATAGTAGATAGAGTACTGGGCCTGGAAACTGGAGGATCTGAGTGTCAGTGCAGTTTCAGACACCCATTAGCTGTGTGACCCTAGGCAAGTCACTTCATTTCTCTTTGCCTTAGTTTCCTTAACTGTAAAATGGAAATAATGATAGTACCTACCTTGCAGGATTGCTGTGAAAATTAAGTAAGATAATCTTTGTATAAAGCACTGTGCCTGACCCATAGTAGGTACTGTATAAATACTTACTCTGTTCTTTTCCCCTTCCTCTTCTCTAGGGCCATCATTGATTTTTCCTTTTAGTGATTTTTTTTCATTCACATTATTGTAATTAATGTGTATGTTGTCTTACTGGTTCTATCTATTTTGTACCATATCAGTTTGTTTTTCTCATATTCCTCTAAATTCTTCATATTTGGCATTCCTTACTTCACTGTAATTATAACATGGCATAATTTCCATAATATGGTGTAATTTTTAAAAACTTGCCCTAATCAATTTGTTTCTAGGTTTTTGCCACCACAAAGGGTGATGCTCTGGATATTTTGCTATATATTTGACTTCTTTGAGCCTTGTTATGGGATTGCTGTATCTCAAAGTGAAATTTCAGTCCCCTTTCTTGCGTAATTCCATACTGAAATCAGAATAGGTGGGCTTCTTCACAGCCCCTCCAACACTACATCAACTTTCTCCCCATGCCCTATTTGTCATTGATTGTTCCTATCTTTTTTTCATCTTTGCTGGTTTGCATGGAGTTAAGTGAAAGCTAAAAGTTGTTTTAGTTTACATTTCTCTTACCATTAGTGATTTAGATCATGTTTTCATGTGGTTCTTGTAGTTTTTGAATCTTCTTTTGAAAATTATTCGTATCCTTTGACCATTTTTCTATGAGGGGATATCCCTTCATGTGCTATCTTTGTAAAAAATTCCCTCTATAGCTCAGATATTGGAATTTTACTCATATGTTGTATGTAAAATTGTAGGGTTTATCTTTTACTTTATCTCTACTCCTTCTTTAGTTAAGAATTCTTCCTCTAGCCATAGTTGTTAAAGGTACTTGATCCCAACCTCTTCTTATGAGACTTTTTATTTTAAAGTAATGCAGCTACTTTGTGTTTATTGTGGCATTTTGTGTAAGATGGCAGTCTAATTAGGATTTTTGTAAAACTTGATTTCCATTTATACCAATAGATTTTTTCAAAAAAGGAACTGTTCTAAGTAAGTTGTGTTCATCATTGTATCAAACACTGGACTGTTATTTCACTTGCTCTTTTCCCCTTTATTTACCTACCTTCTTCTTTTGATCCATTTTTCTGCTTTTTTAACCAGTACTAAAATAGTTTAGTGACTACTGCTTTTATTACTGGTAGTTATGTGCTTTCATTCATAATTTTCCTTTTCACTCTTGTTTGTGCTTCCTAATAAATTCTGTTATTATCTTGTCCAGTTCCAACAAGTATCCCTTCTGTAATTAGACTGGCATAGAACTAATGTTTAACCTTGAGTTCTGGTCCATTTGAACACCTTTTGTGCTTCACTCTATTTCTGTCATGAGTATTTTGTAGTTATATTTATATGTCCTGTGTGTGTCAAGGTAGGTTAAATACCTGATGTAGATCAGATTTCTCTCATTGCTTCTTCCTGGTTTTTGTTAGTAATGTAGAAAAATGCTGGTCATTTCAAGGGACGTTGCAGAATTTGTTATGGCACCTTCACCTTCAGGGATTTTGATTCATTTTCTTTTGTCAGGAAATACTTGTCCTTTCAATTACACTCCTCTGCAAATGTTTGTTAATTTCTCCTCAGTAGACATTTTGTCTGTCTTCATGAATCACTTTTCTGAGTTTTCCTTTTGTGTCCCTGCTGAAAATGTGCTGCTTATTGCCAGTCCTTTTGCTTCTGAAAGCTCAGTCTTTGTGCCCCTCCCCCAGAGCTTGACTTCCTTTCCTCTTTTCTCTCAGACCACCAGGGTTGGAAGAGTGTTCCTCAGAGGGTGAAAATGAGGAGTTAAGGCACCTCTCCTGGGAGACTGAATTGCCATTGTTGTTAGTAACCCATTCTTTGCTTTTTTCAGTCTGTCTCTTTTAGGCTCTACCCTCTCTTTTTTCAGTTCGTGGGCTGTGCCCTCGGCACTAGTTGTTAAGGGGTTGGGGAAGAGGTTTCCTAGTATGCTGCTGAGATATTTGCTCTGTGAAATCTTTTTCCTTAGGTCTGTTCTCCATTTTGGCTGCAGATGAGTTGTGGGAGAGTGTGAACTAGGTGGGAGAGGGTTTGGGGAGATGCCGTGGGATCTCCATTCTGCAAAGGACTCTGATAGACAGACATGGAGTTAATTTTGAAGTCATTGCCTAGAATTTCCACTCATGGGGTAGGAAAGGGTCATAGTGTTACCGCGGGCCAATGTGCCAGTGTGAGAGATGAGAGGAGTCCATAGCTGTGAGTTCCAGGAGAAATTGACTGATGAAATGATCTTTCCTTTATATGTTGACAGAGAATACTTTGTGGTGGATTATCTGACTTTTCTTCTTTTTGTCATTGCTGAGTTTTCTGCATTTTGGGATTTTTGTGCTGTTTGGTGGGGGTGGGTGCAGGGTTTCTTCTCACTGAATCATCTTACTAGGATTCCTTATTTTATTGTATTTCTGCACTATCCTTTCCCCCTTTCCTAACTTCATGTAATCCTTGTTGCTTCTACCATCCCACCTCCAAACTTGTTACATTGTTTCATGCCATTCATGAGACTCATAAGTTCTTCTGTTTCTCCTCCTTCCTTCTCTTATATATTCTCCCCTGACTCTCTTTCTTTGTTTCCTTTTTGACCCTTTAAGATAGTGGGATACTGAAGGAACAAATAATTCTTCTCTTTCTCCCATTAGGATGTAAGCGCTTGATCACCATTTAATCTTTCTAAATTTCCCAAACTTGTTTATCTACTAAGTTTCCCTTGAATCTTGCTTTGTGTTTCAAAAGTACTATAGAGCTCTAGTTTTCTTAGAAGGAATGCTTAGGAATAATTGATTCTATTAAAGGTCCTTTTGTTCCATCTGTATGATTATATGAAAAATTAAAAATGAATATCACTTAGAAGGCAATGTAGAGGTGCAGGGTAGATGTGAATAGGCTGCCACATATCACATATAAGAAACTTTGAAGAACAAGAGTAAAGTATTTCAGCAGGGAAATAGATGATTGAAGAAGTTGGGCGAGTCACGTGGTAAGGGTGAGGTGTAACGGCAGAATAGACAGGTGGTTCACTGGTCACCTTGTCATGTCAATATATAATCTTTTCAAGACCATATTTCTGTCATAGAAAAGAGATTGAAAGGGTCCCTTCTTTGTCTCTTTTTACAAATAGTTTATGTAATATTGGAATTAATTGTTATTTGAATGTTTGATCAGCATTTCAGTAACATATTAGGCGAAATCTCTGTGGCAAACTTAGAGGACATGTACAGGTGTTGAAAAGAATAGGCAGGCTTGGAGGGGTTGAGATCTGCATTGTTAGAGTGAGCATCAAAACTGAAAAGATCTTAGTTTCTTTTGAGTATTTGGGAGAATTTTATTCTATTAGATTCTGTTCTAATCTATCAATATCTTTTGGAATCCTGATGCCATCATCCAGCATGTAAACCATTCCTTTCAGGTTTGTGCCATCTGCAAATTTGATAAACATGTCATCTGTGTCCGTATAGATTATTGAGAAAAATGAGAACAACGTAGGATGAATGAATGAAAAAACATTAAGTGCTTAACACATTCAAGGCTTGTACTAAGTAAGGCCTGGGGATCAAATAGAAAAGTAAGATACTCCCTTTTTTTTGGAGCTTACCTTCTAATGAAGGCGATAACATATATAGGAGATTTCAGCTACAAGTATGTATCTATATCTCTCTATAACACATATGTATACATATATATGCACACACATATATATGTATGTACACACACACATACACATGCCTTGGGCACTACATTTGAAAATTCCAAGTTTTATGGCTACTATTTTGGATCCAGCTGTTCAGTAAGTTGTGATCTACCTAAATGTGTTATTGTCTACTTCACATCTCCATTCTGCTAAAAAAAAAATCATGAGATGTTTTTTAAAATGTTGTTCTAAAATCTACCAATATTGTAACTCTGCCACAAAAGAAAATAAGGACAGTGTGCAAGGCCATGGACTCCTAGCTTTTCTTTCTCTCAGCTCTTTAAAATATACTTTCCCAAACCTGGGGTGGGGAGGGGGAAGGTGGAGTGTCAGACTCACTTCATGGGCTTCCTTTTCTTCATCTGTAAAATGACAGACTTGAACTAGATGATTTCTGAGGTCTCTTTCAGTGAAGCCTCTTTGCTTGTGGTGCTATCTGTATAATTTGACCATTTTTAGATAGACCATCATAATATTTGCAACATGCCATAGTTTTTATCTATTCTCTTTGCCTGTTCCCTTTATTTCTCTTTCTTATTGCCACAGCAAATATTTCTAGCACTGTTAAATAGTATTAGTGGTAATGAGCATCTTTTTTTACCCTTGACCTTATTTGAAAGGCCTTTAATTAAATATTATGTTTTATCTTGGTTTTAGATACATATTCTTTACCATATTAAGGCAAAGTCCATTTATTCCTATGCCAACTAGTACTTTTAACAGAAATGGGTATTGTTTTTTGTCAAAGGCCTTTTCAAAATCTTTTCTTTCTTTTTTCCCTCCTTTCTTTCCTTCCTTCTTTCACGTGGATTTTATTATTCATGTTATTAATATGAATTTTATGTTTATAGTCTGCTTTATATTGAACCAACCCTGCATTCCTGGAAGAAATACAAGTGGTAATATATAATCTTTTCAAGACCATATTTCTATCATAGAAAAGAGATTGGAAGGGTCCCTTCTTTGTCTCTTTTTACAAATAGTTTATGTAATATTGGAATTAATTGTTATTTGAATGTTTGATAAAATTTAATTGTAAATCCATCTGGTCCTTGAGTTGGTTTCCTCCCTTCCCCGCTTTGGGTATTCATTTATGACTTGTTCAATTTCTTTTTCTGATATTGGGCTATTAAAATAATCTATTTCATCTTTTGTTAAACTCATTTTTTTAATTTTTATGAGAATTCATCCATTTCCTCTAAGTCACCTCATGTAATTGGGCATGTAGTTGGGCAAAATAGTTTCTGATAGTTTCCTTTATTTCCTCTTCAATTGCTATAAATTCAATTGCAATGAATTTTTAAATTTTTGATAAAATTTGGTTTTCCTCACTTTTAAAATCAAATTAGCTATTTATTTTATTCTTTTTTTAAAAAAGGTCATAGTTTTATCAGTTCATTTTTTTTTCAGTTTTTTAATCTGATTTTTGGAATTTCTACTTTGTATGTTTTTCTATTTTCCTAATTTTTTAGTTACATGCCAGATTTATTGATTTGTTGTTTTTCTTTTGTTGATGAAAGCATTTAGATATATAAATTTTTCCCTTAGCACGATTTTAGCTACATTTTCTACTTCTGGGTATGTTTTTTCATTATTGCAATTTTCAATGAAATTTTATACTGTTTCTACTATTGTTTTTTTACCCACCAGTTCATACGGTCTTCTGATCTTTTTTTTCTCACTTTCATTACATTTTTTTCAGTGATCAGAAATCTAATTCTTCCTCACTCTTTTTCACCTCCTACACATATTGAAAAAGAAATGAAAATAAAACTCTTGTATAAATATGCATAAAGAGGCAAAAGAAATTCTGTAATAGCCTTTTTAAAAAATATAAAACAAAAGCTGTCAACATAAATGTGTTATTTTATGTAAAATATTTCCATGTTAGTCATTTTGTATAAGAAAACTCAAATAAAAGAAAAAAAATGAAAGAAAGTGAAAAATAGCATGCTTCAGTCTGTATTAAATCAATATCAGTTCTTTCTCTGGAGGCAGATGGTATGCTTCATCATTAGCTCTTCAGGATTGTCTTAGATTAGGGCTGTCCAAAATGCAGCTGGGCAGTATGATTTATGTGGCCTGCCTACAAGCGTAGAAGTTTACGTAAATGCTTCAGTAAAGGAAGCCGAGCTACTGCAGATCTCTCGCTAAAATGGCAAATCAAAATATATTGTGTATTGTTTCAATAAAAACCTAAGGTTGGATAGCCCTTTCTTAGATCATTGTATTGCTGAGAATAACTAAGCCATTCACAGTTCTTCATCAAAAAATATTGCTGTTACTGTGTACAGTGTTCTCCTGATTCTGTTTACTTCACTATGCATCAGTTCATGTAATTCTTTCTGGGGTTTTCTGAAATCATTCTTATGGCACAGTAATATTCCATTAGAATCATATACAACAGCTTGTTTAGCCATTCCCCAGTTGATGGTCATCCCTTAGATTTCCAATTCTTAGCCACCACAAAAAAAGAGCTGCTATAAATATTTCTGTACGAATAGGTCTTTTTCCTGGATGTCATTGGGATATAGACCTAGCAGTGGTTATTTCTGGCTCAAAGGGTATGCACAGTTTTATAGCCCTTTGAGCATAGTTCCAAATTGTTCTCCAGAATGGTTGGATTAGTTCACAACTCCACCACAGTGCATTAGTGTCCCAGTTTTCCCACATCCCCTCCAACATCCAACATTTTCCTTTTTTGTCATATTAGCCAATCTAATAGGTGTGAGGTGTATCTCAGAGTTGTTTTAATTTGCATTTCTTTAGTCAGTAGTGATGTAGAGCATTTTTTTCTTATAACTATAGATAGTTTTGATTTCTTTGTCTGAAAACTGCTTGTTCTTATGCTTTGAACGTCTATCAATTGGGGAATGACTTGTATTTTTATAAATTTGACTCAATTTTCTAAATATTTGAGAAATGAGGCCTTTATCAGAGATACTTGTTAAAAAGTTTTCCCCCCAGTTTTCTTCTTTCCTTCCAGTTTTTCATTGGTTTTGTTTGTGTAAAACCTTTTAAATTGAATATGATCAAAATTATCCATTTCACATTTTGTAATGCTCTCTATCTCTTCTTCGGTCCTAAATTCTTCCTTTATCCATGAATCTGACAGATAAATTATTCCATGCTCTATTAATTTGCTTACTCTGTCACCCTTTATGTGCAAATCATGTGCCCATTTTGGTCTTCTCTTGCTTATACATTGTAAGGTGTTGGTCTATACCTAGTTTCTGCTATACTGTTTTCCATTTTTCCCAGCAGTTTTTGTCGAATAGTGAATTCTTTTTTTATTTGGTATTTTATTTTCCCCCAGTTACCTGTAAAAGGAATTTTTAACATTCCTTTTTAAAACTTTGAGTTCTAAATTCTCTCCCTCCCTCCCCACCCTCCATTGAGAAGGAAAGCTATTTGATATAGATTATGTATATATGTAGTCATATAAAACATTTCCATATTAGTCATGTGAAAGAAAACATAGACTCCCCCCCCCCAAAAAAAAAAGAAAAAGAAAGTAAAAAAAAGTATGCTTTGATCTGCATTCAGACACCTTCTGTTCTTTCTCTGGGGACGGATAGCATTTTTCATCATAAGTCCTTCAGAGTTATCTTGGATCATTGTATTGCTGAGAATAGATGTTGTTCACAGCTGATCATCTTACAATATTGCTGTTACTTTGTACAAAGTACATTTACTTTGCATCAGCTTGTGTAAATCTTTCCAGGTTTTTCTGAGAGCATCCTACTCATCATTTCTTAGAGCACAGTAATATTCCTTTATAATCACATACTATAATTTGTTCAGCTGTTCCCCAGTTGATGAGCATCCCTTTAGTGCCCAGTTCTTTGCCACCGGAAAAGAGCTGCTATAAATATTTTTGTACATTATAGACCCTTTTCCCTTTTGTTTTTTTATCTCTTTTGAGATATGGACCTAGAAGTGCTAGGTCAAAGGTTATGCACAGTTTTATAAACCTTTGGGCATAGTTCTAAATTGTTCTACGGAATGGTTGAATCAGTTTGCAACTCCACCAACAGCACATTAATGTCTCATTTTCCCCACGTTCCCTTCAACACTTGTCATTTTCCTTTTCTGTCCTGTTAGACAATCTAATAGGTATGAGGTAGTACCTCAGAATTATTTTAATTTGCATTTCTCTGATCAATAGTGAGTTAGAGCATTTTTTCTTATGGCTCTAGATAGCTTTGATTACTTCATCCAAAAACTATTCATATCTTTTGATCATTTATCAATTGGGGAATGACTCTTAATTTTATAAAATTTACTCAGTTCTCTATATGTTTGAGAAATAAGTCCTTTTATCAGAGAAATTTGTTTCAAAACTTTTTTCCCAGTCACTATTGCTAACTGTATTTCTCTTCATCCAATTCCACCCCCTCTCTACTGTTTATTCTATTTTCTCTCTCCTCTTCAAAAGTGTTTTGCTTCTCACTACTCCCTCCTGCAATCTGCCCTCCTATATCCCCCCCCCCCCTTTTTTCTTCTTATCTTCCCCTCCTAGTTTCCTGTAGGGTAAGACAGATTTCTCTACCTGATTGAGTGTGTATGTTATTCCCCATTTGAGCCAGTTCTGGTGAGAATAAGGTTCACTCATTCCCCCTCAGCTCCCTTGTCTTCCCCTCCATTGTAAAAGCTTTTTCTTGCTTCTTTTACATGAGATCATTTACCCTTTATACCTCTCTCTTTCCCTTTCTCCCAGTACATTACTCCCTCACGCCTTACCTTTATTTTTTTAGATATCATCTCTTCATATTCAACTCACACCTGTGCCTTATGTCTCTATAACCTCCTTCTAAGTGTCTTAATAATGAGACAGTTCAGGGGGTAGAGCCAAGATGGCAGCTGGAAAGCAGGCACTAGCATGAGCTCCCTGCCAAGTCCCTCCAAAAACCTATTAAAAATGGCTTTGAACCAATTCTAGAACTGCAGAACCCACAGGGTAGCAGAGGGAAGCAGGGTTTTAGCCCAGGACAGCCTGGATAGTCTCTGGTAAGGTCTATCCCCCACGGAGCTGGGAGCAGAGAGGAGTGGAGCTGAGCGGAGCAGAGCCCAGCATGGGCAGCACAGACCAACCAGACCA
>CM053622.1:435025624-435041809 GCA_028646595.1 Phalanger gymnotis
AAAAAGTTTTTGCATGCCACTAGGAAATAAGATCCACAGGCAATGGGGCATAGAAATTTATCTTGCCCTACAAGAAAGGAAGGGAAAAGTGGATGGGAGGGGAGTGGGGTGATAGAAGGGAGGGCTGACTGGGGAACAGGGCAACCAGAATATATGCCATCTTGGAGTAGGGGGGAGGGTAGAAATGGGGAGAAAATTTGTAATTCAGACTCTTGTGAAAATCAATGCTGAAAACTAAATATATTAAATAAATAACAAAAAAAATACAACCAAAAAAAAAGGAAATATGTTTTAGATATGGCTCCTCTTCTCCTCTAACACTGCCACTCTCCCAGAGCAGGTCCTCATTGCCTGCTGGACTATAGCATTAGCCTGCTGGTTGGTCTTCCTGGCTCAAAATCCCCCTCACCAAATCTCTATACTCATCTGCCACAGTGATCTTCCTAAAACTGTAGTGGTTCCAGTGATTATTTCCAGGATCAAATATAAAATACTCTCTTTGGTGTTTAAATCCTTTCATATCCTGGTCTCTTTCTGCCTTCTCATACCTTACTCCACTGGCTCTTACTCACACAGGACACCCCACCTCTTGTCTCTGAGCATTTTCACTGGCCACCCCTGATGCCTGAAGTGCTCTTCCTCCTCACCCCCACCTCATGGCCCTGGCTTCCTTCAAGTCTCAGCTCAAGTCTTGAAGCCTTTCCCCATTCTCTTTAACACCTTCCCTCTGATACTGCCCTCAGTTTTTCCTACTATATCTGATTTGTACACAGTTGTTTGCATGTTGCCTTTCCAATTAGATTGTAAATTCCTAGAAAACAGAGATTATTTTTTTACTTTCTTTGTGTCATTAGTGCCTAACACAGTGCATAGAACTCAGCAGTTGATAAAGGATGGTTGGTTGTTGTCCTTGGTTCTTCTCAAAGAAGACCAAAATGACATCACTGTGTTAGAGTCAAGTTACATTGTGTCCAGCTGTGACTGATCAGACCAGTGTGAGCTGGGGATGTTCTACCACAGGTTGGGCACAAATAGTCCATGTGAACATTTGGGGTGGATTCTCTAAATTTGTGCACCTTGCTTTCTTTTGAGCTACTTCTGTTCTGCTTTGCTTATAGAGCACAGCATCGTCGTAGTTGACAGACTGTCCTGCTTTTGTATTTTCATTCTTTGACATATATTATCCTCTTTGACATCTTGAAAATTAATTCCTGATTGTTTTAAAAACATTTTTTGTCCGAAGCACAGATTATTTTTTCTATGTACTATTTTCATTTCCTGCATTTCCAATATTGACACTGATGAGAATGAATAGATTGTCCTTGAATACTGGCAGATCTGTTCCATTTCATAGCTTTGTTTTCCTTTAAGTTTCATTCCTCAGGATGATCTAAATCAGTGGTGTCTTAAGCTAAGCTCTCATTTGCCCAACCAGATGCCTTTTACCTACCCTCTTCTGTAGCAGTAGTGCATATAATCTTTTGCAGTTGTGTTTTGCAAATGAGCTTGCACTCTAAACTAGTGTTGCCCTTGGCTGCCATTTGTTTTGTCAAGGAGATCAAATATTTCCTCGCTGGAATGGCTTCTGACCACTTTCTGCTACCTCATTATAGTAATTGGTTAAACTTCTCCAAGCAATGTCTTTACTTTGTTCATTTCCATTTTTTGGCAATTTGTTTAAATGAGCTGGGTTTAGTAACAACAAACAGTATTCTTTATTCATCTTGATCTTGTACGCACAGGATTCTTACCTTTTCTCTTTTAATTAGGTATTGATTTTGACCTTTGCTCTAAGCAGTGCATGATCTGATTGCATAGAGACATTTGATTCTGAAATGACTACTGTATTGCTAAATTTTGATGATGTGCTTGCAGTGAAAAGCCTTGGGTAGTATAGAACAACTGGATGAAAGATAGGAAGATCTGGGTTCTTCTAGTTCCCCCTCTGACATACTGGGGAAAGAGGAAGGGGACCTTACCTCTGAGTGCCTCAAGCAACTTCCCAAGATTATAAATTAGAAAACAATTGCCTTCTTACTTTAGTAGATTGTGTTCCCTTTTTGGGAGCTACTCACATCCATAAAAGCATAGGTCCAGACTTAAAAAAAAAAAAGACTTAGAAAAATATGACAAGGACTGTGTCTGAGACCATCATCTGTCTTATCCTGTCATAAGAAAGCAGATTGTTCAGGTCAGAACAGCAAGTAGATTAATTCCTTCAGGCCTAGGTTAGGCAACTAGACTGAATAATATCTTTAGGAGGTGCATTCAGGGAATTGTTCGATTTCCATGATTTCTTGCTCCAAATCTAGCCCGTTGAGCTTCTTCCTTAGGAAGTAGGTGTAGCCACCAGAGTTAGGCATTAGTAGGTAGGTAGGGAAGTGAGGAGAGTCCCATCATTTTATCTGGAGAGATGAATTTGGAACAGGGGGAGGTAGGTAGCAGGGTGCTCTTAGCATCCGAAATTGGAATTTGGAATTCATTTTCCCATAGAAACATCTGTTGCACATGGTAGTTAGAAGTTATATTGTTATTACAGTCTTATAGTATGTGTTGTAGCGTAGCCAAACTTTTTGGTCTCAGGTCACCTTTACATTTTTAAAAAATTATTGAGAACCTTAGCCAAAGAGCTTTTGTTTATGTGGGTTATATTAGTGGTATTTACCATATTAGGAATTAAATGTCATAGCATTATTGTGAAAACAGTTTTGACCTTCTGGCTATATCCCTGAAAGGTTCTCAGAGATTCCCCAGGGGTCCCTAGCCCACACTTTAAGAACTTGGTCTAGTGTATTCTGGATAACCACCACATAGAATACTTTTTCCTCTTCCTTTCCTTCCCCCATTCTCTCTTCTTCCTCCAGTGTGTTTGAAATGAGAAGTAACAGTCTCATAATGACCTTTTGGAATATAACCTGATTTGTAAATTGTGGACTGATCTGTAGTAATCCCTCCAAAAATTGAATAGGTTAATAAATTAGATAATAAATTAGAATAATATCAGTGGGAATTTTATAGTGAATTTAAAGCACACTTTTTTTTTAAATTGATGGATGCAAGGAGGAAAATAGTTAATTGTTCCTCTGCAACTGATACATTATTTCTGTCTTAAATTTCATTA
Source organism: Phalanger gymnotis (assembly GCA_028646595.1). Taxonomy (NCBI): domain Eukaryota; kingdom Metazoa; phylum Chordata; class Mammalia; order Diprotodontia; family Phalangeridae; genus Phalanger; species Phalanger gymnotis. Next base: position 435,028,746 of record CM053622.1, read on the forward strand.
AGTGTGTTAAAGTTGTGGGAGTACCAGTTCACTATTTGGTTTTGTCCAGTTTGATGCATTTTGTGTAATGTTTGCAAATATTCTTTCCCTAGGTAATTTCATTTCTGGCTGCAGTACTGCATAAAAAGGGTACACGAGAAGATATTGAAAATAATATGCCAGAGTTTTTGTTAAAGAATATGAAAAAGAACTCTTCCACTTGTGCTCCAAAGAAGGTAAAGTGTACAGAAATCCTTCATTCATTGATAGCTATCTTTGTAGTCAGCATGAATTTTAATATTTACAACCAACTAGATTAGTTTGAAAACAGTATTTTAAGGAAAAAACCAAAACATTTACGTTATAGATTTTAGCTCTCTGTGGACTGTTAAGTATGACCTAACTTATCTTAAAAAAGTATTCATGTCCTTGGTTAGTATTGACTATTATGTGTACATTGTCAAAATGTAGATTAGTATAATATGTACCAATTAAAGAATATTTGAGCATGTCAGCATTGCGTAGGTGTATTTTGTGAATGAAAGGAAGAAAATTGGTTATTTTTTTTGTACTATTCATTATTTTAAAGTATTTCTGAAATTCTTTATTTCCAAATATATCCCTCTTCCCTCTCCTCCCTAGCCTTTCATCTTTTGTAACAAAAAGTAAAAAAAGAAAGAGGAGCTGAAAGACATCCAACGAAAGTACCTAGCTCACCTGCTGACTTTGATATCCAGTGCTCCACATCCTTAATCTGCAGAGAATGGGGAGATGTTCTTTGTCTTGTCTTTACTTCAGGGCGAAGCATAGTTACAAGTGCAGAGTTCAGTTCTAGTTTTCTTTCCATTTACATTATTACAGTCATGGTGTATAGCTTTTTTTCACTCTGCATCGGTTCATGTAAATCTTGCCAAGATTCATTATTTCTTATTATGATATACCATTAATCACGTACTTGTTTAACTATTGGTTGTATTTTCACATGACATTAGATTGTAGATACTGTTCATGGAGATGATTTCAGGATATTACAACTGAGTCAAATATTTAATAACAGATTGTAATGCAGAGAACATTGAGAAGCCTATAAGGACAACCATTCTAGGCTCAAAGCTGTTGCTGCCTGTAACACTTTAGGTTCTGGGTACTACATTTAAGGACATTGTTCTGAATGGAGGTCACACAGGAAGTTAACCAAATGGTGAAGGATCCTGAGATCAGGCCGTAGGAGGTTTGGTTGATGAAACTGGAGATGTTTAAAAGCCTGGAGAAGAGACTTTGTGGAGAAGGAGTAATAATAGTCTTCAGATATTTGAAGGGGTGACACGTGGAAGAATGGTTACTGTTAATCTTGTTAATTTATTAATCACTTAATATTAAGGCACTGTAGGAAGCACTTAACAGATTTTATTTCATTTTATCCTCTCAACAGTCCTGTAATAGGAACTATTATTATCTTAACAAAGTAACAATTTTATCTGTTAACAATAAATAACAACCCTTATCTATTATTTTATTAATAGCCTTATAATAGCTATTATTACCCTCATTTTACAGTTCAGAAAACTGGAGCAGGCAGAGGTTTCAGCAACTTACTTGTCCAGGGTCACATAGCTAGGAAATAAGTGTCTAAGACTGGATTTGAACTTAGGTCTTCCTGACTCTAGGTCCAGCACTCTCTTCACTGAACTGCCTCAAGTAGGAAAAAAAGTGGGACAGGGTGGGGGTAAGTAAGGGAAAGAACTGGTTAAAAAATAGAAAAGTAGATCAGTGGAAGAGACTAGATAAGGAACTGTGAAAAATAACTCACTATCTCATGTTTTAATTAACCTGAGTACATAAAGTACTTTGGAAGGAATTCCCTGTTTGATAAAAAATTGCTGAGAAAATTGGAAAGCATTGTGTTAAAATTAGACATAGAGGAACATTTTAAACCTTATACTTTAATAAGGTTAAAATTAATTTGTATACTGAACTGAAAATTAAAAATTATATCACAATGATATTAAAAAGCTTTCCTACAAATATAATCAACCACACTAGGACAAGAAGGGTAATTTTTAAAAAGTGCCCGGTGACAAACGGGTAAGATTTGAACACAAGAGAGGAAAAAGGAGGATATGTCATGAGGGGGTAATAGAGTGAGCAAATATACTGAGATTTTTGGCAAAAAATCTTCGCATCAGATATCTCTGACATAAATAATCTCTGATGTGGATATACATACACATAAGCACAGACATCATATATATATGTGTGTGTATGTATACATATGCATATAAACACATATAAACACACATACATGGACATATGTGTATATATGGAACTAACACAAACATATAAGACCAAAAAACAGTCCTTAAAGGGTAAGTAGTTAAATAAAGGATATGAACAAATAGTTCTCAAAAGAATTATGAACTGTTAATAACCTTATGAACATTGCTACAGATCACTGATAATGAGAATAATGCAAATCAAAAAAATCTTAGAGTTTCACTTCAAATCTAGGAAATTGTCAAGATGACAGAAGATAGGGATAGTCAATGTTAGTGTGGTTGTAGAAAGGTATATTCTTGGTGTGTTGCTGTGAATTGATCCAAGCATTTTGGAAAACAGTTTGGAATTATGTCAAGAAAATGAGTAAAAGTATTCATACTCTTTGAACCAGAGATCCCACTACTAAGGGCATCAGTGAAAAAAGAACAGCCCCATATATACCAAATTACTTACAGTATCACTTTGTTTGCAAAGAACTGGAAACAAAATGGAAATCCATTGATTGGTAAATGAGTCAACAAATACACAAAAAATGAATTTTATGGAATATTGTTGTACTGTTGAGTACAAAGAATAGAGAAGTGTTTGAACTTATGCAAAGTGAAGTAAACAGAACCAGGGAAGCAATATATGTGTGTGTGTGTGTGTGTGTGTGTGTGTGTGTGTGTGTGTGTGTATAATGATTACAGCAGTACAGAAGGAAGAACAGCAATAACAAGACAATTAAAACTGAATGCTCTGTAATTATGATAGCCAAGATTGGCCCTCAAAAGAGAAATTAGAATTCATATCTCTTCCGTTTTTGCAAGGGCATAGTCATAGGGATCTATAATACTACATGTGGTGTTGGTTGATATATTGGTTAGTTTTTCTAAACCATTTTATCTCTTTTTTAAGTTTATTTGCTAAAAGAGTTGGGTTTCGGGTTTGAGGGCTAGATATATTGGGAGATTATGATGTTATAAAAACAAATTATATCAATAAAATTTTTAAATGGTGTGTTTGCCTCTGAAACATTTAGAAATAAAAAGTGTGGTTTTATCAGCATTTAGGAATCAATTACTTTTGCTTTGTTAAAAAATTAGATCATATACTTATACAGCAGGTATAATTGTAAAGACATTCTGAAAAATTAACTTCAGGACTCATAAACAAACTCATTCTTGAAATAAATTGAACATTATAAATTAAGGAATGTGGTTTGGAGTATGTGCATGAGATATGATACATCTCTGTGCACATTTGAGAATTTTTCAAGTGCGAATAAATTATCTGAGAGTGTATGAAATAGATGTTTTGTGCCAAGAATAAATTCCTAGAGCAAAAAGACATGAAGTATGCCTTTCACATATTGATGCTTGGAAAAGCTCCTAAAATTGAGGCCCTTCATTTTGGGATGGGGTTCAGTGGTCATGAAAATGAAACATAGTAAATTCATTTAAAAATCCTCATTTGTGTCTTAAATGTCAATCCCTTAAGGATTTCAAGCATATTTTTCAGCAATAAAGTGGAGGAAGACTGATTTAACACTATTGAGGGAAGGCAAGTAGCATATGTAGGAATGCAAGCCATGCTTGAAAAGAAATCTTTTAAAAATATTTGGTATACATTTTTTGTTAATTGAAAATTCTAAATGGAACTCCCTGTATTCTTAATACCAGAGTAAAAATTGCCGATTATGCATTACCCTCCCTGAAATGAGAAAATTAACATAGTTGACTCTGTTTTAAGTTTGTCGGTGTGATAAAAGTGAATATGAGTAGAAGTACAATATTGTAGACTTCTCAGAGACAGAAAGCAAGCAAGCAAGATTTTAATCAGTGATCTACACTTTTATCTCCTAAAGATACCTTTCTGACTTTCCAAAGCTTAACTCCCAGACCAGCTTGTACTTCTAAGTACAATCACTGCCCTATTTCGTTTCTACACATTTAATCACTTTAGTACTGTCGTCTGGCACAGGGGTGGAGAACCTGTGGCCTGGAGGCCATATATGGCCCTCTAGGGCCTCAAGTACAGCCTTTTAATTAAATCCAAACTTCACAAAACAAATCCCCTAAATAAAAGAATTTGTTCTGTAAAATTTGCATTCAGTCAAAAGACCTCACCCAAGGACTTAGAAGGCCACATGTAGCCTCGAAGCCACAAGTTTCCTACCCCTTATTCTGGCACATTCTCTTTTTTTTTTCATTTTGTCTATCCAGATATTACTCAGTTATTATCAATTCCTATTTTTTTTATAAGGGCTCTAACTCACAAATTTGTTACTTTCCTACAGATTCATAACACTTAATTTTGTGTACTGTACCCTATTATTTATGTATTTTCTTGTGAAGTCTTGTTTATTAATAGTAGCTAACAGTCTTATATTACTTTGTGGATTTCAGAGCACTTTACATACATTTTTTCATTAGAACCTTTTAACAGCTGTGTGAGGTAGATACTAAAGGAATCTCTATCATCATTTTACAGATTTGGAAACAGACTCAAAAAGTTTAAGTGAATTGTCCACAGTCACATAGCTAATGTGCCAAGGGCGATATTTGAATTTAGGTTCCTCTTCTGGTGCCACATCTAACACTCTTTTAACTATGTTTGTTCCCTCTCATATTATTATTCAGTTCTTATATTATTTTAAATTTTTCATTCATCTATACCATGGATTTTCTGTGTGTCCCTGATGGCACCTAGGACCTAAGTGCTATGCATATCATTAGTATCTATGAAATATTTCATAGAATAATAAAGTTTAGAGTTGGAAGGGATCTTTGAGATCTCTTATTGTACAGATGAGGAAATGGAGGCCAAAATAATGATATAAAATTCATGCATTTGTCTTCTTTGGGCCCAAAATCATGCTAATTTTGCAAAACTTTACTGAGAGATACACTTAAACACATTGAACTTTCCTAATCAAGATACCTTTCAAATGCATATCATTTGTGTCATTGTGCCAGTTAAGGTAGCGCTTCTTATTCTGGGGTCTGTGTGTAGACTACACACACATATTTATCTTTATGTCCATTTATATCTAAATGAAATTTAGTATTTCATTCAGTTATGAAGGTAGGCAGCAAAGGTTGTTCTGAGAATGGGTCCAAAGTCTTCATCACACTGTCCCATTGAATTACAAATGCTGTATTTAATGAGGATTCTAACTGAAAGAGTATTTCTCTCTGAAGACCTAGGCCAGCTTTCATTTAAGTCAGGGCTGTCCAACCGTAGGTTTTTTTTTGAAACAGTAGACAATATATTTTGATTTGCTATTTTAGTGAGATCTCAGCTGTAGCTCAGCTTCCTTTACTAAAGCATTTATGTAAACTTCTATGCTTGTAGGCAGGCCACATTTTGGATAGCCCTGATTTAAGTATAATGTGGCTTAACCCAAAGAAAATTAGATGATTTAAAATTAAAAATTAGGTGAATTAGCATTCTTTGTTAAGCTTTGATTCCAGCATAAGAGTCATTGCTTGTTACTTGATGGGATTTTAATTTCGTTTACAAGTCATTTAAACAATGCATATTTTTAACAAATTAATATTTGAAGGCAACTCCAACTTTTTTTAATCACCCACTGGTATTGAATTGGGAAAGACTACCAAAATGTTGGTAACTGATGCAGCATTCATACATGTGCTTTCCATTTTATTATTTGGTATCATTTACTTAGAAAAAGATTTTTAAAATAAACTATTTAAATAAAATATTCGTACAGTAACTGTAAGCACTTCAGGCTCTTTTTTCCCTTTTACCTGTAACAGAATTCCCTAATCATTCTGTTATACTTTACTATAAAGATGAGTTACTGAGCTTTTACATTTGCCCTACATGATTTCTAAGTGCCAGCAATGTTAGCAACTCCTCGAAAGTTCAAGAAATATTGTTCCCACCTTAAAAATTGAAATCCTTTTGAGTTCTTGGGGCTAATGCTACTGGTACTTTCAGATCGATGGGAACCTTTTTTATGATGGCCTCCAAAATTTATATCTGTTGACTATGTGCTTAGATGGAATTTGAATACAATATTTTTTTAATCATAATAGCTAATGTTTATATAGCACTTTATGTTACCTCATCTGATCCTTCCAGGACCCTATGAGGTAGATACTCAAGTATTATCCTCAATTTATGAATGAGGAAACTGAGGCATAGAGTTTTAGTGACATCCAAAAATCACAACCTCACTTAATTCTTATCTTTGTGCAAACATGAAAGGGGGAAAAGAAAAAAAAAACCCTTTAAAAATAGGTTTTGTGTCTAGGTTCTTTAACCTTATATTTTAAGACAGAAATAAAAGAAGGTCAAGGAATAATTTTCCACTGAAAGACGAAATATGTTTAGTAGTAACCAACCTATGATTGGCAGTGAAGTGAGAAGAAAGAACTGTCATTGATTGAGTCATTCTCTTTTTCAGCAGATTCTCCCCTTCCCTACTTTCCTGTGGAGGTGAGGGAGAGATATATAATATTTATTTCTATCCTAACAAACATTATCCAACCTTAACATTTTGGGATAGAGATGACCTTACCTGTGGTTAGTAATATTCTTTCATTTCTTATTAAACCACACTCTTTCAGTGTATATAGCCAGTTCTCATCTTTATATAGGAACAGGATTGACATTGATAAATTTATAGATAATCTTTAGGTCTGCCAGCCCAGGGGTAGTCAAGGAATAGAAAACAGATTGATAAAAATGCTGAGAACAAAATTAGATTATCTCAGATTGGGCAAGAATTTGGGTGCTTACTAAAGGGCGAAAATGCTAAGTACTAAGGGAGTCAGCCTCCTCTCCCCTCTCTCCTTCCCAAAAGACTTTTCAGCAATTAAATGAAGGGTTTGGTATTTATTTCTGTTAAATTTCGTATTGTGGATTTCAACTCATCATTCTGCCCTGCTGACATAATTTAAACTCTTGATTCTGGCATCCGTTGCTTTAGGTACTCCTTTCAAATTTATGTCTTCAGAAAATTTGATTAGTATGCTTTCTATGTCTTCATCTAAGTCGAAATGATCAGAGTCTAGTCCAGAAACATGTTAGTAGAGTGTTGTTCTTGTTTGTCCTTCATTCTCAAAGTTGGAGTTTTAGCGAAACGGGTACCCTCGGATCACTGCTGGAAATGCAAACTAGCACAGTTTGTATGTATTCTTCTGGTCCTGCTTTTTTCAGTTGGGATTATTTTCTAAAAGGTTTTTTTCATATGGCCTTATAGTTTTTACTCTTTAATTACACTATAAGACTTATTAACATGATGTCTTATTAAGTTAGGTTGATTCCTATTGCTTAAAATTACGAGTGTAATTGTTATAAATATCTCCCTATTTTGTTCACCTGTTTAGTCAACTCCAGTGGCTTCCTGTTGGCTCTAAGATAAAATGCAATCTCTTTTGTTTAGCTTTTAAAACCCTTTACAACTTAGCCTCAAACTATCTTTGCTGCTTCTTTGGTCATTACTCCCCCTCCCATACTTTGTGATCCTGACAAACTGTTTTCTCTCTCTTCACATACAATATTCCATCTCCTCTCCCTGTGTCTGCACCAACCATCCGTCATGTTTGCAATGAACTCCCTCCTTTCCTCTATCTCAGAGTCCCTTTCCTCCTTTAAGGTGCAGCGTAAGCAGCATCTTCTCATCCTGCCAAGTTGCTAGTGCCCTCCTGCCCAAACAACATTGTTTAACTAATTTGCTTATCTGTATTTATCAATTTTATTTAAGCTGTATATACCACTTGTCTGTGTACTCGTTGCCCCCATTAGAATGTGAGCTTCTTGCAAGGAGAGATTATTTCATTCTTTGTGGTTGAATCTTTAATACTCAGTACTTTGCTGTCACATAGCAGGTGCTTAATAAGTGCTTGTTGATTGATTGATTCTCATCTTTTTTTTTTGATAGGACTCAGAAACAGCCCTGGGATGTCACTATCCTGTTATCATTCTTTGAATTTTACTGCTTCTTGGGAGCTTGTTCAGGTGGAAAAATAATTTTTTTTAAGCTATGTAAAAGTATTAGGATGTAGGCTTGTCTTGGTACTGCTCCAGTAAGAGACATGACAATAGGGAAGTCATGTACCTCATCCCGTTCCCACATAATTTTGATCTATTCTGCTAGATCTCTGTATTTTGAAAGCTTCTTATTCCATGTGGCTTGGAGATTATGTGTTTGCTATTGTAACATCTATTAAAAACATTGCTTTTTACATATTACTGCTAGGTGCAGGCACTTGTGGGCATTAATTTGGTTTATGAAAGTGGTTCACTTGTAATAAAGTTTATTGGTTAAGTTCTTTAGCAAAATATGCTGAAAATATGCAGCAAATATTTGTAGCTATTTATTTGTAGGGGATTGGTTGTCTCTTGGTCCATGAAAGATAGTGAAGCTCTGATGTATCATTCTGGGCATCAGACTAGTCCTTGTAAATATTGTTTAGGTGCTAAATTTTTATAGCTTGCAGTATTTCTATTATTTCCTTGCATAATCTAAGTCCAAGCTCCTTAAAGATAACCCTTCTGTAATTTCTTGTCAGCACAGTGTCTGACACATAATAAGCATTTAATAAATGCTGGTTGCCTGACTTGTTGACTGACTGGCAATGACCTGAGCCTAAATTGTTACCATAAACCTTTGCATTTTCATAACCAAATTCACATGACTCAGCCATTTGTTTGTAATTTCTTTTTCAACATATGATTGACTGAGTTCATGCAGATGTTGCCCTTGGAAGGCCTTTTGGTTCTGTCCCATTCTTGGATCTTAGCCATTTCCTAGGCTCCATTTGGAGCCTTTCAGTTACTTGTGACAGATCCTATGTCATTTACCTGTTATCAGCCTTGACTATTGCTTGATGGAATGGTATCTGCTTATTTGAAAATATTTTTGTTGGTTTTAAACTTGTTTTTCATGTGCCCTAAGAATGTCTATGAATCTTCTTGCTCCTTTGTTTTTTTTGGGGGGGACGGTGGGGAAGGGTGTAGAAGTGTTAATATTGCACGGGTTTTTGTTGAGATGCTTTTCAAATCTGCCATATAGGAATCTCAAAGCAGAAGACTCAGGCTGCTATCACTAGTTTTATCCTACTCATTAGGGACTGAGAGAAGTCCCAAGAAAAAGTCTGCTGTTTTTCCAACTTGCCCTCTCAGTGTCTATCTATCCACAAGACAGGATAATATAATATACTGCTTCATGACTAAAATGTTTCCAGCAACTTGAATTTTACCTCATCTACAAAGAGAGCAAGGTTAACTTAGAGATAAATATAAATGCATATTAAGTCAGAAAGCTGACTTAAATGTTAGGAATTTTCCAAACTGTGGGTCTTGGAGTGATTATGCTTGTACTCCTAACTTTTCATCTAAAATAAACTTTCCAAAACCCTAGAGGCAGGAACCATATGGACTTTAGGGGCCATTATTTTGCACAATGAACTAATTATTATAACAGTATTACATGTGTAAATTCAGAAATGTTTTATATCTTCTGTAAAATATTGTGGGAGAATTTCTGGCCATCTCTAGTCATGCTGTCTGTACTACTGGTCTACACTAAGGGCACCATTTATCTCTCTGCTTTCCCCATTAGAAAATTCCTTTATACCTTGAACCACGCTGGGCTTTGATAGGCCAACTTTGGCCTTATTTTGTGTGATTCCAGGTATTCATTGGATTTCTGCCATCAGACTCAAAAAAAAAAAGGGCCTTTCAAAATTCCAGTCCAACTATGCCCATCTTTTCAAAATTGTTTGAGCCACACATTGTCATTTTTTTTTGGTCAGTTATTTCCTTTCTGGACTTTGCATCGTGTGGATTTTCTTTTTAAAACATTTTTTTACACTTAAAAAACTTCTGAATTTAATTAACACCAAATAAGAGGCATTTTTATACATAAAGTAGAAGAGAAAAAGAGGCTTATGTGAAGCTATGAGTTTCTATTACCTACTGCTTGCTTTAAAAAGAAGGTATTGTACTTTTTACAATTGTACATTTTACTTTCAAAGCTTTCCTGCTTTTTGGTTTTCCTTTGAACTTCCTTCTACTCTCTACTGTTTATTAAGCACGGATTTTTCAGTGCCTTTTCATTCTTCAGCATTTTTTTTCTGATATAAAGAACTCAATTTCTTGCCCTTTTTGTCCATTCTGACCTTAGGAATTAAGGTATTATGCTTATCCTGTATTGATCTATAATATATTATTGTGTAATGTGGAGTTGAAGGTACTGTTCACAAAAAGTGAGGTTCTTTACTTGAAAGCTTTATATTCCATGTAGTTTGGAGATTATGACTTATTTGGCATGATTATATCTTAACAAATATTGTTCTTAAATCTTAATGGATCTGTTATTTTGTGGTAGTGTTTTTTTGGACAACAGTTATATTTGTATTTAATTCTCAATGATGTTTAGAGCTTTGCATTTATAGTAGGGGGATATGTTGCTCATCATTTTATTAAAAAATAATGAGCAGCTGGCATATAATTCTAACCACCTGATTGTATCTGTCTGGGTTATTTGCTATGTCAGGAATTCTCATATTTTTCTGGGCTTCCCATAGCTCTTTGCTTTCAAGAAACATTCCCATTCACTGTGAAAAGAAATAAATTGTAGATTTTACTATGGATTTTGTAGAGAATTGTAGAGATTACTATGGATAAAATAGATTTTTTTTTTCATAAAGAAAACTTGATTTGGTATATTTTTTTCACTATCACTTTTAGAATATTTTAATAAAATGCAGTTATTTATGAAATATTCTCCAGTTCTCCTTTTCAAGAATATCATACCACTAGAGATATATGTACCCCAGGTTGGTAACCCTATGCTGGATGTTAGACTTTTGCAACCTGAAGCGATGTTGCATACTTTCCAACACTTTTTTTTAAAACATAATTTGCATTTATCAGGAAGTAATTTCTGGAGGCAGTAGCCTGATATTGAATTATTAAAAACCCAGGTTTTTAACATGTTACATAACTTAGCTACTAGCTTGATTCTTCTTTGTTGACATATTATCGGTTGCATTCATATAGCTGTCATCCATTAAATGATGTTTGATCCCAGGCTTGTTTCATTGCTGTTTCGTAGGCTTCATCCAGAGATAAATCATACTCTTGGTTATATATTATGATATTTAAAAGAATACAGTGACAGCTATAGAAAGTTTAATACTTTGTAGTCAAAAGCCTAGTCAAAAATCAAAAAAAGAAAAAGAAAATTAATACATGTTCTCAAAGCATATAATAAGCAGGTTAAAAGTTTACACAAATATTTGTAATAAACAGACCTTACTTCACAAGGCAAAATGACAGGGTGACAATAGACCTTTTTCATTAGGAAGTACTAACCTTCCAAGATTCCCTACTATCATGAGCACTGAGTTTTATTAATTTTCGGTGATTTTTTCTTTGACCATCTCCTAGATCCTTTTTCATTCATTTTACCCTATCTAAAGTATATACTGTCTAGTATTGCATGCATGTTAATTGTTAAATATATTTTTCCCATTAACATTTAACTTTAGGATGCCACTAAGTCTCTTAACATATTTAACCGCAGCTTTCTCTTTGATAACTTTATGATGAAAGTGTCTTGCCTGGAGAAAACCAACTAAGTCTCATTTTCATCCGTTGATTCAGTTTGGCCTTCAGATTAAAACTCGGAACCTCAGTCTTGATAGTCTCACTTGGTGCACATTAAAAATATTATACTTCTCAAGTCCAAATGCCATTTTGATATCATTGGAGGAAGCTTCTGTGAGATGAAATAGCTGTTTAATGTGCTTTTCAGTGGAACTACATAACTTGATGTTATCCAGGTATGGTGATAGGCTGGTGATTAATAATAATATTAATAATAAATAAATGAAATTAATAATAAGATGTTTTGGTTATAAATCCTACTTTGATTTGAAAGTCATATTCCATTCTATTCAGGAGTGATGCTAATAGATACAATTTTGTGCATAGCTGGAGGAGCTCAAACTGTCTCATTGGCAATTGCCATTTTTAGTATCAGTTTGTGTATAATTATGTTGGTTGTATTTTAAATAGAGAGAAGTTTTCCATGTGGACATCAAATACTCTAGAGTAGTTGAAGATGCCTTTAATAAAAAGTCATGTGAAGGGGGGGCAGAGCCAAGATGGTGGCTGGAAAGCAGGGACTGGCGTGAGCTCCCTGCCAAGTCCCTCCAAAAACCTATAAAAAAAAATGGCTCTGAACCAATTCTAGAGCAGCAAGACACACAAAATAGCAGAGAGAAGCAGGGCTCTAGCCCAGGACAGCCTGGATGGTCTTGGGGTAAGGTCTGTCCCGCATGGAGCTGGGAGTGGAGCCCAGCATGGGTGGCGTGGACCAACCAGACCAGGAGCCAGGCAGAACAAGCCCTAGCACCCTGAATCAGTGAGCTGCAGCAATTACCAGACTTCTCAACCCACAAACACCAAAGACACAACAGAGAAGGTTAGTGGGAAAAAGCTGCTGGGGACAGGGAGTTTGTGGTTCAGCCATCACCCTGGGGGGAAGTGGAGGTGGGGCAGCCACAGAACTACAGCTGCAGTTGCTTCTGGCCCCAGGCCTACCTGGTGGGAGGAATTAAGTGGTGGATCAGAGCAGGAGTGAAGAGACTGCTGAAGATCTAAGTCCAGTTCTGGTTGGGGGTTCTTAGGGAAGGAGGAGTGCTGGTGAGGCAGAGCTGATGCATCCCCCCAAGTGTGGAACATAGAACTCTTTACCCTATAAGCAGTCACACCCCGCTGAAAAAATCAAGGTCAAGTAAGTTGGCTGGGAACATGGCCAGGCAGCGAAAACACACCCAGATTCA
>CM053622.1:435042309-435068637 GCA_028646595.1 Phalanger gymnotis
GGGAACAGGGCAACCAGAATATACGCCATCTTGGAGTGGTGGGGGGAGGGTAGTAAGGGGAGAAAAGTTGTAATTCAAACTCTTGTGAAAATCAATGCTGAAAACTAAATAAATAAAATTAAAAAAAAAGTCATGTGAAGCCCCTTGGCTCCATCTGATAAAATCTGCCTTGAGGGAGGTTATGATGCATTTCTAGTTTCAGTCCATTTCATGTGCACCCTTAGTTTTCCCGCTTTGGTGGTCAGCTGTATCAGTCAAAGCATTTTCAGCGGAGGGAGAGTATTGGTATTTCTAATACGTTTGCTAATTTATCTTGCTTCTTTGTAGTACCAGAGCACATTGGTTGTCACAGTCATTTAACCAGCTGTGAATCCAGATTACTTTACTGTTATCTAGCTCATATTACTCACACAACTCGTCCACAAAGATATCATGAAAAACTTTGACAAACACTCTGTTGAAATCCTAGCATATTGTACCTGTTACGTTTACTGCAGCCTAACAGTATTTAAACCCTATTCTTATTAATAATAGCTATAATGTTTATATAGTTCTTTAAGGTTTGCAAAACACTTTACGTATAGTGTCTCGTTTGAGCCTCACAACAGCTCTGTGAGGTAGATACTATGATTTCTATATTACAGATGTGGAGGTAATTTCTGAAATCTGCCTTTTCTCAACCTTTTGAATATTAATATATTTTGTTCTTTCTATACTTTTGATACTTTTATTGTCCATAACTCCTCAAATTAATGGTCGCAGCTCAAAGATCATATCGTGAAGTTTTTCTGTGCCTTACAATTTAATTCATTCTAACTTAGGATGTGAGCTCCTTGAGGGCAGAGACTGTCTTTTGCCCTTTTTTCTATCCTTAGTGCTAGCACAGTGACTGGCATATAGAAGTTGCTTACTAAATATTTTTTGACCTACTGACTAACCTAGGGACTTGTACTCATTTTAAGAATCATAGTGTTTTCCTATAATATCTTCATCTTTCCTAGACCACACTTCTCTTTTAATATGTCCTGCCTTTATCATTTTGAAGCTTCTTTTGCTTGGTAGAGAAGGAAGTGGGTAGTTTTTTTCCTTTCTTACTTTTATCCAAAGTTGTAACTAGCATTTGGTGAAAAGAATTTAAGTTTCATTCCATGTCCTGATGTCTGGTGGTCTTCACACTCTCATCCACATCCATTTACCTAGTCCCTCCTCTACCTCCAGAACTGCACTCTGTAGTTAAAAAATAACTTTTTGTCCTAGATATTTTCTTCTCATATTCCTTCCATCTATCTAGGAGTACTTAACTGAAAACTAGCTTTCTTCTGGAGACACTGCATCTCTTGGTACCACCTCTAAGTTTGGCTTCTTATTTCCCACCCAGTGATACAGAGAACCAGGAAGGGAAGTTAATATTCTTGCTGTCCATTGTCACTTTCATACCCTCTCTCTGCCACCCTCGTCAACAACAACTTTTCCTCCTTCAAAGTCCTCCTATCTGTATCATTATTTCTGTGAATCCTTTCATTGCTCTCCCTTCTACCTTTTATGTTCCTTCTCCTTTGAATAATTCTGTACCCGTTTTTTCTTCTTTCCTTCGGCCCCTGTTCCCCTTAAGTCCTATATTTCCCAAATCCTCAACTTTTTCCACTCCCATGACTTTGGTTTCTAATTTACCTCAATTACATATGGAAGTAGTCATACTTTAGGTACCACCTTTATTCCTTACACTCTCTTACTGAATTGATTCAGGGGTCAGAATTCTTAGTCATAGACCTGCTGTCAATGTTACTGATCTTCCCTAAGCAGTGGGTATGTCATTTCTGTTATATAGTTTTCTTGTTGTGAATATACCTTTAAAAAACTCTTTTTTGCTGTAATCTTTTTAAACCACTCTTAAGTCATTCTGAGATTTTATCTTTCTGGAACTAGTTTTATGTAGGCCCAGGTCACCCTTTTGTGTTTGTCCTTAACCCCTGTTAGTATCATTGCCTTTTGGTTCAAGTTGACAGCTCATATCCTAGCATTCAGAGGCTTTCATAATCTGGTCCTAATGACCTGGCCAGCCTTATATCTGACTTTTTACATCTTAGCTTTTACTATTCATTTCTCAGCCCTAGATACTCAATAAATCCATAGTAGATATTGAATAAATATTTGTTGAATGAATCAATGAAGACTCCGTTTTGCTGGGATCTATGTTATTACCTGAGTGAACTAGTTCATCTTTCTACTCATGTAGTTATCCATGACTAGAATGTCTCTTTCTTCTGTCTCTATCCAAATCCTGTCCCTTCAGGGTTGAACTCTAGTCCCCCATTTTCCACAATGCCTTCTCCAGCAACATTGAGCTAAATTGCTTTCTCTTCCTCCAGACTTCCTGTACTACTTACCAGCTCTTACTTGTATCCCAGCTATTGCCCAGAACGTTGAGAGATGAGGTAGAATGAATGAGTAAAAAAGTTTTATTGCTGTCTTTTGTTTTTATGGCATAGGCCTTTACAAAACTCCCTTTGTGGAATATTCGTTTGTAATAGCAAATGAATAAAGACAGTAAACAAAACCAATCAATACAGTGAATGCATTGGGCAGTGTATGCCATACTTTGCATTTGAAGCCCCCTTCTTCTCTCCAGAGAAGTGTGTTTCATCATCTTTTTTTCTGGGGCTGAGATGGATTCACAGGATCATAGATTTAGATCTGGAAGGGACCTTAGCAGCCTTGTAGTCCAACCCCCTCATTTTATAGAAGAAATATTGAGTCACCGAGAGGTTTTTTGCTTAGGGTCACCCAGTAGAACCATGATTTGAAGCAAGGGCATCTGAGCCCATGCCAGTGATCTAATTAGATCTGTCTTTCAGTGTAACTTCCACTAGTACTTATTGTTCTCCTGGTTTGCCTTATCACATTTTCATTTATACAGGTTTTCCCATGCTTCTGAATGAATTAATTTTCCAGATAATTGAAGTTTAGCCCTTTATGTACCTTCCATTAGCATTTTAACTTTTTTGGCAGGTATTTTTCCAAAGCATATTATATGCTTTCCTGGCATATTAAACAGAGTATCGTGAACCCAATTTAACATTTTTCTTAATAATTTGAGATCAGCATTATAAACTTGTTTTAATAGTGTAATATAGGGACAGATAGGTGATGAGGATAGAGCATTGGCCCTGAAGTCAGGAGGACCCCAGTTCAAATTTGGCCTCAGATACTTACTAGCTATGTGACCTTGGGCAAGTCACTTAAGTCACTTGACTTGGAAAAAATAGTTTAATGTAGATGTATAGAAGTAGATGGCATAGGATATAGGACTGAGTAGGTGCTAAACCCAGAAAGTGTTATTGCTTTTTGGTCAGCTACCATTTTCTCATAACGGTGAAGACTGTGCAGCATTTTAACCCCCAGGACAATAATAATAAGGCTGTGTTTTAGCAAAATAAGCAAATGAGTTTAAGGATGAAGTAGATTTCTCACCTTCCAGAAAAACATATTTATTGCTTTTGCTGATGTTTTTTGACTTGGCAGGATTCAATACATTATTTTTGTATATTTTTGTGGATTAACATAGTATAAGATAACATTTCTAAAATACTGGCCCAGACACTGAAAAAGAATTTAATAAAAATAAAACGTAGAGTCTCTGCCCTCAAGGATTTGATAACCTCTTGTAAGATACAGCACATTCCAAGGTGTTTCAAGGGAGCCTGTGAAGAGCCAGTTACAAATTCTAGATATAGCTGGTCAGTGGTGGCAGCATTAAATTGAGATGTCTGGTGGACCCAGTCAATCTCATTCACTAATACACCTTTGTCTATTTCAGCCTTTAAATTATACTCTGATGTTAAAGAGAAAATAGAATCTCAGCTTTTCTTGGATTTTTGGCAAGAAGCAAGATCTTTGGAAGGATGATAATGGGATGTGTAATTTTAGTATAGTTATGAGGAGGAAAGCTTTAAGGAGTACTGTGTAGTAAGTGGTTCCAGCCTGAGTCTTCCAGACCTCTCACTCACATTCTAAGGGTACACGTGAGGGGTTGGAGGTGTCTTTCCCTAATGCCATTTAATTTGAGCCTCCATTCTGATGTTTTCTGCCTCTTGTTAACCATCAGTGATTAATATCTCAGTTTCTTCCAACCAATTAATGTTCAGTCTAGTGCAGGGGTGGGGAATCTGCAGTTTCAAGGCCACATGTGGGCTTCTAGGTCCGTGGATGAGGCCTTTTGGCTGAGTCCAAGTTTTACAGAGCAATTCCTTTTATTAAGGGGCTTTGTTCTGTGAAGTTTGAATTTAGTCAGAGGGCTGCATTTGAGGACCTAGAGGGTCACATGTGGCCTCAAGGCCACAGGTTCCCCACCCCTGGCCTAGTGGCTGAATGGATCTTTTCCTCTTCCATCCCCCAGACTTTTAATGCTAAAATGACAGGCTAAAATGACCTGGCATAGACTCTCTTTTTGGATCTTGGATAGCTCGTTGTACTGTCCTTTTTGCAGACCACATATGGACCTCAGATGGGGAGGGCCTGTGACCTCTACCTTACAGCATTGTCTCTTCTCTCACCAGAATACAGTTGGCAGCAGTCGGACCAAATGCAACAGATTTAGACTGACTAGTGCCTTTTGAACAAACACCAATTGCAGCCAGTCGGAGAGGCTCCTCTTTACCATGGGGTTAGCAGATTGGAAACAGTTACAGAATGTTCACACATGCTTCAAATCTTCCCATGGCATGTCCATTTCTCTTCATCGTGTCTCTCTGGAAGCAGGCTTCTTGGCATCCTCCGTATGGAGGATTGCATCAGCTGAATATGCCAATATTCACCTACTCACCAGCCATCCGCAGCAGCCATTTTAAACTAAGTAAAAGAAGAGATAAAGATTGAAAAATAAAATAAATTCAAAACATGTGGTTTCTAATAGTTTATGTGGAGGGAGTCACCAAAGATAGCAAGGCCTTGAAGTCTAATAAGAATTGTCTTTTTTGCAGTTCATTTGAGTTTAACATTAGGTCAAACATTAAGAATCTTAGTCATAAAAATTGTAGTGAGTCCATTAATCAGCATCTGGTTATGAAAAGCTATGAGAGAACTCTGAGTGTTTAAGATCAACTTTGCCAGGAAGGAAGCAGCCACTCCGTTTTACCTGGTCTTCATTTAACCATTTTCATCATGTTTTTTGCTCAGTCTATAAGACAGTACACACTTGATTTAGGAGAACAGTGTGACTGTGACATATCTAGGATTTTTGAGATGGTCATTCGTTATTTCCACCTTTTTATGTTCTTTATATATTCTGAGTTCATGTGTCATTTTTTTCCTTAAAAATGAGTAGTTGTATAGGCACAACTGATTCACTTATATTCTCCTAGTCTGTTTTCTTCTCATTTGGAAAATAGGGACAGTACCTATTATACTTAGTTCACACTAATGTTACGAGACTCAAATACATTGTCTGTGTCGAGTACTTTACAAACGTTAATTCACTATATTTAACTATAATCAGTTATTCATACTTGATAGAATTCTTGCAACATTCTCATGTTACCAGTTGTCTTTCAGGTATGTTTTTAAACTGTTTATTTCTATTTTTTCCTTTAACTTAAACAGTTACTTATCCTGGTCATTATTATTAACAGTTAAGCGTTCTCTTGTTTTGGGTAATGCTAGACAGTATGGAAGGACATAGACCTTACTCTGTTGGGAAGAACATCTTTTGAAGTGAGCCATCTTCTTTTCTTCACAAGCCACATACATAACTGAATTTTATCATCATTGATGATTGCTTGCCAGATGAATCCAATTCAGAGAGATCTCTATGAGATTATTTCTCTTGGCTTTTTCATGGTAGTACAACTGTGTTTGGCTTGGGGTAGAACTGGGTAGAAGGTCTCAGCTCTTAGGCTGTCAACTCGTTACACAAGCTAAAAGTCACAATTCTAGTTTTGGCTCTCCATTATCTGTCACTAGGACACAGATATTTTAAAAATATGTTTAGCTCCTCTCTAGCTTTAGTAATCTAAGTCCTTGGATAGAGGTTAAGTTGATGTTTACAGAAAACTTTGGGAGCATTTCATTTTTATTTTTAAATCTATTTCATTGTTATCTGTTGTTTTTTCACAACACCAGAATTTCTCCTGGTATCCTTCCCCTTTCCCAAGGGCTATTTTATGTAATAATATTTTTAAAGGAAAAAAGGGAAAAACAAAAAATTAGCAAAACCAATCAGCATATTGAAAAAGTCTGAAAATATATGCAATTTTCCACACTCATGGACCTTTTAGCTCTGCAAAGGAGTGAGCCAGAGGCATCTTTTCATATCACTACTTTGGGGATGTGGTTATTCTTTGGAATTTTGTGACATTCGCTTTGATTGTTTTGTCATTATTTTTAAAATTTACACTGCTGTAGTCGTATATATCATTTTCTTGGCTCTGCTTACTTCACTACTCATCTTTCCATGTAGATCTTTCCGTGCTTCTCTGTATTCATCATATTTGTTTCCACATGGTAATGTTGCTTTATATATAATTCTTTTGGTATATATGGAGACTTTTTTTTTGGTCAAGTCAGCTAGCAATTATTGAGTGCCAGGTACTGCGCTGGAGATACAAAGAAATAATGCAATGAAAAGCCAGGTTGTGAAGATCTTTAAAAGCCAAGCTGAGTTTTTAAATATCTGAACCTGGAGACTTCCTTGGACAAGGTAGGGGAATCTCTTGGTTATATTGTGTGCTTGCATTTCCAATTTGCATTCCAAAATGGTTGTACTGAGACATAGCTCTGCCAACAGTGCACTACCTGGCCTATGTTACCACAACCCTCCAACGTTGGCAATACCTGTCTTTTGGCATCTTAGCCGTGTTGTAAGGTATGAGGTGAAACCTCAAGGTTGTTTTGAGATTTCTATTTATCTTAATGATTTGGAGCATTTTTAAATTTTTGTCAATAGTTTGCATTTTTTCTTTTGAGAACCATTTTCTCATATACTTTGTTTATTGCAGAATGGTTTTTAGTCTTATATCTGTTAATTTCCTCCATTTTCATTTTTATTTTTCAAAAATAATTTATTAATCCCTTTTAGTTTTGCATCATTGTCATTTCTGGATATATCCCTCACCCACCATATTCTCTATTGAACTTTCTCTTGTAACAAAGAAAAAAAGCTAAGGAAAAAATCACTGATATAAGAACCATATGTGGTAGTGTGAGAATTTATTTTTCTTTTACCAGAAGACTGTGACTTAAAGGTTGAGATGGATACCCATCGTGTAGCTCAGTTTACTGTTACTACCACTGAACAGTCTTCACGTGTCCTTATGAAAATTTCCTGACCACTTTGTCTGTTACACTAAATTATTCCACTCTGTCAATAGGAAGTAAGTTTATTATCTGTTCTTTGGGACCAAGATAGTTCACTGTGGTTATTCAGAGTTTGGCTTCTCTTAGTTTTCTTTTCATTTGTATCATTATATGTATATATAGTCTTTTGATGTAGTTTATTTCATTGCATCAATTCATACATGTACTTTTCACCTTAATTATTTTTATCGTATAATGATATTACATTATGTTCATATTCACAGTTTGTTCAGCTATTCACTAGAATTGTTTCTTTCTGGCTCTTTGCGATACTTTTTTCTTTGACCTGGCAATTCTAGAATTTGGCTATAATATTCCTGGCAGTTTTCCTTTTGGGATCTTTTTCAGGAGGTGATCAGTGGATTCTTTCAGTTTTTATATTACCCTCTATTTATAGAATATCGGGGCAGTTTTTCTTCATAATTTGTTGAAAGATGATATCTAGGCTCTTTTTTTTTTATCATGGCTTTCAGGTAGTCCAGTAATTTTAAAATTATCTTTCCTAGATCTATTTTCTAAGTCAGTTGTTTTTCCAGTGAGATATCTCACATTGTCTTCTATTTTTTTCACTCTTTTGGCTTTGTTTTATTGTTTCTTGATTTCTCATGAAGTTATTGACTTCCATTTGCTCCATTCTAATTTTTAAGGAATTACTTTCTTTGGTGAGTTTTTGGACCTCCCTTTCCATTTGGCCAATTCTGCTTTTTAAGGCACTCTTCCTCATTGGCTTTTTGAAACTCTTTTGATATTTGGCCTAGTCTATTTTTTAAGATGTTATTTTTCTTCATTTTTTGGGGGGGATGTGTCACTTGTACCAGGCTGTTGACTCTTCTCTCATGATTTTTTTTCTATCATTCTCATTTTTCTTCCCAATTTTTCCCGTACCTCTCTTATTTGATTTTCAAAATCCTTTTTGAGCTCTTCCATGGCCTGAGACTAATTCAGATTTTTCTTGGAGGCTTTGGATGTAGGAGTTTTGACTTTCTTGTCTTCTTCTGGTTATATGTTTTAATCTTCCTTGTTACCAAAGTAAGATTCTGTAGTCTGAGTTTTTTTCTGCTGTTTGCTCATTTCCGCAGCCTATTACTTAACTTTTAACTGTTTCTTAAAATGGGGTTCTGCTTTCAGTGTTCAGGGCACACCATCCCAAGTGTCAGGAGTTTTGTGCAGCTGTTTTTAAAGATACTTCTAGGGATCTGTAAATTTTCATTTCTTGCAAGGTGGTATGATCTAGGGAGAGATGTTTACTACTCTCCTGGCCTGTGCTCCAGTCTGTGAGCAACCACAAGCTCTCTTTTCTGCCCTGGAACTATGAAGAGGGTCCCCCCCCCCCCTCCACTGTGGCCACAAACTATGCTCTGTAGAGTCCTTGCTCTGAGACTGTGACCTGGATCCGAGTATAGGCAAAGCAAGAGAGTCCTGTCTCAGTACTAGTAAAAAGACCCCTGTAATCTCCTTCTGAGTAGTTGTTCAACCCTTTACCATCTGTGGGTTGAGTACTCTTGAAGTGACCTCTGCTGCTGCTGCTGCTGCCACTGTTCTCCCTTTAGCCAGTCAGTCCATCAATAAGCATATATTAAACCCCTCCTGTGTGCCAGCAGTAATCCTAATGGATCGAGGTTTCAGTGAGGAAATGGGATTAGTGTCATCTCCTCTCCTATTACAGCTTTATTGGGAGATGGGATTAGTGCTAAGGAGATGGGATTAGCACTAAGAATACCAGCCTTTCCTTCTGACTGGTTGGCCAAATACCCAGAGGTTAAGCAAGGTTAAAACATGGGGGCACTCAGGCTGACTGTACTAGTGGCTGACTTTGTATACCCAAAGATCCTATCTGTCGGAACAAGACCTCACTATTCAACAAAAACTGTTGGGGAACTGGAAAGTAGTTTGACAGAAACTAGGTATTGACCATCATTACATCAACTACATAAATGATTACCTAAAATTAAGAAGTTTGTGCACTATGGTCAAAGGAAATCCAGGCTTTCAATAGACATATTTTTAAAAAATGCTGTAAATCACTAACAATTAGAGAAGTGCAAATTAAAAATACTCTGAGGTATTACCTCACACTCATCATATTGGGTAAGATGACAAGACAGGAGAATAACAAATGCTGGAAGGGCTGTGGGAAAACAGATATACTAATACACTATTGGTGGATCTGTAAACTAGGCCAGTCATGTTGGAAAGCATCCCAGAAAGCTATTAAACTGTGCATATTGGTTGACCCAGCAAGCACATATAGAAGTCTTTCTAGTCTATACCACAATATTTCTATGGTTGTTGTTCTTCAGTTGTGTCTGACTTTTTATGACTTCATTTGGGATTTTGTTGGCAAAGTGGTCTGCCATGTACTTCTCTAGCTCTTTTTACAAATGAGGAAACTGAGGCAAACAGGGTTAAGTGACTTGTCCTGGGTCACACAGCTAGTAAGTGTCTGAAGTGAGATTTTAACTCTTCCTGTCTCCAGGGTTGGCACTCTATCCAGTGTACTACCTGCTTGCCTGTACCACAAAGAAATCAAAGAAAGAGTGAAAGGTCCCATGTGTACAAAGATATTTATAGCAGCTCTTTTTGTAGTGGCAAAGTATTGGAAATTGAAGGGATGCCCATCAACTGGAGAATGGCTGAACAATGATTATATATGAATTCTAATGTTATACTATTATACTATAAGAAATGACGAAGAGGATAGATTAAGAAAAACCTGGACTTACAGCAGCTAATGCAAAGTGAAGAGAGCAAAGCCAGAAGAACAATTTATACAATAAAAACAATATTGTAAAGTTAATTAACTGTGAAAGACTTAGTAACTCTGATCAACATAATGATCCACCACAATTCCAAAGGACTCGTGGTGAAATATGCCCTCATTCATCTCCAGTTAGAGAATTGATGGACTCATAATGCAGATTGAAGTGTTTTCTTTCCCCCTCCCTCCCTTTCTTTTTGGACTTGGCTAATGCAGGGATTTATTTTGTATGATTATACATGTTTATATTGGGTTTTGTTTTTCTTGCTTTCACAATGGGTGGGGATAAGAGGAAGGAGACAATTATAAACTGAAAATAAAATTGAATTTTAAAATTATTAGAAATTATTATACCCAAGCATTCAGCAACAAAATTATAAACTTAAATGAAAAGGCTGAATGTTTACAATATAAAATGCCCAGACTAACACTAGATAATAGGATCTAAACTGTCTGATCCTAGAGGAATTAAGCGTGCTATAAAGGGGAAAAAACCCTTGGGCCAAATTAATGTGTAAATGAATTCTACCAAACATTTAAAGAAGAATAACCTTATGCTATATTAACTGTTCACAAAAATAAACTATACTTTTTCTATGAGACAGTAATAGTAACTGATATTTATACAGTGCTTTAAGGTTTTAAGAATGCTTTGTATGCAATATCTCACATGGCCTTTTCAACCATCCTATATGATGGATCATATTTTTCTCGCTTTTCATATGTGGAAACTGAAACAGAGAGACTATGTGACCAGAGTCACACAGGTAGTTTCGGAGACAGGATTTGAACTTGGGTCTTCTTGACTCTTAAGTACAGTGCTGTGGGACCATTGTTCTGCCCAATACACCACACTGCTTACAGTGGTCCTTATATTCACACCAAGGAGAGAGAACAGAAAAAGAAAACTATAGATGAATATTGCTGATAAATATGGAAAGCATGAATAACCTGCGATTTTATCAGCATGGTAAACTGGCTTTGGTACTTCTTTCACCCATGTAGGTAAGACTGTGGCTTATTAAAGAACTCGTAGGAGCTTGCTTTAAGCACGTAGGGATTAATGAATCCTCTAGGATCACACAGTTAGTAGATGTGGAATGCTGTCAATTCTGACAGACATAGCTGATGTAGCTCTGTGTGTGTGTGTTTGTGTGTGTGTGTTTTACATATATATGTATATATGTGTGTATATATTTGTTTGTTTAATCTTTTCCTTCTCTTATTGTCGGGAAGTTTCGTGAAATCACAAGGATGTAAAAAAATCAACAATATTTTAAATAATTGGTATTGTAATTATAGATTTTTCTATATCTCTGCAACATTAATCTCTGTTCTAAAAAACTTCTGATTATTTGATGTAAAAGTTCTTAAAATTTTATCTTCTAAGACATGTGCCTTTACACTAGATAATCAGTGAGAGTCCTACTATGCTTGGCACTGTATACACATACAAGAATTGAATTATTATATGATGAAGTTAGTTTTCTCTCAAGATGTAATGATGCCTCATCTTCTTTCAGCTATTTCTGATAGTGGCTCCTCTTTCTGTGCTCTATAACTGGAGAGATGAATTGAACACCTGGGGATATTTCCGAGTCACTATTTTGCATGGGAATAAAAAAGATAATGAGCTGATTCGAGTCAAGCAGGGAAAATGTGAAATTGCTCTGACTACCTATGAGACGCTTCGCTTGTGCTTGGATGAGCTGAACAGGTAGTAAGAACATTTCTTTTATTCACATTCTGTGTCTCTTCACTTGTTTTAGAATCTGTTTTGAACTCGATATTATTAGCATGATTAAAGTTGATTTCAGAATTAAACTAATGTTAAAATTTCCTATGAAAATGGAAATGATGATGCCTCTGAGTTCGCCGCTTTTGTCAGTGCTGCCATAACCACTGTGTCTTCCGTGTTTAAAAATTTGGGCTTATTCCCTCTCCTATTCAATTACCACATTCTAGCAACCCTTACCTCCGTACTCTTTAGGCCCACCTGAATTATTGCAGGCCTCTTCCTCCACTCTTTCCTCCGCTCTAAGACAGCTTTCTTATTTTTATGAGATTAATCTTCCTTATACATAGCTCTGCTCAGTGTGATTCTTTTGCTTATTAATTTTCAGTGGGTTTTTTATTATCTACTTAATAAAATTCAAACTCTTTAGCTTGGTATTCAGGGCCTTCTGCAATATGGACCACTACCTTTTTAACCTTTTCTCATATTACCTCCCTCTGTACACACTATGCCCAATCTATAGTACAGTACTCTGTTTCCTGGGCATACTCTCTGCCTCCTTGTCCCTGAGGCTTTCCTTGCACTGTTTCCTGTGCCTGGAATGCTGCCTCTCCCCTTTATGTATCCATCTTTTAAAACTCAGTTTAAATGCTACCTTCTTCATAGAATTTTTCCTGCTGTTTCCCACCCTCTAGGAACAAACTTTGCTTACATAATTTGTTTTGCACTCCTCCAGTGTGCTTACCATTTGTTATAATTATCTTTATAAATTTCTTCTGCCTACTAGAATATAAGTTCCATGAGCATGGGATTTTTTTTCTTATTTAAATTTTATATCTTCCCTAGTGTTTAGCCTAGTGCTTTTCATATAAAGTGCTTAATAAATGTTTAATTGAATTGAATTGAAAGCTTGCTTTAAGTATTCCATGATCGATCATAGATAGACATGTAGCTAAACTGCATCACTGGGGAGTATTTGCATACTGGAATGAACCAATAGCTAACTATATCATTTCTAATCCTTATTGACTCTCTAGGTATTTAAACTTTGATTTCATGGCTTGTTAATTGTAGTCATTCATCTATGTGGGATTTACTTATACTAACCAGTATGATCACCAAAGAGTGGAGAGGGAGAAAATCAAATAACATGGAAGGGAAGGATGGATAAGCTATAAATTCTTCATAGATAGGATAGGAAGAAGAGATTGAAAGGGAACTTTCACTTAAAAACTTTTTTTTTAATCTACAGTATAGAATGGTCTGCTGTCATTGTGGATGAAGCCCATAGAATCAAGAATCCAAAGGCTCGAGTTACAGAAGTTATGAAAGCTTTAAAATGTAGTGTTCGTATAGGCCTTACTGGTACCATTCTTCAAAACAACATGAAGGAACTGTGGTGTGTTATGGACTGGTGAGTGAAAACACATTTTTGTGTCGTTATTTTATCCTCTTTATAGCATACTGGAGGGGTGGGATAGTACAGTGGTTAGAGGGCTCGCCTAAAAGTCAGGAAGCTCTGGATTCAGGTCCTGCCACTAACATATATCTACTTCATGACCTAATAAAACTGGATGCTGATTTTTTTTTGATGATAACTTAACAAGTATCTGATGTTTTGTTATTGCTTTTAGGGCTGTGCCAGGACTTTTAGGGAGCATGACTTACTTCAAGAAGCAGTTTTCTGACCCAGTGGAGCATGGACAGAGACATACAGCGACCAAAAGAGAGCTAGCTACTGGTCGAAAGGCCATGCAAAGACTAGCAAGAAAGATGTCTGGCTGGTTTCTGAGGCGTACCAAGACTCTGATCAGGGATCAGTTACCTAAGAAGGAAGACAGAGTGAGAACTATGGATTTTTCCATTTTAAACTTTGTTTTATTTTGATTTTCTGAACTTTCTAGGTTAGGTCTGCAGGTATTTAGGAATTGAGACCCAGAGTTTGAGGGTCATTCTTTCTTTTCTTTTTTTCTTCTCCTTTTTTTTTTTTGGAGGGGGGAAGGCAGGGCAATTGGGGTTAAGTGACTTGCCCAAGGTCACACAGCTAGTAAGTATAGAAAGGGTCTGAGATTGTATTTCAACTCTGACTCCAGGGCCGGTGCTCTACTCACTGTGTCACTTAGCTGCCCCAAGGATAATTCTTTAGCTGGTGTGAGAATTACATTAAATCCAGGGTTTTTCCTATATTTCATTTAGACACTATTTAGTTGCTAATATAACTAGTTTGATTTTAAAAATGATTTTGAGCGATCATCTCTTAAATGTGAGACAGTAGGATAGCAGGAACAGAAAGGGGAAAGAATTATATTCAAGTAAATCTTAGAATATTTACCTTGAGAAGACAATAAGTTAGATAAATTTTACCTATTGTATGACTACTGAGACTCTTATCTTCTTAGTCCAGGGAGCATTAACCCCTCCCTGTCACTTTATGGATCATAGATCTGGAGTTTGAAGGGACTTCAGAAGCCATTTAGTTTAATCTTCTCATTTTACAGATGAGGAAACAGAGGCCTAAGGATATTTAGTGATTTGCCCAAAGATACACAGGTAGAAGATATCAACATCTGAATGTAGCTCACTGTATCACATTGTGGGTCCATAAAGTAAAGTCAGAATGAGAACAGATGCCTCTTTTACTTAGGAGACTCTATGAGAGAAGTTAGAAATGAAGGGGGGGAAAAGACTTCACTGATAGGCAAGCCAGCTAGTCAGTAAACCAGTCAGTCAATAGGTATTTATTAAGCACCTACTCTAAGCTCTGGAGATACAAAGAAAGACAAAAGACAGTCTCAAGGAAACTCATGGTCTATTAGGAAGCCCATGGTAATATTTAATTTTCAGTTATAATGCCCAGATACCCACTATTCACTCTGTAAAAAAAAATACAGCAAAATGGGATTAGTGTAAAAAAAAAAGTTGAATTCTCTATTAATTTTTCAGTGAAACCCAAAGACATTACTAAAGATTTCTTTTAGGCTTAATATTAATTATTTATGAAGTAGGGGAGCAAGGAACCTAGAAAATGGCAATACATATTTGTGACATGACTTTGTCCTTTCTTAATTTAATTAATTTCTTTTGTATTAAAAACAAAACTTTAAAACATGTTCCTCTTGAGATTAGCATCTAAAATGAGATAGACACTGTATTTCAAATTCACTCACAGCTTAAAGAAGAAAGGGATGTCTCAGAAAATTGAGATGTTTGTATGGTGGTGGAAGTATAGGAAGGAAAATTAGTTCGTGGGTTACTTAAGAATGCGTGGTTAATGTGACCTACATGGTGGTTATTATGCCTCTTAAAGCAGATACTAATAGTTGTGTGGGGTTTTTATCTTGGCAGATGGTTTACTGTTCTCTGACAGAGTTCCAGAAGGCTGTTTATCAAACTGTATTAGAGACAGAAGATATAACCTTGATACTTAGAGCTGGAGAACCCTGTACCTGCAACAGTGGCCGTAAAAGAAAAAATTGTTGCTACAAAGTATGCATTTTACTATTCTGTTTTTATACCTTGTTTTCAATCGTATTGTTTTCTCCTACCTTTAAGTAACAGAATTACATCGTCTCTTCCTTCTGTAAATCATTCATCAAGTCTCAGGAATAAGGGAGTGAGAAAGAATTGAGCGTTCGACTGATGATTGTTACTAAATGTATTTATATTGGAAAAATTGTGAAGAATTTTTTTAAGTATCTTCATTGACTACTAGTCTTACATTTCAAACTGCTTACTTGACATCCATAGCCAGGTATTTTCTGAATCTTCAAACCTAGCAGACACTAACAGCAGTTCATCTTCCTGGCAAAACCTGAAAGGATGGTGCCACCATTCTCCTGATCACTCGGACTATAAAAACACACACACACACACACACACACACACACACACACACACACACATACACATACATACACACACACACACACATGCGCGTGCATGTGTGCACAGGTATATATTGTGTATGTGTGTGTGTCTGTGTGTATTCAAATTACATGTAATAATAATTTTTAACATTTGTTTTTAAAATTTTGAATTCCAAATTCCCTTTCCAAATTTCCAAAACCCCTTTCCTTCTTCCCCTCCTCACTCATTGAGAAAGCAAGCAAGTTGATATAGGTTATACATGTGCCATAATGCAAAACATTTCCATATTAGGCATGTTGTGGAAAAAAACAAATACCAAAACCCAAGAAAAATTTAAAAAGTAAAAAAATATACTCGATCTGTTCTTTCCTTGGAGGTGGACAGTATTTTTCATCCTAAGTCCTTTGGAATTGTCTTGGATTATTGTATTGCTGAGAATATCTAAGTCATTCCCAGTTGATCATCGTGCAGTATTGCTGTTACTGTATACAATGTTCTTCTGGTTCTGCTCATTTTGCCTCGGTTCATGTAAGTCTTTCCAGGTTTTTCTGAAAGCATCCTGCTCGTCATTTCTTATAGCACAATATACTCCACATTCTACATACTACAGTCACATACTACAACTTGTTCAGCCACTTCCCAATTGATGTGCATCCCTTCACTTTCCATTTCTTTGCCACCAGAAAAAGAGCTGCCCTAAATGTTTTTGTACCTAACAGGTCCTGTTCCCTTTTTTTCAATCTCTTTGGGATACAGACTTAGTAGTGGTATTGTTGGGTCAGAGGGTGTGCGTGGTTTTGTAGCCTTTTGGTATAGTTTCAAGTTGTTTTCTAGAATGGTTGGGTCAGTTCATTGCATCAGCGTCCCAGTTTTTCTACCTCTCTTCCAACAGAGGTTTCTGTGAAATACTGTCATGTGCAGCTATTGTAATTGTCCTGGTTGTTTTGGTGCCTTTTACCCTCTGACTATAAAAATATTTAACCTAGTTTGTCACCATTTATACCCTTTTATGATGCAAAACTGTATTTTGTATTTTTCTTAAAAAAAAAAAACAATGCAACATTCTTTGATTGAAATACAGAGTGTAAATCTGCATTAAATTGATAAGACAGTGTTCCCTTTAACCTTTCTGGTTAAACCAACAATCTCTTCTTTTTTCTTACCTTAGCCACCATTTAGCTGTTTCTGAAGCTTCCATGACTCTTCCTCTCCTCCTTGCAAAAATGAGCGTTGTCTCTTCAAATTACCATATATTTGTATACCTATCCCATTTAGAGTATTAACTCTTTAAGAACTGGGCAAGTTGGTCTTTGTATCTTTATCTTCCAGCCCTGATCCTACCTACTATACTGTACTTAAATGTTTCTGACTTGAAGTTGACTTGAATTCATTTTATCTCAAATAATGGAAAAGTAGCTAATAATGAAAGCAGTGTATAAAATTCTGTAATCTCAGTACTTTAAGATCTTTGATAATACATTCCATTTTTTTCCTTTTTCTCTCAATTGTTCTAGACCAATTCATATGGTGAAACAGTGAAAGCC
The DNA here is from genome assembly GCA_028646595.1 of Phalanger gymnotis. NCBI lineage: Eukaryota > Metazoa > Chordata > Mammalia > Diprotodontia > Phalangeridae > Phalanger > Phalanger gymnotis. Next base: position 435,059,564 of record CM053622.1, read on the forward strand.
CTATATTTCAGTTATCTCACAATCCTGCAGAAGGTATCTAATCATGCTGCACTGCTACAGGCCAGTAGCAACACTAGTAAACAGCAGGTTTGTCTCTTGGATTTTCTGTGTTAATTTTAGATGAAATTTGTTAAAATATATGTCATTCAGGTGTTTTACTTTATATTTATTACATTTAGGTAAAAACTGATTTGTCCATATTTGAATTATTGAAAATAATTATATGTTTGGAGTTCATATAGTTGGAATATAGTCAGGAGGATTTAATAAATAATTAATATAAAAGTGGCTTGAACTACTCTAATTCAAAGTGAAGTAGCTTCCAGTTTTTGTGTATATATTTGTATGTATAAATATACATACCCAACTACATATACATGTTTGTGTATGGATGTCTGTGTATATATTATATATATTTGCATACACACATTTAATGTTATTTAACTATTTTCTTACCTATATCATGATCTATTTAACCAGGAATAAGAACATTTAATTTTAATAGTCTGCATTTGAATGGCAAGAGGACTATTTCATAAATTAGCAAAAGCCAGTAAATCCCAAATTTAGACTAATTTTGTAATTTTACTTTGTCCTTTATCATCAGTGTAATGGATACACATTAATACAACAGCAATAAAGGGTAAGCTTTAGCTAGTAATATTTTTACCTTTTGAGTTATCTAAACTCAAGGTATTTGGATCATAGGCCATTGTGATGTTTAAATGTATTTGGTTTTAGCAGAGAGAGGGGGAAAATCAAGATGAAAAGTCAGAGTGCTTAAGTGCCTAAACCTAATCCAGGGTTCTTAACATTTTGTGTGTGGCAGGTTGCTTTGGCAGTCTGGTGAGCCTATGGGCCTTTTCTCAAAATAATGTTTTTAAATGCAGAAAATTAAATCCAGTTTGCTTTACATGTAAGCTAATTATAATAGAATATAATTATAAAGATTTCCTTGAAAGCAAGTTTGTAAGCTGCAGATTTAGAGACCCTGTTCTAATTCCTACTCTGTCACTATTTGGCTATATGAACCTGGTCAGCTGACCTCAATGAACATACATTTTTCTTATATGTAAATTGAAGGGGGTAGAAGAGGTGTTCTTTAATATCTCTTCCAGGTCTAGGATTCTACTTTTATTGGTCTAGTTAATGGTTCTCTTTTTGTACCTTTTTCTATTCTGATAAAATATAGCATCATATTGGTTTGCATTTGGTATCATTATACTTTTTAGAAACAGTTGGTACTTGATATTGAAAACCTAGAATTAAGGAATTCTAGGGATGATTGATTACATAATAATTTGCGTAAAGTCCAGTGAAACTTTTTTTTCACTTTAATGTCTAATGAGCTAGTGGTCAAATTGCAAACAGCAATATGTGCAAAGTAATCCATTACTTCGAAACGACACAGTCTACCATCAGAAGACAGTTTCATATTCCAAATTTAGTTCATACTGTTAGTGTCTTAAATAAGATTCTTTTATACGCAACCTTTCCACTTCCCCTGTTTTCTTCAGGAAATTCATCTCAAAAGGATATGCAATCAGGTTTTTTCCAAATTCAAAGATTTCATGCAGAAGAGTAAGGATGCAGCCTTTGAAACTATTTCTGATCCAAAATACAGTGGCAAAATGAAGGTAAATGTTTTGGGGCAAGTAGAGGAAATTATATAAAGTCCAAATCAGCTCATATACTTCCGCTTGAATCTCTGGAAAAATTGACTTAAGAATCTGCCTTTATGGGGCAGCTAGGTGGTGCAGTGAGTAGAACATTGGAGACAGGAGGACCTGAGTTCAAATTTGTCCTGAGACACTTAGAAGCTGTGCGATCTTGGGCGAGTCATTTAACCTTGATTGCCTGAAAAAAAAAGATCTGCCTTTATTTCTAACAGGTATCAATCATGTCTTTTTGAGAATATACACTATAGGCTTTTCATTGCTGTTGGTTTGGCCATACTGATACGATAAAAGGATAACACTAATTTATATAGGTGATGGTGTGCCAGTCAGACCTCCAAGTGTGAATTTTATGGAATTAGACAAAATAATAATAAGATGGAAATAATGTTAGAGGAGTGCTGGGAAAGACTGGCACACCAATGCATTGTTAGTAGAGCTGATCATTGGCCCAGGTATTATGGAGAACAGTTGTAATTGTGTGATTGTTGGACCAACAAAGAGCCAATGATTGTGTAATTGTGTAAAAGTGATGAAAGTATCCAGACTCCTTGATCCACAGATTCCACTAGGCACATATTCCAAGGAAGTCAGAGACAGAAGGTTCTTGTACATAAGAGTATCAATCACAGTGCTCATTACATGGGGACTAACTAAACAAACGGTCACATGCGAAGATAATGGAGTGTTACTGTGTGCCTTCAGAGCTGCAGAACAAAGCTTGTATAATGTATAGTTCAGTAGGCAGAGACAGGGAAACAGTCTACACAATTACTGCAACAATGTGAATGGGAAGAACAAGAAAACAGAAGCCCAAGCCACCAAACCCGTCACCCCATCTGATCACAAGGCCCAGGGTTCAGCCTCAGAGAAGAGCTGATAAAACGTGTGTGCTCCTTCATCGGGTGATCGGGAGGTAGTGCAGTTGTAGACATTGGCACCTATGGCTAGATGTGTCTGATGTCTCTGGTGGCTTTGCTGAACTTCCCATCATCTCTTTCCTTCTTTGTTACAAAGAATGCCGTGCTGGATTGAATAAGGGGAGAGATAAATAAAGGTGAAAGAAAAAACAAACGTAAAGATAAAAGTATATTAGATACCTATATTGTACATAAATATGTCATAGTTCATCTCCTAGCCAGACAATGTACACGAGGATAGCAATGGCATGACCATGGACAAGTTGGTTAAGCACTCCATGTCCCCGGGAACCCTCTAAGACTGTGGACACTTAATATGCATTGGGGGGGGGGGTTTCTTCACTTGAAACCCCCTTTTCGGATGAAAAGACAAGTCTAGAAAAATTAAAATGTGAACGATTGCTTTGTGCTGTTGAATTTTTTTTATCTACAGATCGTGTGACTTTTTTTTTCTTTTCTATTTGACTAGTTATTAGAATAGTAATCATCCTTGCATGCCCAGTAACATTACAGCTTAGATATAATGAATAGTTTTTTGTACATATTGCTCCAGTCTATATTGTAATGTTCACCTATAGTTCTTTTTCTCTGTCTTATCTTAGTTTGTGTATCAGGATCGTAATTGTCTTACAGGATAACTCAGGTACAATGAAAACAACTTACGTAGCATAGCATAGAAATTGATTGTTCTTTAAATATTTGATAGTATTCAATTGTAAATCCATTTAGTTGACGAGGTTTTTGTTTGTAAGTTTATTTATAGCTTTTTTAACTTCCCTTTCTGGTGTTGGATTTTTGGGTCTTTATGATTGGTTTTGTTCTTTTCATTATTTTATGACACGACTCAGTAGCAGATTGCATATATGGGTGATTCTGTTTGACATCGAGATTGTGAGCCTAAGTTACTGGGAGAATGGCGGTGCTCCTGACAATAAAAGGGACATGTAGAGCGTTTGGAGAGAAAGATTATTAGTTCTGCTTTGGACATGTTGAGCTTAAGCTATCTAAAAGCTAAGAAGGTTGATGCGAGGTTGGAGGTTAGGAGAGATATTGGGCTAGATAAATCTGAGAACTATCAGCATACGGACATATGGATCCATAAGAACTAATGAGGTCACCAAGTGAAATAGTATAAGAGGGAGAAGAGTGTCCAGGACATAGTCTTGGGGCACACCCATGGTTAGTGGTCACAGCCTGGATAGAGATCCTTAGACAATACAGTCACAGGTAGGAGGAGAACCAGAAGAGAGCAGGGCCACGAAAACATAGAGAGGACAGTGTCCAAGAAGAGGGAGCCATTTAAAGTGGCAGAGGCTGCAGAAAGGACTAGAAGAATGAGGATTGAGAAAAGGTTAAAAAAAAAAGATTTGGCATTTAAGAGATAATTGGCAAATTTGGAGAGAGTTTCAGTTGAATGATGGGGTCAGAATACAAAAGGCTTAGAGGAGAGTGAGAGGAGAGAAAGTAGAGGTACCTACTTTAGATTATTCTCTCAAGGAGTTTAGCCATGAAAGGGAAGAGGGATATAGCTAGTGAGGATGGTTGAATCAAGTAAGGTTTTATTTTGTTTTGTTTTTTAAAGAAAAGAGATGTGGGTGTGATTGTTTGCCCTTCGTTCTCAAGGAGTGCCATGACATCAGGAAAATGATGCCATGACTTGCACATGAATTGGATTGAAGTGAGGGAGAGTGTTGCAAGGTCACCAACCTCATTTTCTCCTCAGAGCCATTTGGGTCCAGTGGCAAGATGCAGATTGAGATGACTGAAGATGGCTCCGGGTTGGTTGTGTTTGTAGACAACAGGGAAACAGACTATAGATAGGGCGAGATTGTAGATTAGTGAGAAAGTAGGGATAGAGGAGGCCTACTGAGAATAAAAATGGAATGAGATACATGTTTTGTGAGAATTTTGTCTTGACAAGACCAAGATGGAGACCAGGATCCTAAACCCAAGAGTCCTGAAAAAAGAGCATTCCCAGACCATCACTATTACTTGTAGCTTTCTGGAATTGCTATCTGGCAACTGCTTTTATTGGTGCTTCAGTCCCTGCCTTCTGAGAAGCCACAGCTACTGAGACTCAGAAAACATTCTTGACATCACTGGATCTCATTCTGGTGGTTCAACATCGGAAATAGATGTGGTTTAATCAGTTGGAATAACACTCCACAAGAGACATTACTGTCTGCTTGGTTGCTGCAACTTAAGCACCATAGGGCCTTTCTATCTGACTTGTAGCTTAAAACTCCTCAGTGTTTTGTCTGCCTCTATTAGAACGTGAGCAGGATGTTTTATTTTTCTATTTGTGCCCCCAATGCTTAGTATAATGCTTTGCACATAATGCACACTCAATCATTTTTTCCCCTCAAAATTACTCATCTGGAAAGGGAAGTGATGATCACAAAAAGGCAGCATGTCTTCAACAAGAGATCATTCCCTGCTAATATAATTTCCTTTTTTGATAGGATTAGTAAACTTGGGACTGAAAGAACTGCTTTGTATAGAGTTTACCTAGATTTTAGCAAAACTTTCAATAAAATATTTAGTGTACTTCTTGTGGAGCGGATAGAGAAATGTAGACTAGATAGCAGCGTCGTTAGATGGATTCAGATCTGGTTGGGGGCCGAATTCAAAGATTATTTGTTAATGACTCAATGTCAGCGTAGCAGAAGATTCCCAGTGGAATACCAGGGATTTGGGCTTGGACCTCTGCTGTCTAAGGTTTTCATCAGTAACTTGGAATAAGATTTATAGATGACACAAATCTGGAGTGAGAGCTAACACGCTGGACAAGAGTCAGGATCCAAAAATTTCCTGACACGTTTGATATGTTATCAGTTTAATGTGGCAGTCCAAAAGAAACCAAACGAAAAAACGAATGCGATCTTGGACTGTATTAAGAGAAGCACAATTTCTAGGAATAGGGAGATGATCAACTACTCTGCCTCAGTCAGCTCCCATCTGAAGTCTTGTATTTAGTTCTGGACACCATGGTTTAAGAAAGACATTTGTAAACTTGAGTATCCTGAAAAAGATGTTAAAGAGTCTTGAATCCATGTTATACAAAGATCAGTTGAAGAAATTGGACATGTTTGGTCTAGAGGAGAAAAAACAACTCAGAGAGCTGTGTTGAAATATTTGAAGGACTGTCACATGCAGGAGGGATTAAACTAGTTCTGCTCTGCCTCAGAGGGCAGAACTAGCAACAATGGATGGATTTTGTTTGTAGTGTTTATAGTTACAGATTAACTATAATTAATCACCATTGACAAGAGGCTTAATTGTGATGATTTCTTTTAGTAGTAGTAGTAGTAGTAATAGTGATGTCAGTACTAGAACTTGCCTTAATATTTCAGCAGTCTATTTTTTGGTTTTAGTTATGTCCTCTGAAATGAAAATAACAGTATGTAAGTTAGGATTCTTTGTTATTTTCGTAATCTTTATTTCTGTAAAGTGTGTGTGTGTGTGTGTATGTGTGTGTTTTTGCCAAATTTTTGAAATAAAAGTTACATTCTGATGGTTTGTATCTCTTATTAGCTATTTAGTTGTTCAGCTGAAGAATGTAGTTGCAGTTCTGCAACTGGCTTTTCATCATGAGAATGTTACAAACTTTAAAAGTCACAAGTTTCTGTTTCTTACTTAGCTAGTAAAAAATAGTGGTATAGGGCTTTCATCCATTAAATTTCAGATATTTATCTCTGATGAAAAAAATTTTAATCAGAATGTGTAAATTGCTAAAATATTTATTACATGAAAGAAGAAGACTTTATACAATAGTCTTTTTATTTTTAAAAATAAATTTGCAATAATATCTTTAGTTTTTATATCATCTGCCTTTCTCAGTATGTTGCCGTTCTCCCTTCCCTTCCCAAAAGACATCCCTTGTAATAAAGAATGAAAAGCAGGGAGAAAATGTTGAGCAGAGTTCACCAACTCTCATTTTTATGTTTGACTCTTACGTCCAGTATACCACACCTGTAGCCCTCTGCCTTTGTGAAGAAGCAAAAGTGGGAGGAACATGGAGATGCCTTATTACATTTCTTCTTTGAGACTAAGCTTGGTCATTATAATTTCACTGCATTCAGTTTTGACCATTTTATAAATTTTTTTTTTCTGGCACAGCTTACTTCCTTTTGCATTAGTTCGTATACGTTCTCTCAGACTTCTTAGCATTTGTGATTTCTTACAGTACAGTACTACCCCTTTACATTCGTGTACTAAAGTTTGTTTGGCCATTCCCTGATGGATGGGCATATACTTGGTTCTGAGTTCCTTGCTATTACAGAAAGTGCTACTGTCGGCATTTTGGTGTGTGTAGAGCTTTTCATTTTGTCATTGAATTCATTGTCATAGGTCCCCCTGGTGGAATCTCTGGATCAAAGACAGATGGACCTTTTGGTCACTTCATTGTTCATGACCAGCATCCTTTACTCTCCTTTTCTAGTTATACATTTCTTTGCTTCACCTGCATAATTCTTGACAGCCTTGTCAGGCCTTGCTGTGTTGCCTTTTTTTAAGTGACTAATGGCTTTAATTCTTTTAAAACTATGGTATTCTGTGACTTTCAGTCACATAATGTCATTAGAAGACTATTGTTCTTTAAATAATAGGCTGTTTTAAGGAGAAGCTTATAATTATTAAAAGACTTCCCAACTTCCCAAATGGTCTCTAACCTAAAGCTCTGGATTATTTGCTTTCTCACTAAACTAGTGTGTGTATGTGCAGATGATTATTGTTAGGAGGTCAGTGTCAGGTTTAGGAAGCTAGAGCCATAAATAAACAGGAGAATGAGTAAGGAGGAACTACATCCTTCTCATTGTTTTGAGAAGACATGTCTCAAGACATCCAGCCCATGCATATAATGAGAAAATTTCATTAAATATAGAAAATTTTCAGATATTGTATGTATTTCTCAAACAGTAGAGGAACATTACTTTGCATTTTAGCCCAGTGCTATACTAAGAAAGAAATGGATGTTTTGAAATTAATTTTTCTTTGGACATCTTGTTAAAATACTATTTGCTCTTAAAAATGAAGCAAATTGCAAGTTTTTAGAAATTTCTACTATTGCCAACATAATTATAATTTGACAGGAAATCTTTAATTCTGTGTTTGGAAGGAATAAAATATAATGAAACAGAAGGCTGAGGTTAGGGATATATGAAAATAATTTCTTAGACATTCTAACATGATAGATAACTCTGTATGTATGAATTATATTTTAAGTGGGCACTAGTTAACTGCTATTCTGTGGTTCACTTCCAGGTCCTTCAGCAGCTTTTAAATCATTGCAAAAAAAACAGGGACAAAGTTCTTCTTTTTTCCTTTTCTACCAAGGTAAGTAAGTACCTTATGATTTGTATTCATGGCTGACCTCAGCAATAACTCTTGAGACCTAAAAAAGATGACAGCAACAGCTGTTAGCCACGTTTTCTTTTCTATACATCATTGAAAGTGGTAATTAGGTGGGCAGCGTAGTATTTAAAAAGAGATTTGAATCTTCATTACATCCAGGACATCATCGAAGTTTAAACTCTAAAATATATAGATAGATGTATAAATAGATATGTACGTATCCATATGTACTTTTCCCCTGTAAAGGCTATTTCTCTCTGTCATTTCTGTAGCTCTGGAATTTGTTTAGAGTCATTTTTTACAGGTGTTTGGAGGGATTTGGAGGAGAGCTTGAGTCCCTGTTTTCACGCTGCCATCTTGGCCTACCCTCCTCCCCTCCCCCGTAAAGGCTATTTCTAAAAGATCTGTATTATGAAAGTCCCTGATAGTGCTTTACTCATAGTATGTACTTAACAAATAATTATCAATTGACAAAGTTACTGTTAAAAGGCTAGAATAGCATTCTATAGCATAGCAAACATAATTAGGAATATATAAGTAAATAACATGGTTGATTATTCATACTTCTAAAGTGGAATTCTTTTGGTTTCTTTGTATTTTAAAAATCTACAAAATAACATTTGAAAATGAAAGAACGAAAATGAAAAAAAAGTCAGCTACCAATTATTAAACACTTAACTACGGCCAGGCACTATGCTACGTGCTGAGAGTACAAAGAAAGACAAAAAAATCAATGGCTGCTTTCCAGGAGCTCACAATCTAATGGCGGAGACAACTTGTAAACAACTATATGCAAACAAGATATATGCCAAATAAATTGGAAACAATCTCATGGGAAAAATGATAGAATTAAGATGGATCAAGGAAGGCTTATTGAAATAGGAGATTTTAGCTGAGATTTGAAGGAAGTCAGGAGGCATAGATGAAGAGGGAGAGAATTCTAGCCACAAGAACATTGAAGAGGCTAGTGTCATTGGATCATGGAGTACTGTAGTAGGAAGGCTGAATTTATGATCTCAAATATAATCATGTATATGTTTGAATGGTCCGAAATCGCAAGGTATGGGCGATTCTCTAAGGAGAAAACAACAAGAAATTTATTTAGGCCCCACCGCAGCAAAAACTT
>CM053622.1:435069137-435087049 GCA_028646595.1 Phalanger gymnotis
AAAAGGAATCAATGGTCCTCGGTTTTTTTGTGTTCTTCATGTTGGTTAGCCTTTTCCTGGCTTTACAACAAATTTCTGCTTTTGGGGCTCAGGGCTCACTGTCCCAGCTTTCTTATTCTGGGGAGTGTGGGTCTCTTTGTTGGCTTGGTGAATTATAGCCTTCAGTTTCCTGAGGTGTGGGGGAGAGGGTCTGGCTGCCGGAAATCTTTTCCCCTGGGGCTGTTTTCCAGCACCGTTGCTCTTCAGCAATGGTCTCAGCACTTTGTTGTTCGAGCTGAAAGTCTGGCACTTTGCTAATTTATTTTCTATTAAAATTTACCAATTCCTTAATCTTTTTGTCCCACCTTGTTAATATAAGCTTTCAGATATACATTCAGTCCTCAACTTTTGTGGGGGTAATATTCCTAGAAAATAGGGTGAAAGTCAAAAATGCAAATGTTGATACATTGAATGTAGGGGAAATACAGGGTTAGGTTACCATGATCACCAAAAACACTAATCTTTTGCTAGATTACTGAAAATATATTTTTCTGAATACAATTCTTTATAACAAAATTTTAATTCTGATAAATATGCACTTTTCTTAACATAGTAACCATAAAATGCAATACACAAAATAAAATGTAAAACACAAAATAAAATGCAAAACATTTTTTCTCACCAGTAATTCCTTAGAATCCTGGGACCTTTTGTGCTAATGTCTCAGCTAAAAAAAAAGCATTGATTTCAGGCAATATTTACTTTTCATAACACAGGAAACCTACAGTACAATAAATACTTTACAGCCCTAAAACTAAAACAATTTCCATCCTGAATCTTACCTTCCACAGTGTCAGATGGCAGTGTGAGGGTGTTTTACTGTATACTATTCTGCCATAAACCTCTCTACCTTAGCTGCCCCCTGAAAACCGAGGGGAAGGTCGCTGGGACTTTAGTTGAGGTCTTGACATCACCTCCAACATTTTGCCCTTCATGGCTAGTGGATGGCATTTGAGATGGTGAAGGATGAACCAGCCTGAAATTATCTATCAGTGACATCTGCTTCATGCATCATTTGAGATCCTTAAGGGTCTCAGAGTATGGGAGCATAGCAGAGGCAAATTGATGTTTAACTTTGAGCCTGCAGTTGATGGTGGGATCAGCAGCCTATGTGTCTCTAATCAGCTGGTTGATTAGGCCAACAGCAGCTGCAGACATTCTGGCAAGAAGTTTATCTAACACCTTTATTTCCTCACTAAGCCATATCACTGACTTTGCACACTTGGGCTTAGAACCCAAAGGACTTGTGCTATGCCTTGGAGGCATAATCCCAACACAAAACTCAAGTTTTAAAGGCAAACAGTGAACTAGGCAATGAATGCATGGGGAGTAGGGTGATTAAGGCTAATGGAGCATCTAGTAGGATACCAGCCAGTCTACAAACTTGTGCGCAATATGCCTTTCATTCTTTTTCTCCTCTGCACATAGCTTTGAATGTATGTGGTTGCCAACGCAGAAGTGAAGATGAAATTATTAATAAAACTGTGCAGATGCTTGATGTTACAAAAGCTAAACACATGAATGTTGAAGATTGACTGTATTAATTGAACTTTTTAGCTTTCTCTTGCCCTTATCTAGTTATAAGAGAATAACATAGTCTCTTGACTATTCCTATCACAGTCTTTTTGCAGTTCAAGTAGCTTTTGTTTTAAAACCTTTGCCACTGTGCCATTTGGTGCATTTATATTTAGTATTGCTATTTTTATTATTTGTGATGGTTTTCAGCATAACATAGTTTCTATTTTCGCTTTTTTTTGTTTAAATTTTTATTTTTATGTAGGGAAAAATCAAATATACATTTAACCCAATTTGGTTGCAAGTTCCTTAGCTTTTGCCTTTTCCAGCTTGGCAATCCGAGCCACCGATTTTGGACCCAGAACATTGCCACCCCAGTGAGGACGGATCTCATCGCATCTGCCATTGTAATTGGTTTTGATGGCTTCTACCAGCTTAGCCAGGGCTCCCTTATCTTCAGGATTAACCTGTGTGAAGGCAGTGCTCGTGCAGGTCTTTCTATGAACTAAGTGACCCAGTCTGGCTTTACCTTTGATAATACAGTAAGGAACCCAGTTTTTTCGGCACAAGGCAGGTAGGAAGACCACTAGCTCAGTGGGGTCCACGTCATGTGCAGTCACTACCAACTGTGCTTTCTTGTTTTCTACCAGGGTAGTAACAGTGTTAACACCTGCTCTCAGGACAGGTGGTCTCTTAGTGGGGAAATCTCCTTTGCCTGCAGCCTTTTGTTCAGCTGGAGCCGGAAGCCTTTGTTTCTTATCTTGCTTTGTCTCGGGTCTATACTTATGAGCCAGTTTCAGCAGTTGAGTAGCTGTCTGACGATCCAAAGCCTGGGTGAACTGGTTAATTGCTGGCGGAACTTTCAAACGCTTGTAAAAGATTGACCTTTGACGCTGCAGTCTGATGTACCGAGGCCATTTGACAAATCGAGTAAGGTCCCTTTTGGGCTGGATGTCCTGACCAATGCCAAAGTTCTTGGGCCACTTCTCAAACAAAGGATTGACCACTTCTTGGCCTCCTGCTTCTTTACTACGGCAGGGGCCGGAGCCACCTTCTTCACCTTGGCCTTCTTCCCTTTTGGCATTTTGGCCGGCTGAACGAGAAAGGAAGAGCTATTTTCGCTTTTGAAAATGATTTTTGTTGTAGCGATATCTGAACTTTTGCCTCCTTTAGAGTTGCCTAAAACATACTAAATTTGTTTCGCTATCTCATTTGCATTCTATATGTATTTGTCTTTTAAATTTGATTCTTTTATGTAGCACGTTTTTCAAAAATCTATTTCTCCATTCTCTTTATTTTTGGGAAAGGAGTTTAATCCATCTATACTTGGAGTTCTAACTGTTAAGTTTGTGTTTTCTTTCATTACATAGGCAGATGTGCACATACATATTTTCCACTTCCCTTAAGTCAGCCTTTAGTCTCTATGGTTTATTATGTGTGCATTATTCTGACTTGGTCTCCTCCAACTTACTCCCTCTTCCAGCAGATCTGCCCAATCTCAAATTACTTGAGTTTACTTTTATTATTATTCTTTCTCTTTTTCTTCCTCCTGTTTTTTTACTCTTCCCTTTCCTAGTATAGATAAGCATATAAGGTACCTAATCCTCAGTCTCTCACTCCTTTCCACTTTATCTATTCTTCTATTCCAGTGATATTAATTTATAATGTCTATTTCCAAGAAGTATTGTTTTCATTCATCTTCTTTTCTATCTACTTTTCCTTTCTGAGATACTCAAGAATTTATTACCAGGAGTATTAATTATCAGTGGAAACAGGTGCAGGAGGAAGTGTTCTGTAATTGGAGACTTGAAGTCTCAATCCCATTACTTGTTTTTTTTCCTCATAACTTTGCCCTTTTGATATCATACCAATCTCTCTTTGAACCTGTGGCTTTCTACGGAATTCTTTCTAGGGTCTCAAACCATTGCCTCCCTTCTACTGGATATTAATAGCAATATGCATAGCCCCATCTTACAGATTCTGATGTCCTGTATTGGTAATTAAGGTGGGACTTTTTTTACTGTTTTCTCTTTTAGAATGCTAAAGTAATCAAGTGCCTTTGATTAAGTCTTACTAGGTACAAAGCCCCAGGTCCATACCCTTTTGCTTACTAGGTGTGAAGCCCCAGGCCCACGCCCTTTTGCTGATTAGGCATGAAGCTTTCGGCCCTAGGTTAGCATTTTGTTTGGGGCTTTCTCTTACTGGAAGAGTGTTCTGTGATTCCACTAGAGTTGATTCTGGGCAGCCATTGTTAAGAGCCCCCCAGCTTTGAAAAAACCCAGATGTTGGTGCTTCTCTTTTTGGTAACTGTATATGATGTCTTGATCAGACAAAACCTGTCTATTGAATTGTGTTATTTGCTCTGTTTATATTGTCTTTGTATTTCTGTTTGTATTTACGTCGAAGTTCAGGGGGCTGATCTTTTCCCCCTGAACTAAGTGAGTGATATATGTATGTTTAATTAAACTGAGATTGTTAAGCCCTTAATTTTGCTTTCCTTAGAAAAGCAGATCAAAGAATCTGTGCTGGCAGCCTTCTGTGTGCTGCTGTTATTGGCCTTACACCACCACCCCACCACCCCAGCAGCTGCTAGTGACATTGGCATTACATCTCCCTTGTGTCATTCCCTGTGTGGGATCACTTCATCATGTTTTCAGTCATTTCCATTTTGCACATTGAACTGGTCTTCAGTTTTGAGTTGTTTTTCTTTTTCTTTTTTTTTTTTTTGTCTGCAAGAATTACCTGGTGGTAACTTCTTTAAATATTCTTCTTCCATCACTGGTTTTTGTTTTGTTTTGTTTCTTGGGCTTTTTGTGGTTTTTTTCCTGCATTTGGAGGCTTATTATTTTTTGGGAAATATGCTTTTTAGGATACCTCTGACTTCAGTGTCTCCTGGTATTCCCACATAATTTCTTAACTAAGTTAATTATTAAGATTAAGAGGAGCCTAGTCAGTATAACAATAAAGGATAATTCATGTTTCTAATGTTTATGCTAATGTTTACTATCTTTCCTTAATCTTTGCCATTATGAACATTCCTCCCCTTGCCTAATTTACTCTTCCTTTTTCTCGAGCTTTTTATAGGCACATTTAGTATTGTCTAATGCCAAGAACAAATTATATGCCTGAAAATGACCCCCTTTCCAATTACTACTTTACTCTTCCTGTCTATTTGGTTTCTAAAATGCTTATATTACTTATTCTCAGCCTGGTTTTCAGCGTGAAAAATTCTGTCACAAAATGTCACAGTATAAATTTTATAATGGAACTTTGCTGGTGGAATTTTGCCCTTGAAAATTCAGGACTTGCTTTGGGCACAAGATTTCCTTCTTGTACTCAGATACTTTTTAGTCTGGGCAAGGAGAGAAGAAGTGTCTAATGAAGCCACTAATAACAACAAACGGAGTAAAAAAGCACAGAGTAGTTTAGTATTTCTGGGGTACACACTTGTAGTCTCCAGACTCTGTGGCTTACCTCAAAGAATTTAACAGTTGAACTGACAAGGAATAAGCTTGACTTTCCAGAGCAATTCATTAAGACTAAGTCTTTTTCAAATGGTGTGATTGATTATCTTAATACTGGCATCTTCTCCTGCCGTTTCCTTATAACCTGTAAAATAAAACTGTTTTACTGTTTATTTTCACAATCATGTTAAAAGAGACCCGAAATCTGGCAAATTCATAGTACCAGAAAGACTCCAGTGCACTTTGGTTAGTTTTATCAGTTATAGCTGTTCACATAGCATTTAGTCTACAGCTTTCAGCATGTTGGAGGTGCTCAGTAAATTCCCTGACTGGCCATTAACATGTCCTTTTCCACATGAAGAACAATATGTATTTCTTTGGGTTTCCAAGGAACAATTATATTGAAGTTAGGTGCAACTAGGTGGTGCTGTGGATAGAGCACTGGGCCTGGAGTCAGGAAGACTCATCCTCCCAAGTCCTCCCATCCTCCCAAATCTGGCCTCAGACACTAGCTGTGTGCCCTTGGGAAAGTCATCTAACCCTGTTTGCCTCAGTTTCCTTATTTGTAAAATGATCTGGAAAAGGAAATGGCAAACCACTCCATAGCCAAGAAGACCCTAAAAGGAATCATGAAGGGTCTGGCACAACTGAAAAACAGCTAAACAATATTGAAGTTAAAAAGTTACCCCTGTTTCAGATATGCTTTGTTTCCAGGAGGGAAATTGGGCATTGCTTTTAGTTCTCAGTGCCATCATGATCATTATTATTTCCTATTGTGGTCATCACATCATCAATTAAAACTTATCATTTGGTGGTATATGAACTAATTGGGTCAGTTTTTAGTAGTACCTATTGTAGCATTTCTCTAGAATTACTACAGGATAAAAGTGCATAGAAATTTACTCTTCACGTAAAAGAGAGAAAAGATTGACTGCACTTTGCAGGTAACAGGTAGAAAACAGATAAAAAGTATAAAGCTACTTTTTATTTGGTCTTTAATAAAACTAATCAGATGATTATTTCCCCACGATGGCAGCATCTTCCCAGGAAATTAAAACAAAATTGCCTCCCTAAGGAGTTTCTGTCTACTCCACCTAAAACTGTGTACATACTGATAATGCCAGGAAATTCTGACATGTTGTTGGATCAAACCCTTCTGAAATATCGTGTATTTTTCTGTTTTAGCAACTACACTGTGTGGTGGTTGGGAGTGAAAATGCCAAGCGGTATTTTGAAGCAGTTCAAGGATCAAAAGAACACCAAGGAGAACTTTTTGGGATCCACAACCTCTTCAAACTAAGATCTCAAGGGTCTTGTCTTACAAGGGATATACTGGAGGTATGAAATGTTCTTTTGGCCTTTTCAGTGAGGTTTTCAGCAATAATTTGGTTTTTTCCCCCATTTGTGCACTATGAAATATAAATGAATATGCCTTTCTAGATCTTGAGGAAATTGCAGTTGGGTTGGGTTTTTTTGGCAAAATATATCACAAGACTCTTAGAATTTATATTTTCAAAGAGCTGCAATCAGACTTTTGAAAAATGAAGCCTTGTGCCTTTAAACAGCTTTTTTTCATATACATTCATAAAACTCCCCTACCCCCATCCACACACAGGCCTGAACATGTGACTCCTTTCCCCATCAAAGCCATTTCCATGCTGACAAAGGGAGGTGTATTATTTTGGAAACAGCTGCTGAAATTTTAGGAAAAAAAAATGTCCTCTACAAATAAACAAAAATATAAAATGTGTTTTGATTAAAAGTTACCAAATAATCCCTGAGATGCTGTCTCATGTGTCATGGAGATTTTTGTTTGCTGTTCCCAATAAAAATTCCACACCAGTTTTCAGACTCTTCCAGTTATGTTCATCTTCAGCATACAGATGTTTCTTGTTCTTTAAATGGAACGTTTTTGTATCTTGCAAAAAAAAAGTCTTAAAATTTTTCATTACACGAGAAATTTAAGTTCTTTGACTTAAGTATTCTATAATAACTATTGGGAAGGACAAAATACTTCATAGATTCATAGAATGTTTATAGTTAGTTGGTTACAGCCTTAAGTAACATCTCATCTAATCCCCTTTCTTTACAAATGAGGCAGCTAAGACCCAGAAGGATAGACTTGCCCAAAGTCACACAACTATTGGTTGGCAAGTCCTTCAGGTAATTTATCATGATAATTGGTCAAGATATTTATTTTTGCCTACTTTTTATTGGGCACTGTGCCCAGTACTAAGAATTTAAAAGTTTTTGCAATCACGAAACCTTATAATCTCATTAGAGAACCTTAAAATGGTAAGTCACAATATGGAGCATCAAGCTCCAAATATTATAGGAAGTATGTAGGACCAGAGTGATCAGGGAGGGCTGGGATAATACTTTTTAATCATTTTGCTTATACTAAGCCTGTTTTAAAATATTACACTTTTATTGTACTTCTGTCTCAGCAACCTTTGCTCCTTTGAGGTCCACTCAATAAAAATTTTACACCCAGTCTAAATTATGGTGGCC
The DNA here is from genome assembly GCA_028646595.1 of Phalanger gymnotis. Taxonomy (NCBI): domain Eukaryota; kingdom Metazoa; phylum Chordata; class Mammalia; order Diprotodontia; family Phalangeridae; genus Phalanger; species Phalanger gymnotis. The sequence continues at coordinate 435,076,667 of CM053622.1, forward strand.
ATAGGATACTGACCCCCAAGTCTTTCTCCCTCTTTTCACAGGGAGTTCAGAATCTGGCTCACCGTCTTCCTCTCCTGCCTTTATATGAGGGTAATTCATTACTTTGATGTTCTCTCCAACTCCCTAACTTCCAAATGCCTCTGCTTCTATGACCTACTCCTTCATTTTGTGTAAGTCATACATAGGGATGGTTACACATTAGTTCTTTACCATTGCCTACAAGTTTTCTACTTCCCTAACTAGAAAATCTGATATTCTCCTGTCAGATCACAATCTTTCATCATTCACCTCTCCCTATGCCTCACTCTTCCTAAATTTATTCATCCTCCTTATTGAGACTGTCAGGCCCTTTATCCTTCATTAGATGCTCAAAGCATTACCTCTTCTCTGACTGCTTCCTCTCCAGTCTCAAACTAATAGTTAACCTATTTTGACTTCCTTGAATCCCTTGCACCCTTGTTTGATCACTTCTTAATCGCTTCTCAAACCTCGGCCTGGATTGCTCTCCCCATTTACCTTTTCCACTTTTATCCATGAGCTACTGAAGAAGCTGGTGGAAACCAGAATTTGCAATGCATGCATGACAGAGTCATGTTCCTCAAACATCTACTGAGTCTTCCTTGCATCAACACAGTCCTTTTCTTCCTCTCTGATTTGTTGCCCCACTCCCTGTGGAAGCTATTACAAACTTTTTCTTCCTTCTTCATTGAGGTCTCTCATGCGTCCTCCCCACTTCTTGCATTTGAAGTCTTTGCGTCATACTGTATTGAGAAATTGAAGTCATTCAATATGAACTCCCCCTTCTCTTCATCCCAGAACCCTGCGACATCATTTCCCATTCTCCCCTCCTTTCCCCCTGCCACAGAGGTGGCCTTTCCTCAGCCCTTCCACATATACACTTGATTCAATTCCCTCCAGCATTCTCCAGCAGATTGCATCATGAATAATCTTCCTCTCCCCTACCCAAGTCTCTTCAGCTTCTCCCTGTGTATTGATTCTTTCCCTATGGCCTTCAAATATGCCTGTCTCCTCTGTTCTTTTAATTAAAAAAAAAAAACTTTACCAGATTCTACCAACCCCTCAGGCAATTGCAAATGCTGTGTTTCTTTCCCTTTTTTCTTCCAAATTCCTTGAAAAAACTCATTATCTCTACTTCCTCTCCTCTAAAAAGGGAAAGGAGATAGATTTGATAAACTAGGAACCTGAATGGCAGCTAAATATTTTTTCTGAGAAATTGTATCAGTTTAGAAATTCAGAGGTTATAACCACTTCCTGTGCTCCCACTCACTCTTTAACCCTTTGTAGTCTGTTTCCCATCCTCATAACTCAACTGGAGCCACTCTCCAAAATTACCAGTGATTTGTTAATTGCCAAATCTGATGTTTTTGTCTCAGTCCTCATCCTTCTCTACCTATCTGCTACATTTAATATTGTTGATCATCTTCTGTCCTTGATACTCTCTTCTCTGGGTTTTTGTGACACAATTTCTCCTGGTTTACCTCCTCCTTGTGTGATGGCTCCTTTTGTGCTGGTTCGTTATCCATGCCATGCCCCTTAACTGTGAGTATTCCTGAATGCTCTCTCCTTCACCATCTACATTTTCTTTATTGGTGACTTCATCTATTCTCTTGGGGTAATTAACATTTCTTTTCTGATGACTCGCAGCTATAGCTGTAAAGACATGTCTGTGTATTTGTCTATCAAAATCTATCAAGTAGTTATCAACTCTAGTGTCTTCCTATTGCTTCTAGTATCAAATATAACCTGCTCTGTTAGATTTTTAAAACCCCTTACAACAGGCCCCCACTTGTCTTTCCAGACTCTACCTCCCACAATCTGTAATCCAGATAAACTGGCCTTCTATCCATTCAGTACCCACAACATTCCGTCTTCCATCTCTGTGTTTTTACAGTAACTGTCCCACGTCCCTGGAAGGTGCTCCTCCATGCCCCTGCCTTATAGAGCCCTTCTCTTCCTTTAAAATGTATCTCAAGCACCATCTTCTTCACGAAGCCTTTCTTAATCCCCCAACTTCTGTTGCCCTACTTTAAATGTTTTTATTTATCCACATTATATTTACCTTGTATGTTTATATGTGCACCTCTTGTCTCCCCCATGACAGCATAAGCTCTGATGAGCAAATAGTGTTTTCACTCCGTGTTCTCTCTCCAGCACCAAGCACGGTGCCTCACACATAGCTGGCACTTTAATAAATGCAAGTGAGTGATTGACTTAGCTTTTATGTATGTGGTAACACTGAGGTTATAATTTATTTTCAGTCATCTTCTGCCTAATCCCATAGTGTCTAGTCCTTCAAGCTGTCCATAATTTTGTCAATACGGATACTTGCTCCATCAGTAGAGTTTGCAGCTCATCTGTAACTCCTCATCCTGTGTGATTAATGCTCATGCTCTCCCATAAATCTTGCAGAGGGGATCTGTTCAGTTTGCTGTAGGCCTTTTGGCATTGTCAGTACACCGGTGCGGCCCTCAGACTTTTCTCCAGTTCATGTCCTTTTCCGGTCATACTTGTGCAAGCCACCGCATTAGTTATCACCAGTGGTAACATAGACAACTCAACCACCAAAGCCCTGCACCCATGCCACGTACTGGCATGAAGACTATGACAGTAGATCACAGTCTCTGGAAAATTATTATTCATGGTCATGTCTAGACCAAATTGAATCCTGCCTCTGCTGCTTACTAGCTGTATGACCTTAGGCAAGTTACTTACACTCTCCGAGTTTCACTTCGTAGGGGTTTGGGTTAGGGTCAAAGGATTATAAAGTTATCAGTTTAGAGTTAGACTCAATCTTAGAGGTCACCTAATCTGGCACCCTTCTTTTACAGAGGAAGAAACTGAGGCCCAGAGAGGTTAAGCCACTTACCCAAGATTCACAGATAATAAGTGGAATAACTGGGATTTGAACTCAGAGCTTTTGGTTTCAAAACTAGTTTTTTGAAAAAATTTTGATAAATGAAGTTTGGTATAATTATTTTCCTTTGCAATCCTACATATTTTATTTTATGCATTTAAAAACATTATTCTGGTGGGGTTGGTAGGCTTCACCAGACTGCCAGAGTAGTCCATGATGCAAAAAAGCAAATAAATAAAACCCTGCTCTATGGCCTTTTCCAGTTCTATTTATATTGATTCTATCACCCACAAACCTAAACTGAATGAAGAAATGAATCAAGCCTTTACTAAGTGCTTACTACGTGCAAAGCACTGTGGATACAAATTAAGGCAGTGCCCACACTGATGGAGCTCACGTTCTAGTGGGCAATGCAAAACATAGGGAAGGTTTTCCCTATAGGTCAGATGTGAAATTCCCGTGGTCCTTTGGTGCAGTGGCAAAGCAGACTTCTTTTTGATGTCATTGCCACTGATAAAATCATAGCAGTTTCTGATATTAAATCATTTGGCAGTTACTGGGACTTTGGTGATAAGAATTTTCTTTTCTGGGTCTTCAATAAATGTGTCTCTAGATAGCACCTACAGAAGTAATTACGAGGCTGAAAGGATGGTGGCTGTGGGCATTGGACAGTAAGCTTTGCTATTCCCGAGGCACTTGGGTTCAGAGTCCTGGGCTATCTCTATGACAGTCTCAAAGGAGGTGGTGATGACAGTGGTTCAGATTGCGTAGCACATGCTGCCTCCTTCCTCTTCTGCAAGGTGCCCAACTGTTTCGCTTAGTGTGGCCCACCTGCCCTGTGGACCTTTTAGTGATAATTAGGATTGCAGGTTATCTGATCATTTTCCCAAGACGTTCAAGTATTGCTTTTAATTATTTACGATTCTTGTAGGGATAGTAATTGTCTTATACACAGGCATTAAATTATATTACCTTTTAAATTATATGTAACTATTCATTATTCATGGCTATACATTAATATGTTTCACTTATGTAATTCCATAATGCTTTTAGTGTTAAATGAAAACAATGCCTGTTTTACTGTCTAAAAAGTAAAAGTTTTAAAATAACAAAGCTAAAAGTGTCTAAAACTATCGTATGTTTGCAGTGTAATTTGGAAACCGAAGAAGAATGTTGAGAGAACAGGCAGACTCACTGAGTTTCTCTGTCTCAAATCTGAGAATTAGCAAACTCATTCTGTTGTTGACCTGGTTGTTTTTATTGCATAGTTTGCATAGCTTTCTCTAAGTGATTTGCATTCTCTTTTGTTGCTGTTGTAGAGGGAAGGCCAAGTGGAAGCAGGGGTCATGACAGCCACTACATGGTTGAAAGAAGGACCTCCAGCACACAAATTAGAAATGGTGAGTATTCTTTGGGTTTGTGCCCCAGAATACATCAATGTATGTGGCTGGAGATTTTTCTTTTTCCTTTTCTTTTGTGTTTATGTGTGCCAAGAAAAGTCTTTCCTGTTGGTGAGAAAATTAAAATACTGTTTGAGGTTTATTCCAGAAAAAATTAGAGAAATATTGTGACAAAAACCTTAGTAAGACTGTATCATTAACACCGATGTTCCATTCCCTTTGAGCTAAATGCATTTATTTGAATCAAACGATGAACCTGAAATTAAATTTTGGACTGTGCTTATTTGAATCACTACCAAACCTGAAGATCCTTTTTTTATTGAAATATGAATTGAAACAAAATTTTTGAAAAATCTAGCGAATCAGTTCAAACTAGGAGCCGACATATATTTTCTAAAAATGAAATGAAATCAATATTGTCTCTGAACCAAGCCATTTCTTTTGCTTTGAGTCTCAAATATTAAAGTAATTATTCTGATCCAATGACAGCGCTTTCGTAGAAAATTACCATCCCCATTACTGGGACATTCATGTAGCAATGATAATTTATCCTTAAAGTTTAAATGAAATTAAAATGCATAAGGTTTCCAAGTGTGGTCCAAAAAGGAAATTTCTATTTGTAATTCACAGCAAATTGGTGTTTATAAATGGATTTGATATTTGGGATGGATCCTGTGAAACATAGATGTTTATAGAAGCATAATTAGGTAATAACAATAAGAATATGGTATAGTGGGAAGAGCACTGGAGTCCCAGGACTCAAATTCTACCTCCAATACTGAGAGAATGTTACTTTTAACAAGTCACTTAATTTCCTTTGTCCTCTATTTTCTTTGCTTCAAAATGAGGAAATTGGACTGGATGACCTCTTGAGTCCTTTCCGATTCTCTGTCCATGACTCTGTATAATATTAAATTCTTGTGAGTGTTCTGGCACAGAAAATGTCTTTAATTCTGTTTTATCTGTCAGTAAGGCATGCTTTACTACTGACTGAAAGCTTTGCCAATGATATGATAGAATTTTGGATTTAAACTTGTTGCAGAACATACTTCCTAACATCTCTAGATTTCATTTACTAATGGTGGCTAAGAGGAGTCTCTGGGTCTTATTCTTATTTTTAACCAAATTTCCACCGTTATTTGTGTTTTGATGGTTTTGGCTTATAAACTGTTATAATTTATGAATATTTGATGCTTGAAAGCTTGCCTAGAAATTTCTTTCAAATTATGTTAACCTCTGAATATTATTTATTTCCAGCTCTTTAGATTGAGATCTTTGACTTCCATATTCTGAAGGATTGGTCCCTCTGCTATGGATTTTCCCTATAAATAATTAATTGTGCCTTAATTTAATTTAAGTGCTGTTTTATTTAAAAAGCTAAAAGACTAGGCTGGAATAATGCATTTTTAAAGTTTCATTTTCCAAAATCTTGATTTGTTAGGCAAATGAAAGTGTTTCGCTGACATTCACATATATTCTATCTACCTACATTTAACTTAGGTTTTAGTAGGCTTTTCCATCTGTTAAGTCGTATGAAAAGGTTATAAATTTTCCATCAACATAAGTCTCTCTAACAGATACTGTCATAGCCCTAGAGATAGAAGGGATCTAGGAGACTCTAATTTAACCTCCTCTTTTGAGTAAACCGAGACCTAGAGAGTTTAAGTGACTCATCATTGATCATACAGGTGATAAAGAGCAGAGATGGGATTCAGACTCAGTCCTTTGACTTCAGGTCCAACATTCTTTCCACCGCACCACCCTTCCTCCTGTTACACCATACCCAATATCAAGAGAAACTGTAAGGCTTCCCAGCACATCGGGTGAATTTGTGAGAGTCTGTGAACAAGAGTTGCCAAGGATGGGTTGTCATGGATGGGTAGTGATATGAATCACTAGAGGGAATACCCACATCAGTAAGATCACAGATACTTTTAAGTATTTCCATGTTATGTTAATAAAATTGAGACTAACTTACTTGTAAATAAGCCTTGAGTGCCACTGCCGGTGTTATTTGACCAAGGGCTTTCTTTAGTAAAATAAAAGTTAGTAAACCTCAAAATACAAAATGCATAGGAGCAGACCGTGTGTTGGTGTTCTTATTGAAATGGCCATTGGTAATGATGAATTGGAATATTTTGTCCCTGGATGTTTCCATTTTTCTTTCTTTTTTTTCCTTTTATCATTTAGACTGCAGATCCCGAATGTCAAGAACATAAAAAACAAGGACAATCTGGGGAAGTAGTAGAAAAAGAAGTTTTTGATCTCTACTGTGACTTCAGTGATGAGGAATCTGTGGGAAGCTCAAGGACAAAAACTGCTAAAAACAAAATTTCTGATAAAAATAATACTACAGTTTCTCCAGGACAGCTTACTTTACTTCAGTGTGGTTTCTCTAAGTTTTTTGAGGAAAAAAGTGGTTTATTTGAGGATAGTGATGAAAATGTTGATTCTAATGATGAAAGTTGCAATGATCAATCTTTGCTCCGTTTAGCAGAAGCAAAAGATAATAGGGTTAATGACTGTCAGAATAGTCAGAGCCCTGGCAATACTTTGTTGCATCAGAAAATAACCAGCAACCTGAAACAGAAAGAAAAATTTAAATGTCAAAGGAGGACAGAGACCCTACAATGCAATGTTTCTTCTGATTCTGGTAGTGAAAGGGACTTAAAAAGTAAAGATCCACAGCTCTGTGCTTCACCTAAGACCACAGAGGCAGAAGATAGTTCAGATTCTGGTGATGTCATCTTTCCAACACAGTTTACAACTGAAAGATTGCTTTTCCCTGAGAATGGTGAACAAGTCTTTAATGTATCTGAAAATTCCAAAACAGAAAACCCCTTTAAAATGGCCACCAGCATTGACCATTGCTTGGGTTCCAAGAAATTTGACTTCAGTGTAAATTATTCAGCTTACAAAAAAGTAAATCATCCACAGAATATTGCCCAAAAATCTATAAAGGAAAGGAAAAGTGTAAGTGATGTTAGTGATGAATCAGATGATATTGAGATATCTGCAGAATCAAGGATGAAAAAGAGAACAATTAATTCTGTTAAGTATAAACCAGAAAAAGGAAGGAAATTGAAGCTTCATGACGAGCTGGAAAGAAGGCAGCAAGATTCAGCAGATCTAGAAGGTGACTCTCAGAATATAAAGAATTTTTCATCTTCAGATGATGATTCAGCAGCCAGTAAAATCACTTTCTCTAAACAAAGTCATAGGCGAAAAAGTAAGAAATGCAGGCTTTCTTTTTCAGCAGAATCTACTGGCTATAATAAGAAAAATACCAATTTTCTACGAAGGGAACCCAAAATCCTTTCAAATGAAGATAATGCCATTGGAGAACAGAAAGGAGAATCCATGGATAACTTTTTAGGTGACTATAAATTTACTCTGAAGATTTTTATTAAAATGTTTGTTTGCACCATTAGAAATTCTCCCCTTGCACCCTTATCCAATTTTTATGGCTTCAATTTCCAACTCTTGGCAGATGACAGAATCTTAGACTTGGAAGTTGCCATCTATTTCAGTCCATATACAAGAACGACTTCTTCAGCATACTCAGCAAGTGGTTATCCAGCTTTTGCTTGAAGACTTCTATTTAGGCGGAACTTTTCTATCTACTAGGGAAATCCATTCCACTCTTTGGACAGCTTTTCCCCTACATCAGGCCTAAAGTTGTTTCTTTGCAACTTTTAACTGTTTCTTCCAATTTTGCCTTCTTGAGCCAGGACTCTTAACGAGTAGTCTAATTTAATTTCTCACAATAGTCCATCAGATGCTGGAAAAGTTTCATGGCCCCTTCAGTCTTCTCTTCTCCAGTCTGAACATCCATAGTGCCTTCAACTAATCTTTGTATGGTGTATATCATAGGATTGCAGAACTAGAGCTGGAAGGAAACTCAGAGGCTGTCTAGTCCAACTCCTTAGTTTCACGTGTGAGGAAACTGAGGCCCAGGGAAATTGTCACTTGCCCAAGATAATATAGGTACTGAGAATACAGAGGCAGGAATTACATCCAAATGCTCTTCCCATTGTTGTCCCAGTCCCAGCACTCCCAGTGCTCCACTCTTTATGACCTCTTAGAATTCAGTGCTTCAGAGTACCACAGTACCTGCATGTCCGCAGTCTCTATTAATGGAGCCCAAGATCTCAGTTTTTGGTTTGTTTGTTTTCAGCTGCCACATCAAGCTGTTTACAGACAAATTGATATCTCTCTATGCTTTTCTCATTTTGTTCTTGGGAAGTTAAACTAGACAACTCTCCATTAGTCTTTTTTTTTCCTCCTAATCTGTTGGGATTTTTTTGATCCTGACTCTATCACCCAATGTGATACTCATCTTTCCTAACATTAGGTCACTTGCAGATGGGATAAGCATGCCAACTGCCTGTTATCCAAATGGCTGATGAGAATGGCAGATGGGCCAGCTTCAGGTCCATAGGTTGCGCCACGATAGAACTTCTTCCGAATTGACATTTAACCACTTTTTGAAGTTAGTTGTTCAATTAGTTCCAACAAGTCGTTGTTTGATTTTCACTTTCAATATAGCTTCTTTTTTAAAAAGTGTGTGAAATTTTTCTTCAGTACCTAGAGAAATACAGGCATTTATTAGGCACTTACGTGTGCCAGGCACTATGCTAATTGCTGGTGATAGAAAGAAAGATGAAAGACAATCCCTGCTCTCAGAGTGCTCACATTCTAATGGGGAAGACCATATGCAAGCAGCTGTGTACAAGCAAGACATTCAGGGAATAAATTGCAGATAATTAGCATAGGGAAGGCACTAGCACTAAAATTAGGAAAGGCTTCTTTAGCCAGGGTTAAAGCCCAGGAGTTGAGGGAGAGAATGTGAAGAGGGAGAGGATTCCAGGGACGGGGGGGGGGGGGGGGGGGGGGGGGGGGGGGGGGGGGGGGGGGGGGGGGGGGGGGGGGGGGGGGGGGGGGGGGGGGGGGGGGGGAATGCCAGTGAAAATGGTTAGTCAGGAGATGAAGTATTTTGTGTTACAGGAAGAGCAAACAGGCCCATGTCATTGGATCACCGAGTTCACGGAAAGGAGTAAAATGTAAGAAAACAAGAAAGGTTATGAGGGACTTTAAAAGTCAAACAAAAAGTTTTATATCTAATTCTGGAGGTGATAGGCGCCCACTGGAGTATTTTGAATGGGCTGGGTTGGAGATAAGGTCAGACCTTGACTTTAGGAAGGTCATTTTGGTCATGAGGTTGAGGGTGATAAGGCAAGGCAGCCAACCAAAAGGTCGTTGCGATAATCCAGACCTAAGATGATGAAGCCCTGCTGCAGAATTTATCCAAGAGGAACTTTGGGGAGAAAACCTTTTGTTGAGGCACAGCAGTAATTTAAGCCATGTTAGGTGTCATGTGAAGGGCATCATGACCTACTAAATAAAATGGCTCTGTGACAGTGGGCCAAATCACTGTTTTAACAATCCAGCTAGCAGCTTCTGTTGGGGGGGGGGGGGGAGATCCACCCACAGCCAGCACCCAGAAAGCTGCCAGACAGCACAGGTTCTTTTGATCTGCCTTAATAAAGAGAGCAAGGTGAAGGGGTTGGCAAGCTTACTTTAATTCAGCACACAAATATCATTCACTTAGTTCAGAGGAAAAAGCCAACACCCTGAACTTCAGAGCAAAATACAAGCAAATTACAAATGTCAACAGACAGACCTTGTCCGATTCAAATCCCAATACATAGTTACCAGAGTTTAACAGAGTCTCAGCATCCAGGTTTACAAGCAGGAGGGCTCCTTAGCTATAGCTGCCCAGAGTCTCTTCATCAACACCATCTCAAGAGCCCTTAAACAAATTACAAACAGACAGACTCAATACAATTCAGTTACCAACATCTAGGTTCAGCCCGAGAACTCAGAACAAGGGCTGGCCCAGAGTCACGTGCCACCACTGCTGCAGCAAAGAGCTCCAAGGAAGCTGAGGCCAACCCCTGATATTTATATCTTTTTCAGGGTCAGAGGTGAGTCACATTGCAACTCACCCATGTGACCTAGAATGGTCACAAAGAGGCAGACTTAAACCCATGTGGTCTAAGAGCCTCTGCTGTCCCAGACATGTAAACTAGGCCCTCCCTGGAGTTA